>OX457081.1:20071795-21271795 GCA_949752815.1 Conops quadrifasciatus | reverse complement strand
TGTAGAATTTCTGATATTGATTGAATCGAATTGATATTTGAAAAAACTCTAAAATTACCGACGTAGTATACGCACAAATAATTTAGTAATATTACATAGTATTGATATTACATAGTATTGATTAAATAGAAGGATTGATTAATCTATTAAATTTACAGGTAGCGTTTGATCACCTGATACCGATTTTTCGCACATAACTCTCGCCCTTTTTTATAAAGTCATATCTTGGTAACCATATAAATTCCGAGTAAATCAATATTGAAATAATCAGGCAGATATGTATATTCTTTTAAATCAATTTTTCCTACCAAAAACAATCTGTAGTCTTTCATTTACTTCATCTTATTTCAAAATTATGTTTTCTTATTAAATGAAACATACATAACTCTTTGCGATTTATTCGGACGGATGAATTTTAGAAATCCGAATCGCATTCGAGTTATATATTGAAGTTAGCAAATTGATTCTTTAGAATAGATGGCTAATAAAACTCTTTGATCTTGTACTAAACTACTTGTATTTAATACAATAATAACCTTTAAATATAACACGTTTTCACTTTTAAATACAACACGATATTCACCGTGTCCGCGTTCCGTGATTTCTTTAAAGGTGTATGGTCGCTTTTGCGAAGGAGGCCACATCTGTTCATTGCCAAGGGAATGCTGCACACAAGGCTGCTGTCCGCCCTACCAGAGTGGGCCTCGCCAACTGCCGCCCGCATCGGATCACGTACTCAACTTATTCTTCATTAGTCACTGGTACTTCTGGTAAGCTTGCCGTGTTATGATGTTGTCTTTATATTCAGATATGAGACGGAAGTACATACATATATTGCTTCCAAGGTTGGGCACAATACAAAAACAAGACATAACACTCGCATATTGATTTGTATACGCTTACAACAAGTTAGGAAAAAAACTATACATACTTTAATTAGACTTAGAACGAAAGGACTCAAGCATCAAATCAAGTGCATACATGGCACTTATATCAACAGATAGATGTACAGATAACAGATAAGTTGGATTGTAAATGCCGTGATATCGAATTTGTATGGTTGTGATGAAATATCTTATAGTCTTGTGCACTGCTGCTGTCCTCAAGACATTGAGACGGTCTTTCAATATGAAAGAATGAAACATTCGGGCAGAATTTGATTTTAATTAGAAAAGCTGAAAGTCCAACATTTCCTTTTTAATTTCAATTTCAACATTTTTCCATTTAATCCTTTGCCTTTGTGAGATGAAGGCAGACGTGAAGTGACTTCCTGTGCAGACATATACTATACCACAGTTTAGATAGTTACTAACTAGGAGGAATGGGTTTCTTTATTACAACGAAAAGATTTGAAAGCCAGCAGTAATATTTCGGTTTCAGTTTTTTTTTTTTTTGATTTTTCCGCAATCACGCAGAATGTGATTTAACGCTAATTTGCATTGCATTTTTTGCAGGTGCGTAGTGGTCGCCATCATCTTGGCAATTTTATGTGCCTACTCGCTGTGGAAGAAGAGGCGTACCGTCTGCGGCTGGGGTCTCTCGGATCATCATGCGCAATCTGAGGGCGACTCAGCGGGATCGTGTTACGCCCCACCTCAATACAGTCGCTGCAATTCGTTTCATCATCCGCCTCCGCCATACACTGAAGTAAGTGAGGAACGCAGAACAAACATATATATAAATGCTTTTATGTACATACATATAGTTAATTATCTCATATGAAAAAGTTCTTCTCAACATTAAATTTTTCTGTTAACGATCACTGTAACGATCACTTTTCGAACATTTCGAAACACTTACTTATTACGAAACATTACGAAACACTTACTTATTCTTACCCTTTTATGTTTATTCTCCAGCAAAACTAATTTTAAATGAATTTACATTTTATACAATCCTTTGTATTAGATGTTATAGTCTAACAGCCTCCTGCATACATATAGTGCATGGTCTGGTATATATAATCTTCCTTTTATGCTTCTTATAGGTCACATCGAAGCCGGACCTCTATCCACTTGTCTTCACTTGCAACAGCGACAATGGCAAGAACGGCGCCAGCTACCTAATGGTGCAGTACTTCCGCAACTATATAGTTAGGCCGGCTGGCTCGCTGTCAGCCACTAGCACAGTCGATTCGCTTAGTTCTAGTTTTATATGCAATGCTAACGAAGCTAACACGCTCGTGCCGCCGCCATATTCACGCGCTACCAGCCCCGATGTTGGTGCTTTCAACGCTCAGTTCCAGCAACATTACATACCGCGATCAGCTTCGCAGCTGGTCTGTGCTAATGGCCACCAAGATGGCAACCTCGGTGGTAACATTGCATCACAACAGGCCTATCAATCGCGCAACAATCAATACAACAGTCCAGGAAGCGCGTCGGGCGGCGCTCAAGGGCCGATAGACGCAACAGCATCAACTAATTACAACAACTCACAGCGAGGACTTTCTGCCGCTGATGGAGACTCAGCAATCAGTTTTACTAATGGGCCTCTGTCGCAGGACGGTGTTGGAGCGCTGGAGGTAAACGCTGACGAAATGACGCATCATTCAGGTGGCTTTGTTCAATCGCACAGCGACCAATACTTCCGCTATGTAGCCAACAGCAACAGCAGCATTAGTGATATTTTCGTCAATAAGAGTTGTGCAGGCGAGTTGAGCGATCGCGCGAGCGGGACGACAGGAGCGGCTGGGTATAATGAACAGGCGACGTCTCCCGGGCAACAAACCGGCAGCAGAGCCAGCTCCGGCACTGCGGTGACTTATAGTAAAGGCTGCATTCAGACGAATCCGCTCGTGCACAGAGTTGTCAGTGGTCCGAAGCAACTGATGGACGTCAGCACCAACGCCGTGTACAATTCCAACAGCTCCATTGGGGGCATATCGATAACAGTTCCTGTAGCAGACGATGGCGGTGAGGACCGCGACTTAAATGTGCTGCGCCGCAGTCTGGAGACGTGTTGTCAATTTTTACAGCAACATCAAATTCCAATGACGGCCACTTACGCCAATGGAGACTCGCCGCTACGGATGCATGATTTCGGTAAGAAGTACGGAAACGAGGGTCTGCGCAGCTATGTCACATCGGGCACCTGTTCGGCAGTGAGTAGTCTGGCCAATATTGGTACACCCAGCTCACCACCGCAAGCGACAAGCCCCACAGGCGAGATCAAAGACATATTGGATCAGATTCGTCAATTACATGCGACAGGTGAAGCCAACCTCGAAGAAAACCCGGCCATGAGTCGAGCTCCAATAGCCGCCGCCGCCGCTTCCTCGCTTTCGCACACGGGCATTAGTGAACCGTTTTCGAAAGATGGTCAACTGCAGCAGCTGACGCGCTTGCCCGCAATGCCTGAGCAACACCACAGCGCTATGTCCAACGTATCTCCAACAAATGTCAACAGCAAACGATTAACGCACAATTCATCGGCTGCTAGTTCGGCCTCCATGACCTCAAACACGCAGCTACTGATCGCAAAACGGCCTTCAACTTTGCACCAAAACAAGAAAAAATTCTTCACACCCAAACCGAACAAGGCGCTGTACGTCCCCATCATTCCTACAACATCGTCATCGACATCGTCAAATCGCTTCCCCCTAAAAAGTCCCGTTAGCAGCGTAGTGGGTCCCAATTTCTTTGCGAATCGTAGTCGCGTGCGAAAGGGATGGATCTCACGATCGGCTCCGTCTACGCCTGCCACGGGCTTGCCGCCTAACCGGCTGGGCGACGACAGCCCGCTTCTCAACGAGCACGACGAAGACCAGGAAGCGGAACACGATCTCGAGTAGGCCGATCTTGAGATGCTCAGTGTATGAAACGCGCTTAGCCGAGAGCGCTCATATGTACTTAAATTTAGTTGTATTATTAGGCTTAGAGACGACGAATTGAAGCAAAATTCACACAAATGCTTTAAAGCAACAGCAGTAGCTAACTCTTTGCAGCGGAACTGATCGTTCAGAGAGCGATGTTTGATGGAAAAAGAGAAAAAAACGTTTAAGTTTCTATGGCTGGATAATTTCGAGTTGCACTAAATACATTTAAAATCACAGCTTAACGCAAATCGAGAAGCGCATAATTGTAAAATTCTTAATAAATACAAGTTTTAACCATTTCTCTTATTTGTTCCTCTGTAGAAAACGGTTAGTGTTGTACAATTTTTGTAAATGACAAATGGTTCGAATCTGAAATTGTGAATTCGCAATTTTAAAGTTGCTTTGTGGGTGGTTCTAAAATTTAACGTTTTCCCTTTAAAGGTTTGTACAATACATAAATCTCTTGAAATGCTGACAGTAATAAATGCGGTCATGTTCCACATTTTTAAAGCCTGCACCCGAAGGTCCCACTTTGTTCCGTCGCTCGTAACGCGTTAAAGGAGACGAGGTAGATATAGAAAGAGGGGTTTACATTAACTTTAGTTCTTGCCCAATACACAATAGTCTATAAATAACAAAAATGTTCTCTCTGCAAATGCAATTATTTAATATAATTCAGAGGTTTTAAATGGAACGAAATCAAGATTCGTTAAAATAACAATAAAGAAGAGTAAGAGTATATGATGATATGTATACAAAAGATAAAATATGTAAATGTATAGCAATAATGCGGCAACAATTCAGTTGTCTTTACAATAACTTATAGACTACAATAATAACAATAACAATGCACTGGATTTTTGATATTTAAATGATCCAAAAGTTTACTGCTGAATGGAAATGGATTCAGCCGCCTTCGGTTTTTCTGTGACTTTTAGTTTGTTTTCGAATTGTGTCAGTACGTCTTTGTAGTAAGGACCCAATTCCTCTCGAACGGCATCATACCAGCGCGTCAGTTTAACGCGGTTCTTGAAAGGATTGAAGCCAATACATTCTGAAATACATATTGGATAAATGAGGAGTAAAAACGGAGGGTTCTCCCAAAACATCCTTTAACTTACTCGGCTGATCAATTTCGCAAATGGCAACAAGATCTGCGTACGAGATATTCTCGCCGATCATGAATTTCTTCGAATTCAGAAAGAGATTCTCGAAATCGTTGAGTGTTTGGTCCAGGCGCTTTGAGGCATTATTGATCTGCACAAATTTAGATACGAGTACAATATTTGAATGGAATTACGAGCACGTTAACACATACTGCGCTCTCATTAGTACGACTTTTCTGCAGGTAGGGCAACAACCATTTCTCCTGGAAGTAGTCGGTGCAGACGATGCCCATATTGTTCTGCTGCCACTCGAGGAATTCATCGATGCGGCTGCGACCGTACTTGCGGCGCGGATACCAATGTTCAGGTACAAGCTTCTCTCGTGATAGGTGCCGGAAAATGGCCACTCCTTCGGCCAGTTGGAAGTTGTGTTCGGTTATGGCGGGCACATTTTTGAAGCGGTTCACTTTATCCCGATATTCGCCGGTTAAGTGCTCTCCTGAAAGGGTGAAAAATTATAAAGGTTACAATTTGCAAAGGTTAAAAAAACAATGAAACGATAATAAATGAGTAACTACGCTTCGGCTGAACATGGCGAGGATGACGTTTCTTAAAGTACTTTTTACAAAGCGCAAAAATGTTATTTATCCAAACTCGCGAGAAGATATTTCCAATTCCTATTTTGAAGCTTCGATATATGAAATGAATTGAAGGAAATGAGGATTTATAATTCAGAATTTCTACATATCATATTGATTTCTGTATGATACGAGTACTATACGGTTGATTAAATCATTAAATCTTTAATTGCGATGTATCGCAACAGATTGCGAAAAAAATTTAAATTTAACCAACACAACAAGACGCTGACGAAACTGTTTCAAAGTCCAAACTATGAAAAGGCAAACGAATACACAAATGCAGCGACAACTACGCTAGAAATATTTAACCCATATCGAAGCAATTACCATAGTTAAAAGCTATTTGAACAACTTTGAGCAACCTGTCGTCATCGCACAGTGGTATGGGTCTGCTTGCAAAGAAAAAAGTGGTCTTAAAATGCAATATTTAAATTGTGTATAAAAAGAATTTGTGTATAAAAAAGAGAAAATGAATTTTCTTTCAAAAAACTCGAGGTTATACGATTTTCTAGGCGTGTTCCGAACCGGTTTTCATTTACAGACAACTTTTTTATTTATGGTCGATGGATGCATTGCAAAGTCGTAGTAGAATAGTATCATCTGCAGTCATAACCGGTTTAGGCTACGCAAACAAAGCCATAAATATAATAATCGTAATTAACCGAGTTTATAATCTTTTCATATCTAATCTTATAACGATAACAACACTGATCAACACGATAAACTGAATACAAATTTGTAAAAATACAAAAATAGCAAGAAACAAAAACGAAAAACGAACAACAAAAAAAAAAACTAAATTTTAAAATAAACTGTTAAGAACGAAAGTTAAGACTGCATTAAAAAAGGAGAAGCAGAAAAGTTGTTCTTTCACAAAGTCTTTCGAAAGTGAGATGGACAGTTTGAACTCACAACAACACACTTATGATTCTGAGAGCATGTGTTCTGGAATTTAATTTGTTGATTATCGCGAGACACACCCAGCCAGCTACAGAATATATCAAGATGTTATTGTCCTTATGCTTTTGTGTAATCAGAATATTGGAAAGTTCTGGGAGCAGAGCATCGTATCGTCCCAAACATATTAACGATTACTTGACAAAAGTCAGTGTAAACAATCGATTGCATTGTGCGAATAAATTAAAAAATTATCATTAATTCTCATGATAGTAGATTATTCGAAGCAGTTGAATTCAAACCTTGAACAAGAGTTTTCACTTTAGAATATATATGTATGTATACATACATTTGTATGTATGTACATACTGCGGACAATACATATATATTTATTACAAATATGTATAGTATTAATATATGATTTTTAAAAACAGGAATATGTATTTAATATGTACGTATATATATACATATATAAATTTGTATTCTGACCTAAAGTTACGCCTGCCGAAGTTGTTAAAAAATTTAATAAATATTTTCAATTAAAATATTAAAATAAATTGGAAATGCTATAAATAGTAGGTATGTACATACTGCAAAATGTGTAAATATGTATTTTATCAGCAACACTTGAAAGACGAAACACTTGAAAGACGACTGATCTTACTGCGCAACCACCGCCACCAGATTTCCTTGGTGCAGGCATCGAATTAAGCAGACGCATAAAGATTTAATCTGCATTCTTTTTTACTCTACTTGTAGTAAAGCATACTTCCTTAAACTATGGTCAGTAGCCATTACCGTCGTTCCGCGACACTAATTTGATTTTAACTTAATTTACAATTCTAAAAAAATTCTTTATAAATAACAAATCCTACATGATCAAGACTTTATGAAGTGCATACGTTTAAGAACCCCTGCATTAATGAATGCTGACCTCTGGTGCAAATACTTTATAATGCAAGAAGTCGGCAAAGTCATAGCCTCCAATGATGTTAATAACTTCTTTAAAACGTTTAAATCGATATTTTAGAATTTGAAGCTTTTAACTTTTAACTTTTTTTTTTAATACGCATAAAAAAATGCGTATATAACTTTGCCTTCAAAACTGCTTGACTTTTGATTCTGATTCTATTACAAAAAAATCACTAGTTTTGTAAACATCATAAAATTTTGTAATAATTAATCTAATTAATTTACTTACGTGCTATTTGGAAAGTTTACTAGTAATGAAAAGTTCCATTTTAAATAATTTTATAAACAACAAAAGAAATTAAGTTATTTTCAAAACTTATTTTCTGGCTTAAATTTATGTCAATATTACACCCTTATTCCAAGAGACGATATCGTTCCGAAAATCGTCTTTTTATATGCAAAACAACAACAAAAAGACGATATCGTCTCTTGGAATAAAGGTGTTAGTCTTAGCCTTAAATGCAGGAGGTATTGGAAGTTTCTCCGGTTTAATTACGTTAACGTGAATACACCTGTTTTATCGTATATGTATATAATACTATATATGTACATATACATATGTATGTACATATATTAAAATAATGAAAAATAATATGAAACGTTGTAAGAGACAGTTCGAATAATGCAACAAAAGAACTGGTACTTTCCGAAAATATCCCTTTTTCTAAGGATCACTGCCGGTCCTTTTATCTCGGACCATATTAAAATGTATTATTACACGTATTATTAAAATATATACATAGATCGACATTTACATAGTAGAAATGTACAAGTCATTATTACACTTAACAAACCTTTTAAAACTGAAATCGGAATCGCTTCAAATGGAATTTTTGCAGCCTCCAGAAATATATACAGTGCCCGGCAGGACTGATTGATGAAATCGAAATAAAACCTGACCGGCTGCGACATCTCTGTTGATGAACTCCAATCTGGGTCTTGATAATGTGATGGCAACTTTCACAAAGCGCAACTACGTCGTATGCAAATTTTAACTTCAATCAATATTAAGTATGTTTTTTCAACTTAAGGAAAATTGATTTCGGGTTCAAAGCAAACTTTGTTCGTCTAATCTGTTCATGCAACAAGTTTATCGAAAACTCGGCGACATATCCAGTTTCGTCCAACAGGCATCCAATATACTCGTATACCCAGCCCGAAAAGAGAAAGAAGGGCGAATCAGAAATTATTCGAACTTGCAGCAGTTGTCATGACTCGATGCCGATCGCTGTTTGTGGTAAACTGAGCTCTGTTACTGTGGACGATCGCTTAAAACGACTCCGAACTCGCTGGCATTGTTCGGCAATGCCTCCAACCAACCAAACAAAGCGTCGCTGATGTTGCGGTCTTTCGTGCTGTCGCCTCTCCTTAATCAACGCTCCGCTCCTAATCGTCGATTTCTTATTTCTCTTTCCACCTTGTACCATATACAGACTTACTAAAGACTATAGTTATAAAATCTAAGTAATGTATGTAAATACATGACTAAAAATGTGTGCGTCTGTTTATTTCTTCTTTAGAGTGAGCTTTTAGTTCAGAACACAAAACAGATAATTGATTTCATGTGTCGCCGACGGTAGGTTTGTCTGTTTGTTTTTATAATAAATATACATACACAAGTATTTACTAATTTATGAAATTTTGTTTACAAAAGTGGTAGTAAGAGGTTTAAAAATAACACAACGTCGTTGTTGTTGTGCAGCAGTGTGGATCGAGAGAGAATATGGAATACATTCGGTTGGGTTTTTGTTTGTTGTAAATGCACCGTCAACTGGAAAGAAGAGCGGAGGGAGGTCCTTGAGAGGTTGCGAATCAAGCAAACCTGAAACGTAATAATCAAAATTTGTAAGTCTTTAACCGTTGGTGCATATGCAAGAGAATTTCTATATAAATATACAGTATTTACCTAAGTCGTCTATAAATGTAAAAAATTCTTCTCAACAATAAAAATCTTGTGATCCTTTGTTGCTGTCTGACTATCCGCGATTTATGAAATCAAATATATATTGATTTGTTTAGATCTAGAAGCCTAATCAATGTATGTATTTAAGGCATGTATTGAACTCCTTCTATACGTTTACCAACACATTGCAACACCATTTATTAATTTGCAGAAAATTAAAGTACGAGTGCGCTGACAGATTACACAGTTTAACCTGGTGGTGTAACAACACAGAGAACAACAGCACCACACCAGCAATAAAAAATAAGGTACAATGGTCAATTATTAAACAGGCAAGCGCCTTCTTGCCGGCTTCTCCGACTGAAGAAATTCAAATAAATAAAAGCACGAGATAGAAACATGAGCAGAAGCTGAAGTGTTTGTTTTCTTATTACTTTATCATTATCAAAACAAAATAGTATAGCAAAACAAAACCGATAACAAAACAGAAACATCGTCCGATATTTTATGGACGAGTATTTATATGGTACAAGTGTTTATACTATATGTACATATGTATATATTTAAAAGTATTATTGCAAAGGCAATGGAAAATCCAACCGGCATTTGAAATTCTTATCTATTTCATTGCAGTGAGTGCGAAGTAAAAAAAATACTTGAATAATGATGCTATCACGATAACTTTTATTTTAATAAATACATATTTGTCACTGTGTTAATTATTATTCGTAATAACTTGAAAACTACAACTAATATAGTAAATTAGTTAAATTATAAATAATAATAAGAATAAAACACCACTAAATGCCAATCTACGTCAATTATACCCATCACTCCCACCACCCTTTAAAAAACGTAATCAAAGTGTTAAAGGTAATTCGAATCTTTAACTCGTTTAGTAACACGTTACTACATCGTTCGAATTACTGCAAATTAACTTAAATTTTTTTTTCAATTTTTAAATAAATTTTAGAGGGTGTTTAGAAAATACCAATTTAGAAAATACGAGTACCATGTTAGAAAGTACCAAATACCAGATCTTAGGTTTAAGGTCTTAAAAACTGCGTACATATTTTAATAAAATATAGTATCTTTTTATTTTTAGGTAATTCTAGGTAATTTTTAACTTCAGTTCTGGTTTCTCGTCACTTCCCCCTAATAAAAAATGTTGCTAGTCTAATATAAAAACTACAGAGATATTAACTGTAAAAAATGTATTTACCATTTTGTTTTATTTTATTTGAACATTTTTGTATTATTATATGTATTCTACGATTACAGAAAGTACTTATCTTTGTGAGGAGTGTACCGTGCTATGCTGTGCTGTGCTAATGAACTTGGAAAGCACAAGAAAATACATCAATGAACTATGACAGCGCCAGTTTTTTAGACGGCCAAAGTTCAATCGCAATTTCGATTGTCTATAATACGTAAAATATTCCACTCCAAACATTTCCGAAAATACTAATATAATAAATTTAAATATGATTCATTTGTTAGGGCAAACGTAATAATAAGCTACTGTCTTGCTCCCGGATAATAATGTACTCGTATATGCATGTTTTAATTACAAGTTTCTACAATACATATACATATATATTAAATTTAATACGATTTTATAAAATTACAGCCATGGAGAGTATTTATACACTATTTAATATTATATATGTATATTATTAAATATTATGTGTGATATGATAATATGATATCTATTATAAAGTGTAGCCGCAGTATTTGTTTATTCAGTATAACTAAGATTTGTTATTGATTAGGTCTCAAACAAGTTATAATAGAATGCAATAGAACAGGGTTCATTACTGACATACATATGTATATCTACATATGTGTGTCTAAGTATTTATCTGTTTTTAACTATTATAAAAACAGATTTAAAATTAAATGGAAACCGCAAATTTACCGCATTTGTGGTCTCACTTTAAAACTATATAAACAATTGTAAACAAAAGGTTTGATTCAGTCCGAAAGTTACCCAAAGTAAAGTCGATACACAAGTGGCTACAACAATGGGCACCGAAACGGATCAAATTGAAAGACTAAGACCGGCCGTTTTAAGGTGTTTAAATAATCTGCTTCATGAAAAATTTCCGAAGCAAAGTCTCAGCTATGCCATAAAGGAAGCCACAGAAAAGGGCGATAATTATTTGGGTGTTGTGTACAGAATTAAAGTCACTTTTCACGCCAGTGACGACACAGAATTTTTCTTGATCCTTAAAGTGCCCCCAACAAACTTAGTAAGACGTAAGCAATTTTTCCTTCGACCTTGTTTTCTTCGAGAGGCTCTGGCTTACGACGAAGTAAGAAGTTTTAAAAAGTTACCGACCGCGCTAATATCAAGACATTTTTCACTATTTTAAACTAGTTTCTACCTCTAGTAATGGATTTCCAAAGCAGCAAAAGCATTGCACTTAACGAAGGCTTCCACGCTCGAGCAGAGTGCTATAGAACTATTACCGCCGAAATGGACGAGGCAATATTCTTGGAGGACTTACAGCAGAAAGGTTTTAAAATGTTTGATCGTTTCGAAGCAATCAATGTCGATTATGTGCGTACAGTGATGCGCATTTATGGACAATTGCATGCCATTTCATTCGCAATCAAGGATCAGTGCCCGGAAAGTTTAAGAAAATTCCAACAAATTGAAGATCTTTTCGCACAGCGCCGAAAAGACCATCAATTAGCAACATATTTCGAAGGGTTAAAGAAAAGCGCCTTAGGCTCTTTAACTACGATGGACGTTCAGAAATACAAAATCGTCTTAGAACAGTTTTTCGCAAAGCAGACTTTTTTCGATGCTTTTTTGGCACTAATTAATGGACAAAATTGTGAACCTTATGCAGTCGTGTGTCATGGCGACTGTTGGAATAATAATATTTTATTCAAACATCAGGCATGTACATATTTTTGGCCTTGTCCGATTTTCCTAATATCGCTAATAAGTTTCAATAATATCCTCAAGGATTCGAAAGTGATTGATGCTTGCTTAATCGACTGGCAAATCATGCGCTATTCTTCTCCAATAACGGATCTAATGCACTATCTATTTACGTGCACCACGAAAGAGTTCCGTGACCATAATTTTGAAGAAATGCTTGACACTTACTATGAGACGCTCTGCGACCATATCAAGAGGTAGGTTTTATTTCTCTAGTGTCATCTTTTCCCTTGTGTTACCTCATTGGATGCTATCAATACTATACCCTTCCATTTTAAAACGACAATAGGAATCGTGTTTAAAAGTCCTTAATCCTATAAATTTAAGAGAGAAAATTTAAGCAGTGAATGTGAAAAATTTTTGCAAATATTTCTCTCGCAGACTGGGATCTAATCCAACGATTCTCTTTCCGAAATACATATTTACGGAAGAGCTAAAAAAATTTGGAGCAATAGGCTTGCTCATGGCAATGATCATTCTACCCATAACTACTATAAAAAAGGAAAATGTGCCTGACTTGGAGAAAATAAGTGAACAAATTGAAGCTGGCGGAACTACCGACTTAGAGGGCGCAGGATTTCTGGGAGAGACCAATGTCGATGCATACAATAGGCTCTTACGTGACGTTATAATTGATGTCATTAACTTGGGATATATTTAGTTACTTAATTTAATAATTAAGGAAGGACGTAGTAATAATGCTCTCAATAAACGCAGACAAATTTTGTCTTCATTTACTATTTAAGCTTCTAATACGATAGAAAACGTGGCCATAATACTCGTAGTTCTGTATACTATAGTAGAATAATTCTTTAGCACAATAGCTGATAGCTAAACTGAGCATCATAGCTGATTTGTTGAGAATGCTTCAACTGTTTGGCGTTCTGTGATAACCTTTGTTGAAAAAGGAAACTGCACACGTCTTTTCGAAGTGGGCAAGCGTTATTTAACTGAATTCATGCTCAAGGAATCTGAAATAACAGATGAAATAACAAACTTACCAGCCGCGGATTGAGAATGCACATCCGTCTGAGAGCTAGTGTTGACCATCTTTTTCAGGCGCTTCATTCAGTAGCAAGAAAACAGCGCTTTAGTTCATAGTGCAGCGCGGCGTCATGACCAAGGCTTTAGCGAATCTCCTTTAAACTTGGAGTACAAAACGCCCTGAATGGACGTATAATTTGCTCACATGTTGCTGAGGGTATGTATGCAGTAGGCTTCACGATATCGTATGATAATGGATTTTAGGAGCTTGTGGCTCGGATGGTCAGGCAATTACTTGTCCACAGAGTTTTGGCCTGTAGGCGGTCGTTCTTGGTAACAGTTGCAGTAACTCGTGAAACACTCGCAATATCATTTCACGTAGGAAAATATGAATATAGTAGTCTGTCTTATTAATTATTATTGTATTTACACACGCTCTCCAAATTACCCAAGTCAACGGGAAAACCTTTGGAAATTGTTCAATTTGTCAATTGTCAAAATCATCTGTTTTCCTAATAAGTTCCTATAAATAAAATGTAGCATACTTCAGGGCATCTCTTTATAATCATTGCTCATTGAACAAATCCATAGCTGAAAAACCGTACTACAGGGTGTTCCTTAAATATTCTTGCCATAAAAAAATAAACTTTTTGAAAATTTATTGCGGGGCTGCACAAGACAGCAGCATTTTTTGCGTCAAAGGCATTGTGCCGAAGAAAAAAAGGAACATACATATTTACTTTAGAGAAGTGACTCCAATTTTTTTTTTAAACTGGACATATTACTATTTAAACTTTTAATACGATACGATAAACTTTTAATCTCTAATGAAATTGTTTTTGTAAGTTCAGCGCAAAATCAAAAAGATTTCTGGTTTAAGCAGTTTTCAACCCTGTTTCGTAGTTCGAAAACTAGACTTGGACATAGACTTGTCTCTTTCTATAGTTAAACAGATAAATATTGTATACGATAATATTCTATCAAAATTTCACAAACAAAACAAAACATACATTAGTTTTGCCTACAACAACAACAGCAGAGGGCGAAACCCAGCAAAACCAAATATAAAACCAGTTTTGTATGGAAACGGTTGACACTTATCGATATTCGAAAGCGTAAACCAAAACCAAAACTATTTTATGGAAACCCATTATAAGATTTGCGGTTTAGATGAGTCAAGATGGCATTTCCTCTTCTTAACCTCTATTAATAAATGGAAGTGTTAATTGTTTCGAGGTTACTTCTTAACAGAAGAAGTTCCTTCTCAGTTCTTTCAGTCATTGAACGTACATAGTTTTTCACACTTCTATGCCGTAAGAGATTTTGGGATATATATAAAAGATTCATTGTTCCAAAAAATAAAATTTTTTTGTAGTTTAGTTCTTTATAAAAGCCACTTGGCGCTTAAATTAACGTATCAGTCTCTTCATCAGCGTTTGATGATCGATCAGAAGGAATTACTCCAGAATTCTAATCTGCAATGAATTTGTACCTTTTTGCTTTGGCTGTAGCCGGAGTTATAGCACAAATTCAGGCTACTTTCGACAAATTTGAATCCTTGATCGGCTCCGGCGGGGGTAGCAGATATGGTGCTGGAGCTGGCGGCTACGGTGGCTATAGTGGTGGTTATGGTGGTGGCTATGGTGGTGGTTATAGTGGTGGCTATGGCAGTGGCTATAGTGGTGCCTTTGGCGGTGCGTATGGTGGTGGAGGTATTTATAGAGGTGGTTACGATGGTGCCTACGATGCAGACAGTTATAGAGCCGCCGGCTACGGTGGTGGCCAAGGAGTTAAAGTAATAAAGGTTTCCATATTGCCACAAAGTGGAGGAGGCTACACCAGTGGTAGCTACGGTGGCTTCACTGGAGGTTATACCGGTGGTAGTGCTTATCTGGGCACGATCACTTCATCTCTAGGTGTTACGGCTGTCCCGGCCCAATCACTTGTGACCACTCCAGTCGGTTATGGCGCTGGTTATGCTGGAATTAATTACGGCGGTGGTCGTTACGCAACAATAATTCCTTCAACTTATCCAACGAGTTACAGCAGTGGATTTCAGTTCAGTGATTCGGGCCACTTGGGTACTTGGGTACCGTGTTAAATACATATAGTGCGATTTGATCTTTATTTAATTTTATTTAATAAAATAAATGCACTACGAGTATTTAGTGTTTCAAAAAACGATTGTAATAAAAAATGTAAAAATTGTGCAATGTTAAAAAATATTGGAATTATTCGCCAGTTATTATTGTCTAAACTGTGTTAAATTGCCATAAACGGCTCACAATTGCAGTGCTCTCACTTTCTGGGCCCGTCTCTCTTATAGTTATATAACATAGAAAATAGAGAAGATGATTTCGTATTGTTGTGATATTGTTTAAAACCTAAGATGTTGGAGTTCAACCAAATTCCACGAACTAAACAAAGAAAAAACCACAATCGCCAAAGACTGCATTGCGCAATGCTGCTAACCATATTGACCTTCGAGTTCATGGTATGTTAATATACAAATTCAATCAGGAGTGAAGTATTTGTAATTGATTGACAAACACACAATTTTCTTCAAAATTAGAAGAAACAGAAGAAGAAACCCACAGCCACGGGCTAACAATTTTTTTTATGAACTGGTACTACGCGGCCACTCTTTTTTGGCTAACTCCGGTTGATTTGTTGACAGTGAAAATTAGAGTCTAATAATGGGTTAGATTATTGTGACTGGAAAGAAATTTCGATTAAATATGCTAAAAATCATGAAACGTATACTTATTTGGTGGTGATGATGGTACAGTGGTCTGGTAAAATTTCAGAGATCGCCGTCTATTGGATACAATTTATTAAGATATTCTGAGACGTACTTCAAGGCTTAATTACTGCTTATGAAATTGAATTACTGCTTGTGATAATTATAAATTAATAAAAATTGAAATTAGCGATTTTAAGTGGTGTTTATTTAGTATATTTACTCCAGCGTTTTCTTAGGCCTCAGAAAATTTAGAAGTTTTAAACAATTTACCATTTTATGCATATACCATTTTATATAGGTATGCCAAAAATTAGCCATACTCTTTCGAAATTTGATTTTTCATGGTTTTCAGGAAATATTATAGGATGATAAGTCTCTTATTAAGCTGAAAAATTTATATAAAAAATTATCTAAGCAGTTCATTAATTTTCAATGAATTGATTTGAGTTTTTCTCTTTCTATATTGAACATGAAAATATCGACAATTTTAAATTTTAAAGAAATTATTGATGATTTAATTTATAATCATTATCATCACGCAAACGCATTTTGTTTTATAGATTTGTAAAACACGAGGTAAATTTTTAAATAAATGTAAAGATCAGAAAGACGGGTAGGCAGAGCCTCCGAGTTTAGACGGCTTTCCTCTTGCCCTAGAAGCAATAAAGTGCTTTAAATACGTGCACTAAAGATTGTATACCATAATTGTAAAATACATATTTACATTTTCCGCCATTCTATTTGTGTATCCCTATTTCTTGCTTTTACGATTGTATGTTACTATATTCTGTGAATTTTGTCTATTTGCAAATAGCGTCAAAATGATCGTGTTGAGGTTAGCTCGATTTTGCTACAGATGATCTGGTACGAATGAGCTGCGCTTATGTATTTATTGCTTAATCAAAAAAAATATATACATATGTACGAGTATTTAAAATGTATTAAGTATGAGTTTAAGCGCTAAGATGTTTCGGAGATCGGAGCGTAAGATTGAGGCCATTGCTAGTACTCGTAGTTAAAATGCTTCCTCGATACAGTGCGTGTCTTTGATTTACGCAGGTCAACATCAATATTTATCACATATTGAAATATGCTATGGGTAATGATGGAGGGTTAATGCGGTGTATAAATTGAAGTGCCATCCATTTCAATTGAATTAGTTGACTTTGGCTTCGGCGGATGGTGCGTCGAGGTAGTTTTTTGAAATCTTAAACCAGGCCATCATGAGAATTGTTTGGTGTTTTTTGATATTTTGTTGGGCGGCGGTATCTACACCGATACAAGCCTTCCTTGCTGGAAAAATAGCACTTTTGGGCGGTTTAAGTGGAAATTTGGGTGATCAAGGTGGCGAAAATCGGTTTGCCAAAAACAACAACAACAATGGCTACGGTTATGGATATGGATATGGACGCCAATATTATAGTGGCGGCGGCGGCTATACTGGTGGCGGTTATGCTGGTGGCAACTACGCCGGTGGTAACTATGCTGGTGGTAATTATGCTGGGGCCAGCTATCAAAGAGGCGAAGGTGAAGTAGTGAAAATTATAAAGGTTATAATTCCAAATGTACAGCAAGGGCAGCCAACCTATGCTGGTCAATACACTTCCGGTTGGACTCCAGTTCCAGTGCCAGCACCAATTGGCAACCAGCAACCTCTACCGCAACCGATTGTACAACCTCTTCCTCAACCGATTGTACAACCTCTTCCTCAAGCAACGGTGCAACCTATACCGCAACCGCAACCGCAACCTCAACAGTTCGTTAAAACGATCAAACTTATTTTCGATAGAGGCGATGTAAACAGAAATGGTTTTGCACCGAGCTCTTCGCTACAGGATAACTACTATTCCGGATCATCTGCAGGCCTTATATATAAACAGGGAGGCGTTTACGAAAAAGTGGGTTGCTAGAAGACTAGCTGCTCTTAAAGAGTTAATTGATTTTGTTTTGTTTTATTCAAAATTGTGCATTGTATTGTTTTAAGTTTTCCGGATTTCAATGGAAATATGACTAAAGATACTAAAAATTTCGGATGTTTTTAATTTCGTAGGCTGTAAGGACCCTGACGATCTTTTTATTGTTTCTTTAAATAGTAAATTTAAGGCACTTGGGTCAAGGAAAGGTCAGTATAAACCTTTCTCAGAACAAAGCTTTCAATAAATCTCTTAATTTAAACCTTTTTGGAACCTGTTGACTAACCTTATGAATCTCGTCTTGTCGCATTTAAAGCGCAACTGCTGATAAAAAGATTTGAAAAATATTGAATTTAAAAAATGTCACTAGACCGACCACTAAGCAGCATAACAGCATCACGACGCATAAAGCGACAGTAGAGAAAAAGAAGCATGAAAACACGATTTGTCTTTAAATTAAAAAGCGCAGTCATATCGTCTGTATTTCAGAAGTTATTGAGTCGTTTCTAAGACTTAATAAATTTATGAAGTTGTACAAATTTGTCCTTAAAAACCAACGAACCAAGACAAATTATCCCACGCGACTCTTCAGGTGTCAGCAAAGAAAATAATTGCTTGCGACAATAGAGACAATAACGTGAAATACGACTAGTACAATACATGGTGGAATATAAATCAAGAGAATGGCAATATTTTGGGCACACTTAAAGGAAAACTTTTGTTCAAGTTGTCAGTCCATAAAGCGAATTGCATGCAATGCTATTATTTAGTAAAAACCTGCTGGCAATATTTCTATTCATATTTCTAGAAGGTATTTGGTCAGGCGCTACCTTTGAGGATGAAAAGGAGATGGCAACTTTCGAAGAGGCTCAAGGGAGAAAAGCCATAAAACGTGGACAGCGCTCCACTAACGGTAACGGTAAGTAAATTAACTGGCTTCGGCAAAATGAGCATAAAATCATGGTACCAATATTTTTTCTTTTATAGAGTATAAACAATCGATTCAAGTCTCGTCTGGCATACTACGACTAGAAGAGTCTAGGGTGAAAGCACAAACTGACACAACGCCTAACGTGAGGCCTTGGAAGCACGCGGATGGCGTTATAGATTATGCAGCTTGGCTCGATCCTTCAAGAAAGTCTGGCCCAGAGAGCAATTCTCAAACTAAACACACTGAAAATGGCTTCAATGAGTTACTTGATGCTCAAGTGTATATTGCTGATGGCAGTGTTTTCTCCAGAGATACGCAACGTAATCATCATTTAGGTCAGTCATTAACTGAATCGGTGGTTTCCTCAGAGACATCATCCACTTTACTAAATGGACATCCGGCTGGTCCGGTTCTACATACACAGATAGCCAGCAGTACTAACCGTTATCAGGCAGATTCAAAAGGCATAGTCACCGGCAATGTCAACTTCGGCAATGATGATGACAAAGGAATCGACTTAAGGAATAGACATTTGGGAAATCGGGCATCTTATGGAAGATAAACTTACATTCTTACTGACAATCGAGAGTTTCATTGACAATCGAGAGTTCTGGCGTCGTTTAGAGTCATATAACACCTGTTTATTGCTCATTTCTTTTTTATTATAAGATTCTTAAAGACTAACGTCATCATCATTCTTCATTATTCTAAAATACTGTCAACATTTCAACGCATTTTGTATGCTTTGTTTGTCTTCTCACTTCTGAATTCCGGACAGAATAGATCTCCTTTAGACGCTCTAGTCCCTTTTCGTTTCGTACAAGGTGCTGTAGCTGAAAGCGCCCTTGCCATGGTCTATACCCGGAACCGCTTTGTGCTCCAGCTCATCATAGAGCAAATGCGCTCCGAATTCGCCGACGAGATCCTTGCGTTCACGAGCGAGAGCTTCTACTAGTGCTTCATCTATATTCAATTGTTGCTCATCCTTGCGTTCATTCGCGACCGGCTCGAATTGTGCTTGATACTCACTCGCTGCGATTGTTTCGCCATATTCGTCAGGTCGGCCATCATCATCATCGGCAGCACCATTGTAAGCCCCAGCAGCTTCAGTATCTGTTGTTAAATTGGGTTCAACAATTGGGTACCCAACATGTACATGCTCATCGATGGAATCATGAGCTTCTACTTCGAGTTTATGTGCCGCATGCAAATGCTGCAAAGCACTAACCGCCAATGAACCACTGAAGTGTGCGGCATATGGTTGATCCTCCGATAAATGTTCTGGATGTTCTTGATCGGAACTTTCTGAGTAGACTCGTGCATACTCTCCCGAAACAACGATACAGTAGTTAGACGCGACGAATGCGAGAAGCGTTGTCACCGGATGTAGGAAGTGCATTTCACTGCTGGGCTTTTGCTGGCTTCTTGGTTGCTTTTCTTTGGCCAGAAGTACGTACCAGCCAACGTACTAGAAAACGTACTCGTAGTTGCCACAACGTGTTGTTGAATACGATTGCTTGATTCAACTAATTTTTGCAACTAGAGCGGAATGGTACTTATATACTACCATTTTGGAGAGCATTCGATGGTTCGATCAATCGCCAAAACTCTTGGGGCAGTTGTTTCTTGTACTAAAATAGTAATATGTGCATACATACTCGTACTAAATGATAGGCATTTTTATTATTATTGTGCTTGCTTGCACACGCTCTGGCATTTCTTTCTTACTTTCGTAATTCTCCATTCGTTTCCTCCAACACCCACCGGTGCATAACAACAACAAAACAAATACTTGAGTATAACTCTTTAAGTAGAAGAAAGAGAAATAAGCAGTAACAATACGAAGCTGGGAAAATGCACAGAAGAAAAGAAGAAGTAGCAGAAGAAGTAAACCTATTTTAATTGCTATTTTTTGGCCCACGTTTCGGTCTAAAGTATATCAGTAATGGAGGCAATAATTCACTATAAAGTCAATAGAGTCTGTTTTCCACTTCTTTGGTAATGATATACGATTACTATTGTATAGTACAAATTTACTAACCAATTTTTAGATGAATTGTTAAACTCGTATTAGGTGTTTGCCACAGGTTTACGGCGGGGGGCTGCTGATCCCTTCTCAGGTTGCATAGTTTTATTCAAATGGTGTTTTTATGGTCTTCATACGTAAATATCTGTAGTCTTCATGGTTAAAGTAATTACTTTATAGCTTACATCAAAGATCAATAAAATTTTAATAAAATCGATTACATGTAAATGTAATGTAAAACCATTATTTGTGTTTTCTTCTTTTCAAAAAATTCGTTTTCTTAGAATTGGCAACATTTAATGGCTTGTTGTCTGCAAAGTAAGTAAGTATGTCTAATATTAAAGACTGATTAATACACAATTGGCCAATATTCGGTCTCTTCTTTTTGCGCCACAAGCCTAATTTCTAAACAATTTCCAGAATTGTCTGGCTTTTAATATTTTAAGTCGTGGTTAATGACCGTAACTATAATATCTTTTTAATGAAATTATTTCAAGACATGATTGCTGCGGGCAAGTGTACGTAAGTCTTAAGCCAATGACGGAGGAGCGTATAAATACGTGGTTGGGCCCAATCATGTTTGAGAAAAAAAAAGAAATTGTAGTGAGTAAAAAATATTTCACATAATACTCCTATTAATTATAGCTAAAACATACAGATTTTCAATTTACTGTATCGTATTTTGTATTTTATATCATATGATGTCTCAAAAGAAGTAAAGGCTTATATTATTTTTGTATTTCAACAGAATAATCATTATTTAAGTGTGTTTTTTTATATTGCTTTTGTCTATCTTTCTTATATAATTACACTTTTTAACGCATTGCAGTTCTTCGCGATTATTAAATAAGTTTATTTCATCAAATTTTGTTAGGATTTTATTAAATGTTAACTACGTTTATTGAATTTCAATACTCCCCACAACACGTAATCTCTACAGGAAGCAAAAAATTTAGAGTTTTCTATATTAATTAGGTAATTATTTTTAGTTATAGTGTACATTTTTATGCTAGAGTTATATTCCGGTTGGAAAACTCGCGAGACCAGGCAGACTTATAAGCCGAGAACTTCACTAAAATATTTTTTCTCAACAATTTCAGCACTTCTGGAGCAATTTCCGTAATTTTCCGTAATTTGGAGGATTTACGATAGTTATTACATCTCGCTGCGACTGCTACCAAAATTGAAGCATTCAACTACAGAAAAACTAAGATATCGAGAATTTGTGCATGACAGAAATAAGGTTTTATAAGTACAACGAGGCGAAAACTTTTCGTTTTTACGGTGATTTGATTTAATAATTTTTCACACTTAATAATTTCAATAGTATTTTTAAATGGTTTAAAATTCTACATTCTTCATGGGTTGCATGCTATTTTGCTTGCTATAAAAAAGAATTGGGTTCTGGTGCAGTCGTGCCAGTCGCAATTTCTTTTTATAAAAATAACTTTCTATTAAAACTTAACAAAAAATTTTAACAAAAGAAACAATTTTAGACTTTAATTAGCAAAATAATCTCAGTTTTGAGGCAAAAAATAGGCCCCAAAATAAATACCTATGAAAAGAACCACGAAATATAGACTGCAGTTTGCAGTTGTTTTGGCTCTATTGATAGCTAAAAATCACGTTCACGCTTTCACATCATCTTTGGGCACCATCAGCAATATATGGGAATCGGTGAAGGATAAGACTTCGTCCGCATTCAATAAAACTTCTGATTTTGTGCCAAAAGCGGCAAGTATATTCGACGCGAAGAAGAACGCCTTGATGGGCTTTCCATTCCAAGTTGTAGCAGACGTCATTAATACCGTTTGTAAGTTAGGAGCTCAGGAGTTTTCTTGACTTTTCTGTTAACTCTGAAACTCTGTTACGATATTTCAAATCTTTATGAACTCTGTGGTCTGTTCTGGTAGGTTCTGCGGTTATGTCGTCTTCCAAAGAGACAGCGAAAGTTACTCCGGACATAGAAAAAATGAAGTTTCAGTTGCGCACCGGTTGCTCTCGCTCCCACTTTCCACTTCTCGAAGCGTACAAAATGTGGAACAGTTCCGAGTTCAATCCGTCGGAAAAGGTTGTTATCCTCGCTACAGGTTGGCTCTCCTCAGATGGCGATGCGGAGGCTATGGACGTCATTGCTAAGGCTTATAATTGCCGCCGTAATATAAATTTTATGGTTAGCTTCGTCGATTGTTGTCAAACGACTCCCATGACAACTGCTCTCTTCTAATTTCAGGTCCTTGACGCCGCTTCTTATGTCGATACACTATACTCTTGGTCTGCCTTGAATACGCAAGCTATTGGTGAGGCTGTGGCCAAAGGCTTGCGGGAGTTGGTCGAAAAAGTGCCGGTAGAAAACGTTCATCTCATTGGCCACAGCTTGGGCGCTCATATCTGCGGCTATGCGGGCCGGTTTTTCCAGGTAATGACGAATAAAACTTTGCCACGCATCACCGCCCTGGATCCGGCTCTGCCTTGTTTCAATGAGGGCGCACAACTAAGCGGCATCCAGCGTGGCGATGCCGATTTTATTGATGTCATTCACAGCAACTCCGGCGTTCTGGGAAAGAAAGAACCAACCGGTGATGTGGATTTCTATCCCAACGGGGTAGTTTCGTTGCCCCCTGGCTGCTTAACTGCGCCCTGCGCCCATTCACGCGCTTGGGAGTTTTATGCTGAATCAGTGTATCCGGGTAATGAGAATAACTTCATGGCAACACGATGCAGTTCAATGAGCAGACTGCGCAATAACTTATGCCCTGGCAAATCCTACCCGATGGGTTATGCTGTGCCCACGAATATCAAGGGCAACTACTTTCTAGAGGTCAATGCTAAATCTCCGTTCGGGAAAGGCGGTACACCTGCGAAAATGGAGTCAAATAAACTTTGCGGAGTTTGTTAGCGGAAATGTACAATAATAAGAAAAAGAAAATGAAAATATAGAGATTTATCATTTTATGTAGTAAATATCGAAAAAGTTGATGGAATTTTATGTTCATTAATTCTACATTAATTCTCTCTAATGGTTTCAAGCATTGACACAATCAATGGAGGATATATGGCTTCGGGGCTAAAACTTAACCTCCAAAATTTAAAGACGTCTTTATGTCTTTAATGTTCATACGACATACCTACGAAGTATATATTGTACATGCCCAAAATGTATTCTAGGAAGCTATCTGGGAGTACAATTCGCGAGCCAAATTCAAAACCAGAAGGAGCGTTAACTTCGGCCTTATCGCGACTTATATACCCTACACCCGCATCTGTCGAAGTGATGATGAAGAGTGGACTGGTGACGCCCACTTTCATTTCATTAACAAATAGTAAATTTTGATCGATTACAACATTTGTGAATGCTGTACAACAACGCTTTACCCAACAAACACCTCATAATATCGTCATAATAGTATCTACGTCACAATAGCCATTCAGTATGGCCGAACTGTCAAATTCGTATACATTTCGTGTCTAGAAGTGTAAACATTGCTGAAATATCGGAAAAGAGTCTTACTGTTTCCTCTGTACATTTCGAAACCAAAGTTGATAAAAATGTTGTGCTTGACAATGATTTCGGGTATAACTTCTGGAACGTACGATGGATGTGACTTTGCTGTTCTCTATTATAAATCACATTTCATCTGTAAAAAAAAATAAGGTAAAGTCAAGAATTTAGTTTAGATAAACAATTTTCAAAACCAGTTAAGATACCTCGTGTTGTGATAAGAAACTTATTAAGAGTATGATTACATACATACACATACACATTATGACATTCTATAAACTTCTCTTAAATACTACTTAAATATCTACTAAATTTGCTTAGTGCTTAGTGCAAATTCGCTTGAGTGGTATAGAAGTTATAAGATTTAGTTCTACGAATAATATACAATACAAAAATTTAGCTGCTTCTCAGTAAGTGTGTAAAGTTAATTTAAAATTCTAAATTTAATATTTACTTTATTTTATTTAGAATTCAATTTATGTTTCAAATTTATAATAATTTTTATATTATTACTCCTATAATTTAATTCAAAATTTCTTATGGCATACATTTTTATGATAATTTCCAACACTAAAAGTGAATCATCCTTAATTAATTAATTTAATTGAGATAGGTAAATGCTTTCCCACTAATTTATCAATAAGACTTCTTATACTTAGATCAAAAAGAAAATACTTTAAAAGTTTGCTCAGTTGCTATAAAAATTTAGTGAAGAATTCAAAACATGTCACGTCTGTTTGGACTTTTCCATTAAAGTACCGACACGTATAGATCGTGTTTTATTTACAAATTTATTCGTCTAATGCATTAATTGTGTCTTTTTTTAAACATATAAATACTGTATTCATTTTATACACTGGGCAACAAAAAAAAATGGCTTTAAAATAAATTTTAAGCATGATATCTTCTATACCATAATTGATCGCAGGTGAATGTTTTCTATATTTTAAAGTATATTTATCTTTAAAAGGAAATAATAATAATTTTTAGTAAGATTTTGAGAACGTAAAAATGAAATGTCTTTTTTTCTTCGAACTAAACTTGACAAGGGACAAAAACCCATCATCATTCAACCCTGTCGGAAGACTTAACGAATATCAAGAAAGATAATTATAATGATAGTTTGGCCAGTATATTGGAATATCATTCTATTGAATACGTTACTGTCATTATCAAATCAAATGAAAGTAAACACTTGATTTGTTATTATAAGATTTTTCATTCGAATATATGTATAAATAGTTTGCATGAGTACAAAACTTGTTTGAGTAGAGAAACTCTCTACATCTACATCACCAAAGTAGAATAAGAAAATCATTTTATGTGACCTTAAAGGGAATTATTTAAGAGATGCATTTAACACTAGAAAGATATTATGCGTCTAACGGTTAGTGTTTTCCTTTTTTCTCTCTAAACCTAGTGAGAGAATTGACCGCAGTATTGACCAGTCTTTCCTGTCTTTCCATTAGAAGTTGTGTTCATTGCTATAATGTAACATATGTACATAAATACTTGAAAAAAAATTCATTTTAAAATGGAGACTTTAATGGTGTACCCAATAACGTTATCTTTATAAGTTTGACTTTACTTGTTTATTTCTTAATTTTTTAAAATTAATTTCTTACCTACGTACCTACTTCAGATATTTGTAAAGCTGTAGAAATATTTTTTGTTCATTTAACTTCTGCTTTTTTGAAACTATACAATTGTAAATTTTTATGGTAATAATTTCTCTACTTTATAATACTCTGTTTTCCACAATTGCTTTGTTTTTTCTTAATGTTTTCTTTCATTGTTCTCCAGCAAAGTTTCTCAAGCTAAAATAATTTTGAATACATCAGTGTTTTTCGAAGAGTCAGTCAGTCGACGGGTCGGTCAATTAAAATTTTAAAAATCTTCTAAAACTTTATTTTTCCTGTTATAACGCAAAAAATTCTCTACTTCGAAGGTAAAACATAATCAATTTTTTTTTAGTATTTTCGCAAAACAATAATAATTAATATAATAATTTTTATATTATAATAATATAACCTTTTTTTTATTTAACTTTTTATGCTGACATAAATAAATAATTTGAATTCGAAATATAATGTTTTTTTGGAAAAAGAAAAAGCTTCGAATGAAATTCAGAAATTTTAGAGTAATAGTAATAGTAATTTACTTAAGCCGATATAAGATGTTTTGCCTTGTGGTTGATGTTATAAAAACCATTATTATTATTGTTTAACTAAAACAGTTATACGAGTATAATAGTTTCAAGATTATTACATTTCATTTTATTACATACAATAAATGAGACTTTTTTATCATGAAATTAATTTACTCTAGAAGTTGACAAACTTTTAAATCTTAATATGTATATACGGAAAAAGCTGGCGTGCAAGAAGATAGAGAAAGGAAAAAAAAATTCAGTATTTCCTAGAGAAGTATTCTTTTTATTCCTTTTCTTAGTATATATTCATTATGTGTGTATTAATTTTTTGTTTTAACCTTAATTTATTTCTCACTATTCAGTTCACATCGTACAATGTCGCTCCACAACCAAAAAAGTTTATTAAATACTGTATAACTGACCAGAATATTTTATTCTCATTCTCGGCATTCTCGGCTTCTCTCTTAATATAGACAAACTCATTATATAAGAAAAAAAAAGTATACTCTGTAAGATATTTAATTAATTCGTGTTTAACAATTCTACTAATTGCACAAATGCAAAAAAGGGAATGATACGAATGATAATGGCGGACGTATTAATGTCCGGAATCAATCGTGTATTTCTATGATACAATACTACAAAATTCGAATGGTACGATATAAAATTGAAAGCTTGAGTCTGCAGTCTCGTCAGTGCTGAGACACAGTTCAAGACTAATACTTGTTCTGACTGGAGACTGCAGGTGGACCGGCGACCTCTCATGATTAGCATTAGGTAAACTAAGGCAGCGGCAGCAGCAGCAGCTTTAATTTGTAGTAAATAAATTATATTATCGAGAAAAATTCATTCAGTTTAACAAAAAGGAAACACGTTTTATTTCCTAAATTGCAGAAAAGAGAATCCGAAAAATGGGAAAAACACTGAAATACTCGTACGTTTTGATTGCTGCTGCCCTGGCGTTGGCCGCTGCTCGGCATCAGGTCGAAGCCTTTGGCTTTGATACCGTGGGCAATTTGTTCACCTCAACCAAAGACGTTACCACCGGGGTAGCCAAGAAGTTGCCAGATTTATTACCAACACCGGATGTTGTCTTTGAAGCCAGCAAACAAGTCTTAGCCGGATATCCCTTCGAGCTGGTTTCAGATGCCGTCAATGCTCTTTGTAAGTTCAGCGGCGGAGCAAGTCCAGTAATGACCCAGTTTTTTTACTTTACGTTTATTCGAAGGCTCTGCTGCTCTGTCGTCGCATGAAGTGCGCTCGCGAATTACTCCCCAAATCGACCATATGCAATTCCAACTGCGTGCCGGCTGTGAACATTTCGATTTCCCGCTTTTGGAGGCGAGCAAAATGTGGACCAGTCCTCATTTCGATGTGAACAAAAAAGTTGTTATTTTGATCACCGGCTGGATGACTACAATCAACGAAACGAAGGCCATCGATGTACTGGCCAAAGCATACAACTGTCGCGGCGATGTCAACTTTGTGGTTAGTCGCGCTTTTGTCATTTAAACAGAAATACTTTGAAAATTGTAAATTCCTGACCGCTTCACAGGTTGTTGATTCTGCTTCGTATGTCGATACACTTTACACTTGGTCAGCCTTGAATACTCAAGCTATTGGTGAGGCGGTAGCCAAAGGACTGCAGGAGTTGGTCGAAAGCGTGCCGCTCGAAAGCATTCATCTCATTGGCCACAGCTTAGGCGCTCATATTTGCGGTTATGCGGGTCGTCAGTTCCAGTACCTGACGAATAAAACCATACCTCGCATCAGTGCCTTGGATCCGGCTAAGCCTTGTTTTAACGAAGGTGAGGAATTAGGCGGCCTGCAACGCGGTGATGCCGACTTCATCGATGTGATTCATAGCAATTCAGGCATTCTGGGAAAGCGTGATTCAACTGGTGACGTCGATTTCTATCCTGGAGGCTTGTCTCCGCTTCCCGCTGGCTGCTTAACGGCAACGTGCGCCCACTCGCGTGCCTGGGAATACTATGCCGAAACAGTGTATCCAGGCAGTGGACACAATTTTATGGGTGTCCGCTGTAGTTCACTAACAAGATTGCGTCAAAACATGTGTCCTGGTGTGGCCGTTCCGATGGGCTACGATGTGCCACAAAATATCAAAGGCAATTATTTTCTGGAGGTCAATAGGAACGCGCCATACGGAGAATTCGCTAATCGTGAGGATTGGGAGAAAAATAAACAATGCGGCGCTTGTAATAGTTGAAAAGTTAATGAAGTAATTTAATAGTAAAATTGTTTTAGTTTTTTCTATTGTTGAAAGAAATGCAAATATGTATGTAGTGTCAAAAATAGTCAATCCTAAAAGTCAGCAATAGCAAACACAATAAGTTCTAAAAGTATGCAACTAATTTTAATCTAACCATACGCTTAGTGAAGCATACTTTTATATTCAAAAAGATGAGAGCATATTCGAAATAAAAGTAACGCACTTAAATGTTGAAAATAAAGATTTTTCTTAGTAAAAAATTTGGCAACTTGTCTTTTATTAAAATGTAGTATGTAGATCCTGCTTACAGATTGAGACTTAATATTAATTGATGATCTTGTAATAACAATAAAACAAGAGCCTTATTCTAAAACTAACTTAAAATACGCGCAGTAACATAATTGCTTTAATTAAATGGAAGAAGTAATTTATCTTTGGTTGTTTTCAAAGTGTTATGCAATATTCTACAAATATTGCAGATACAGTATAACTTTTCAACCTACACTTTAAAATATTATATATTACGAGTATATAAAATTTGCAGGAATTGAATGAGATCCTTTGAAAAGAATCTGTTTTTAAAGCTAATTGTAAACGATTGAGGCGTGACGAAAGCCTTCGCAGTGTTTGAAATCATTTCTACCAAGGACGCCACACGCCATTGAGGCGCTGAACACTGACAAGCTGACGCTGCCGCTTGCGTTCGAGGATTTGACTTCTAATCTTTTGCAGAATATCTTTCTTGCAGCTCCGTTCACTTGGACGTTGTTGCAGGGAGCAGCAAGTTGAGGTGTTGGCGGGCGGAATAGTTGTACCATATAAACGCGGCGCAGACCTAAACGATTTCATTACCTCTGCCTGTTTTGCCGGGTCATTTAATGGAATAGCAGAGGGCGAAGCAGAGTCTCTTCGTCTTTCTTTAATCAACGAGGATTCTGTGTTTTTAAAATTCTTCGCTGTTGTTGTTGTTGCTGCTATTTCTCTGTCCATCATTTCAGAGCCAGCTAGCACTTGTGTCTCTTCTCTACCAATATCCGAAATTCCTTTAAACTCCATGCGATCTTGGCTGCTTGATATCAAGCACTTTTGCTTCTGTTGTCTTCTTCTTTTACCCGATTTGGCACTCTGGAATTGAAATAAAACAAAGCCGTTCAAATAGTTTTCCAAATATTTTCACTTTTCACTTTACTAACATTTGATGTTTCGGTTAAAATTTTGCAGAATTGCAAAATATGCTCGGCTGTAATCCTTTTATCCGGCACCGTTGGTTCCAGTCGGAGCCCATCGGCCTGGACAGGACTGGATAACATTTCCAGACAGCGTTGATGCTTTATTAATTTGTACACGATTCCCATTCCGGCAGGCTTTTCTTCAAGTATTTTCTTAATCGCGTAGTAGTAAACGTTTCGCTTGCTTCAGTTTCCGCATTCAGACTGTCGTTTTTTTCCGCGCTCTCACCCTCTTATACTCGAAACGATCAGCCCGAGAAGGCGAGTAAGCTCTCCCCATCCGAGATTCGAAAATCACTTCAGCTCTTTCCTTCTTCCGATACTCTGCAGCGGCAGAGGCAACAGATTTGTTGCAATCGAGGCGTGTTGGTGCAACGCTGCGTGTTCTTTTTTTGGAAACGATTTTTGAATGTCGGCGGCCGTAGCAACACACAGAGCGGCAATGGCAAATAAACGAACACATGTTTTTTAAAATTGTGCTATTTTCAAAAATAAAGAAAAACCAGCAGAATGCGATAGTAGTGAAGTTAAAGAGAGGTACTGGTGCTTCTTTAAAATTTTTAATTTAAATGGATAGTAAATAGGTTAATACGGTAACTGGGTAACCTTTAGTTAGCTACAATATTAAATGGGTCACTCTAAAACTATTTACGTAAACGTTATAGAAACTCATACCAGGTTTTTCTAAACGGTTTTGAGTCTGAACTGTTGATCTATAACTTCTCAACCATTTCATGGACTAGAGTTATACAACAAAGACTGATTTGTGCAAATGCAAACTTTAGGCTTTGTAACGGAGTACAACCATTATCTTCTTTGAACCGCCCTACGCACGGAAATTCTTACCGAGATACCAAACCGAATGACCTACTTGTATTCATGCAAACGTAATGGCCGCGGAAGGCGTTCAGCTGTCAATGGTCAGCTGAAATAATGAATAGAAAAGAAGTTCTAAATTCAATCCTTGGCTAATTAAAAAACAGAAATGTCTCCAATTTTCTAAAAACTGTCCACTGTGCTCACACTACCAGCACCTACACACTAACTCGTACGCCCCGTAGCCGTTCCTGTGTTGCCACATATGTTGCCACTAAGTAGCTGGTGCTCTTCGATATGCCTGGCGGCGGCGGCGCAACGGGCACGGTGATCATGTGCACGGAGGCGCGCGTGCTATATTTAGACCCTGGGAAGACACTTTGCGTCGTCGCTCTCACTTTCTGATGTTCTAATTTTGTTTGTAGAGTGCGCCCCACGAAAAAAAAATAACAGAAAAGAGAAGAAAAACAACCACAACACATTGCTGACAATACCAAAAAAAAAAAAACAATAAAAACAGTCATAACTAGTGCCTGTGCCGCTCGATGCACTTGAACTCACGAGCATCAGAGAAATTGAAAAACATTTTAACAAAAACAAATGGAACAGTGTAGTAAAAAATAACTCTGTAACGTTTCGAGTCTCTATTTTTAGAATCATGGGAATTTTGAACATATGTTTTTCTCTACCCGAAGAACACTTGATTCTCTCTCTCTCTCTCTCTGAAACAAATGCACTTTGCTCTCATTCGTGGTCTTGTTGTTATTTTTTATGTCGCATTTAATTTTGATGGAGTTGTATGATATGGTTTTTCATAAATTTCTCAATACTTTAATTCTTCTTCTTCTTTTGTTTTGTGTATTTTTCAGAAATATTTAGTAAGATTGAGAGAACGAGAACTACTGAAAGATTACTTAAAGGGAATATACTGAATAGAGTAAAAAAACCTGTGATGAGATAAAAACTAAGCCTAAAGTATGTATGTATGTATCTTCGAGAGCATACCAATTCGCCTTTAACCCTAATACGAATCTCAGCTGAAATTTCATCCAGTGTTTTATTTGAATTTTGTCTAATTTTGCCTTATATTTCAGATATTTGTTATATAAGTAGCTTTAATAAAGATAAATTAATCTCATAGATATGAATTATTTTGAGCTAAAAAAATTACTTACGTGAGGGTTAGATTTCACTTACAAACTTACATTTGAGTTATCACTGCTTAGGCATTGTTTTAGTAAAATATTTTTGTTTTGGATTTAAATATAATTTTTCAATAAAATATTTGCATTAGAATCAAATTTTTACTGCGAAATCAAGCTTAAAAAAACGCCGAGGTACTATACCAAAAGGTGGTTATCACTTCGGTTGATTAATGGACTCAAAACAGGAAGAAAAGGAATATAAACTTTAGCTAGAAGGTAGAAGAATTATTAAAGCAAGCAATTATTTATTTTAAAAATTATATTTTCTTTCATTTATTTATTTAAAAATTCCTTTTTCAAAAAATATGTATATGCACTAAACTAAAAACGACCATAAATTTTCATAACATCATTGTTTCATTAAAGTCTTTATAAATTTGCACTCGTGAGGAACTTATGAGTGAGCTGTTTTGAGTATCGTATGAGGGTTAAACTTCATTCGTTTTCCGCACACTCTACTTTCCTTAAGCTTCCATTGTATCGTTTGCGTTGTGGTTTCAGAGTTTATCAGTTTTCTTTTTAAAAAATATTTTTAGTTTAATTTCGTAGAAATTCTTTTCCCACAATATGTTTCCACAATTGTATCGAAAACGGAGCGATACGATGCACAGCGAAGAAAAAAAATTGCCTGCGATTAACGAAACATTTTGAAACGAGTTGTTTATTAAGATATACTTACATATAAGATTGATCAAATGAAAGGTATGAAAAAATTACAGTAGAAAGTAGAATAAGAAAAGCCGAAAGAACAAAAGTAAGAACAACAGATGGAACAAGTTGGGCCATTTTCCAAGGAGGTAAGGGCTGGGAGTTGTTGGGTAGAGAAAAACTTCAAAGAGGAAAGATATAACTAATCTGCTATTTTTACACCTTTATTTTGAAGGCCGATCCCTCTCATTTTCATTATGCTTTGCGAGCAATCGAAATATCTAAAAATTAAATTATACCGATTTATTGACTTCTCTCTTTTAAATGCTTTTGATGAATTTTTAATACTATGATGTCTTAACCTTCACGCCTTTTCGTCGATATTTTTCATTAGATCTTTGTATGTTGGTCTGTTAGCTCTTTTCTTAGGTATTATTCAAATGTTTTACATACATGTATACAATTTTTAAGTAAACATTTTTAGGGAAAAATTGTTTTAAGATGCTGTAAAAATCATAAATCTTTTTATAGAGCTCGAAAATAGTAATTAAATTAGATTACGGTTATAAATAATAAAAAATCCTGGACTAAAACTGTATTTAACCCCTCTGTGAACTGATTAACAGGAAGATTAGTTTGTATGTTACTTTATTAGGAAGAACTCTCTTTTTTTTTGTCGCCATGATTTGGGAGAGAAAATCTTTTCCGCTGAGCTGAGAGCGCTGAATGTGTCTTAATAACGAGAGCGAAGAATTATTTGTGGGAGTTACTGCGACTCTGGGAATGGAAATTTCTTTATAGGCAGTTGCTTTTGGGTTTGACGAAGGGTTTAATTCGAAGAAGGATTGTGTTAGGGTGAAAGAATTCAAAATTATTTCATGAATACACTCAACGACGACATACAAAAATGTTTCAAAAATAATTTCACAGTAAGAAAAATTATACGATATATCATCCATTAATGTTCGCTAAGGTTTTCGTCAGGGTTGGATGAGGATGGGTTTTGGAACTAACTTCCGTCATTTCTATTGAAGTTTAACTTCTCATCAATCAAAATGATTTTCACAAAAAAAAAAACTAGGTAATTTTTATAAAATCTACATCGATTGTACATAAATTTCATTGCTCAACAAAAAAATTACTTAAAAATATTTTATAACATTTTCATAAAAATTTAAAATTACTGTCAATTTCGTCTTCAAAAATTATTTACAAAGATATATATATACAATATATTGCAGGTTGCACAGTGTAAACTATACAATATTGAACGGTTCAGTGCAATTTGCCGTCGAGGAATGTTTTTTTATTTTTATTAAGAAAAAATTCTATTAAGAAAAAAATGTTTATGTTAAACGTTTCTTTGGTATATGTACATATGTATTTAAACAATGAAAATGTATGAAGTTTTTCAAATAAATTTTATGTATTTTTTTAGTTTAACGTACACAGAATTAAGAAAAGTTTCAAAGATCTCCAGATCGTCACTGGATTTTTTATGATTATAGCGCTTTTTTAAAATTATTCCCGATTATATAGAAAAGCATTTATAATGTTTAGAGTGAAAATTTTAATTTTTCCTCTTTTATCTGTCTTTATCTTTCTTAATTTATTGCCATACTGAATGATTCAAATTTCAATTTTCAATAAAGATTTAATTTTATTTCATCGGCATTAAATCTTTCATTGGTTTATTTAAAAATTATTTTTTTTTTGTTATTGTTGTTGCTTTTTGGCGGAAGAAAAGCGTACCCCGTTCTGAATTTTTCCTTCAAGAGGCGCTTTATTTTTTCTCTATTGAAGTTATTTGAATTCTAATATGAGATTTTCTATGACTTTCATACGATCAACTGTTAATTATATAGTCGTCTGAAGGAGAAAGAGAAACAACAACAACAACAGCAACGGCAATTAAAAAGGGAACACTAACAATGCCAAAAGTAGTGCTTATTATATACATCAGTGCTTCCCAAACTTTAGAAAATTGTAAAACTGAACAATGAGTGTACACCTCGTGAAAGCAATTCTTTAAATTTTTAAAAGCAAACAAAATATATTTACTTTTTTCTATTATTATTAATAATAACTCCACCGAACTCTTCTCCTTCCCCACGCGGGTACACGTACCCAACTTTGGGCAACCCTGACGTAAACAATGCTTGTTATTTTAAACATGATTCTCAGAAAAGTGAAAGTATTTCTATTAGACATTACAGAAACAAGCTAATAATACTCGTGTATATTAACAAAAACAATAAGAAAAACAACAAATATGTAAATTTAAGTGTACAAATGTTTGTGTTGGTATATATTTATAGATACTTAGTACCTAATTTCAATTTTCTTCCAATGTTTTTCCTTGCTTTTCACATTCTTAGAGAACGATTTTCTGAAGTGAATGCGTACCATGTGTCCATGTTATGCGTGCAGTGTGTTAACATAGTTGTTGTTGTTGTTGTTGTTACAAGTGTGGCCCACCATTGTTACAAGTGTTGCATACCATAAGCTGTTGTATTTGATAGATTCGGTTTAAGAAATTTTGTAATAAATTTTGATGAGTTATTTTTAGCAATGATTTTTAAAATATTTGGTCTATTAGCAGAACAATAGAATATTTGGAGCATTTGGTTAAGCGCAGCAGACCTTTTGATCTGTCTCTTCAAGCAGAAGCGACTTCGTATGTATGTACGAGTACCGTAGAATTGGAAAAACATATTGACGTTTTCTGCGTCTTCTGCTTGCTGTGACCATTTTTGTATTGAAAAATAGTCTAATAGTTTCGAAAATATTCATCGTCAGCATTTTTCACTCTTCATCTCTTTGGCAGCAAAGAATTTCTTCAGTATGAACAGAATACAGAAAAGATAAGATTAATGCGTATGGTTTTGTATAGCTTTTGTAAATAAATCTTTCAGCTTCCGGACAATAAAATTTAAAGAACAAACACGAAGGCAATAAAACAAACAATGGCAATAAAGTTACGCTATCTCTAAAAAGTTCGAGAAAGACAAATATATATCTTAGCCCAGAAAAAAAGAAAATTTATATTAGCAAAAAAAAAAAATTATTGTAGAAAATTAAAAAATAAAAATTTATTTTGAAATTTTCAAGTAAATATTGTAAACAATGACAATTGTAAACTACATTATAACAAGTTGAAAAGACCAAAAAATTCAAATTTGAAATTAAATTTTATTTATTTTTATGTTATTTTGAAATTTTATTTTAAATTTTATTTCATTTTAATTTTAAATTTGATTAAATTTTGAAATTTTAAAACAAAAACAGTAAAAAATAGTAACTCTTTCAATAACTATTTTATGCCTGGAAAAAGTATCCTTGAAATTATATCCTTCAGTTTGAAATGACGCGTTTGCTGGCGAAGCAGATGCTTTGAGAAGATTTGGTTGCTTTTTTGTGCTGTATCGAATCTACACTTAAAAATAGCACTAAAATAACAATTGTTCATTCCTTTTGGTTTTGATTTGTTTCTTTGAAAAATATTTATCCAGGCATGGCCGTTTTTTCGATTAGTTCTAATAAAGCAGATGAAAATTATTACATTTTTTAATGCCACGATTTTGGTGTTTTTCATGGTCACCAGAAAGTATCAGATTACTGATTTCCATTTAGAGAAAAAAAAAATTACTAATAGTTAAAAAACATACCAAATTAAGAATGCGAGAAGTTGTAGAAAAGTCACGTTAAATTTTTCCTAATACAGAATGCCATTCGTTATTTCCACACTTTCCGCTCTACCAAGTTTAGTGAGAGGGATCGATACGATACGATACGATACGAGTACACACACTCGCTTTTTTATAGCGGCAATCGCTATAGTCCGATTCTACATAGTCCGCCTGGTGCGCGGGCAAGAATTTGCGGAGTATTCGAGGCGGTACCAGCGCAGTATGCATAATATAAGGCCATGGTAGCTCTAACGTGACAAAGACCAAAACACAACAAAAGCAATGCTTATCCATTTCCATGTTAAGCTAGTTAACCGCAAAGCATGCGTGCATGCCAAGTAAGACTTCATGCAGATTTGTATCAGATCCGTCCGCACGCAGGACTAAATTCTTTCAGGCGGCCAACACTGTGTATCAATTTATGTATCAATGTCCTTGCGGAGCCCTTCAACAAGACGATTAAGAGCATATAAAAGGTCACTCAAGCCTGCTTTTGTGCCGTCAAATGCGAGAAGTGTGTTGTGGACGTTCGAGATTTTCCGAGATTTAGGAGATATTGTTTTCGAGTTTTCGATCGACTGTTAAAGCCTGTGTCTTCCTTGATCCAAAGCTCGGATCTCATTTTGACTTTAACCTAAGAAGAAACGAAAAGCTTAGGAAAGAAATGAAGACACCTTCTTAGACAGTTTAAATCGTTGTTTGGTTTAGTTTCTCTAAGTTTTGAAAAAAACCAAATTTTTCAAAATTTTGTACGCAAATATTTTCGAAAAATCGAGCGGATTAGAAGAATGCTCGTCTCTGAAATTCTCGTCGTCTGAAAACGTGTGTCTCGCGTTCGCCTAAAGTTATCGTCTCGACTAGAAAACCTTGTTCCCAGATAAAGAGTGTTTACATCAAGATTTTGTTCGCAACAAGTTTCTGGAAAATTCTTGTCGCTGAATAAAACAAATTTAGTTGAATTACTTTCAACATCGCAATCATATGGTCCGTTTGTTTTTTAAAGTGTTGTAAGACTATTCTTTTTTATATATAGATTAATTTGTATACCTTTCAAATTCCTTCGTTCTTATAACTTCTTATTCATAGTAGAACTCATTTAGATGTATATATTCTGAAAAGATTGCTTTAAAAATATGTCGAGAATAAAAAAATGCAAGGAAGGTACCTTCGTACTTTCTAAACCGCAGAAAAAATGGAATTTAAGTGCAATAAAGTGCAAAAAATGAAGGGAAATTTGCCTTAAAAAAATAGTATTTAACGACATTTCCTTTCTTAAAATACGTACATTGCAAAAGGCAGAGAAAATAAATGGACTTTTGGATAACTTCATTTAAATTATGCACACTGGTCACCCAACGTGACCAGAGCCTAACATTTTAACTAAACTAAGGAGACTGAGTAATGAGTACAATTTGAGTTTGAATGATGAGTGAGGAATGACGTACCCACTTCCGATTGTTACCACCACCATTTGTTAACAAAGGTTTCCATTTATAGTTAGGATGATGTTTTGTTGCTTTCGTTGTTGTGATTACGTTTATAATAAATGCCGCTAAAAGGCGACCGTTAAAATAGTGCGCTTCTGATGAGACTGACCGCATGGGCGTTTCTCACGCTACGATCATAAGCGGGCTCAAAGCCATCCACGGAACTAAACTATCGACTTTTTTAAGTCTTTTCTGCTGTTGTTATTAGTAGGTTTAAAAACCGTGCGGCGACAAGCGTTGCCACTTGGCGTTGCTAACATGATCATTTGTCATATGTGTGTATTTTTTATATAGACGTTGTTGTTGCTGTTGTTGTTTTTATTTTTATATATAAGTAAGGTTATGGCCTTATGAAATAATCACATTTATCATGAGTGAAATTTGCTGAATTCTTACGAAAAGTTTTTCAATTATTCTCGTAATATGAAAATGAACTAAATAATAGACATAAATTTAAATATTTTAAACAGATTTATTTTAAATGATATGCGCTTAAAATCGACATTTCGAAGCGATTGTTCATTTTTTTTTTAATATATGTTAAACTTGCTCTTAGTTTATCTTTCTTGTCACCAGTTGGTGCAACAACAACAGCTAAAAAAGGGGGAGAGCTGAGTTGCAAAAACGTCTAACGCCAACCCAAACAACAACAACAACAACAACAGTAACAACAACGACACCTTAAAAAACGCCACCATCCATCAGCAACGTGACAAGGTGTTAAAGTTTATGAGACTGCTTCGCTCAACATCATCCCGAACCGAACGCACATCAATAATAATTACAACAACAACAAAATGGGGCAAGTGCCATACAGCTCCTCCCTTTCTCTCGTTTCACGTTTTCGGCTTCGTCTTCAACAGTTAATATATTGCTTTTTGAGTTGCTTGACTCTTCTTCGCCGAGAAAGAGTCAGTAAAAAAAAAGAGAGTCAGCGAGTCGGCGGTATTTTCATCTCACGATGCGATGGTTGACACTTTGTACACAAACAAGTGAGTGAGCGCACTCACTACCTGCGGCCTGACCGAAGCTCATACACCCTACACCCGCTCTTGGCAAATGGTCAATGAAAAAGTGGCCAAGGAGGGCCATTTGTCTTTCAGAGAGTAAGTTTCGATCAATTTAAATCCTGAAGAACATCGCTTTGCGCAATAAAAACCTTCATATATGATTATATACTTGTTTAGTGATATATGTATGTATTAGAGCCGATCACGCTCAGACTTTTTGGTAAAATGACTTTCTGCAACAAGCTACGAATAATTCAATCCCAAACAGCTCGACTCAGGAGGTGATGCTGAACAAGAATATACATACATATGTACATACGAGCTGCATATATCGTATATACTTTTCTATACCTTCCACGTCTCCTCTGATGTGTTACAAACGGATGAACGTAGTGAACATACTTCCATACTTCGTACCCTTCAAGTGTAGGGTATAAAAAAAAGGAGAAGAAGAAGCAGAAAAGTATACAATAACAACAACAACAACAACTCATACGATACATGGCAAATGCAAGAGCTACAGCGGCGGTGACGTCGGCGGCAGCGGTGGGTCCATGGGAGAGAGGCATTTATTTAACAGATGGTGCCACAACAACAACAACAACAACAACAACAACAACACGCACCGTAACAACTGCAGTAACAAATTATAATGTATAAAAGTCTGCTGCGCCCGTACTCATTGTTGTTGTTATTGTTGTTTCTGTTCGGCTTCTTCTTCTTCTTCTTCTTCTCGTTGGAACATACATATGAGTGGGGGAATTTCCCCCTCTCCACCCTTCTTTTTTACCGACTTTACTTCAGTCGCGGCGGCATCTCCACCCGGTACCGAGACTGTTCGCCAAATTGCGCTGATCATCATTAACTTGATGAGCCTGAGAACTTCTGCTTCCTTTTTATACGCTACTTCTTTATGCTTCCTCGGTGGCAGCAGTTTGACCTAAAGCTACAGACATTTTGCCCTTTTTGTTTGCAAAAAAACACCAAAACAGTCGAATCCTGATTCCTTCGGATTCGGGATATGGATTAATCGGGATATGAATTTTTAAGTGTTGCATCAACTGATAAAGATGATGATGATGATGATGCTTTACGAATTTAAAAGAAAATGTTGTCATTATCGAATTAAATTTTAACAAAATGAGCATTTTATTAAAAAATATTATTATCTAAGTACATTTGTTGTAAAATATTGATGTAAATACGAGTATATCATACAATATATAAATGTATGTATGTACGAATATACATATATACTCTTTCTCATTCACTTTCTCACGTCATCTTTCGCGTTTTCTTAACCCCATCTTTGCAATTTCTTGGCGTTGCTGTTCCTGCGCCACTATGAAAATACTCCACCATCACTGCGGGCGGTACACTGTGTCGGTCACTGCACGCTGAGACGTGTTTTGCTGCAGTTGAAAGTTGCTATAGTCGCCGTCTAGTCGTCGGGCCAACTAATTTTATTAACATATGCAGCATGTGCTCTTATTGGACTTCATGAATGCGGTGTTAATTTTTAAAAAAATCATTAAATAAAGCTAAAACGAAAATACTCACAAAATAAGATCTAATTTGAACGTTATGCACTTTATTTTAGGTATTTTATAAAAATACCTAAAGTTTAATAAACTAAAAGGAATAAATGTAATGAACAAAGGACCAAAAAAAGTCCATATTAAGAAAAACTTGGGCATTATTTCATAGAGCATGAGGCTTTCAATGACGTGCAATAAACTTTTAATATAATAGAGATGAATTGACAATATCATCACAATCATGTAATTATTGAACAAAAATTCTATCTATATACCACGATTAATATACAAAGTATTGATTGATTAAATAAATCATAATTATGATCATAATAAATAACACGAGCTATAAATATGGCAAGCTTTTTTGAAATATTATTATAATTGTTTCTCAGCGAAGACTATTTATCACCAACATAATAAAGGTAAATTATTGTTATAATCGTATATATATTTGGTAAATATACGATTATAGGGTATGTGGTGTTGATCATTATTCATTGATCATAAGCTTTGAATCCTTACTCCTTATGGATATACTTACCTCTTAGTCATTGATCTTTTTCGAAGGATAAAAGCAGCCTCAAAACATGATCCCAGAAAATTTCAAGATTTTAATTTACTTTTTTAACCGAATATAAGTGGGCTGAAATTTCCAGCATATAAAATTGGTTAGTGGTGAAAATTTTTTCTTCATTTGTTGGATTAGTTAAGAAGTCTCGAGATAGTACGATTATGAATACAATAAATCCAAAAGCTGTTAGTTCTATAACGTTAGCAAACAGAGAAAGCGATAAGAGTTTGGTAAACAAAAATCTGATTGAAGCGCTTCTCAGAGATATCTGATGATGCTTGTATGTCGCGTTTAAAATGTTTTCTTATTATTGTTCTCGCCTTCGCTGAAGAGATTATTCGGAATTGACTCTAAGAACTAAGTAAAGGGTCAATAAATGATACAATAAAACCATCACAAGTACCATAACTTCTATGAGGGTTAAAAAAACAGCGGGGAGAAACAGAACAATGAAGATGAAGACGGAAACGAAGACGCTGATGGAGCTGGAGAAAAATCACCCAACTCTTAGAACTCTTTTAAATCAGATACAATTTCACAAAGCGTCTTCAACTCAAACTCATTCATTTATTTAGTAACAGTCGTTGGTGATGATAGAGATTGTTGTTGTTGTTGTTGTTGTTGTTGTTGCAATGTTGTGCTGCTATTCTTTCAGTTGTTGTTGTTGTTGTTGTTGTTGTCGTTGTCATTCAGCATTTAACAGCAAATGGTTTTGGGATTGTGGCAAACCGCATATTCCCACGCTCGACGACGGTTGCCCGGCTCTTCGCACACGCGCTCGCTTGCGTTCGTATTTCGCACCACTCGAAGGCTGGTGGAGCTGCGTCAGCAACAACAACAACAACAACAACAATGGCAAAACTCTTAACAACAACAACAACAGAAATATAACTTCACAAAAACAGTATCTAAAAACAGTAGTCAGTATTAATTTCCCGATTATTTTAATTTCTCCCCTTTTTTTATTGTGGTTGAGAGACTACGGATCCGGCTGACGGACATGACGGACTGACAGACTGACGAACTGACTGGCTGACTGGCTGACTGGCTGCCTGGCTGCCTGACTCGAGCCCGTTGCACAGTGTGCGGCGCATGCGATGTCGATGAATTTTAAATTCATTCAGTTTCTGCAAATTCGGCTGCTGCAAGAGCAAGAGCAAGAGCAAGAGCGCGCTGATGGCTGCTACGGAGTTCAAAAGAAATTTGAGTATTTTCATTTGTATTTGTGTTTTTGTTTATGGCTGTAGAGAGCATCTAAAAAAGCTCTCTCTGTGGTTTTTGGTTTTTAAGAAAATATCAACGAATCATGCATGACATTTCATACTCATTCGTTGTGAATGCTGTTAGTAGGGCCACACAAATCGTCAATGACGATTACGATACAAACAAACGAAAACAGATTGTCTTCGATGACACTAAGCCGGACCGATGCGGGAATTGTCAGCGCCGATGACAAAAAAAGAGGCAGACGACTAGATTTTCATTCAACGAGCTGGTTCTGGTTGATGAATTTAATAAAAGCAAAAAATGTTTAGTGAGTACAAATTTTTCAAACTTGTAACCGAATGCAATGCAAGGCTTTCAGGTTTGAATCTTAACTTAATTTATTTGAGATTCTATTAAAAAAATAAATATGTAATAAAAGTAAATATTTTTTATTTAATAATAAATGATTAAAGCTAAAAAAAAATAGCAAGTAATGGATTGAGGCTGAAAATAAAGTAAGAACATAGTCTTTCTTAACCTTAAATGCATGCACTTTCGTCACTTGTTCCCTAACAATTTTTCATGAATGAAAATTAGGGTTAATGGCTAATGGTAAGCATTAGATTTTCGGTTTTTATCTGCACAATCTCAAGCAGTGTAACATTTTGAGCTAATTTTACTTGATTTGGTAAATTGTTACTGCTGCCGTCTTTTTTTTTTTTTTTGTTGGCGCCGCCGTGTCTTTTTTATACTGATATAAAGTTTTTTTTTTTCTACTTTTTTTGTATTTTGTTGCCAATTTTTGTTGTTTTTTTCTCTCTACATGGCTGAGTGCTGTTGTTCGAAGTATTGCTGCTGTCAGTTAAGTGCTTAATTCTATGCTTTTGACGCTTATATGGATGGCTCTGGTTAAAAGTTATTGTAAAATGTGTTTACACATTTTTCTGCCAAAATCAGAAGCACGAGATAATGGAAACATTATAACCTCACTCTATCGAGAGCCCAGTCAGCGTCGCCCCTGAAAAACTTAAAATTTCCCATTTATTTCTTACATTTCAAATTAAAATACAATACGCCACTGGATGGGACGGAGTTATTCAGTTTATACAATAAAAAAAAATTTTTTTAAATTCATTCGGAGATCAGCGACCGTAGTAATTTTGCTCTTTTCAGAATGTTGTCGTTGATGTTGTTGTTGTTGTTCTTGTTGTTGTTGTGGTTGATAATAGTGGTGGTATCACTGTTTTATGATTTATTTCCGAACAGTGTTAATGTTTCGCCCAAAAGACTTAAAAACTATTTGGTAGGTTTTTACAAAAATGGAAAATGTCTATACAATTACTAAAAAAAATCTTTGCGAATTCTAAATGGTCTAAATTGACCGAATGGGATTAGGTGGAATCCAACAAATTGAACATAAATTTGTTGGTTGTAATTAAATTATGACTTTATTCGTATTTTCTACTATTTTTACAGTATTTTGGTGTAACTTTTATGAAACACATTGAATATTATTTATGTATATTAAAAGCGATCATTAAACGTTTAATATTACTTAATTTAGAGATAATCCCATTTTTAAGCATGCATTGCAATCTAAATTAACCCATTAACCCATTCTGTTCAATACGCTTTGTTTTGAAAAAATTCAGAGAATATTGCAAATTCGACGATTTCTAAGACAAAATGGATGAAATCATTGTGTTGCCATGCAATCAATTAATCAGCAGGCATATCGACGGTTTTCATCTCATATTTTTACAAAAATTTTGCAACTCTGACAATCGGTGTCCAAAGATTGTCGCGGCCGTAACGTTTGATGTTGATGCGACAGACTGCGAGCCAATTCGTTTAACATGCATCCATGTGAACGTGACGTCGATGGACACGCTGCAAGTCCTGATAGCAGCAGGACAAGCACGTACACACGATACATATGAGTGCACATGAGTTTGCAAATGAGTTGCAAAAGAGTTGCAAACGTTGTTGAATTTGCTCGAAAAATTCTTGCTGCTTCGAATCAACAGGATCTTTACACGTATTTTGGAAAAGTTATTGACTATATTGAATATTTGAGTATAGTTGTGCAAATAGCGCTTCGTAGAAGATCAGTAGTGTTCTCTCTCTCTCTCTCTTTCGGGCAAAACCCAGAGTAAAATTGCCTTTTTTTAACGCCGTTTAAGCATCTTTATTGACAGTTTCACACTTTTCGACAGACGCTCGAGAGAGCCATCAAATTGTGAATAAACTGAAAGCAAGGAATTCTCAAAGAAATCGCCTCAAAACAATTCGCCTCAATTTTAGCGTTGCGCGCTTCAACTCGTGCGACAGGCGTGCACTCGTAAATCGTGCATAAATCAGATAACCGAACGGCTCTATCCACCATCATATGTACCTACCTTTTTTTTTGATTTGGGCATGTCAAATGCTAAAATAACTGAAACTGTAATGCAGCAAAAAACATCAAAACAACAGCAACAATATCAAGCAAACCAACAACAACAACTGCAATAAAATATAATACTTTACTTATGTCTGTACGTTTGCGTGCCGAACGACTATCAAGAGGCCGTGCCTGACGTTCGCACGTCAGCGTATGCTGCAAATGGCGACGGCGACGGCGACGATCGACACAAACGCTGGACGCAAACGGTGCACGACCATCGACCGGCATCGCAGTGCCGCACAGTCGCATCCCAATGAGCAACGTGCCGAGCAACGCGCCTGCTCGCGCCCCAACAACTCGGGGCGTTCATGCTGTCAATGTGTAGAGAACGATTGTGACAGCCAGCCCGGTCGCTGCACTCACGCGTCACGAGCTGTCGAGTTACCGCAGAAGCGCTGCGATGAATATGAATTGGTTGAATGCGATCGTGGGAAAACGCAACAGGTGCCGAAGTAATGCTGGCACAATTACAACAGCAATAACAACAACAACAACAACAACAACAGCAAGGCAGTTATGGCTTTTATGGCGATCACCGATGGCTGCTGGTTATGATGGAAATTGTGGTTTAAAATGATGATGATGATGATGATGATGTGGTCATAATAATGAAGGTGTTTGTGTGCGTTAAAAAAAAAAGCAAAAAAAAAACAACGCTGTGGCAAAGTACGATACAATTTTGTTACCACCTTCGCGTTGTTGTTGTTGTTGTTGTTGTTGTTTTCGTCGTTGCTCTTAACACCAGCTCTTTCAGAACAGCTCTCTTCGCCTAAGTCGACTTGATGCGACCACATCAAAATATTGCTCAAACCATTATTATCATCATCATCATCATCGGCCAGGAAACTACTACAACAATAACAGCAGCAGCAGCAACAACACGACAAATTACGGTCTCACACCGTAACAACTGCTGCCTGCAAGTGTTGCTTTGATTTATGCTTGTGTCCTGCTCAAGACCATGAAGAGAGATGAGAGATGGTCTGATTGATGTCCAACGCGTTATGACCACGTCGCGGCGTCTACTGTTCGTTTTGGAATTTTGGAATTTTATTATTTCTATAATTTTTTTAACACAAGAAGATCACGTGACGCACATTAATACAAAAAAAAAAAAAAAAAAGAAATTCAAATAATTGAGGACTTTGTTACGATTCTTTTAAAGCAAACAAATTATTATCGTATTTATCCATATTCGGTAAAGACTTGAAGAATAATATGAAGAATATTCATAAAGAATTTAATAGCCAGAGTCTTGCTGCTCAGATTCGGCAGATTTCTCGGCAAATCGAAAGTATTCTAAAATCTCGTTTAGAAAATCTCTTGGAAGTGATGCCACTTTTATTGTACTCGCACAAAAAGTGAACCGCACTATATAGCTGGACTATAGAACGGACTGAAGTTAAAGAGTATATAATCCCTTTCTTTTGTAGTCTTCATTGTGCCGATAAACGATAAAAAATTACGTAATTGTAAACATTAAAAAATCAGCCCTAAATCAAAGTCAAAACGTCAAAATGAATTTCTCAGCAGACTCTTTTGCGGTAACAAAAAGGATTTTGTCGAATCGTTTTGTTGATTTTTAAATTGATACTTTGGACAATGGTGTATGTATAGTACCCACGTATCGTATCGCATGTATGCTCAATCTGTGTATATTAAATTTTGTTCTGTTTGTACGAGAGTATATTCGAACTTTTTCCAAAAAACAAATTCAATGTCACAGAATAGCTAAATATTTATGTGTTGCCTCAAATGACTGGATATTGTAATTTGAGAAGGATTTAATAATGCTAATGGAAGCGAGGAAATCATTTTGAAATGCTGTTGTTGTTTTTGTTTGAATTTAAAACCGAAAAATCCATGCGCCGAACGGATATGAAAATCATAAAAGAATTTCGCAAGCAAAAGAAAAAAAAAACAACCAATAACAATCATTGTTTAGATTGTGAGAATGAGAGAGAATTCGGTCAGTATATCATTGTAAAATGATCGATCATCGATCGTAACAACGTAGCAGCTGATCGTCTATAGAAGAAGTGCATATAATGAATGTACTCGTACTCAGAATCGCAATGAAGACATTTTTCTGTATAATACGATTATTGTACAAATGTATACAAACTCGTAAATATATGTATATACATACATACAAGTATATTCATGGAGAAGATATGACTCGTCGTCGTTGGATTTCTATGGTATGTTATTATGAGAATTGAAGTGCAAGAATTTCACAAGTAGTGAAGTCTGTCACTTGTAGTCGCATGGCTCTGGCCTTTATTGTACTGTAGTCGTTGCTGTTTTGTCGATAACATTTCATGGATTCGATACCATATGGATGGATGCAGAGCAGCAGCAGCAGCAGCAGCAGCAGTAACGTCCTCATCACTTGATCGAATTGCTTACCGCGCATTATTCACAGCGCGGTTTATTATTGTTGTTGTTATTTTTGTCGTTGCAGTAACCACAACAGTTTCTCCCGCCGCGTAATCCCTGCCTCTGTACGCCTGCCTTTTTCAGGCTGCTGCACTCCCTTCTCCTCTTTCACCAGCCTTAGAGAAATGCCGCGGAATCTGCCTGCTGCCAATAACGCCAACATTGTACGACGTGACTTGCTGTTATCGCTCAATAGGAAGCGCTGCGATGAGATGGCAAACTCAGCACGATCAGGTTACGTGTTACGTGTTGCCGCCGTGCGAAGTGACGCTGTGCCCGGAGTGATCGTGAGAACTGTTACGTTGGGCTCAACGAGATTCGGCTGGCAACACGCCAGTCGATCAATGAGCCCTGCGCGGGCGGCGTGGTTTGTCATACGTCGTATGTGTCCCCCGAAAGAAAAGAAAACATGACCGCTGACGACTTATGGCAATTTTGAGAACGAAAAAAAAAAAAATTCAGTCCGGTTCAACCCATTTTTAGTCAATTAAGGTTTCATTAAGGTTTGCTTAATGATGAGTTTTGATGAACGAATTTCCGGCAACCCAGTGTCCACCCATTTTGGTTCGGAGACATTTTGGAGAGATTCGGAGTTCGGAGAGATTTTGGTTTTCTTAATGTTTTTTGCACTAAAAATTTTTGTAAAGATTTTCATTTGATAAAAACAAAAAGCAAGCAGAAACTTTGAAGGGAGCAATTTTTTGGTCAGTTTTTAGCGTTTAAAGAAAACTGCACATTTTTTCAGTTCAGATTTTTTATATAACATTTGCGACGTTTTACAGCCGGCAACTGTAACAACAAGCATAATTTTTTTTTATTTATTTGTTTGTAACTTCCAAAAAAAAAAAAGCAGAGAAAAAACCAAAACAAAAACAAATAAAGAGCGCGCGCTGCGGTGCGCACAGGGTTAATCTGCGACTGGTCCAAATCTGCGCTGAAGCAATAAAGCTACTTTATTACATGATTCTTCCGGCAGGCTTTGTGTAAACATAAGAAGTGATCGCAGAAGCACACACGCACACACACACACACAAAGAGAGTGTGTGCAAAAAAAAAAAGAACTTCTCATTCATGATTTTCTTTCATTCATAAACACAATTTGCCTGCTTCACTTCGAGCTCAGTCGTGGTCAACTCAGACGCAAATCGATTCTCATCAATCCTCTCTTTGCTCTTAGAGAAGTCCTGCCTGTCGCTTGAGTTCTGTGCTCCGCGCACTATCGCATCGCCCCCAACGCCAAAGTGTTGGCGGCCCGCCCATCCCAGAGCGGGACAGGAGAGAGTGGCGCGAGTGGTGCGAGAACAACGCAGACATAACCGCGTGGCTAAAGTTAAAACTAATAAGCTTCGACGGTTGACGATCATTTGTAAAGTGCGCGTCAACGGCAAAAGACGGTTGCTTGGCTTTTCTCTGTTTTTGTTTTTTTGTTTTGTTTCTGCTTTATTTATCGGCGGTGAAGTTCGGCGCTTGCGTTTCGGTCTCTTTCGACCGTGCGAAATGGCGAATGACCATTCATTTTGCCAAAATTATTCGACTTTACAATATCAGTAGAAATCAGCTTAAGTACATTTTGACCTCAGCCTAAGAGTAGAAAGAAGGCGACAGACAGAGTAGACATTTTCATGCATTTCTCTATGATGGCTCCCAATCATCGTTTCATATTGAACACATTGCCCGTGGAGCCGGTTTCGCGCACCTACCAATACCGCAAAATTATGAAGCCGATGCTGGAGCGCAAGCGTCGCGCCAGGATCAACAAGTGTTTGGATGAGCTGAAGGATTTGATGACGGGCACACTACAAGCGGTAAGAGAGTAAATTGTAGTAATTGAGAGGTGACTTTTCTGCCTCAGAGTGTTCTCTGACCATTTCAGCATAAGTTTCGTGACTTTTCATTCGACCAGCCTCGAAAATTATACGTTTAACTATGGTTAAACGAAAAAATAATATAAATTATCGATGTCTAAAATCGTAATCGTAAGATTAGAGTTTTCAAAAAGAATATTTTCGGGTATTTTTCAAATTTTTTTTAAATTTCTACTCGTTTTTAAACTTCTAAACACAATATAAATTTAGAGTCTACATTTTAGACTGAAGGAGATAGAGATCCATGCGCGATATATAAGCGAGGGTACATCATTGATATAAATGTAAATCACAGAAAAAAAAAAAAAAAAAATTAAAAAAAAAAAATTAAAAAAAAAAAAATTAAAAATTTAAATTAAATTTAAATTATTTTTTTTTAAAATTTAAAAATTAAAAAGATACAGAGAGAATCTTAACGAGACTCCGCCTCTAATCTTAAGATTGTCTAAAGGTGGTAAATTTCGGCCCCTTTAACAACAGCCATCATTAATTTTCTGACCAATAATTGCCATCTTTTCTTACGTATTTTTCAGGATGGTGAAAATGTCTCAAAGCTGGAAAAGGCCGACATACTCGAGTTGACTGTACGTCATTTGCATCGTTTGCGTGAGCACAACGCTCTCTTTTTACCGAATTGCACGAATTGGATGAATTCGGGCAATCACAATTGCAATCGCAGTGGCAACAATAATCGCTATAGCTACAGCAACAGCAACAGCAACAACAATTATACACTTAATATTGAAAAGTTTTGGGCTGGATTTCAACATTGTGCTGCCGAAGTAACGCAGTTTCTTAGTAAATATGATCACAGCATTAGCAGCGAATTGATTAGACATATTGAGAACTATATACCGAATTTAATGACAGCAACAGTGGCCGCCGCAGCAGCAGCAGCAGCAGCAACAGCACTAACCGCAGTAAAAGGAACGACGACCACAGCAACAACAACTGCGACCAAAAACGCGCTAACAGATGAAATTTCGGCATCTGTAGTGGCAGCAGAGCAGCAACAGTTAATGATGGCAAAAGCGCCATCAGTAACAAGAACAACAACAACAACAAATTACCAAAGATGTATCTCGTCGAGACGAATAAACGGGGGCGATCGAGACGATAGAGTCGGTATCGGTATCGGATTTGGATTTGGAGTGGGTCCCATGCGTATACATTTTCAGCACAGAGAAGACCTCTCGAGAATCAAGACGAAGCCATACGATCGATACGAGCGGCACGAATTGGACACGGTTTGGCGACCCTGGTAACCGGATAAGGGAAGAACAAGAAGAAGAAGAAGCCGAAGAAGAGGGCAAGTGAGCAAAAGAGCATGAGCTAAATAACAAATAACTATCGCCAGGATTGCTGCGAAGAAAATAAGAGAATAGATAAATACAAAGATTAAGATAAATTCTTACTTTAAGTAAGAATCCTAAATTCAATCCTAAATTGTTGTAAATATGAACTCTCCAATTGATTAACGTTTTCACCAAGATGCATGGTTAAAGCTTTAAAGGGATAATTAGGTTATGCTGTCAACGTTTGGGGGATAAACGATATAATCGTGGCTCCTTTGTTTTATGTTTAAAATGATACATATATGTTTTGTATTAACCCATTTTGCATTTAGCCGTTCTATCTTAAATGCTGCTTTAAGTTGCTCTCGGTGACCATTTACTAAATAGTTAATATTTAATTAGTTTAAGTTGAACAGAATATTATATACTTATATATTATATAATCATATATTATGAAAGGAAATTTTAAAATGTGTGTATTATTTTAGCCTTGTTATAGTAAAGTTTTCCTTAATTGGTCTTTCCATAAAATGGTTTTGGTTTTGGTTCTGGTGTACGCTTTCGAATATCGAAAAGTGTCAAGTGTTTCCATACAAAACTGGTTTTTAATTTTTGGTTTTGCTGGGTTTTGATTTTTTGATAGAATATTTTTGTGTTCAATATTTATCTCTTTCTAGCATATTAACTATAGAAAGAGACATGGCACGCTATGGCGTCTAGTTTTCGAACTTCGAAACAGGGTTGAAAACTGTTAAAACCAGAAATCTTCTTGGTTTTGCGCTAAACTTACAACAACAATTTTGAATAGAGATTAATTGGTTTTATAATGGTTTTCGCTGTGAGGTTTTCGTTAGCGAAGTTTTGTGCTAAACCGAGGCAAAACCGCTTTATGGTAACACCGTTTAAAGCTAGCTTATATAAAGATAGCTAATCTTATAAAGTGAACTGTACAATGTGTGCAGATAACTTTGAAACAAATTTACTTACCTCTTTTTCTGTCTCACTGCATTTCAATAAAAAAAAAACATTCTTAAGTATTTCTGTAAACATAATTTTAATTTTATAAATGGCTTACAGAAGGTTAAAGAAGTTATTCAACTCTTTTTTTTAATACGAATTACCAAAGTTTTTCATTGCGAAAGTAGTTTCCTTTCTCTAACAATTTCCCTTAACACTGTGGGGGCCACTTTATGGGGGCCAGCCCATTCATTTGCCCCTGAATTTGTTCTCAACATAGCCGCTACTTAGTACTCGTAATTGTGCTTTCTTTACGGTCACTAGAAATGGTTTTTAAATTCTAATTTGCTTTTTTCTTCCTTTATCTTTTCTTCCACAAAAAATGAGCTTAGATTCATCAGTTTTTCTGCTCTTACCTTTACTCGGTGAAGACAACCTTTCTCCCTGCTCTTTCCTCCTTTCCACCTTTCATTTGAAATGATAAAGGGTTATAAAGAAACGAGCACAACTACAAAACTACTCGTAGTATCTATATCCCTGAGGGTACATTTTCCCTCGCTCCCATTCTCAGTCTTTTCAGCTCTCTGACTGTCCCTTTTCCTTTTCCTTTTCCTTTTCACGACTTTTCGATGTCTATCAACTGTTTTTGTCTGCCGTTTGCTTTCAATACAACTTGACAGCATGCTCTCATTTAACCTTGTTTGTGCATCGTTCGGGGAGGCCTTTTTATGGCCCTTAAAAGGCTTTTAGGTCAGCTTTGTTACCACTTGTATTCAGCTCATCCTTTGGCTGATTGTTTTGCCATCGGCTGGTGAGTGCCTATATTTTAAATTTCACTTTATCCAAAGTGGACAATTTTGAGATGTAACCTTCGCAACTGCCAGTAGCCGCAAGAGCTACTTAAGTTGACAAGCCCGTTTTTGTATTGTATTTGTCTTTTAGAAAAAGGGCTTACTTTTGCCTTTGCTTGGAAATCAATCAAGATCGTCGTCTCCAGATAACATGAGATGGATAATATTGTCATTATTCAGCCATTAATTATTTAATCCTTTGCTAAATATTAAAGCAACGTTTGCAAAAGGGTTAGGAAAGGCATTTGTCAGTTTCAAAAATATACTTCGTACTGGCAAAAAAGAGGCTACATTTTCAAAATTTTAAAAGGCTTTTGTGTTAAGTAAAATAGGTTAATATTTGTTGAATGCTTGAACGTGAATTTAGTTTTGTATTTTTATTTTTTATTCATATTTTTATTAATAGATTAGTAGAAAATAAGAAACTTATTACAAAATCGTCCAGTTTAGAGTAAAGTTTAAAGGTTAAGGCTATAAATTCAAATTCTGTTTCAAATGCTATATTCTGTTTAAATAAAAAAGTTATTTACTAATCGAGTGTTAAAACAGTTTTTAAAAAAACAGATATGCCAACAGTTCATATGAATCCCTCTTCACATTACACTGTGAAAAAATATGTAAGTTTTGTAATAAGTAATACTAAAAGTAAAATAATTAAAATAATGCCGAAAATGATTTTTTGTTTAAGAAATTAAAATGAAAATTAACCACAACATTTAAAGTTATTTTATAATATTTTTATTAATATTTTATGTTTTGTTATTGTATAAGTTAAAAGCATTTTTAAGTAAATTGTTATTGCATATTTTTTGAACTTAAAAATTGCATTGCTTATATTTTTTTAATTTTCCTCCTTCCTTCCTTCCTTCCTTTTTTCCTTTTTACTCTTTGCGTGTGACTTTTTAATGCTTATTTTTAAGTTTGTATGTAATATAAAAACTAAAAACATTAATATTTCTTTTTCCATAACAACATAACATTGCTAAAAAGTATGCAAAATTTATCGAAAAATTTTCTTGTTGTTATTTCATTATTAATATCTTTTTCATAATACTTTTTTGCTGTAATTATTATATTTCTTTCTTTCTGGCACACTTTTATTGACAATGCCATAACATTTGTTTACAAATAAATTTAATTACTTAAACGCTTTTGTATTTTATTGTGTTCTTTTTGCGTTTTTTATGTTATTCCTTTTATGCTTAACAAATATTGCACATAATGGACATTACTTAATGAACATTTTTATTGCTTAAAATAGATTAAGTTTTGAGTAGATTAAATTTTATTCCTTATTCCGAAATTAATTTTTGCATATAAATATATCGTAATATATAATGTAATATATGGCCAATACATTTTATACTGCGACATATATTATTAAAATATTATTTTATTAAGCTTTTAACATTATTTTCTTGTCTGCATAAAAATGCACTGTAAAGAAATATTTTTAACACATCGTACATTTATCGTATAAACAAATATACTATGAAGCTTGGATAAAATGTAATAATTTATTTCTATTTATTATTCTGCGTTTTGCGTTTAATTTACAACTTTATTTCTATTCGCTTTAAAGTATTTTTTCGGTGTTTTGCTTTGCTTCGATTCGATGCATTGCAGAGAGAATTTCAATATTCACAAATAATTCGTTACTATTTACAATGCATTTTTGTATTGTTGTCTGTAGTTATGTAAGATGGTTTGTATGTATATAGGCATGTACGCATGTACATATATAATATACAATGTACATAGTATGTACTCATCATCATTTTATATGTTAGTTTTCTAAAAAATTTTGATTTAGCAAAACCTTTAATTGAAACTTCTTAACTTTTCCATTTATTTTGTTAGTCACTAGATTTCTTGATTGTGGCGTCTACAAGTTCGATTAGTTGAATTATTGTAACTATCAATATTCGGTTAGAGTAAGATAATACATACGTAGTGTTTAATTTCGTCTGCCCGTTTTTTTTTTTTTTTTTTTTTTTTGGGGAGTTCAAGAATTTTAGTGTAGGTAAAAAACATGAACAAGTAATATTGGTATAGCATATTTTCAATAAGTTTTTAATTTAGAATATCTTTAATATTTTTCTCTCATTGATTGACCATTTTCAATGTTTAAGTTTTTGGTGTTTTTCAATTTTCTGCAAATTTGCGCGAAACATGATTGAGTGCACAGTGCACAGTGTACAGTGTGGAAAATGGCTTAATCATTTTCGAATGGAAGAATTTTTTGCATTTTCTAAAAATATGAATTTATGATTTTAAAATTTTTAGATAGAGAAGATAGAGAAGAAAATTAAGGAAATTAAAAAAATTTGATTAAAATAAAGTCAAGTCTAAGTAAATAGAAACTTGAACTGGAATAATTTTCTTACGACAGATTTCACAGATTTATTTTCAGCGTGTATATAAAACAGGCCCAAAAAAAAAACTAATATGCAAGTTAGCCTTTCATAAATTAAAGGCTTATATGTATAATTAAGGGTCTAACAATATTTCAGTACAAAATTCTTTAGGTTATAATTAATTAATATCGATCATATAGTCGCATAATGGTACATTATAATGACTTTGAGAGTGATTGCCATTATTTATTATCATTTTTCATAATTCGCACAATCGTTTGATTTAGTACTAAAATATTATTAAATTATATTATATTAACGTAATATATTAGAGTATTATAATAGAGTAAAATATTTTTCCATTCGAAAATCAACTTTGTTCCACTGTGATGCAAACTGGTGTAAAATATTTTCGCCAGTTAGTTTTTTTCTTTGTTGATTTTAGGGCTTCCTGGCCCTATTTTAATTTTAAGAAATGTATAACTTTAATTTGATTAATTTAGTGTAGAACACATATTCCTATATGTCTATGTCATTAAATGTATATTTATGTATGTTTGGATTGGTACATAAGCGGTAGCAATATTATATAATAATCACTTCAAGGATGTGTAAAATGTAAAATACATATAATTTTGCAATTTAATACTCTTTTCATTGTCCGTAATTTTCCGTAACGTGGCTAAATTGATTGATGTAGCAAAAGAAAAATTAATTCAATTAATTCAATTAATTCAATCTCAACGTAAAGATTTTCAAAAAGTCTTTATGAGATGCGAGCTTTGTTATATACTTTGTGTTATACTTTAGAGATCCATTGAATCATTTCTAGTATGCATCGATTCAAATTAAAAATTGTTGATTCAATTCGATTCGATTTTGTCAATTAACCTCAATTTTATTGTCTAATAATATAAAAGAAAATATTTTACAGATATATATTTGAAACTTAAGGAAAAGATTTTTTGAATAATTTCATAGAATTCAAACGAAAAGCAAGCAAAGGAAATGCCAAAGCTTTTAAGGAGCAATGTATTGTATTGAAACAAGAATATTAACGAAGAAAAAATTTAATACGTTTTTCAAGAATAAAATTACTTATTAATAATAATAATAATGAAACAACTTTAAATTGAATGAAGTTTTAAGAATTTTCAAGGATTTTTATGCAAAAATCAAGCGTTTAGCATTTGAAAAGGCACCAAGCAAGTATATATGAAAAGAAAACGCGTTACCAAAGACTGACGGTACTGAAAATACATAGTATATAAAATAGTACAATTTTAATTACAATATTAATACAAAAATAATGCAAAGATTAGCCTTAATTCAGGCTAAAAGCAAAAACAAAGCCACCTTTAAGAATGATTGCTTACAATGATTTCGTTTAGTTTTCAAGTTTTTTGATTTGGTTTGTTTTTTTTTATCATGTTCATACCATTGACTTGTTGGCTACAGTGTAATAATACATTGTAACATGGTTTATCGTGATTTAAAGAATTAAGATAAATAAAGCTGAACCACATATAAAAGAGAAATTATTTTAGAATGGTGATTTGTAAAGAATTCGTTGTATGAATCGAATAAGAAAACTCTGCAATTGCGTTGTTGTATTGTCAAAAATATTAAGGACGTCTAGGTATAGCTATAGGACGCAGAAGAAGAAGAAGAAGAAGAAATGCGCGGAAGAATAAAAACCAGAATAAGAGGTACAGTGGAATAATACGACCAGAAAGTTCTATAGTATTGTATAAATGTGCTGCGGCTCTGTAAATGTAAATGCGTATTGACAAAGTTAAAGCATTAAAGATTTTTCAAATTCTGGAAAAAGAGTTTTAATATATGTACATACTTTTGTTGTTGTTGTTGTATTTGTGTAGTAGTGTGAAGCGTAACTTTTTCTAGGTTTTTTCTTTATTTTGTTAAGAAGGCATGCAATAATTTTGAGCAAATTTCCAATATAGTATATATACGATACTAACAATATCTTAAACAAATAAATTATTAAAAAAAAAACATTAGTAAATAAATGAAGAAGAAAAAACCAGCATGAAACTCATTTAATCTAGGTTTCACATGAAAACTTTTTAATTTTTTTAAAATTAAATTTTTTAATTCTTTTCTACTATGAGTTGGTATAAGTTTTTTTCTGGAAAATAAAAATTGAAAGACCTACAAGATAAAATAGTAATGTAAGCTTTTCTGTTCTGTCTCAAACTAAAAATACTTACATAAAATGTAACAAAATTAATAAAAATTCTTTAATTTAATAACTTTTACTCTAGGTACAATATCTTTTATGGACTTGGATGGAGTTTTATAGACATGGATTTTTACTCCATGTATTTCTCTGCTTTAACTTTCTGCATTCCGAGAAAAAGTATTATAAATTATAAATTGGTCGCAGAAATTTGAAATGTTTCGAAATTTGTTCGATCAATCCGAAACAGTCTACATTAAAAATTTAAATACTTTTACGGGGCTACAACCAACTAGAACAATTCTTTAGAAAATTAAATTTATTTTAAAGTTGACTCAATTAAAAATGTAAGCTTTACTCGTAGTTATCTGAAAGTTATCTTTGCAAAAGCTAATTAAAAATAAGCACAATAAATCAGTAATCACTGAGACGTCGATAGTCATCGGCAAATTAGCCATCGGCAAAATTTGATATACATAGACTCTCGTATACTCGATGCATGTTCGAATATAAACGCCTCGCCGCAGCCAAAGCATTCAGTCCATCTCGAGGCTTGGTGTAAGTAGGTTTGTGTTGTGGGCGCGATTGAAGTCAACGAATAAAAATTGCATTTATTATGTTTACTTTAAATAAATGGAAAATATAATGTACTACAAAATGATGATGTAATTATTTATACCATCATAACGTTTAATTATTATATACAGAATAAAAAAAAGGCATAATTATATAATAACAAGACATTTTAAAAGCTGCTCAGCGTCTTTTTTCAATATTCAAAAACTGGAAGAAATTTGAAATATTCATAGCTAGCATAAAATGAGTTTCATTAGTTCATGCAAATTATGGTACAATAGAAAATTTAACAAATACTACTTGTAATAATTTCCGAAAATTTTTAAGCGTTAGCTATAAATAAAATAAACGAAACAAAATAAACGAAAACCGATAGATAAGAAAAGTAAATGACAATTCAATGTAACTATAATTTTCTAATACCCGAAAAATAATACTTCTACGCCCAGTAAAATAACACCGCCTGAAAAGTCGTCTATTAAAACTGGTAGAAACCAAGCAAATGCTACCACAATTAACAAGTTTATCTCTCCTTTCTATCTTTCTTTCTTTCTTTCTTCCTTTCTTTTTTGTTTTACTTACAACTATGTAATGTTATGTTTTTAGTTAGAAAAATTTGTAATTGCTGTTTTTTCTTGACAGCTTACATTAGAGTTGTGAATAATGACAGAATGATAGAGAGAGATGGTTAGAGTTGCGAAGAGGCTAATACCAATAATTTCTGGACTGAGAAGATTGTGATTCTGGCGAACGATTAATACTTTTTCTGCATTAGCATCGTATAAACGCCTCAAAAACAAGCAACGCTTTGAATATTTTTGTATATTTATTAATATTAATATAAATATTGATTTTTATTTTTGGTTTTTATTTTTTTTCTAATCATTTTGTAATTATTATATTTAGATGATTTTGGATTTATTGAAGCAAATTGGTGTCTTTTTTCAAATTAGAACGTATTTCGTTAGTTTTTTTGTTTTTTGGCCTAATCAATAATTTTGTTGCATAAGTTTTTATTTATTAGTTTTATAAAAAAAATCCGGTTTTAATTAAGCGGATTAATTAAGTAGGAGCTGACTGTATTTCGGATTTCATTGAATTTTGAGTCATAGCTTTTAACTTGTTTCAAACAGATTTCAAATGTTTGAGGAAAGTACGCGAAAATTGAGCGCGGGTGATCAGTTTTTTATGTTTGCGCGAGCGTGCGTTCTTGTGTCTGCAGTCGTTTTTATGTAAGTATACGGCCAATATCAAGCGCTGGTCGGTCGTTCTCGTTTAGCATTTTCTCAGCGTTTCAGAACGACTTCTTTGTGTTCAATATTTTCGGTTTTGGTGTTTCGTGTTTGGTTTTGTTATGTTACTTCTTAATTGTTTTTGTTTGACCGTCTTTGTCTACCACACGATAAATTAACTTTCATCATCTGACTCTTTGCACCAGGGTTGGGGCTACACACCCTTCAGACATCCATCTCTTTTCGAATTTACTTGTACGTTACTCTGCGTATCGGTCTAAATTGTAAATCTGTTTTTCTGTTAAGTTGCATTGTGTTCTGTTTGTCTCTCAGTCTATGTATTTGTTTGTTTTCGTGTCTTAGTTTTTTTCTTTTTTTTCTTCTTATTTCTTTCGTTTAATCTATTGCAGAATTAAACTACGACTCTTTCGGTTAATCACCACCTAAACTTAACGCCTGAACTATACGTGGATCAGCTTTACTACCTTCACGAAACTCCTCCAGCGTCAGGCGATCGTCGTGGTTTTTATCCATTTGATCGAAAATCTTATCCACTCGCTTTTGTGGCGTATTTTCGTCCTCTGTTTGTGGTTGCTGGCCCTATTAGGAAGCATAACAAGGTGACAATAAAGTGAATAATAGCATGAAAATAATACGGACAGAGAGAAAACGGGAAAATACTAGAAATTAAAAGGTTTCAAAACTGAACTGTGTTCATTTTGACAAAATTTTATGCTATTAAAATGGTTATAATAAATAGTATTCGTATTTAAAATATGTACTCATACTTACCACCATTTGATAAATTGCATCCACAATATTGTACATTTCTTCGCGTGTTATATAACCATCGTTATCCACATCGTATAGTCTGAATGCCCCTTTTTCAGATATGATAAATTAAAAAAAAAACAAAAATACAATAATTAATTACTATAGAATTTTCTGATTTCGGAAATTTTTGTACTTCTGTATTTTTTTATATGAAATGCAAGGTTTTTATGAATTTAAATTAATTAATTTTAAAATCTCAATCTTTTTTAACAGTTATGTGCAGTGCAGACGCCTGGAAGCTCCACAAATTTTAATTCCACATTTTTACTCAAAAACCGGGGTACCCCCTTTTTAAGAAAGGGTAAGCATATCAACATAAAAGGCTTCAAAATTACTTAAAATATTTTCATAATTTATGCTATTATCTTCAAACGATCTTTATAATAACTTTTCTTATATAAGTCCGTTCGAACTAGAGTAATTAGAAATTCATGATGTTCACATTGACCAATTTCGGCCTATGGTAACTCTCTATATTTAGAGTTAAATACAGAAAAAGTAACCCTTTCTTGCACATGACGCTTGTTTTAATTAACGGATATATTACTTCTGTACTTACAGTGCAATTTCTCGTCTAGGTTTCCACGCGATGTAATCGATAGCGCGCGAATAAATTCTTCAAATTCGATTGCGCCATCCTGTGAGAAAATGACGTCAGAGGCACAGAAAAAAGTAAGTATCATTTATTTTTAGCATTTATTATCATATATTCATTTTTTAGCATTTAAAAATAACCATTTCAGAGTAACAGAATTTTTTATTATTTGTTAATTTTATTGTTTTGTCAAAAACAAAGCAAGAACTCATAAACTGAATGGACACTCACATTATTTTCATCGAAAACTCGAAACACTAGAGATGCAAATTTGCTGGGATCTCCTTGAGGGAAAAATTGTTTGTAGATTTTAATAAAACCCTGCAAAAAACAACAGAGAAAAAGAGAGAGAAAGAGAGAGAAAAAAAACGAACAAAACCACAAAAACGAATAAAAAATTTACAAAAGTTGTGCACAGTTTCCGAGCATGTGGTGGTTATGTGGTCATATTTTATATTATTTTCGTTGTTGTTGTTGTTTTTGTTGTTGTTATTGGTGTTGCCATTAAAATGTCGTATTGTCATATCGTTGATATCGTCACCAGAGGAAACCAGAAATAAGTAACAGCAGCCAGAGTTTATAATAATTTTTTGTGGCATAAGTTTAGGCGCATGGAAACGCAGTTGTTGTTTTTGAAGTACCATCATCATAATCACCACCATGCGTCAAGTACATACCATCCAACGAAGAGAAGAAGCAACAACAACAAATGTTACATGGAGAATGAAGAGCAGTATTTTAATGATGTCGCGAGAGAACAAGACAAAAAGTTAGCAAAAAGATACAGAAAGGCAAGAAGAAGAATTAGAACAAATATTGTATTTAGTAAAAACCTGAGAAAAAAACTACAGAAATAATTCTAACTAAAAGAAGTACTAATAAAATATCATTAAACTTTTTATTAACTATTTATTTTGTTTTGCTAACTTATTTTCTACGGCTTAAAATTTCAATATAAGCATCGAGTATCGAGTTCTTATAACTTTCGCCATTTTTTCTTTCAATAAAACTTTGCAAAATTATGCATAATTTACATTGTGTTAACTCTTTAACTTACCTGTTCGGTGAGTAAACCATTCGGACAGTCTTTGAGGAAGCCTTTGTGCCTGTTGAAAAACGTATAATGACAAATTTTTAACGAAAATCAACATTTACATATTTAAAAAAAAATATATATATATAAAAAATTTCAGGCTTTCAAGAAGTCAATACTATTTTTATAATAAAATTAAAAATAAGAAATAAAAAAAGGAAGGGTTCATTGAGTCCTGTTTGAAATAAACAACACCTACCCATTTTGTCTTCTTGTTTGGTTTTCATGTTCCAACAAGCTTTAATTGAAAAAATCTACAATTTTCCATTTCTTCAATTCAGTAACAAAGCAAAAGCATTTAAATATCAATTCGATTTTGTTTTGGTTTTTAGTTCTGTTTTTCGTTCTGTTTTTACAACTACGCAAACAGAAGTGAAAGCTAACTATTACCAAAGCGGATCGAGCGTAAATCTCACGGTTTTTTTTACATTTTTTCCTCATAAAATAAATGAAAAAAAAAAACAAAAAAGTTGTTCAATTAGTTTCCACACAAGTTCTGCTTTTACTGTTTTTTGCTTCTGTTGCTTTTCATTACTAAAGTATATTTTATTCTTCTACGCAATGCTTGGAGGTGTGAAAACTTATTTAATGTTAAGTTACAAAATCGATTTACAGATTTTTCGCATTTCGCAAAAGGTTACATAAAAGTATATGCATAAAAAGCAAAAAAGAAAATGATTGAATGAATATACAAGTTTTACTTACCATTGTCTTATCTCTTTTTCTGTAACTGAAAAACAAGAAAAAACAAAGAAATTTTAATAAATAAAGTATAAAATTCATTTCAAAATTTGCATTATGAACCTATAGTATAACTTATAAAATATAATATAAAATATAAATTGATAATAATACTTATACAGCTGTATATAAAGTTTTAGAGAGTGTATAGAAATTGCACTTAGCCTTAGTACGAACTTAGTACGATCTATCGGATGAAATGCAAAGTAAGAAGCCAAAGCATAATGCCTCACCCTTTAGTTTATGCCATATTATGCAATGCTTACTCTTCTTAACTTTGCGTAAATATTGTGCAAAACTCGTACATAAATATGGTACATTTGATAAGTTCAAGCTCTTCACAGAAACTTTAACTGGAGCACGTATTAGCACGTGGTGGCTACATAGCAAAAGTTTTACCCCGCTCTTACTCTAGTAACCGTTTATATGATTATGTACGAGTATGTATGTAAGAGTATGTGCAATGCATTAATTTTGTCACTGACTTTCGAGTTTTTGAAGTTACATCCTCCATCGACCCGACCCCTTTGGGGCACATACCGTCCGCACAGTGTCAAAGAGTGCGAAGTAATTTGCAAACTCTTAGCCCTCCTCATCTTGCCCTCATTATTCTCACTAACTTTGGTCATTTGGTGACAGCAACTGTTGCAGCATTTCATTCTAACAATTCATTCTATATATTATTTCTCTCTCTTTCTTTAGATGCTTCTTCTGGCTGTATCACCTTGAGTTTCTCTACAGCTTTTAGTGCAATTCACTCTGCTGTATGTGAAGAGACTGTGAAGAGCGATAAAGTGTTCGCAGTCAATCTTGCTGGCCATCAACACTATTTTAATGAATTTTCCGTGTTCGTGTTTCATCCTTACGGACTAAGTTTGATAGATAATCTATAGCAACTATTGGAATTCAATTGAATTCAAGTCTTTGTTACTTTAGACGTTTCTAAATAAGAAACGAGAGACTCTTTAAGTCTCCACCTTTTTTGCGTATTAACCGTCACTGAACGGGTAAATCTTTTCGGCACTGGATTCTATATTTAACGCACTAACTATTTAGAATAATTAATATCAGTTTAGAATTAATATCAGCTTGATATTAATTATGCAATCAAGCTGAAAATTATGCAATCGTGTTTAAACTTAAATTCGGCAAACTGCGGTCAAGCTGATTATTCTAATTATTCTAAATCAATAATTAAAAGCAATCAGAACATAACTTTAAGAAAACCCTTAAGAGCAGATTTTTCACATTTTTTGTGATTAAAAATTTCCTTAAAATTGCTTTGAAACAGCATGAAGTACAATACTATGAACACTTCATTCGACCTTCACGAAACCTATTTGAAAGAGGTTTCGCGGCATTCTAGAAATGGAATGTGAGGAAGGAACAGCCAAAAAAATAGAGGAATAATAAGATTAAGAAAGGTAAAAAGGAAGGGAAAAAAGGGGAGCAAATTCCTTCTTATACTTTGTAATGTGGTAAAATTGGTTTATCATTGAGCTGGAAGCACGTAATAGCCTCTTTAGGCCTGGATGATTATAAAAATTAGGAAAAGCTATTCTATACATAGTAATGGAAAGCATCAAGATCATTATACGATAGAAAACTAAGTTTAACATGTAATGCCTTTGGGCTGACAAACAGAAAACGAACAGAAAATAGATTGTTGCAGACTTTTTTAATAGATTAAGAAAAGATAAACTTCTAAATTTAAGCGATAAATTGAAAAATTTTACAATTTGCAAAAACTGATTAGTTTAAAAAGTGCTTTAAGCGATTAAAATTTTAATAAATTTTATTAGATTTTTTTAATTAATTTTATTAGACTTTTTTAATAGATTTAGGAAAGATGAATTTCCAAATTTAAGCGATAAACAGCGATAATAAGAAAAATTTTACCATTTCCAGAACCTAATTAATTTTAAAAGTGCTTTAAACGATTCAAATTTTAATAAATTTTATTAGACTTTTTTTATTAATTTTTTTAAACTTTTTTAATAGATTTAGGAGAGATGAATTTTAAAATTTAATTTTAATTTAAAAATAAATTAAAAAATTTTACAATTTACAAAAACTGATTAATTTGGAAAATGCTTTAAGCGATTCAAATTTTAATAGATATTATAGCTTAGAACTACATTAAAATATACGGAGGTACATAGTTTTTCTTCTGGAGAGACAAAATATTGTTATGTTTCGTGGTTTTTTTTTTATGGACTTTATGTCGTGATAAGTCTTCATGATAATTTTCTGCACCATTCACCGTGACCATAATTTAAATAATTGCTGATGCCACTGACGGCAGTGGCGAACTTATGTAAATAATCAGTAACAACAACCAGAGGCGCCGTCACAGTTCTTCTTTAGGGTGCAAGTTCGGATATATCTAAAAAAGCGTATAACTGCTTTGCGGACGATAAGGATTGCTTGGCGCTCACTTTGGCGCCCCTGAAATTTCTTTACAAAATTAAATTCCGCAGAGGTTTTTACAACATTGTTAATGTCTTCCAATCGCAATCGTAGCAGGCGTTGTTGCCGACACTTTTTTTATTCAGCATTTTCTTTCTGTAACTGTTGAAAGTTGATATATCTAAGTTGTTGTTGTGCTCGTTTTTTCAATTTCTTTCTCTCTCTCTCTCTCCCTCTCCATTTTGATGCTGGAGGTTTTTTAATGGAAATTGCTGTCATCAGAAACGTTACAGTTACGTTACAGTTGTTGTTGTTGTTGGTAGCGTGTCTGGTCGTTACCGTCACTGCTTTTTGTTTTTCGTTATTTACTGTTTACTGTTTTTTTTTCCTGGCAAGAACCGTCCTACGAAAGTGTCCGTAGGTGTTCGTTCGTTTGTTGCAACGGCGACGCGTCGTGGAATCATGCAGCAACGAATTGTACATCTTTGTGCATAACGTAAAGGTGCTCTCGGTAGATAAAGGCGATGGTTGAAGGAAGAAATGCGACGGCGTTACAACGCTCTACCGTAGCCACACAGTAAGTGGGCGAGTGGGCGAGTGAGCGAGAGAGCGAGTGTGTGTGTGTGTGTGAAGGTGTTAAGCGGAACATCAACTTGCTGATTTGACAGGTGAGCTTATTTTAGCGTGTTTATATGCTGTCAGCGATAAGCTCTCGTGAATCATTTTGTACGAATTTGTCACATCATAAAATTCCGTTTTACCGCAGTGGATCATCAGTTGCCACCAAGGACAACTCAAAAAAAAATAAAAGTAAATAACTCGATGATTTTCTTTATGTAGATTCGTAAATGATTTATTTTAGGCAACCATGTATGTATATGTCGACACTATATCAATATAAAGTATACATATATCAGCTCTAGTTTTAATTAAATTATAAAATTCAATAAAAGCTTTGCCAAAAATTTTTAAAATCTGATAAAATAAATATAAATTAATAAATACGTTTTGTTAGCCCGCTTTTGTCACGCTTATAATACTCGTTATAATATATATATATTATAATAAGTGTTAAGAAATCAATAAAAAAATTTATAAATTTTTAGTTTTTCAAATATCGAAATAAACTCTCTTAAAATGTAGCAAATAAAATTAAAACTTATCCGCAAATGACGCGCTGTTATTAAGTTTTAAATCGTTGTGGTAAAAAAATAAAAAATACGTACACATTGAAATGAAATTATTAAATGGTGATTGTTAAAAATGTCAATTATTAAATATTACTATATTAATTATAAAAATGGCAAAGCCGACGAAATGAAGTATTAACTACGCTAAAACCATTTTACAATGAATTAATCATTTAATGTAATACCTTTGATTTAACATCATTTAATTAACGAATATTCATTCCGTAAAATAAACGGAAATTGTATTAATTATCAAAAAATCGCTCGTTTAAATAAAATCGAAATTGAAACATAATTAAAGGACTAAATCTAAAGGACTAAAATCTAAAAGTGCGCTAAAGTATCATAAATTAGTTGCTAAAAGGATTAGTTAAAAAATTAAATAAAGCAAATTCTCAGAACTTGAAAAAAATCTAAGAAATTTTTCAAATCAAAAAATTATTAAAAAAGCGAATAAAAGCCGATTGGTTCAGGCAAGGATCTTTTTCGAACAATAAAGCGGCAGGCGTTGCTGATCTTTGGGTGTACCAAAATCACTGAAGTTGGATAAATTGGTGACCAATGTTCCGTCTATTTTGTTATTTTCTTTTTTTTTTTCAAAAGAAAAGAAGTTAAGTAGACTTCAACTCTTTTTATCAACATTATCGAAGCGAACAACTCGTAAATAATATACTTTAAACTTTGTTTGAAAGACCTTTGCCTTCACCATAAAATAATTATCATCGGAAAAAACTTTTAGCTCAGTCCGGAAAAGAAGGAGGCCAACGTTCGGGCACACTTTGATGAAGGGTTGTCCTTCATCAAAGTGAGTGAGTGACCTCGTATTCTTGAGCCGAATACTCGTCCAATGAATACCACCACTTGACCGGTCAAAGTTCTCCCTAAAATTTTGTCACAAAACATTGTAGAAAGTTTTAATTAATGTCGCCCTTAACTTTCGCTGTTGAAAGCATAAAATTAATCAAGAGCAAATGGTCCCAAGGTAATAATTTCATTGATTATATGAAAATAAATTCAATAAAAACATTTGCTGGCAACCAATATACATAAAAAAAACTACATAACACAAATAAAAACCGCACGCGGCACTAAAGAATCAATCATAACCGTTTTAATAACATCAACAACAATTACCAAAAAGTAAAAACAACTACAGCAATAACAAAAACACAAACTGTCCAACAGTCGTAAATTATACAAATACCAACGAATGTCAGCACAAAAACTAATAAAATATTAAACACGATTGTAATTAATAGTAACAAAGTTAATAAATATTTAGGGCGTTACCGCATGAGCGTAAATTATAATAAATGCAAAACTCAAAATTTAAAAAAAATACTACTACTTTTTTAAATTAAATTCAGTAAAATGAAGTTTCTTTTTCTTTAATAATTTATTTTTCATGTTATAAAATTTTAGAGCCTTTTGAATGAATTAATTTAGACTTTTAACATTATTATTTTTGTATTTTTTTAAATTCAAATTTTAAGAAATTGTCTTCTAAATTTTTTAATAATTTAAAAAGAAATTGCTGCATAAATATTATCATATAAAATTATGATTAGACCGGATACAGCATAAAGCGTGATATACGAGCATGATTGATGAATCATGCCTCAATTTGAAGTCAAGAAAATATTTTATATAAATTTTTTAAGTCGCTCAGTAAAAACAAGCCCATTATCCTGGAAAGATTTTCGCGTCTTTTTTTTTTTAAATCAAGCTTAATTTCCTTTTTTAACCGCAAAACGAGTATTGCGTATAATGAATATTTCACTTCAATTTAATACGATTCGAAAACAATAAAAAACACCTTTTGAAATGCAAATAGGTGGCAACATTGATTGTGGAATGTGCAAGTAGCCAGTATTCAATTAATACACAACTCTTTGAACATAAAACAACAAGCTTTTATTCCGCCAAAATTTAATTAAGCCGGCAGGAAGCAGTTTTTATGAAGTTGATAAAAAACTGCTGTCACACGTTGCGATGCGTCGATAGCGTAATCCGGCTCCAAGAGACCGAAAACATATCGTATATGTACGTATAATCTTTTTAAAGGAATTAATTTTTTTTTTTTTTTTTTGCCAGAAAGAGGTTTTTTAGTTTTGAGCCTTTCGACACTGATTGGATTAAGAAAATTTGCTTTATTTTGCTCTGTCTAATTCTATACATAAATTGATTTTTTTTTAAATATTTTTAAGTAAGTATTTTTAATAAGGAGAAATATAGTAAAAGAAGTAATAATAATTTAGTAAATAACAGTCTTTTCTCGTTTACTATTCATTTTATTCAATATACATAATGTAGCTATAATGAATCAATATATCGTATTTTTTGCTGCCCTAAAAATCTCAGAAAGTGCCCTCGAATTTTTTAAACAACCGAAATCCATCATCAACAGTCGAAAAACTGACAATTGACAATTTCTGCACAACATTTGACAATTTCTGGACTAAATTTAATCGAATTTCTGAATCACATTTGATGATTCCTAAAATGGAAATGACCATTTCTGAACTAGAATTGAAAGGGGGTAGATTTAGAGTTGAAGAAAATATACTTCAAAGCATAAGAATGTCTTCTGAATACAGTATAAAGCATAGAATGCGTTTTGGGTAGAAGATTTTGATGATTTAAAAATTTTATTATAATTACTTTTTAATGAATTAATGTATAATACTCTTATACTTTTTAAAAAATGAATTACAATAATGGATTTGATTTTTGAAAAATCAATTTACTTACTTTAAAGTAGGTTTAATTTTACTTGTACTGAAAGTATATGTGTTTATCCTGATTATAGAAACTTGAATAGAAGCCTTTCTGGTTTATTCAAATAAAATTAGCTAATTAGGATTAAGTCAAAGATGCTGCTGAAGCCTGACAGTGCTTCTAAACATTGCTTGAGGGTCAACTTTTGCCTAAGTTAAACAATTCCAAAACAACATAAATTCAAAGAATTAACTCAAAGAAACAATTGCATACATATGTACATATCATACATACATACTCGTACACACTTACATATGTATATACATACATAGACATAAATTTGAGTACGTGTTACATATTTCAAAATGTATTTGTATGCGCTTTCGAGAGGATTTAATGTAATTGGTAAAATTTGCGAGGTTTCAAAAGCACACACCCACTTCACCCCTACTTCTTCTACGCCCACACAACTACGCCACTTCGCAGTAACGAGATTTTAAGCAACTTCTCCGACTGCGCCCGAAATCAGCAAATTATATACGGCATGCTGCGGACCAAACGGAACGCCACGGCTCTTCCAAGTTATGGAAGCAGAATTCTGCAGAGTTTACTCACCGCAAGCTGGTGTCAAAAGCACGAAACGTAGGTAATTTCAGCTCGGAAGCTTAACAAATACGAGTATGTTGATGGAGAATATGTACGTTACGAATATTCCGTCTGCGAGCAATTTCGTTCGGAAAAACTTTCTAACACGCTTCGCATTAAAACAAAGTTAAATACAATAAATTATTATTATTAGTGATGGGTGGAGGAGGTAGAGGTGTCAAGAGGGGAAGGGGGTGGGGGTGTATATGTGGCGGCATATGTTTATAAAATATCGTTGCTGTGTTTGTGTGTGTGCGTGCAGTTTTAAATACACGCTCGCTATTATGCATGCGTTCGTATTTATTCGAAGTTATTCAAATTTGATGAAGGAAAAATGCTGTTGTGGGGCCGTTTAGAGGTGCCACAACGTCGCAATCGATATTACCTAGAAGATATTACCTAGAAAAAACCCTAGAAAAAACCCACTGTAAGATTTAATTTTATTTTATAAATAATGATTGCTGATATCACACACTTCAACAAGATCTGATAGTGATGAGTTAATTTTTGAAATTTTTCACTTATTTTTCATTGCTCCTTTTTATACATTTTATTATATAAAAAATAATTTACGTGTATTTACGTTTTTACGTATCAACATGACCGAAAATGTCCTCAAATGTCCTCCACTACAAGTAAACTTCCGCTGAATCAAAAAAGGACATTACTCTAACCTTAACCTACATAAAAATCAAGCTACGAGGAAAAAATCGATGCTTATGAAACGCCGAAACGTGAGCGAGACCGACCTGTTTGACCTGTAACAAATTTTTGCAAGGTCAACTAGAAAAGCATGGTTTCATACAAATGGATTTCATACAAACAAACAAACAAACAAAATTTGGTTTGTCAATTTTTTAAATAAAAGTCTTTGAGTTAGCGTTAATACAAAAAAACGTATATAAAAATACTCGTAATAAAACATAGCATTTTTTAGTAATAATACATTTTACTAAACAAGAAATTTTTTTTATTAATTTGAAAACTTGTATAATTGTACAATGATTGATTTGTTTAATTTAAGAAAACTTATTTGTTTAGATGTTATCACGTCTTCATTTCATTTTCCTTTTTTTTCAAAATATATATTTAAATGCAGGAATACATTTTAAGAAAATTTTACTCTCTTCATTTTCTTCAAATTTTAACTCATAATGACTTAAATATTTCAATATGAATTTTTTTTTTTTTGCACTTCCTGATTTTTGTCTTTCCTTTTTGTTGGCGTTTTTGCTTGAGGAAGAAATGTTTTTTTTTAATAATTTGCAATTTTCAAAATTGTTTTCTTTCTCTCTCTTCCTCTCTCTCTCTCTCTATTTCTCTCCCTATCTTAAATCTGTGTGACCATCTCTTGGGTACCAAATTTTTCCCATTCATTAAAAAAAATAAATTAATGCATCCATTACCAACGCCTTTGGTTCCAATAACATTACGCATACAAACACATCCACACACATCCACACGCACACACAACACATTTGTCATATAAAAAACCATACTATACATCGCTCTTATGTACCCATACGGTATACGAATATTCTACTAAGTTCTTAAGAATGACAGACAAATTATTTTATTTGATGCGGAAGGAGCAAAGCATCGAATGGGTCCCTGCAATTCACTAACACTGAAAATTGTTGCTCGCATTTACTATCGCAATATATATGTATGTGTATATATGTACATATACAGATGTGCACGTATGCTTAATTGTGCGTCTGTGTGTGTGTAATGACATCTTTATTGAACCCTTGTATACATATTTAAGTTTTAGTTATGAGTACTTTTCTGCAGTGGTTTTAGGTCCTTGGAGATATTCTTCTTCTTCTGCTACTACTTCAAAATCTACTCTGCTGCTGGGTTGGTTTGCCTCTTCTTCTTCCTCTTCTTCTACCGCTGGTTTTTAATTTTTTTTTAAACACTCTTGGGAATACAATTAACTGCAAAGCAGTAAAAAGAGTTATAATATTCCCGTTACCATATCATTTTTTTCCTATTTTATGGTTACAAATATAATTTCTAATTTATCACATTTGTCTACGATTACTTCTATTAAGCAGATTTTTCAATATTCTTAAGCTTTTCCGATTCGGATTTTGCGAAAATTGTGCTTATAATCTTTTTTGTACCTACTGTTAACCAAATTATTTGTATATTTTAGATTATTTTAAATCTGAGCAGATTCAGGCCCTTTCCAACAGACACCGACATCTTTCGTTATTTCGCCTCCTCATCTCTGATGATAATACTCGTACTGCTTCACATTTTTATTGCCTCTAGTCATTCCTTTTGCCATTAATTATTGGAGGAGGAGTGAGTTAATTATTGGATTAGTGGAGGAGTGAGGAAGGGAGAGAGGGGGGAACAACAGATGCCGAATACTCAACTTGTACTTAAAGTCTTTAAAATGACTTCGGGATCGTATAAATAATATATTTTATAATATAAATAATACTAGCTACAAAAACAACAACAACAACAGCAACAATTAGAAAAATAGCACTGAAAAAATGTGAATATTTTAATATTTTTTTTTTTTTTAATAAAAGTGCCTTTTATTTTTTTATGATAATTGATAGTGTATATTAATAGTGTATATTAGTATCTGGTAAATCATAAAACCTTTATTATTATTAACTCATTTCAATAATTTTAATAATTTCTTTTCTCTTTAAGTATTTATAAGTATAGTATAACAAGTATATACGCGTACCACGGCACGTATGAGTATCATGAGAATATTTCACTTTACCGTCGTAATTCGCTAAATACCACTTTTTTCAAATTTAAAACTTGGTGCAGGCGTTTATTAGCTAAATTCGATTCTCTTTAAGATCATTGACTTATTGATTATGAGACTTTTTGTCGGAAAAAATTTATGCAAATTTATGCAAAAAAATATTTGCACAATGTGTACACCAACAACCAATAAAACAACAACAAAATTGGAGAGTTTGTGCTGTCCTCAATTTAAGCCCAATTTTCCTCTAGCAAGTCACAAAATTGGTATTTCTACGCCGTTGTTAAATCATTTTTAGCAATTCGTAATTGTAGCGTAACTAAAGATGATAATGGGTTAAATTTACCATTAAGTAGTTGCGTTCGTCCCGAGTCTCCTTCTAATTAATGGCAATTAAAGTGAACAGTGAACAATAAAGTGCATTCATCCTCAGTGAATACACTTGTACTAAGTATTGTGAAGAAGAAGATAATCGGTCACCAAACTTGTTGTATTTGATGAAATCTGATCTGAGATAATCTAAGTATCATCGACGCTTATATTAAGAGTGATAATGATTTCCTAAGAAACATGTAAATTACACACAGAGCTGACTTTCTTAATAAAGAGAGCTCTTTGCTGTTCACTTTTGCACACACACACACTTTCTTTAAGAGCCCACTAGACTGCTCCATTTATAAAAGATATAATCGTAGCAGACTAAGAGCTCTGATGAAGGGTTAGATAGATTTATCTTGGATGGAAGGGAGTCGTTGTCCGACATTAACGTACGTATTCTGAGATTCAAACGTATTCAAAGAGACGATTTTTGTTGTTGTTTGCAATGCAATTTCGAGACGATTCAATAGTTCGTGAATCTCAGAATACGTATGTAAGTCTTTTTCAGTCAACATTCTGTCGTATAAAGTGAGTAAAAACTGAAACGACAGCATCAAAAAATGACAAAAATCTAGCAGTCCCAAAATTCACAGATGACAAATCGTTCATTAGTCAATGATGGAAAATGGAAAACGGTGCAGTTTGAAATGCAATGATTTTACTTGAGTTTATCTGCATAAATAAATTTTGTGTCATCGAAGACAATCTGGTCCTGTGTTTAAAATTTTCAACGTCAATTTTGTATGAACAGGTCGACACAATTCGTGAACGCCGACGAATTAATGTCATGCATGAAGCGTGTATGTTTCCTTAAAGATATAAACTAGAAGGAGCAGCAACGACAACAAAAATAACATAAAAAAACCTGACTATCAAAAGCAGCAACAACTATAACAACAAATCTAGAAGCGACGAACAAACACAGCTGCTTTCAAAATGCAATATTGTTTTTTGGAATGGAAAATTTATTGAGGCAGGCAGAAAAAACAAAAACGGGAAGGGCTGAAAACCCGGGCATTTAAGAATCACAATCATCTCGAAACTCGGAGAAACAAGGCAAGAATAATATGGACAGAGAAAGAAAAATGAATTGACTGACGTCTCTCGCTGTTGTTGACTTTTATAAACAATGTCTATCGCACAATATCTCTGTCAATTTCATTTTCTTCATCTTTTATGATGTCAAATCATATCGATTGTAATTTATTCATATATAAATATGTATGAATAAACAACTACAAATACAAATATTGTAGGTATTGACATCATTTCGGGACAGCACTTTCTCGTACTCCGATTCTTTTCAAAATAAAAAAAAAAAAATAAAAAAAAATAAAAAAAATTAATTATAAAATAAAATAAATAGTAATAAAATAATTAAAAATATCATCATTAGATGCTATAAATAGTCTGTGACGGTACTAAAATCTTATCGTATATTGTCGATTTAATTTTTCCAATTTTAAGAATTTTTTTAACAATTTTTTAAATGTTATAAAAGTGTGAAAAAAGAACAACTTGCGCTGCGGCTATAACATTTGGACATTCTTCTTTGGACATGAGCTACGATAAAACTCAAGCTCTTTTTAACTTGAGACGCGGGAGCGACAGGTTTAAAAAAGGATCGAAAGGCCCAAAAAAAAAAATAAAAATTACTAGATTGTTGTGAAGAATACACTAATTTTGTCCTTAATTTTCAATTTCCTGGCAAAATTGACCACATCGAATCTTTGGTTTGTTCACAATTTGTGGAGAATTCCTTTCAGAATTTCAGAAAAAACTTGGACTTATTCTTATAACATTATAAAGGTCTGTCCCTTTTTCTATTTTATTAGGTTTTCTTCTACCTCGACGCTTTTCGGTGTATGTCGTCAATGAAGCCATGTCGAGTGGCGCGTTCATGCATCATTTCTTTTGTGTTAGTGGTAGTGTCTGTCTGGTCGGACGGTCGGTCGGTCGGTCGGTCGGTCGGTAACTGCTTTCCAACACAATGGTTTTCTTGCCGATGCCAACTTCTAGTCGAGCAAAGTTCAAGGCTACAAACTAAGTTATCAAGAATTTTCCGAAATGTTCAACCCATCAAGAAAGCCGGCTGCTATCACTTCTGCCCGTTTGTGTTTTTAACTTTTTCAATCTTCAGCCTCAAACTTCAAGTAAGATTAGCAAACATTTTTCAATGATGTCACACCAACGGTTGATATTGATAGAACTTTGTATTCACATTCTTAAAAAAGATTTGTTTGAAAATAAGTAAATTTTATTATTAAAGAGTTTTTTTTTATACAATTGATTATGATATGATATTTTTTTTATCAACAATATCGTAGTATAGTATAGTTACTTACAGTAAGTATCCGCCTTCAAACGATCGATAGTATCCTGCTTCAATTTCGAATTTTTCTTGCCCATTTTTAGTGACCTTTTAATAAATAAATTCTTCTGTAAAAATACTGATGATGATTTGTCTTCTTTCTTTCTCTTTCTCTTTCTCTTTCTGTTCCTTTCCTGGTATTTCTATCTGTCCTTCGTGTGAAGAAAAACTCTTCGTCACTGTTTTTCGATGTCCTGCAAGCGTTGATTAGCTAAGGATCATAAAGAAATTTTGAAAATTAAAAATTTATTTAAAACTTTTTTCAAATAAATTTCAAATTTTTGAAACATTAAGCTTATATTGTGTTTTGTTGAAGTATTTTTATTAAGCTTAGAATTTTAAATAAAAAATAAAAAAAAATCGTTGTATAGACTTTATAAATTTTCATTATTCTTATAAAAATATAATAAATATAAAATTCTCCTTACTTTTAAACCGAAATCCTAAAAGACTTTTAAATGGAAGACTAGTTTTCAGTCTTAAAGAAATTAATTTAGTATACAAAAATAATTTGCAATATTTTCATAATGCTGAAACGGTTGAGACGAATAATGGCATAATTAAAAATCTATTCAATTTTTATGTTATATATTTAAAATATCTTTCATAAACGATATGTAACGCCGAGAAAAGCCTTAACATCATCAAAATCTATTACTTTTGTGCAAGAATGCAGCTAAGAAATCAGAAAAACAGCCTTCTGGTGGCAGCCTTCAGCTGCAAAATTGTTGTTATCCGAACATATTCAAAAATCGAAATCTGAGTATTTCGGCTTCCCTTCTTTTTCGCCAAAAACAAAAATGAATAAATTGAAATTCGCAAATTTATTCGAACGAACTGCATAAATTCCAATATTCTCACCGTTTCTGCAGTTCGTACATTCAGAGCAACGAATAATAAACGGTAGTATCGGCATCTCCTTGCATTGATAGCTCTGTTGTTATTCATCGCAGAATGTGCTACTAGCAAAATTTGGCAAGCATGCGAAATGCTTTCTTTTCGGAAAACTGTGCAAAATAACACTAAGGTTTATTTTATTTTCATTTTCCAGGGAGTAAACAAAGTAATAAAATAAATACCAACCAGAAAGATATGGCAGAAAAGTCGAAAATATGAAGCGAGAAAGCTTTGTCAGTTTTCGGACAAGAATTTTTTTAAAATCATAAAATTTCATAAAACAATTATGTCCCAATAATATATAATTTAATTATATAATTTAATTTAATAGGAAATTAAAAACAATAACAAAATACACACGTACTAATTGATGAGTCATGAGATCTGGAAGACCAAATAAAGTGTTTCAAATTCGGGTCAAATTCGTGTGAATTCGTGTGAAAAACGCAATATGGACAATGACACCAACACAACACACCGCAGACCTACAATAATAAAAACAGACAACATAATGAAAGCGATTTATAAAATTCTTTAAAATTGCGTCTTAGACTCTTAGCAAACAGCTGTCTTTAATGGACTGTGGAGGCACCTTTGAAGTGTCTAAATTTTAGACTCTAAACCATCTCGTTTTACGTCCTTGCAATCGATCGAATGCAAAACTAAGATAATATCGTTGGGAGTGCAAATGCTGATAGGATTTTATTATGGTAAATGATACTCGTAGATAGCATAAAATTTGAATAGGAAAAGGCACCTCTTGAGGAGGAGGAAAGCCTCCGACAAAAAAATAAACGTTCAACAAAGAAATCCTCGAAAAAAGAAGATATTTTTAAAATAAACTTTGAAAGTATAATTTTTTTAAGAAGCAATCTGTAGAAAAAAATCCCACAAAATTACGACATTAACAAAGGAAACATTTCACACAAAAAAAGAGAGATGCGCGAAGGAACATTCAAACGTAGTTTAAGGTTCTACATAAAGGGTCTTTAGAATTTTTTTGGTTCTGTATGGCCTGCAGGAAAATAAATCCAGCAAGGAAGAGGTAATACTCCAAAATGGTTTCTGTTCTCGAAGGTATGATTTGAGGGCGATAATAAGAAAAACGCACACTAAGTAAAAGAAAGACTTAACAAAATATCACAGTAAAAACTATGAAGAAGTCGAAAAATATGAATTTAGAAAAAAAAAAATAAAAAAAAGGAAAAGAAAGTGGGCGAGAATGTGTGGAAAATCAGTATAGTTTATGGCAAAAAAGCAGAAAGTACGATATAACCAAAGTTTTATCATTTCTTTACTTTTAAAGCATCGAGAATTTTTTTTAAAGCAAGCAATAAAAGGTAAATAAGATATTTATGTATTAGTGGGTGCTTGTGAGTGTGTGCAAGTATTTGTTTGTATATATGTATATAACTGTTATTATTTTTAGTTTTTGTGGTGGGTGAAGATGTTCCAAGCGTTACAATTTGAAGCATTTACAATGCTTCTGAGCTACTCTGATGCTTCTTCTAGCTTCCGTTTTCTTTTATAAAAACGGAACTTCTCTCAAGGCATCGCCACCGAGTTTTCACACAAAAGTTTTCATCTTTCGTTTTTCTCTTTCATAATTGTATTCAGATTGTTCAAACATTTTCAGTACTTTTACCACGACTTTCTTAGCGTTCATTCTTCCGTTTGTGTGACATCAAATTTTATATTTTCTTTATATGCAAAGAAATTTTATAAGTAGTCCTCGACGACGACGACGACAACGACAACGACTTCTTCTTCCTCCGACAGTTTTGCGTTTTGTTTTCTTCTTCTACGTCTTCTTGGGCTTTCTATAAATTTCGCTTTCTTTGTTTCCTTTTGGAAATTGTTTTACATTGTTCTCATGTTGCTTGTGCCCCATTCGGTGCCTAAATTTGTCTATATATTTTTTTTAAGATTTCTAGTTTTTTTCAAAATATCAAAGCAAATATATTATAATGGTCTTTGTCGTATACGTCGTCACTTTTCTGTATAACTTTCTCGTTTCAGATAAGACTTAGCTTTAGATAATATTTATATTTGTATAAATCATGTTTTAGATATAATTCCTCAACATCATGAAGCTGAGTGTAATCCTTGAATTAAAAGTAAAACTGCTAAAGAATGTTTAAACTGTGACACTTTTTAATGACTTTGTTTTATTTTATTTTGTTATTTATTCCTTTTATTTGCACTGTCTTAATCATTTTCAATATCAATACTTGTCACTAAAAAGAATTAAACTGAGATATTGTTGTGAAATAGTCCGTCGTTTTATCCTTTTATTCTTAAACCGAACCGAATTCTGCGACCAAGCTTATAAAAAGGCCACGATATCCTTTTTAATGAATGAATGTTATTTTTATGTGTTTTTTTTTTTTGTGCTACAGTTTTTCTTTTTCATTTATTTTATCATTATTCCCCCACCTCCCCCCCCCCCTTCTCCTTCTTTTGTTGTCATTTATTTATTTATTTCTTTGGTATCTGTGGACGAAAAAATTTCAATTTGCCGCATTTAGTTGAATTTATGTAGAGATTGTTTGGGACGCTCCGATTACTTTTTGTTTCCTTTTTTTGTACGGATATCAAATGCCTTTTCGTGCTTGGTCGATGGTCTATTGTCTCATTTTTACCCTGACATTTTCGGCAATATTGTTAGTAGCAGCAGCAGCGATGGTTGTAAGAATATCCGCTTTTTATTGAATTTCTATTCAAATTATTTTTTGTCCTGTAACAAAAAATACAGTAAAATAAAATGTGTTTGTATAAATGTAAAATACAACGTCTCCTGAAAAAAAAACAACAACAAACTAACGATGAAGACAGAAACAAAAACTCCATAAAAGCACATTACTCGATGATAAAATGAAATTTTATGCGAAAAGGCCGCACCGCAAACAAACAAATAAATTAGAAAAACAAAAGAATCGAGTAAGACATTAACAAAATTTCCATTTATTTCATTGAATTACTCAATGGTTTTTTCTTTTTTTCAATCTTTAGATGATTCTCATACATTTCCTATCAAAGGCCATTGATATTCAGAAAGGGACTGATATTTAATAGTATGTACATAACGGGTGCGCCATCTTTTATGTCGGTAGGTGAATAATGAATAACTTTAAGAATTATTGACTTTAACCGATTGACTTGTTTTTGAAACATAAATTAGGTACAATTTCAACCATAAATCATTTCACACCGAAACTACGCACCGAAATAGTGACGCTGTACATTGAAAATAGTCGTGCATATTGTCCAAAATCGTCGACGGCCCAGAAGCACTGTCAGCACGACACTATTCGTCGTTTGGAGTAAAACTTTATTGCGCACGGGACAGTGGCAGATCGTCGACAAGCCGCTCATCAACGCCCAAGACGTTGCAATGAACTGGTTAAAGCGGTAAGCGAGAGATTGTTGCCGAGAACCCACATGTGTCGTATCGTCAGGGCGCTCAGCATTTTGGCGTCAGTGGAACCACCTTGCGGCGCATTTTGAAGGATGATTTGCATTTGTTTCGGGATAAAGTGCAAATAACTTAAAGAATATTACCGACAGACCGTCTACGTCGCTTGGAATATGGCCAAACAGTTACATACCGACATAAAAGATGGCGCACCCTGTATGTATTTATAAAAAAATTTTAAATACTTAATAAAACTGGAGAAATTTGTGTAAAAAAGACGTTACGGTAACTTCATTTTCAACAGTTTTCTATTTTTATGAAGCCCATCATTTTTAAGGATTAGTTAAACCAAATTAATGGTTATGAATCATAAAGAGAAATTAGTCTAGTACTGAAAAGGTAATAAAGGAAATGTGATAAAAATAGAAAAAATCGAAGAAGGCTGATGATGAACGTAATTTCTATTTGTTGCGTTTTTTTGCTCTTGTTTTTAGAGAAAGAATACAAGACTTTGTGCTATTTCAAAATCCTCTAAAGGCTTTTAAATGAGTTTTATCGTACGTTACCAGTCGGCCATATTATTCGAGGCACACTTCCTTTTCCGTTTGTTAAATAAATACACGTTCATGAGCTTATTTTTAAAACACAACGCGTAAAGAAAAATAAATAAATAAAGTAGAAATTGGAAAAAAAGAAGTTGAGAAAAGCCCTTGCGTTCGTTCGTGGTGTAAATATTTTTTTTTTCTAAATAAGAGACTTTTCCTGGAGCATCAGAACGGATCACTGCATGATTGTGTACGTGGTGCACTGAGTGCCTCCGGGCATGCAATGAAATGATGCAATGCCAGTCGTTTCCAGGGCCATGCTTCTGGTGCAACATGTCTTTTTTCAGAACATTACGATGGCGTGTAGCTGTTAAGCCTTCTAACCTCGCACCCCCCTTAAACGATCTCGAAATCCCGAAAGAGAGTCAAGAGAGTGAGAGAGAGAGAGAGAGAAGTAGAAATAAAAATTATATCGGAAATATGTTTACCCTTTAAAAAGTGTGTTTTATATCCTTTAGCAAATACCGTGGGATGTTTCTGCGCAGAACTTCTGCAGTCTTTTCGTCTTTTAAATAAATGAAAAGTACTCTTTTAATTTACGCAATTTATTGATATTGCATTTGTTGTTGTTTTCTGTTGTTTAGAAAGTAGTAGGTATTCTTCTTTTTCTGCTTTTTAGCCACAATCACTTTACATAATTCTATTCTTTCATGCAGCAAGAGCCACCCACACAGGACGAATGCACAGCCCCCGAATACAAGGTTTAGCTTTTTTCGCACAAAAACAAATCACAGAGTTAGTGTACCATAAAGTGCACGAACAGGTAGACGTACCGTTGGCGGAGACAGACTGAGGCGTGGGCAGAAAACGGAAAATTTCACTTCACTTCACTGCCGCCCACGCGCGATGTTGAACGTCGTATTCGCGACGCGTAAGACTGCTGCTGCTTCACGCCTAGTTCCCAAACGACAGGTTTACATGGGAGTCGAAGTGCCCTCAAGTGTTGAATTTTGCTTCTGCTTGCATTTAAATTTTGCATTCGAGAGTACTTCGATGCTAGAATGTAAACTCGTTTTAAGCGAGACAAGAAAAACTGTTACGACTGCAATGTCATACACACCCACACAATGCACACATACAAGAATAAATTGATTCTGTGTATGACTTGCAACTTTAAAGACACTTCAAATTTTTTTCTTCAACTGGATTGACAGAGTCCGGCGTTGTTGATGCGTTGCGTACGCTTCACATTCCGAAATTCGACTACAAGCTTTGTGTCTAATACACAAGCCGGAATCCTTGTTGCGCAAAGAGCAGTAGCTTACTCTCTCTTCTTGAACCTTCAACGATAAGCTCTGTCCGACAAATCAACCGAAGAGAGTAAAACTTTCAGTTTACAAAAGAGCACAAAGAGCGAATAAAACAAATAATCCATATTTAAAAAAGCTAAAAATCGTTATTAAAAAGGAAATGCTTTTAATCTAAAATTCAGAATGTCTTTTTTATATACGAATAAATGGACAATATTTTTCCCAATCCTTAGTTCTCTGAGCATCTGCCTCTGTACTGTATGCCTTCTGTATGCATGTCTAAAAAGCATTAGACGGGTTAGCTAAAATAGTATGGAATAGTATCCTAATTCCTGCAGAGTCGTTTTATCTAAGAGCATTTAACAGCTTCTCTCTTCGTCTTAGGAATGGAAGCTTTTTCCAGGCTCTTCAAATTTTTCACTCTCGCAATATACGAAGCCACCGAAGGCAGGTAAAACTTACAAGATATTATTTACAACAATTTAATTTGCTCGCGGAACGTCGATGAACGTAGACTTACGTAAATTTTTCTTTATTACATAAAGTGTAAAATATGTAAATATTTCAATTAAATTAAAAAAGGCGAAAAAGCTTTAAATTTGAAGACGGAGAAAGAAATAAAAAAAAAATAAGAACCAAAAAAAAAATACAGACTATTTTAAAAATATAATATCTTATATTAAAAGTTTCATTTGATCTCTATTAAATAGTTAGCTTTTCCAATTTTGATGATAAAATAATACAATATTTCTCTTTCTTTACGCGGCAACAAATATAAAAAAAAGAGAAAATGCCAAAGAGAGAGCAAATGCCAAAAAGAGAGGACAGAAAACAGAGAGATTTGAAAAGAAGTTAGAAAAGCACCCTGGATAAAAGGAAAATAGTAAACTTTTTTGAGAGCTTTGGATTTCAATTAATTTAATCGTTTTTCGCAGAAGAATGAAGAACAAATACGTTTATTTTTCAAATTTTAAAAAATTTATTCATTTTTTTTTTTAAAAAAGGCGTTATTTTTAACATTTTACCAATAAAGATTAAATTATTAACATTTATTTGAATTTTAAATTAAGAAATTATTAAAATCATAGTAATAAGATATTATAGTCATAAGATAATATCATATCAAAAGAATATAATATTTGGAAATGCTAAGAAGACAACTAAAAAATGGTAGTATTCATTTTAAAAATTTTGAATAGAAAATTAAAATCCAGTTTTATATAGAATTAGTCGCAAACGCAGACGAATTTAAGAAGTTCTTTTAAAATTATCATGAATTTTAACGAATTTCTATGAATTTACAAAAATAAAATAAAATAATTGAAGCGAATTGTTATGCAAAAGTAGCATTTCCGATTGATATACTCGATAAGATGAGAGATTATGACAAATAATTATTATAAGAACATTAATTGGTCAATATTTATATACGACATATTGTGTAATGTCGAACTAATTGATTTATTACATTTTATAAGCTTATCATTAAGATTGATTTGTACAAGAAAATTATTTAAAAGAAACCTAAGAAATCTATTAGAATGTTATAAATTATTCTACGATAACAGTAATCTAATAGTATTTACAAAAAACTGAAAGATTGACCTAATTCACACAATTTGTTGAAAATGTTGAATTTGCTGCGTTGTGTAAATAAATAAATAAATCAGCAAGCTTGTTAGTTTGTTTTGCAAATAAATAATTAAGCAAACAAAAATGTAAGCTACCAAATAAATAGAAAAATAAATACACAAAGATAAAATTAACAAATGATTCCAGCAACAAACAAACAGTAAAGTAAACTGCCTTTGAACAAACACTTGAACAAATAAACAGACAATAAAACGTGATTTAGTGTTATTTGTCACGATGAGAGTTTACTAGAGAGTCTTATTCTATAAAAATTTGTAATTAAATTTTTTGAAAAAGTTTTAAAACCTAAAAATTAGCAAAATTATTTGTTAAATAAATGTTTTTTTAACAAAAACGATTAAAAGGGTTTTTACATATATAGCGTTGTTGTTGCTGCTATTTTCTTCGCTACCGCCTTTTTAAATTTATAAAACTTTTTTCATTACTTTCCTTCCGAACCTTTCTTCCTTAAACATCGTTGTCGCTTGAGTAATTATTAATGAATCAAATCTCCGGAAGCAATTCCCGAAATCTTAACTGCACTAAATCCAAATTACTTTGAAAAACTTAAAGCAATAATAAGCAAACTGTTACTGAAGACAACAACAACAACAAGAACAACAACAACAACAACAACAACAACAGAAAATTCCTACACATTTTATTATCGTAATTACTTTATTCAACAAACAATGATAAGTTTCAAGTTTCTGACGCCTCTGAAGGGATGATTGGGCGTGAGAAGGGGTGAAAAACTTACTTTGGAAGTCTAATGGACTAATGGATCAGCTTAGATTTTAATGCTTAACTGCAAAGTAAGTTAAGAGGCAATGTTGCTTCCTGATCATAATAATAATAATAGTAATAATGACCTCAAGCAAAGCGAAAACAGTGCTTTTCGTACATTAAGAAGGTCTTAGCGTCTCAAATTCTTACCTTGTGGTTAAAAATTTTGTGGATATGTCGTTCGTGGAATGTCTCCGATGGATTAATAATTTTCATCCAAATTTAAAATAAAGTACGTGGCAGTACAACGTCTTTTAGGTGCTGCCATATATTTAACCCTGCTCTCTAATTATGATGCTGCCCGTCAACCAAGTTTAGTAGAAGTATTATTTGTTTCCAAATCTAAAAACTTAAAAATGCAGAACAGAGACGAATAGAGATTAACCGCACTAAGTTATGCTAAGTAAACGTTTTACTTTATTGCTCTGTTCGGCGCATTTTCGTGTCGTTCGTTCACATGGACTTTCATTTGCTTACATTTTTGCTCTGTTTTTTTTTTTTCGTCTTCTCTTTCATTTGTAGTCCTTTTGCACGATTTCCTAAAACTTCTTTGGACTAATTATGTTTTATGCCAGCTTTAATTAGTTCAAGCCAACCAATTTACGAAAGAAAAAACTAAAGAAAAAACGAAAGAAAAACCGAAAGAAAAAACAAAAAAGGGGTTGCGCTGAGCACAGGCTTAAAGAGACTCCTTCCAAAAGGGTTTATAGGTTAAAGTTTTAAGGATAATATTGCGCAATTTTCTTATGAAACATTTAGAAAAGCAAAGAGATGTCAAAGCAAACAACAAAAATTAAACTAATTTTCTGTCAGAAGCTCGAAAGGAATTAAAAACCAATTAACAAAGATATTAACCAAGAAATTAACGAAGAAAAAATATCAGCTTAAGCTGTATTAAACTCTTTAAAAAATTTTATTCTTTTAGTGCAACTTTATTATCCAAAAAAATTTATTTTATTCGAAAAGACATAATTTCGTCAAAAAATTTTTAAGTTTTTTTTTACTTAATCACGAATTCCTTTATTTCTCGGGGTCGCAGTTTTAGGGCGTGCCATGAAATAGTTAACAGCACAAACAGCAAAAACAACAACAACAACAACGAAAGCTTGTCTAGTGCTTGGAAGAAACGCGATGTTTGTGTTAAAAGTTATCAAGATTTTCCAATTTACTTAAGTTATCGGATTGACTTCTAAGTAGTCACGTAATTCTTTCAGACTTTAATAAAACAAAAATTGTGAATATTACGAAAGCCCTTTAATTTAGATGGCGTGATATCCTTTAATATCGTTCAAAAAAAAAAATTCTACAATAGAATAAAAGAAATATAAATTTAAAAATTTAGTATTAGTATATAGTACGAGTACGTTAAAGGAATAATTTTTTAGATTTTTTAGCGAATTCCTAAATATTTTAAATTTTGTTTAATTATTTATCTCTTTGGAAGAACTATAAGGCAATGCGCTTTGTTTAAGTCTTAAATAAATAAATAAATAAATAAATAGTTCTTTCATATTCGTTAAGTTAACCGACCGTGTTGGCGGCTCCAGAACCACAAAAAGGCACTGAAGATGGCACAATGACATGCGAAAACGGTTTTTCTCTAAAAAAGGAGTGCATACTTCGACAACGACTCTTTTTTTCCTTCAGTAGAGGCAAAAGTTTGAAAAGTTTCAGAAAGTTTCATAAAATTTTCTTGCTATTATACTATAAAAAAGTTTACTCAGAGTAAAAATATCATAGTGTTAAAAAAATTGGTTTAAATTTAATTAATTTTTTGGGAAATTTACGCGCATTTTAAGTACAGAAAACTTTTGTAAAGTGAATTCGGAAAATTTTTTTCCCATGTGTTTTCTTCTCGCCTCAAGAATGCATTCATCGTATGGGTTTTTTTTTTTTTTAATTTTCATTTTATGGATGGTTCATCGTTTGTTTAGCTTTAATTTCTTTGTTGGAACTTAGCCAAATAAACAAATCGCCAGACTTGCTCTACTAGAAATTGAGATATCAAAGTTCGAGACGGCTTTGTCTACCGGTTTATTTGTGTTCAATTGTTTAGCATTCTAATCAAATATTGTAAAATCTATTAAATTTCAGAAACTTTTTCTAATATTGTGCGGTTTTGAAAAATCTCATTTAAAAAAAAAGAAACCATTCTCAAAAGATTACGCCAACTCTCCGTGTCTGCCGTGACCATCCCTTTCTGGTAATAAAATAATTTTGAAAATCATAAAATTGCCAAATTTTTTTTCTATTTTTCTGTTTTTTTTTTATAAGAACATTTTACGAGTATTATTATTAATTTCTTACTTCAAGTAAAAAAAAAATAAACACAACCATAGCTTAAGCTTTTTCTGAACAACTCTTTTCATAAACATCACCAAACTTTTTTATGCTTTTTTTTTATTACGACTACTTAATTTGTGCATGTCCCAAATTAGTATCCCGAAATTCAATAAATTCTTTGTAGCTAAAATGCTGCACAAATTTGAGAACTAAGAAACTACAAGAAGAGTTAAAAAATATTCAAAATTTATCAGCTAAAGTTTTTAGTTCGGTCTTTTTTTTTATACTTCGGCAACCTATGATGCACGGGTCACCAATAATATTATTAAAACATAATATTTTACTGAAAGGTATATAATTTTCTTATAGTTACATACTTTATGCGAATATTATAAACCTTTTCCAATCAATAAAGTGTTGCTGCATTTAATTTAGAACTTCTGTGAGTATGAAAAACAACAATAAAAGCTCTAATATTTATTATAACGGCAACACAAACCGCTACTAAAGCGAAACTAATCAAATAACTCATAAATTTTTATGAAATTGTTGTTTGCGGCGAGTTGATTTTAGTCATGATCGAACAACAGAACGACAGAATCAACTTTAACAAAGGAATGAATAATAAATAAGTAAAGAATTGGGAACAAGGGATGGCTCCCACCAGCTTCCTCTCTTAACAAGGCTTAAACCGATGAAATCGGCACACAAAGAAACAAAATAAATTGTTAGTCCAAAGAACGTTAAAGAATGAAAAAGAAAAAACACTGACAATAACAATTTTAACAACAACGAATCCAAAATTTAAGATTATGTTATCAAGCGTTTCAGATCGTGGCTGCTGAAGTTTAGCATAGACTTGGACAACAACGTTAGAGAAGAAAAACATAAAAACAACCGAGACCGCACCATAAAGCCATTAGACATTAGACGTGGCAAAAAGACCAACAAATCTCTCGAGACGAAGAAGGAGAAGGGAATAACAACACAAACTAGTCTGAGGTTACTGCAAACGAAGCTTCTGCAGGACTTTTCTAACACTGATGCCAAGCCGTCTCGCCATAGCGCCTTCTAACCTCTTCGCCACATTTAATCACATCGTGCTGGAAGTATCTTGTCAATAAGGAACAACAACCAGACCGGACCAGACCAGACCGTAAACACAAGCTCTGCCAAAATGGCTACAATGCAGATAACCAGCATTCGCCGGATAGATAGATACCAAAGTAAATTCGAAATATTTATTTGTTTATCGTATTTAATGCGAACATACATACATAACACATATACATACATACATACATAGTATAGCTTATGCATAAAAGTATAGAGTTAAAGAGCGAACGTAGAAGAAGGATAGAACTATGCAGACGGTAGAGTAATCTTAACGAATATGAATAAGTCTGTCTGCTTAAATTTTTTATATGTTTTCTTTACTAAACGCATGTAGATATAGGATATACATATAGTATATGTATATGTGGAACGTATATACTCGTACATATGTACATATATGTTGGTGCTATTTTCTCATTTTACTTCTGGTTGTTGGTCTGTCGGTATCCTGCGCTCGAAGAGCAGCTACGGAGAACTTGGACCAGTCGAGACGGGATTAATGAAAAATCGCAAACAGTTTTAGAGAAATTAAAAAAGGAAACAGACTTTTTCAGACCAAACGAGACTAAAATCGCCTAAAATCTCAACAAATTTCACTCGACCAAAAAACTATACTGAAAAATATTCACTTTACCATAAAGTAGCCGCCTTCATAAGGATTACTAACAGACAACTTACCAACATAAACAACTCTTAAGATCTTAGGAATTGCTTTTTTAACACAGTGAAGAAAAGATCAATCGATAGCTAGTGAGTGACCAATACTAAGTATTCTTAATTACCATTGGATATTTGATTACTTTCCAAGTTTTTAAAAGGCTTTTTCAGAGTTATAGGCCTTAAAATAAGTAATAGAGAACAATAAGTAATAATCGTATAGTTTGAATTATTTTTCGATTGAATTAAAAACTACCTTCAAGCTCAGCTTTCCAGCGCACTAACATTAAACCTGAAAATGCTATTTTTGTATAGTATTGTATTGTTCGCAAAGCGCTTTAAATAATTGCGAAAACGATTTTAAATACTCTGAATAACTGAATTTTAATTGAATTTTCATTATTTCAATTGTTTTTCATTATTGTTTTATTCATTATTTTAATTTCAATTTATTCATAATTTCATGATGGTCAATGTTTTTATGGAGGAAATTATTTTTGTATGGAAAATAAAGGAATTCCTTAAAGCTAATTAATTAATTTCACTCAACAACTTATTAAAATTTTTTTTTAAATTTATATACATACATATATGTATATTATAAACATGTATTGATATATTGAATTCAATAAGCGTACGTTAGTTTAGTTATTATTTTTAATATAATTTGTGCACAAATTATTGTTCATATCTTTTTCAATTTTTTTGCATTTTTTATTCCTTACTGCACTACAATTATTCGAAAACAAATAATGAGTCACATTTTAAAATATGTACGTAAATTGGAAATTATTAAAATATATTTTAATTAGAAATTATCCACTTTAATTCTTTCCGAGTATCGGCTGCAACGTAACGACGTACCAACGTACCGCAGCTGATGCGCTGTGAAACTGTGAACCGCGTCGCGTGTAGATTCAATGGCAACAGATCGTACGCGGCACGTAAGCATGCTCTACAAAGAAAAAATACTTACTCTAGATTCTAGAGTAATAAAAATTAAAAAAATTACCAACAAAGCGAAATTGCAATAAAATGATGGGCCAAAAAACAACAGAAAACATGGGCATGAAGAGAGCTGAATTTTAAAAAAAATATAAAAATAAAGCTAAGAAAATGATGAATGAGGATACGATAAACATCATGCGCAACTAATATTATTATATTACAAAATATGTATGCACCACTAAAATACCAATTAATTTAGCAGATGCAGAGCTGTGGCAACGCTGGCAGGCTTTCCTCTCGTATTGTATCAGCGATTTGTCATTCAGTTCTCTTCGATTTTTTCGAATTAAACCAACGAAAATGCCCAAAAAAGAGTCTGTGTGAAAAGTTTAAAAATAAATTAAATTTAATTTGAGGAAAATGGTTAATATAGTTCTGGCAAAATATTCGTGATTTTTTAATATAAATTGTCCATTACCGCTGAATTTCACGTTTATCGTTTATCAATTATTGACACAACTCTTATACTTATCATAGACTTAAACGCAAAAAAATCTAAACATATGTATTAAATCCCATGATCCAAGCAAAACCCAGTATGCAATAAGAACTGACACTACTATTATACTCAAAATAATTTCCAACTTATTTCCATTTATTATTATAATTGAAATTATTTATCATTATAACTTTATTATTATTATAATTATAATTTCAAAATATTTGCAACAGAAAACTCGTAAGTTCTGGAAAAGATTATAATTTTTTTTCTAAGTTTATAAATTTCATTATTTAGAATTTTGTAGACGTACATAAATAGTTTCTCAGGCAAAAGATGGACAAAAACTCATTCAAGTCTGTTGATAAATAAATAAAGTTCTTAAAAAAACTCTTGGAAAAAAACATTCATTGCACAATAAAAATCTGACAAGTAGTAGAAAACATTAAAGAAATTAACAAAATATAAACAGAAGCTAAAAATAAAAGAGATATAAACACAAAGTGTTAAACAACAAAATTAACAAACAGAAAACAATCAACAAAAATAAATTACAAAAAAGTACTAAATTGTGAAAAAAATTTCATTGTTCTTAATCTTAATTTTAATCTCTTTGTCTCTAGCGAAGCGGTATGACCGAATCGTATTTACCCTACAATCTATTATTATATAATATACAGAATTATATTAATTAAATTAAATTATATTAAACAATTATCCAATTGAAATTGTTTGGTATTTGATCGTTTCGGGATTTTGAAATTTTTCGGGATTTTGTAGTTTCGGGATTTTATAATTCGGGATTTTGACTGTCTCCCATTTTTTAATCCTTCAAAATTTCAAAATTTTGTATTTTGTTTAAAAATTTTTTTTTTATATCTGATATACATACTTATAATAAATTATGGCTTAAATTATTCTTTTGTTTATTGTTTTTGTTTGAGGAAAAAAATTTATAAAATGTTCTTCGGCTCAGATCATGGCCGCAATGAGAACTTATAAATTTTATTAACGCCATTTTTAAAAATTGCTAAGATATTTTTCGACTTCGTCTTGTCTTCATTCTCCTATAACGAACCACTTGCCTACACACACACACACACACACACAAGCACGTGATGATAATAATGTTTATTTGTGATGTTCATGGATTTCATTTTATTGCTTGTAACAATATATTAAATTTATCACGACATTGCCACAAAGAAGACACTTCCACTTACACTTACCACTTCCTTGTCGACACACCCACCCCTACCGTTCCTTTCTCGCCTGCACGCAACCAACGAGTATTGGTTAATTGATTAATTTTAAAAGGGTTATTTTACGTGCTCATTCTCTTCTTCCTAATTTTATGTGATTTTGGTTTTGAGCTTTTTATAATTTTTATACTTTTGCCGAACACACAAAAATTCTAGTTAAGAGAAATCGTAAAAATGTCGACACTTAAACAAAAAGGAGGTAGAGAAGCAGGCCCAAAGACCAGAAGAAATTATGAATTTTTAGCGAGCTCGCCTTTAGTTTTAATTGGTATAAACAATAAACATGTATGTATATTGCCAACTTGATTAAAATTTTGGCCACGCCCATGACTACTTAAAGGAATTTATTGTTAAGCTAACTTTCGAACTTGGGCGAAGGGCCCTAAAAATCAAATGAGCCGGAGTAAATAAGTCTAACTTCTTACGTTTTTCGGTGGCCCTTAAACTTTTCATTGCGAAACATTATTTCATCAAAAACCGCAATGAAAGAGAGAGAGAGAGACAGAGAGATGGAAGGAAGGGGGGAGGGGGGAAGAGAAAGACCATAAAATAAAGCGTGGATAAGGAAAAATTGGCACTCAATTTTGCTTAATACTTTTGAAAGTTCTCAAATTTTTATAACCGTCTCTGTGCTTTACTAAACTACTTCTGAATATAAGTTTTGCTGAACCCTGAAAACATTCTTTTTTTTTTACATTCTTTACATTCTTTACTATAAAATTGTAAAATTACTTTTTCAAAAGTTTGCCATTCAGCTCTTCAAGCCCGAAGTGATTGGCCATAACTTGTCTAAGACTGAATCAAGTTTAGTAGAACTGTTTGAGGAGAAATTGCTTGACAAATAACTACGGAGCAAAATACTAAAGGCAATAAACTGCACTTATTCGTACATTCGTACGGTTTATTTAATTTTTAAATCAATTTTGTTTTGTGATAATTGAATGATTTTATTTACAGGTAAAAGAAAAATCTGCTATAATAATGCCGATGTGATGATTTCTGATGGTCCCACATCGCTTTACTTACTAAAGTAATTAAGAAAATTCAATCCACCATTATTACCGTCATCACTTTCCAGACACAAGAAAAAAATAAACCTGAAAAAATTGATTAAAAAACAATTAAAATCACGTACAAACAATCACTTTTTCACGTTCTCAACATTATTACGAAATTCCATTTTAAAAAAGACACATGCTCAAGCATATTTACACGTACGGTAATCACACAAACACACACATACACTGTAAACCGTCACTATGTGACTCGTATGTACATTGTACACATTCTCTCAATTCGAGTGCGAAGTAATTAAAATGGAATTTATTACGTTGTACCGAAAGTAAAGTCTTGTTCGTGGTCATAGTACTTTTTGGCATCAGCGTCACGGCGACGTCCTCATGGCTGTGGCTGTGTTCGCCATGCATAGCGACCGGCAACGACCTGCTTGCCGGTGCTTAAATCAAATCTAGTTTTGTCTAAAATGGATTTTGCTTTGGACTATGAATGGAAGTACGCTTTTGTGGACGTTTTGTCCACAAAGTAACCGACTTTTTTTTGAGGAATATTATTATTTACCTGATGTTATTGTATTTTATACATTCAAAAACTGAACGTAACAATTCACCCGAAGCAAGCCATGCACTTATGAAAACTTATTCAAATTTAATTGTCTACAATTTTTGCAAAACATATGGTAAAATTATTCCATTTTGAAAAAATCTTTACAAAATTAATGAAAGTATTCGCTTTATTGACGTTTGTAAAATGATATTGACGTTTGTAAAATGATTAAAAGTGATGCAAATAGTAATAAAAAAATAGAAATTAAGAAAGTAAAATTATTTCCAATAAAATTATAACAATAAAAATTTACTTTTATACTCAGTGTTTAGTTCAATTTGTACTTAGTTGTACTCGTACATACTTAGGTTGTTTAGTTTTCGGACAAACCAAAGACAAACAAGACTACTATGCTTAAAGGCGGCTCCAAAGAAAATTAGTATAGACAACAATACAAAAAACAACAACAACAAAAATTATAACAATAACAAAAACAACTACAAAATAAGTATGTATTGTGCAATAGGAATACTCTAAGGAATGTCCTGCAGGAAATTTCAAAAGAAATGATTATCAAAACGGCCATAACATGGCCATAGTAGATTCTTTCAATTTGTTAGCTACAAAATTGGTATGGTGTTACCTGAGTTGTTTTCGGAATGTGTAAAAAGATATATGGGCATACCTACACAGGTACACATATGCATATATTGTAGATATGTCTTGATGTATGGATTTTTGCTTACTTTGTGTGAAACTGTTCACACATTTATTCACATAAAAATCAAATAATTGCACTACAAGGTATGACAAACAAACCAACACAAAGGAACACATTAATTGTGTGATTGGCAGATTGGCAGACTCAATGATTGACTGCCTGACTGATTGTTGCATTAACTAAATTGTCTATTTCGAATTCGAAGAGAGTAAATGTATTACTTTTCGGTGAAAAATGTGTTTCTCTAAATTCTAGAACCGAGAAGATTGATAAGACATTATATAATATAATTTATATAATTGTCTATACATTTAAAAATCCAAGTCAAGTCTGTCTTTAAGTCTGAAGTTATATACGATTACATGCACATAATATCGCACGATGATTTTTATGTTCCTAGAAGTACCTTAAATTTGAAATAGTTCTTCTAATTTATTGTATTTATTATTTATACCAAAATATTATTACGACGTTTTCTATGATTCTTTTAGAAAAAACTACAGAGTTTACTACACTCAAAGACAGAATTACCAAAATTTACCTTTTTCTTCAAAAATTTAGCTTTTCTACAGAAATAAGATATGAAAATCAGGTTTAAATAAAAACAAATTAGTGTCAATAACGAGAATGTACTTGAATGAAAGTCTATTTAAAAAATTCGAAAAGAATATGAAATCTTATGTCAACTATTTTTCAAAAGAATAGGATTTTACACAAAAGCAATTAAATATGGTATATTTTTTTTTTACATTTCTGTCATAAACATTTGTAGAAAAAATAAAAAGCAAGCACGAAGACTAAGTTTTGTACTATAGCAGTTATTATATGTAGCAAGTACTCTCAGACTATATCCGTAACGACGAGCATAACAAAAAAATAAAAATAATAACAAGTAGAAGAACAACGAAAGCAACTGTTTGTGTGTGTTAGACTACGATACTTTGCATAAAACTCAAACAGAAAAGTAAAAACATAGAAAATTACTAGCACTGTACTTGTGCAGTATACATAGCTAGTGTGTGTGTGTGTGTGTGTGGGTGTTCCTGGTTGGGTGGGTGTGTGTCCGGGTGTACATACATACATACTGCACGCCACGATAATAACAAACTTACTAAACCACATAAAAAATGCATAAGCTTTTCAAATAACTTGATTTCTCTCTTCACTCTTTTGCCTTCATCAACTCCTCCTTCGCCTTCCTCCTTCTTTCTCAACCACTTTCTTGCTTTCTTTTAGCAAACAGGACTAAGAATGAACGAACTCGACGACAACGCGACAGACTACAAACGACACAATGTGCCACGAAAGTGAAAATTTCTGTTCCGCAAAAGTTTTTAGGGTTTAGTTTTTAGGGTGCTGGGGAGGGGAGGAGGATGGGGTTATTCTACATAAAAATTTGCATAATTTTTGCTTGTACAGAAAACTCTTGGAGACTGTAGATTTAAGGCATACTTATGGAAAATACACACATACGTTATGCTCAGGAATGCCAGCCACAAATTTTGGCGATGGCGATACTTTACACTTGAAGTGTTCCTATAGGGGTGAGGGCGTTATCTCGCCCTTGCCCACAGACGCCTCCAGCATTAGTTGGAAAATGGTCCGAACTGAATGTAAAGTGGAACACCTTTCCACTTCTGAAGTTCTGCTCCATCTAATCTTAACAAACTTTTAGCTACTTTGTCAAAAATCTATTTTCTGAATTAGTGACTCTCCAACCTGTCTCATCTTTTCAGTTTTCTCTCAAAATTGTGCGTGTGTGCCATCAATTTCTTGCACAACTAATCGACCTGATAGCTCATCTCATGACACCAACAAAAGATCTCTAATCTCTGAGAGTTTTCCTGTAAATGCCTGAACGGTTTTTCAGCAATAAAATAAAAAATTAAATTGGTTTATCTTAACGAAGTCCGGAAACCAAACGGCGAACATCTCTAAAACTAATAAACTATACTCTTAAAATGATTCTAGCTGGATAATTAAATTTCCAAAAATTTGTAAATTACTGTTGTTTACAATAGAATATTAATAGAATATTAATTTATAAAATTTAATGTTATACATATCGTATATATAATATAATGCTATAATCTATTCCTATTATTAAAGTTTATTAAAATCATATCTGAAAAGAGTTATCATTTCAAGTTATTTCATACACTATCCGGTGTAATAAAATATGCCGCAAGTGTATTATAGATAAAGTATTATAGATAATCACTTTTTTCTTCAGGAATTCTCCATCAAGCTGTCACATAAAAGAAACTTAATCTGTCGAACAGCAGCTCGTATAATGTCCTTTATATTTTCTCTCAATCCTTTCAAAGAAACGGAACGGAGATTTTAGAAACTTTATTTTAGAGACAAAACATCCAAAGAAACGGAATTCTGACATAAAACCTAAAGTTATGCAAATCCATGAGTTACTAATTTTAAACTTCATTCCAAAATAATAAACAATTTCAAAATCTCTCATCTTAAAATAATTTTATTAAATGTGAAGTCTTCTTAATTTTCAACTATTATTTAAATGTTTTTTGTCGCAAACAATATCGTTTCGGGTGCACAATACTCGTATTATTTTTTCGTCTTATACGTACACGTATATATATAAATTGTACATTTATTATATAGTATTGTACTCGTATATAAACAATCTACAAACGTTTTCAAATATTGGTTTTTGTCTTACATTTTTATTCACACATAATATGACTTTAATCTATTGTTATTGTATGACGCTATTTCGTTTTTTTTTTTAAGCGCAATATTCAAAATATTTTTATTCTTTTTGTAATATTGCTTTTTGAAATGATATTACATGGTGTAAATATACAATAGTATAATTTTACAAATAGTATAAATTATTGACTTAAGTATAAATGGATTTAATGAAGCACTAGCACTAGATTGAAAATTGAATTGACCGAATTAATTTTATTCTATTGATATTTGATGAATTGGAAATAAAGGAATTTGTTTTCTTGGAGAAGGATTTGCTGTTCGGATTCGTTCGGAAGTTTTCAAATAGAAGAAAGTTTGTTGTTTTTTTGGTTTTTGCGTTTCGTTTTTCGTTTTTCGTTTTTCGTTTTTCAGTCTCCCCAGAAAGTTTCCCTTATTTTAATTTTTCTTATAACTTTTGAATATAGTTAATACTATTATTTTTTTTTTGTTTATTAATCTTCATTTTATATTTAAGCTGCAAAAATTTGTGCAAAATTTAGGAAAGTATATGTATACTTTTAGACCTATGTATAAATTACTTTCTTAGAACTCTTACGATACAACAAATTAAGTTTTTATGAATAATAATTGCGAAGTGGTTAATTTTTATTGCTGAATTGTAAAATATAATGAATGGAAATTGGAAAAAGGCGAGTTGTTTTTTAGTATATAGCACATTATAAACGGATATTATACTCGTATAATATGCTTATGTATTTTCGTCAAAATTTCAATTCTTTTTCTGTGATGCTTCATTATGTATTACAGCCCAATTCATAATAATTCATCAATGAGTTATAAAAACTTTACAACACCATATTCCGAAAACACTATTTATAAACGTTTTATAATTTTCATGTAATTTTATCAAATAGTTTTAATTTATTAAACTTTAGTAATACCTTAGTAATTTAGTATTGTAATTTGAGTATAAGCATATTATAAGAGCATTCATTAATACCTAAATGAGAATCATTTAATATGAGAAGGAGCTTGAGAAAAATTAGAACATGGCTTAATATACATTTCTAAGCATTAATAACTCCTCAGCAATAGGTTGGAAAAGCTTGACGAATTGTCGTAACTTAAAACCGAAAGTAAAAACTCCTAAAATGAGCCTTTTATAGGATATTCTGGTCTATCAGCAGACAGAGTGTTTATATAAATTATCTCCGGATTTATCCGAGCTACATAGAGCTCTTTAGATGTTGTATTGCCAAATATTATACCACCGAAAATGCCGAAAATCACTGATTTTGTTAAATTAATGTGAAGTGGCCTAAAATTTGTTTATAAAAATCAAGAAAATATATCTCATTCTACTAAATGAGTAATAAAAGAGGACGAAGCTAAGTGGGCAAGTATTTTAAACTTCGAATCAGCGTTTTGCTCCTTTTGTGCAGCTTCTAAATCCGGATTTAGCATAAATCCAACTATAACCGTTCTAAGTAAATACTCTTTTAAATGAGCTTACTGATCACATACATGCTCGAAGATATCTAAAGAAAATTTTGAAAATTTTCAAACTAACAAATTTTCAAACGTTTTATCTATACTTTAAAAGAATACCGAAAAAATTAGATACCATTCAATATAGTATGTTTAATATTTCACTTTTATTTCAGGCAGCAGAAATACTTTCGTCGCCGCGTTATTTATTCTAATTGAATTATTTCAATACTCGTTTACGTAGAGAGAACGAGGCAAAATTTTTTCAAAACTAACAGTACTGCAAGGTTTCTATGGTTATTAATAGCATTATTTAATTTAAATTTAATAAATTTGGGTTTATTTATCTTTGAAGTTACATCGTATTGTTTCGAACAGCTTTAGTCATATAAATAGTTTATTAATTTTATGGAGAATTTGATAAAAGAGTTTCAATTATTTAAATTTTTTTTATATATTCCATATTCATATTTAGAAGAATTTCTGTGAGGTTTTGAAATGATTTGTTAAATTCTAATAGAATTTTATCTCAAAGAGTGGCTGAGTTTTGTTTAATTTTGTTGTTTTGTGCGCAATAAACAATGCAAACAATAAAACAAAAAGCTCACTTTGTTTTATTTGTCTTAATATTTAAATATATATATAAATTTTTTATATTATTTATTATAGCAGAAGAAAGATAGAAATATCTAAATTTTATTCAAATTTTACATTAAATATAAGAAATATGCCGTATGTGTATACACTGTATGTATTTATATATGTATGTATATACAATATATATAACGATAATAATAAAGCTGAACCGCATATAGAATAGAAATTATTTCAGTATGATGGATAAATTTTTATTATAGATTTTTTATTTTTTATATACGAATATACTATTTTTAAATAATATTATTTATTTAAATTGCACACATTTTTTAAGGCTTTTCTTTTTGGGTTAATTATTTTTATTGGTGTTAATTTAAAATTTGTGAGTATAATATACTCATGGCGTTTAATTTAAATTTTTTAAAATTGTTATTACAAAAATTGACTTTCAATTTTTATAATTTTTATAATTATACGATTTATATAATTTCTTATTATATAATTTTTATAATTATACATAGTAATAAATGTGTGTACTTTCTTTTTGAATTGAATTTTGATATATTCTTTTTTTTTCTTTTTTTGCTGCTTAACTTTATTTTCTTAACAATTTTTAACAATTTTCTTTTCCAATAAACTATATAATTATATTGAAGGAGAAAAGTTTTTATTTTATGATTTTCGTTTAATGCCAAAAATCTTAAAATAACAACACAATATTTAAAAGACTTAGTAGTCAAATAAATATTTATGATTTCTGTTTTTTATTGCATATAATGGTTCTATTAAATCTCAATTAGTCAAAAAACCAAAAATTCTACTTTCAAAGAAGTTTATTTCTATATCCGTTTATTGTTATCATTTGTTATTTCTTAATTATTATGTGTTTTTTTTTAATTTATGCATTTTACCACTTTACTTTTATGAAAGCTAATCAATTATGCGTTAATAATATATTAAAATCTTTAAAAAATCTAGTTTTTATTCATTCATCATCATAAAACGGTGAATTTTTTTTTATTTTGTGCCCAATTTTGAATTGAGCAGAGTTTTCGTATTGTTTGTTAAACATTTCGTCTTTTGCACTTATTAAGGTTTCTGAATTCTCTTTATTACTTCGAACTTAGCCACCACCCAAACTTAATGCCTGAACTATACGTGGATCAGCTTTACTACCCTCACGAAATTCTTCTAACGTCAGTTTACCATCGTGGTTTTTGTCCATTTGATCGAAGATTTTGTCGACTCGTTTCTGCGGTGTGTTTTCATCTTCCGATTGTGGCTGCTGACCCTATTTCGATGTTAAAATAAGCAATAAAAATTGGTAAATATCAAACGACCGAATATCTTAAAAGTACGCTAAATTTATGATGATTATAGTATAATGTATGATTATGTATGACGATTATGTAGGCCGGGAAAAGCACGTGATATACAATGTGTATTCTTTATTAAACACTGATGTTCTAAATAAATTTTCATAACTGTAACAGGCTCTCTAATCTTATACGACTCCATTGATAAAATTCTACATTATTGTAAATTAGAAATAAAATTAGAAATTAAAAAGAAACAGATGCCCTTAACAGATATTTTAACTCAGCATACTAAAGGTACTTTTGGATAACCGAAAAAACCTAAAAATATGAATAATTAAATTTCTACTTATGAAAAACAAATAAAGTGAGTGAAGTGATATAAATCTTTAGTTAAATTAAATTTCCATTGGAACTTCTCAGTCCTAAGAATTTTTCAATTATCATAGTGATTCATCAAAACTGAATGTTTCACCTTCAGTGAACACACATCCACGATTGAAACTTACCACCATTTGATAAATTGCATCGACGATATTGTACATTTCTTCACGAGTTATATAACCGTCATTATTGACATCATACAATCTAAATGCCCCTAAAAGAAAAAATAAAAATACAATATAAAAGTACATCAATTTCGCATAAAAAACAAATACGCAAATCAAGTACGAGTACATTCATGGACATATTGTACTCTTGTACACTTGAGTATGTATGTATGGCTATTTATTTTCGAGCCAAATTGATATTTGTGTTACTCGGACGTCACGTTGTCAGCTATCAATATTTATTTGTAGTTCTTGTTGTTGTCATTGATGCGGAGTGCATTTTCGATTCTATTTTATTTTAAGCTCTCAACACTCAACAAAAGTGACAATAATTTCGTACAAAATGGCCTCAACATTTTACTACAAAAATTTACTAAATTAAAAATTTTTAATTTTAATTTATTTCATTTTAAAATTTACATTTTACTTTACGAAAATTATTTGTAGTTTTTTCCGAAAATCATGTTAAAATTTTAAACTTTTGAAAAATGGTTAGATCAAGCCATCAATAATTTTCCGAAAATCTCCATTAAATTTTCTATCAATAGTGAAAAATTTTTCTGATGCATTCGAGATTTGTTATTTGTTGTTGCCGTAGTTGTCAATAATTTATTGATTAAAGTAATATTAATTTGTCTCGATGCAAAGAATTTTTGGAAAAAAATTGTTTGCGAGTAGCTCGTAAATCACTTTATGTTAAACCAAAAAATATTCGTATTTAGAACAACTTTTTATAAAATGTTAAAAAGCCGGTCGAGAATTCAAGAAGATAAAATTACAGTTTTTTTTTAATTTTCGTCATCGAAACAAATCATAATTTGTGACAACTACGGCCACAACAAAGCCAGAATGCATGAAAAGAATTAAGAAAATAATGCAGATAACGCAGAGAATAAAAAAGAACAATAATAAAAGAATTTTTTCATAAAACACGCCGTTTTTTTTGACACAATTTCGCTGTACCGGGCTTGATGATTTGGGGAGAAATCTTACAAGAGTTGTCTAACTCTCTCCCTTTGTCTGTCTTTTACTCTCTTTTACTCTTATTTCTTTCATTAATTTTCAACTTACATTGTAATTTTTCATCCAGGTTTCCTTTCGATGTGACCGACAGAGCGCGTATGAACTCTTCGAATTCGATTGAACCGTCCTGCAGCAAAGAAGAACAGCATAAACAAATCGAGATTAATTAGAGAAAAATAATTTTTATAAAACAAAATCACAAATTTACAGTTTGCGATAAGTCATTAATTACAGAGATAGACAGAGATAGAAGTAGGTAATGAAGGAAGTGATGGTCTTAAAGAAATAAAGAAAAATTAAAATACAAAAAGGAAGGGGCAACAATAAATTGGAACTGGAAATAATGAAGATGATGATAAAAAAGAAGAAAAAAAGTAATTATTAAAGTCCATTAAAACACCGCAAAGTTTTCTGAAGTGCTCTGGATTGGTGCCAGTCACGAATGGTCCGGTCTGGTGAGGTCTAGTCTGGTCTTACTCGTAAGAAAATTGCGCTGCCGTCTCCAACACTCAATCAATCTTGAACCGATTTATGCCATAAACCATTATAAATTTCAATTGATATATGTATGTATTTACTGCAGCAGGTACATTAAAAGTATATACTAACTTTCCGACCAGTATTATATACTGATATGACCTCAATTCGCATTCATACGTTTTAACAAAGGCAGAGTTTATCTAAATGAACTACTTTTAATTGGTTAACCGAAGGTCCCCAATTTCAACTAATTACCCAAAGGTTAGACAACCGTCGCATGATATTATTACCACAATTTACTCAACTGTCCACAGTCAATTTGTTAAGGTGGTTTTTATCGGCGCGACAGTAGTCTCACCTGGAAAAAAAAGCAGTCTTCTTACATAATTTTCGAGAATGTCAAGTCAACCTTGAAGTCCTGAATAACTTCACAGATGAAGATCGTACCATTCGTACCATTCGCAATGGTAGCAACATCTTGTGCGCTTGTTGAAGGAAACGGTCTGCGGCCAAAAGTCGCATGTCCCTGAGACATGTATGTTTTCGTGTCTGAATGCTGAGAAAATCGCTTATATACATAATAAGACACACACACACACACACACACACACACACACACACACACACACACACACACACACACACACACACACACACATACACACACACAACGTCATTAAAAACAATTTCATAAAAACCAATAAACCAATGACTAACGTGTAACCACTTACATTATTTTCATCGAAAACACGAAACACCAACGACGCAAACTTGCTCGGATCTCCTTGAGGGAAAAATTGCTTATAGATTTTGATAAAACCCTTTAGTAAAAAATAGAAGAGAGAAACAATAGCAACAACAACAACAACAACAACAAACAGAGCAGCAAACACGGTAAAAGAAATTGTTAAGGAGTATCAAAGGAATAAGAAATTCATGGATGATTAAAGGAGTCGCATGCGTTAAGGACAAAACAAACAAGTTTTTGGCGCCCATAAGCACACACAAACACACACGCATGCCACACATGCCACCAAAAGCAGTCACAATTAATTGGCAGTGTTGAAAAGTGCAAAAATTTCGTTAGCGCAACGAGAAACGAATGATTATTTAATTAAAATGTTGATATTATGGTAAATTGATAAAGATGATAACCATTTTTTTTTGTTGTATTTATGTTAGCAAAAAAAAAAAAAAATAAACAAAAAAATTAATTCAAAAATTTAATAAAATAAAAAATAAATTCAAAAATTTAATAAAATAAAAAATAAATTAAAAAATTTTTTTTTTTTATTAAATAAAATAATATTGTCGACGAGTAAACCGTTGTCGTTATCGTTGTTATTGGCGCCGTTAGCATTTTCGTTGTGAGCGTCATAATCATCAAGCATTTCGACATCCAGATCCGGGAGAATCAACATCATCACCACCAGCCGTTATTATAAAGTTATCGACAAGGCGCGTCAACATCATGATCATCATTGTGGGCATCAGCCATGTCGTCAACGCATCGTTGTCATCGTTTCCGACGTCGTAGCCATGTCATGATTGTGCAGCCATCATGTTTTGCAGAAACGTTGCATGGCGAAGAAGGCAAAATTTATATTTTTGTTGTTTTACAATTATTATGTTAATTTTTTTATGTAGTTATGATTAGTTTTTATATAAAAAAGCAGCAGCAGCAGCAGCGCAGCATGTCCAGCAATGAATTGAAGGAGAGAGAGAAAAGAAATAAGAAAAAATGGACAAAATTTAGTTAATTTCTTCAAAATAAATTAAACTTAAATCTGCACAAAGTGCAAGAAGTTGTTAAAGTCATTCACTCAGCACTTACTTGTTCCGTGAGCTGTCCGTTGGGGCAGTCTTTAAGGAAACCTTTATGCCTGTCGAGATGACGTTGTAGTCAGGCGAAGTGGCGGCGGCGGCGGCGGCGGCGACAACAAGTAGCAAATTGAACAGAAAAGAAGGAAAATAAATAAAATAAACACCGAAGGAAATATTGTATAAAGTTTCTATAGTTGATGGAGCTGTTGAGTCTAATGCAAGAATATTGTGTTGTATTTGCAGTGCACTCACCACTGACGTATTTCCTTTTCCGTGACTGCAAAGAAGCAAAAACAACAAGAAAAAGAGGAGAAAACAGAAGCGAAACAATTTGAAACGAGTATTATTGAAAGATATTGAAATATTCTTGCATTACGAAGAAGATGCAATTTATATATTTATAAAAACCATTTATAATTTTATCCAATATTTCCCCCCCTTTTCCCCCGTCAATAATAAAATATGACAATCTCTCTGAAGAAAATGTTGCCAAGTGTTTTATTAACTCGATTTTGTTTTTCTATAGAACTAACGAGAGAAGAAAAACCATTGATTTTGTAAAAAAAAATATTGATTATGACTAAAATATTGCCGACGAAAAAATGTTCAAGTTTTGCAATAATTTTGAAAGGCTTAAATTATATTTTTTTCAAAATACCTTTTGTTCTTCCAAAATCGGGCAAATCATTAGAGACAATTTTTCGCCAGATTTAGTAATTTTTGAAATTGTTTGCTAAACTTTAAATGGTAGCAAAAAATATTATACAATATATATAAATTTTACTCAAATTCACTGAAAAAAATTTTATGAGAACTTATAAATGTCTTTTGTATAAATTGTATCAAAAATTGAATCTTTAAGCTTGCAGTTAAAATCTTTTGTATCATCTTTGACAAAAGCTTTGACAGCTCTGCCGGAACACACACAACAGTAACAAGTCCTGTTGTTGCCTTCGAAGTGCATTGAAATTGTCCATTCAGTGGCTTATCGAAACGCAGTGCGCAGTTGAATTGTTTTCGTCGCAGCGAAGATTCAATAAAATACAAACAGAAGACCACAAAGAGATGAGTAGACAAAAGAAGGAGTAAAAAAGACAGCCAGAGAGACCGGTAGACAGACAGACAAATAGATAAACAAGAGGGGAAAATGGGAGACTAACCGACGTACGAGTACGTTCGAATGACATTAAATAAATATAAAAATAACCGTACGATGTGGTACGAAGTGTATAGCGAAGATATCGTATCTCTAAAAATCCATTGTACCTTTGCTACTGCCATGTCTTACGTCCTACGTTCTCCCTCCTCCCACCACCCTTCCAGCTTCTCCAATTCGAAGACAATGACTTGCGCTGTTATTTCATAGACAACCATGACAGCAAAAACAACTGCAACTAATAGTAACTACTCCAGTCGCTAGTAGTATTTGTATTACTAATACGTACATACTCAACTATACGGAAAAATTTACACTAAAGATCTGCGGGTGTCCGTACCGAAGTATGTATATAAGAGGACAATGACGTTGACGTATGTTCGTGCATACACTTAGTTCTATTACATGCAAAGGACGAATAACGAAATTTAAGACTTGTTAAGAGTATTCGTTTCTGATTTTTTACTCGATTTGTCAATAGAAAGTGGCAATATTGGATCAGTCGATAGTATGCACTACGATACTGTCGTCCGTATTCCATCAGTCCACAGCATACGATCAGTATTATATCAGTATTCACGGTATTATATAAATTATTAGTATTTATTCGATACTGCCATCCCTATTCGATCTACGGACGATATGCAATCAGTCCATAGTATTCGATCTACCTTCGATCTATCTTCGTCTAGACTATATTTAACTTGGAACTTTAAGAAGTCGAACTTTCGAGCCTTTGAAAGCAGATGTGCCCGTCTTACACGCCTTATACTTAGATGGTCTCTTAATTAAATTCGTCTCTCTACAATCCTATTCTTTAGAACAATATTAAAATTTTAAAATAATTCTTCATCATTAAAATGGAATATAGTACGAAAATATAATACGAGTATCTGGTACAACAGAGCGTATGATCAACAATAATTTCATCCATACCAGAAAATTCTTGAGAAGAATTCTTGAGTTGTTCTCATTATTGATCACCCTTTTTTTTTTTGAATTGATCGAATTAATCAAAGGTATTTGTTATAATAATATTTATTAGCTTTTTCCCCGTCTCCTCAAAAAAGTCTTTCAAGAGAAACAAGTACAAGTAAATAAAAAATAATGCGCAATTTAGAAGACGTAAAGGAGAATATTTTCTCTAATCGTCTCTGCAGGAGAATCTGTAGCCTTTAGAAATATTCCGCGCGTCTGATGGTCTTGGGGTAAAAGAACTGCAGCGTCACGAACGAAACGCCATCGTGAGAAAATCAATTTAAGTTGAGTTAAGAATATTAAACAGCTCTTTCCTGCATGATATCCTGCAGCTACGGAAACCATTTTAAACTGAGCGAACAGGATTAACAAATGTTTTCTAACTTCAAGCGACAGAGAGGCCGGGTAGCTGGTAGAGCATGATGTTACATCATCATGGTAGATGAAAAAAAAAAATCGTAAACGAAGAAGAAAATAAATTAAAGTTGAAACAATTTTAGATATTTAAAATTTCTGCTCTTATACGTATTTAAGTGTTATTGCAACAAGTACGTGCTTCAATGTACGTAAGTAAATCTTTAAGAAATCTGTGCGATATTACTTTCTTCCTAAAAGTTTAAAAATTGTTGTTACTAGTTTATAATTTAATCAACAATCTCGACAAGAAAAGTTGCTTCGCAAATAGTAAACGAAACGTTGAAGGAAACGTTTAGAAAAGATAAAATTCGAAAAGGATAAAAATTCTAAAAAAAAATTTTATTAACATAGAAAAAGTTACAGACAAAATAGAAAAAAGTTAACGAACATAAAACTATTTATTTAAGTACTAAAAAAAATTATTTAATTTTACAATTTCTTTCGATTCGGAAAATTTTTTATTGTAAATAAATTTAACGAAACTCTCAAAATTTAATAAACAAATTAAACGAAATGTTTCAAGCAAAAGTCATTAAAAAAGTGCACAAATTTTCTCACATAAAATTATTGAAAAAAAAAAAAGAAAACCAAATAACAACGAAAATCAACGATTACCGCAAAGCAAAAGCCTCAATTTATTTTCAGCTTCATTTCGTTTCGTTTTGTTTTTACGAATCGCGACATTTATTATCGTTGTCGAGAAATTGTCAGGTCGAATTAAAACGCATTACGCGAAATGCTCTTGTAAATAATCTCTCTCTCTATCTCTCCCATTTCAGCAGCGGAAATAATCTCCATTAATTAATGTTCTATACAACAACAACCACGTTAGCACGAACGAAATAAACATTATGCCCGATTATGATAGGCCGGTCGGACTAGAAGCAGAATAAGAAGAAAAGTTGGCAGAATGGTCGCTCTTAACGATTAATATCGAAGCATATCACAATAACAACAACAACAACAACAACAACAACAAGAACAGGCTAAGCGTTCGCCATTAAACGGTGTCATTACAATTTTTTACAATTGTTTATTGTCATTGTTATTGTTGTTGTTGTTGTTGTTGTTGTTGTTGTTGCTATTGTTGTTGTTGTTGTGGTGGTGGTGGTTGTTGTTGTTGTTTAAGCTACTGTTTTTGCCTTTGCTGTAATTATTTTATGGCGCTACATGTTAATTACATTGAATAAATTCATCTGTTTCTTTTGATTACCACTTTTTTACTGTAGTTGTTGTTGTTGTTGCTGTTATTATTATTATTGTATTGTACAGTTACAGTTACTATTATATATTCGTACTATTGATGTTGGTCGCAGCTTTTATGATTTCTGACGCCGCTGACGCTGCCGCTGCCGCCGCCTGCTGCGTAGTCAGACTCTGCTGGTCGCTTTCGCTTTTACTGCGGCTGACACTCTGGAGGCATTAATAACACAACCGGAAATGACAATACTAAAAACTGCTGACACTTACAGCAACGTCAGAATATCAGAACGTAATGCACGCACACAAATTCATACCAGTGCACACCGTGAGCTGCTTGAGAAGCCTCCGGCGATTGGATTTCAATTTTCAAAAAGAAGGAAAAAACTCAAAATCTGATATTGAAAGTCAAATCAAACCTAAACCTAAAGTTATACATTGCTATAAGAAGAAAATCAGGTAAATTTTTTTATAGAATCTAATTTAAAAGTATTTAAAATAACTTTAGCTAAATGTTATCCACCGTTAGACGTCAGTGATATAACGAAACCATCAATATTCAAAAGAAAATGTAAGCCTTTAATGAAACGTAAAAAATTTAACAAAATCTAAAAATCTAACGAAAAGCTAACGAAAAATTTAGAAATAAAACAAACACCCGAGGCGTTACAACAAAACGTTAAGTACTTAAATACTTTAAAGCTTAAAATATACTGAAAACTTAACGAAAATTTAGCTAAACTATCAAAGCCTTTGAAGTTAAACAAAGTTTAGTCAAATACAACAAAACTATAATATAAACATTTAATAAGAACATTGACGCTAACGCTTTAGTTGCTTAAAACATTTAACGAAACCATCAAAATTCAAAAGAAAATTTGAGCCTTTAATGAAAATAAAAAAATTTAACAAAATCCGAAAATCAAAGGAAAAATTCAGAATTCAGAATTATAACAAACACCTGAAGCATTACAACAAAACGTTAAGTACTTTAATACTTTAAAGCTTTAAAATATACTGAAAATCTAACGAAAGTTTAACGAAAGTTCAAAATCCTAGAGAAACTTAACGAAAATTTAACGAAAGTTCAAAATCCTAGAAATCCGATCAAGGAAAGTACGACGACAGAAATACTTCATCAATAATACATACTTCTCTCTTCATTCTTATTGAAGGAGTCGAAATTAATTTTCGCTCAGTGTATTTTCTCAACTATTGAACCTCATTTTTGATTGAATCGGATTGGAATTTTGCTGTGTGAATTGAAACGACCACCAGCAGCTGCCGGCATTTTTACCATTTGGTTCGCTTCCACGCTGGCTCCCACTATCCTACTATAGTTACCGCACCGTCATTCACCGTTCGTTATACACCATTCCCATAAATTTTATTGCACCATTTCTTGGTGCAATAGACTTCTATTCTCGTTTCCAACTATCTTCATTTCTGCTTGTGCTTCGATTTGTTCGCGAACCTTTAAATCAATATAATTCCTCTTTTGACTCAGTTCATCTTCACAGTGCTGCAATCCTTTAAAACTAGAAATACGCAGGACTTAAGTGAAGAGAAGAAGAAGAAGAAGAGGTTTGCGAAGTGTTGGCGAAAATAAAATAAAACGTACAACCAATTTTGTTCAGCTGGTGCCAATTTTCTGGCTAGATTTCTTTTTTTTTTGTGGCAATTCGTGTAAATGTTATGAAAGTATCTGGCAACCTTCCACACCTACACTAACCTACACACTCTCATACCCAGAGCACACACACACACACATACACACATAAACGCATGTTACCTTTCTCTCTTTCTTTGATTTTTTAGTCAGTTTTGTTTTTAACTCTCTTTTAATTTGGCGTTAATCCAAATATTTATAATATTTTATATTTATAATATTTTGTGTAAAAAAGTTGGGAGAGATTAAGGGCTTAAGATTGTAGTGGTTACCACTACCACTACAATTAATATATAACAATATAACATAATAACATAACATAATTAATATATAACAAAATAATAACAAAAAAAACCTTTTTCATAGCTTTAAAAGCACAAGTAGGTATTTTACAAGTAGGTAAAATTAATAATGCTGTCTTCATACTCTCCTGAAACAGTATAGTAAACAGTATAATAATTCACCCATAACAACCCAATAACGCCCCTTCGTGATACTCCAATGAGAAAGCAATGTTCTGAAAGTTCCGATACTGTTATTATACTATATACTCTTTAATTGTAAGGAGTCATTTAACGACGCCCACAATACAGCCTACATTGACGTGAGCATGACAGGCACTGATTCACATGAGAATAAATTGCATGAGAAGCATGTGTTGTCATACACAGTAAATACATTCTCAAAAAGGATTTCAAGTGAAAATTATTATCTAAATAAAAAAGAATCGGAGAATATTTTTCAAGTTTTCAAAACGTTTAAAGTTGATTTTAAGCAAACGTAGCGGTCGTGATGTTTATGTGGCCGATATCTTCGTCTTTTACACATAATAAATAGTTATTTTTCAATTCAATTTTTTTTTTAAAAGACCTAAAAAAATCGGCTTCTTTAGCTTTGTTTTTTTAAACAAAAACCAAACTATTGTATTTTCCAAAATATTTGTATTCAACATTTACATTACATTAAAACATTTACATTAAAACATTAAAACATTACATTTACATTAAAATCCATGAAAGATTACTTGTTGATGTTAATTAATTTATCAAAAATGTATAAAAAAAAAAAAAAATAAAATAAATAAAAAAAAAAAAAATAAAAATAAATAAAAAAATAATATAAATAAAATATATATTATATATATATAATATATATATAATAAATAATAATATAATATAATATAATATATATATTACATAATATATATTATATTATATATAATATATATTAATATTATATATATATATTATATTATATTATATTATATATAATATTATTATATTATATTTATATTATTTATATAATATAAATGTATGTGATGTCGCACATTTTTCGCAGCATATCTCGAAAACCTGGCATGGTCGGTTTCGAATTTATCACATCAAAAAACTTTGAAAAAGTATAATCCGGTTACGGTTTAAAATTTGTTTGTCTGCTTCTGTAATCAATAGTAATAACTAACGTCAGGATTATACGAAAGACCGTAATTTTTGAAAGCAAACCAAAAAATTTCATTGATTTTCCTTTTTTTATTTCTATGTTAGACCGAAGACCTTTAGTTGTGAGTGCCTAATTTAGGTTTATGGTATAATTAACTAAGAATAAAATAAATATTTCTATGCGTTTGAATGCTCGCTAAGACCCTTCCTCCCTTCGACAAACCTTCGACCACCCTTCGACAACCCTTTGATAAAAGACATTTTCAGGGATTCAAATTCATTAGATGCAATATTCTTTAGAAATAAACGTCATTCTTGTCAATAAGATAACAGTTTATGTGAGTTTGTATGTGACTTTAGAGAATAAGCAGGATTATTTACAAGGACTGCAGTCAAACTTAAAAGAAACTGGAAAACTCTGAAAGTAGATTCTTGTGAACTTAAGAAGTTCGCTCGACCTTCGGTCAACCTTCAAGACAGCGACAATGCTCGATAAAGCGACAATCTTTAAAGTCATCTCAATTGTGGCAAAAGGGCTGTCGTTTTATCGAGTAATTTTATTGCTCTTATCATCATTTTTGATTGGGTTAAGAAAGCAATGCCATAACGAAAAGGGAGACATTTTGGTTCATGCATTCATTGATTATGTACCTATAGCATCACATTGAATATGATGGTGTTGCTTAAAGTCGTTAGCCATTAACTATTTATGGTTCCGAAGCAGCTGAAACGTGAGCAAGGCCTTCCAGTCCAGAGAATACACAGAGCTATCAAACTTCTATCATTATTTATGCTTATGAAAAGTTGAATGAAAGATTTCAAAGAAGATATAGTACCTAAGAGATGGTACCTTGTAAACAGTCGGTTCTTATTATGGTTTATTAACTTAGCTTTTCGGAAGTTATTTTAAGTTGATAGTAAAAAGGGTCAAAAGGGTTCCCTTTCGCAAGAGAAATGAGAAGATATAAGAGAAAGTGAGATTAGAAGGACACAGAAGAAGAGAACGAATTAGAGAAGAGTTTTAGCATATTCGTTTTTGGCTGTAAGTCTCTCTTAGAAGTCTATTTCATTTTTGCTGGTTCTGAAATCAATTGGAGCTGTCAAATTGTTAAATTTTAATAGACAATTTAGCAATTCCAACGATTTCGAAAATATTTCGCTTGAAGCTTACCATTTATTTCATGTTTTTGATAGCATTATATTTGCTTAATTAATTCTTTAACTGCTTTATTTGATTCATACCAAAATTTATCAAATATTTGCACATTAACGAACGAACAAACTGCACAAAACGTTCATTAGTAAACGCAAAAGATTTAAGTACGAGTCAAGAGTATTTACACACACATCCAAACACACACACACACACACACACACACACACCTGCACCCCTCATGTCTCAAACTAATTGAAAAACTCCCACAAGTTCTCTCTCACACAAAAAACAAATATGAGTGAATTTTTGTTAGTTTACTTTTACAGAAATTTTAATTAAAGCGTTACAGAGCAAGAATTCGTCTGATTTCTTTGCACTACGAGTGTATTCAGAGTTGAAGTGAATTAAGATTTAAATTGCGGTTAGTTATTTATTTTCTGTTCACCTTCTTTTTGCAATTCAGAGTGTTAGAGCGAGAAAGATGAAAACGAAATGGAAAATGAACGAATTGAAAACGAAAAGTAACATAACTTCGAAACTGTAAGAGTTGTTAAATGTTTCAAATTCTTGAAGCTCTTTCAAAATAATAGAATATACCTCTTTTCACTCCAAGTCAGAGTAAGAAGACTCTAATGTCTTAATCCTTTTATCGTACTTCTCGCTTTTCACTCTACACTTTCTCAGCTGTTTTACTATAGTAAGAAATTCTGTATGATTTAAATTAATCACAGTTCAAAGTGATAAATATTACTCCATTTTATTGCTATGGATGTGTTAAGTTCTCACCAACACACAAGCTTACACAAAAGCAAAAAAAGTAAAAAAAGTTACTCCAGTGTTTTCTTGTTTAAATGATTTTAATTAACTTCAAGCCAGTTTCAACGAAGCCAAATGGAACCACATACGACCTTCCCTCTACCCCCCCCCCCCCCCCCGTCACCCTTCCTTCTTCCACCACTTTCCACTTCCCGCAATAAGTATTCAACTACAAACATTAATAAAGTGCACCATTGGGTTTAATTAATCCTAGCACAATGCGCTCGCTCATTATTCATTAAAGATGTTGAATACCAAAAAAAAAGCTTAAACCAAGTTTAGCAGTGTGTTCAAAATTAACACACATATACCCAGATGTATGTATGTATACATTCACTAACGTCTACAATACATACTTCCAAGCTCATATAATTTATACCATAATATACTAATGGAGTATAATTTTGTATACATTTGTATACAGGTTGCGCCATCTTTTATATCGGTATGTGACTGTTTGGCCGTATTCCAAGCGACGTGAACGGTCTGTCGGTAATATTTTTAAAATCGTTTGCACTTTATACGGAAACAAATACAAATCATTCTTCAAAATGCGCTCCGAGTTGCTTTCACTGCCTGCAAAATGCTGAGCGCTCTGACGATACAACACATGTGGGTTCTCGGTAACACCGTTCTCTCTTACCGTTTCAACCAGTTCATTGGAACGTTTTGGACGTTGATGAACGGCATGTTGACAATCTCCCAGTGTTTCGTGCTCAATCAAATTCGACACCACACGACGAATAGTGTTGTGCTAACGTTGCTTCTGGGCCATCGACGCATTTTCGACGATATGTACGACTATTTTCAATGTACAGCGTCACTATTTCTTCGCGTTGTGTCGGTATGAAGCGATTTCTGGTTGTTTACTGACTCAATGGGCGTTTCAAAAGTTTGCTTACTCAAGTCAATCGGTTGATAAATGTTAACGTCATTCAATATTTGCATACCGTCATAAAAGATGGCGCACTCTGCACATATACAAAAAATATAACATTACACCCGTACATTATGTAGGTTTTCCATAAAATTAATCCGTATGTCAAAAAATTATATATATTTTGTATTTATAATATTAAAATGAAGCAAGAGTGGATTAACTTCAATCCATTTTAACGTACGAATATTTGATATTATTCCTTTGCCAAATCGATTTTTTTTTTAACTTAGTGTCAAAGCAAAGTGATAATCATCTCATAATGACACAATCTGTTAGGCCTTTGCGATTAGATTACAAAAGAGACTAAATATGACCCAATGTACAATGTATACTAAGACGTAAAACCTACAAAATTTTCCTCATTTAACGGCGTTATTATTAACAGGCAATTTTATGAGGTTAGGACGATTATAGCATTATAAAATACGATATAAAACTAGTTTATCAAAAAGTGTTTCGGATTATTTTCAATAAAAGCTTTAAATTTCGTGTCGTTTCAAAGCAGTGAAGGTAAAAATGGCTTAACAATCTCTGCTCCAGAATCTTGTTTAAAAAATTATTTATTAACTGACACGAAAAACACACGAAACGAAAAGAGGAAAAACTGAAGATACGAGTAAAATAAAACTCAGCAACGATAAAAGAGCGTGTAACATTTCATAATTGACGGTAGTTTGTGGTAGTGTCGGTAGAAAATGCGAGTACATTCTTTTCCATTTAATTTTAACGGTGTTGGCTTTTATTGCGTTCGTTCTTTGGCAAAATAATACCTACGAGTATGTATTTATGTATATACTCGTATGTATGTGTACCTCTATATATATGCTCGTAATATATGCATATATTTTAATAAATTGTAGTGTTGCGTATTTTAATGAAATTACTCGTACCTCGAACAAAATGTAAAATTTATTAAATTTAATAAACGATACAATTTGAAATATGTACGTCTGTCAGAAAAAGGAGAAATTTATTAAAGGACTAATGAAAAAATACCAAAATCGCCGTCCGCAAAATAAATGCATTTCAAACCAATAATAATTTCCTTAATTCAATTATTTCCATTACTGTTAAATTTTCATGGAATCCAATCAAATTTCATTTCACACAGTTTAAAATCCGTCGTCATTCCTCAAAAGATCTCTTTGGAATGTTTGTTGGTCTTTGAGCTCTGCCGAGGAGGCGAAAGTTAAGCCAAAGTTTAAAAATTCTTTCAAAATGTTCATTGCTTTAAAAATTATTTTCCTTTTATTGATGTTAAAACGAATAAAAAGCTGCCAACTTATAATCTCATAATCACTTACAGTATGTGTCCGTCGTTAAACGATCGATAGTATCCTGTTTCAACTTTGAGCTTTTCTTTCCCATTTCGATATGCCGGCGAAGCGGCCTTCGTTGATTGCGTCTAAGAGAATTTGGTGTGCAGACAGCTGTTGCTGCTTCCGCTGCTGGGATGGGATGGATGTAGACGGCTCCCGAACGGCTTCAGCTCCAAGCAATCAACTGTTCGTTAACCAACATACGATTTCTTCGATTTGTAAGTACGCGTATAATACGATACTTATATCATAATTACTTTTATTTTACGTACAATCTTTTTTTTGTATGTACATACGAGAGTATATTCGTATAGTATTGTATTATATTGCTTTATGTTTTGTTTTTTTTTTACTAATTGAATTAATTTTATACCGTGGTATCGGTAAATCTGCAAATATAAAAAAAGATAAAGTAACATTATTATACAGTGCGAGCATATATTAGCGAGAGCGGAGTTCTTGTGCCATAATATGACCTTTTTGCGCCTTGTCGACATTCATTTTACTCACGTACTCATATCCTTAATAGTAATGAACAATGCTAATGAGTATGAATGCCACTGAATAATCTTAGCTTGACCATAACTACAAGTATCACAGACCTCTTGAGGATCTGTGGGTACGATTGAATTCGTAAATGCAAATACTCTAAAGTTCTGAACATTTTAAACACAATTTTTTCAGATTAAAATTGCTTTATCAATCTATATTATCTATAATATCTAATTTCTATAAATATAAAAAATCTTTAGTCCAAAACATGTTTATGATTAACAACAGATTTCTCTTGTTGTTTGTAGGTTTTGCAACAATTTTTAGTATTTTGAATGAATACTTTAACTACGCTCACATTAACGATGAATACTGAGAGAGAGTAAAAACGACAGCAATATCATGCAATAAATATAACAATTACAGTATTCAAAAACATCAACCCTCATCAACCCCTTTTGATTTCGGTTCGGAATCTTTTGATAGATTCCACGTTGTACATTGTAAAAGGCCATTTACATTTCAAAATGTAATACAATTTAATTATACGTATAAGAAAATAATGGTATTATTATTATTATTAGCTTCATTCAATTATTTCAATTTCGTAAAGCTACGAATACCTACTATAGAGCGAGACAGATATACATACATATGTACATACAACAGAAGAGAGCAACCGAAATTTTTGTCATTTAGGTAGCATTTTAAATATCGCCTTATACAATATAATACACCGATAACCAAATTTAAATAATTTTCAAAAAATCCCTACAACAAAAGAAATATAGGAGCCGTTTATTTTGAAAGTGTAGCAAGTGCACTTCATGGGAAAAAATGGAGTTAATGATGAAGTTAACTTTTCTTCTGCTATAAACTTATATTTTCATTCAATTTAAAATCATCGAATCTTTTTAAAATTTTTCGGTTTTTTTCAAGGAAAATTATATAGTTTATTTGAAAAAAAAAAAAACATCCTACTCTAGTTAACAGAATTTATTGGAATTTTAAAATTGTGTTGATGAAGCCTTAAGTATTCATTATTAAGCACGTTTTCCAATTTATTTTTATGTACGATAGTAATTTATGAGCGTAATTATTGTTGCGTTACTTAAAAATATGCAACGCGATACTTGGTGGCGCGTGGGTCATAGTTTGGCGATACCTGCAGTAAAGCCTAAAAGTCAAATATAAATGGCTTACTTTTCGGAAATAATGAATAGTAAGCGTAAAAAAGGATAAACATCAACACTTAAGAGATTTAAGAAATAGCTCCAAAGTTTGTTCTTGTGTGTGTGTTTGTGTGGATGCGTATGGGTGTGTGCGTGCATATGGGTGTGGCGCATTTGTATTTGCTGTCTACATATAAATATATCTCATGTAATCTCAAGTTTACTTAAATTAAGTGCTTGATGATTGCATGAAATTTAAATGATTTCTCTATTGTATGATTTCTACTCTCTCCGTCTGTGCCTAGATAAGTACTCGTATGTATGTGTTTGTATATATGTATTTATTAATGTTACTTAATACCTTTTTTTTTAAAAAATCTCCTTAATTAAATTCCTTGCTCTTTAATCTATAAAAGATTTATAAATATGTACATACGAGTATTTTAAGCTTTATGAATGATAAAGACTAACAAAAGAATTAAAGGGGAAAAAGGAAAAAGAACGAGCAGAAGGATGAGGCTTTTTCATTTGCAGAAGATTAAAGAAACGAATTTGTACAGACTACAAAGACACAAATCAAAGAACAAAAATCGTCAGTCTTTCAAAAAGTCAAAGCTCATACACTTTTCTTCCAAAAAAACAATTGGTGCGCCAGATCAATGAGGATTAGCATTGCACAAGCTCTTGTAATGAGTGCCAAATTTCATTTCATTATTATTTATTCTTCCTTTTTTCTTTTTCTCTTTTTTTCTTTCATTTTGCTTGTTTTTCACTTTCTTCCGTTGTCCTTTGTTGCATTGTTTCTTACGTCTTAAATATTTTGTTAAGACGTAACAAACGAACAAAACAAACGAAGAAACAAACAAGTCTCGCTCTTCCGGCTTTGCGAGGATATCCTTTTTAATTTGGCTAATGCACACTTGCCGACAGCTACCAAGTTGAAATAGTCTTCCTTTTTTCATTCTTTAAATAAATACGAGTATGTATACTTTTCATTACTGCCTCTTTGGCCCTCGCGCTCTCTCTTTTTCTCATTCGCGTTCTTTCATTCGGTGGCTCTTGCTCCTTTTTCTTACTCCTTTTTTTACTCCGCAAAAATAGAACGACGGTTGCTGCTGCGTTCAAAAAATTGTAGGAATATTTAAATTTCTCAATAAATATAAGTAATAAAAATGTCTGCTGTAAATCCATCTTTCGCTTTGTACGCTACTCAATTTACACGATTTTCTTTTATTACGCTGCTTAAAACCAAGTATTCAAATAATCTATATAATCCATTACTTGATGGTTTTTTTTGAAGCCTGAGGCTGCTTTTTTAACATTTTTTTTTTAATTGAGGAATTTTTTTTTGCGGGAAAATATCGTCGTTCTTAAAATACTCGTGCCCAATATACATATATGCGTTCCTTTTAATGCAACGCAAAATGTCCCCCCCCCCCCCCCCCAAATGTTTGGAATTCCTCACGACTTGGCAACCCTGGCGGCAGGCCTACATGCCTTGCAATTAATTCTTTTTTATGCTCTTACAATGATGATGATATGCTCGTGCCGCCTGTTCTAACCGTTATCTCTGTCTTTCTCTCTCTATCTCTCTCTCTCTCTCTCTCTCTTGATGTTGTTGTTGTTGTTGTTTCTGCTGCTGCTGCTGCTGCTGTTGTTGTTGTTGTTGTTGTTTCTGCTGTTGTTATTGCTGTTGTTGTTGTTGTTGTTGTTTTTGTTGTTGTTGTTTCTGCTGTTGTTATTGCTGTTGTTATTGCTGTTGTTGTTGTTGCTGCTGCTGCTGCTGCTGTTGTTGTTGTTGTTGTTGTTGTTGCTGCTGCTGCTGCTGTTGTTGTTGTTGTTGTTGTTGTTGTTACGCTCTGTTACTTCTATGTATTATATTCTTTTGTATTGAAAATTTTTATTTATTATTTTGTGCGTTAAGTAGCCCTTGCTCGATGATCGGTTGAAATAGAAGGAATAAGAAGAGGAAGAACAAAAAGAAGGAGAAGAAGAAGAAGAAGAAGAGTAAGCAAAAACTGTTAAGAACAGCGCCCCAGCTTCTTTCTCATTCATTATTCAAACAAAGGAGCGAGAAGGGTAACAGGTTTTAGGCGTTGGTGTAAACCCAGGGTTGGTGTAAACCGCTAAAAAGATTGGGCAGAATAAAGACCTGCTTCTTCTTCTTCTTCTTCTTCTTCGATTATAACAAACAAAAGTGAAGAGGTCAGAAGATGCAAGCATGTTGTGAGTGGTGGGCGTATTTGTGTGAATCGGAGACGCCCACATTAAATATGATTTGTGTCAGTCGCTCAGAAGCCAAAGCGGTGAAATAGTAACATACTTGTATACGTTAATTTCTTAAATTGGTTTCTGATTTTTGTAAATCTCAATAGAAACAAAAAATAGATTGTTTTTAGTCAATAAAGGAGTTAGTTTTTGTTTTGTTTTTTTTTTGTCTACTAGAACTTCTTTCGGTGGACTCTGTTAAGATCTAGATATTATAGTTACAATATATAATCTTTCTAAAGCAGCGTATATAGAAAATATATAATCTTTCTTTCTACTAAGCCGCAGTTACATGGTGTAAATATTAAAAACCAACAACAACAACAACAATTCAAACTCTATCTATTCGGGCAACAAAAACAAGGACTTTTCAAAGTATTCAAAGAGCAGCAGCAGCAGCAGCCGCAGCAGCATGCAAATAACTTTGCCGTCGTGTATGCATAATGACGAACGCTTCGGGGCAGGCAGATCTGTTGACATATATTCCTACATGCATGCATAAGTTGCCACGTGCACATGAAAACACGCGCACACAGGCACAGGCACAGGCACAGGCACAGGCACACCTAAATCTGCATGCAAATATGGTTGCGCGTGTGTGTGGTTGTGCGAATTGTGAATGAGTACTCTTTGTACTCATTATACCAACAAGTAGTTTCGGTTGCTGCTTCATTTTCGCCTTGCTTCAGTAGAGATGAATAAATCCTTTTGGTTCTACGATTTCGAAGCTTACCCAACCTCAATTTTTCCCATAATTCTGTGGGCTGTAATTCACCTTCTCTGTCTTGCCCAGCAGACAGACTACAATTACCCTCTCTTTCTGTAATTTAACCCTACCCATCCCCCTCCCACTTCACCTTCCTGAGCTTTTCTTTCCATCCTCTTAAAATTCATTCATTTTCCTTGAATTTTCACGGAAAAAGTACTTGCGTTGTTTTCGAAATTCAACTGAAATCAACAGCAACAACAACAACAACAAGAACAACAACAAAAGACCTACAACAACAAAGAACAATAACGATGACAGTATCAAGTGTAACTAGGGCAAGATCTTAAGATTAAAAATAATATTTGCACAAAAAAAAGAAAGAAAAAAGATTCTTTTTATTTATTCTTTTCTTATAAATTTCATTTAAATCTTTCCTTTTACGGCTTATTATTGCTCTTGCTTTGTTTACTACGATAAGTATTAATTTTTTTTATAATTTATGCTCGAAAGGTTTATGCCCATTTTAGTAATACATAGTAAAAAACTTAAAAAACCAATAAAGAGATTTTTTTTAGAAATTATTTATAATTATTACTTTTCTAATCAATATGAAAAGTGAAAGACATTTCTGGAAATCACGCCCGAATTAGAGAAAGTAAGGGGAAGATTTTTCTCCCCAAATCGTCAAAAAACCTCATACAAAAACGATTACTCAGTTACAGTGTTACACCCACTTATGTTCAATTCTGTCCTATATTGATCGAATTTAAGTCCAATACACAGAGCCAAAAACACCACATAAAATGTCATAAAATTTCAACCCAGAAGAAAGCCTTATTAAAACCATAGAGAAAATCTGATTAAAATTTAAAAAGACAGTCATATTAAAATACCAATTCAATAAGAAAATCATATTGTTTTTCATACAGACGATCTTATTTAAAAATGTACAAATTCCATAAGAAAATCTTATTGTTTTTCAGTCTTATAAAAATAAATATAATTATTTATGTTTTTTTTTATTTAATTGTGTTCAACCAAGATTTCAAGAGTATTAATCATAATATTCTCACAAAATTTGATTATTAAAGGCTGAAAAGTAACATGCTATTGTTTGTTATTTGTTATCAAAGTATATTGTATATATAAAGACGGAAAGTACTTACAACTGAGAAGGAACGATCGTCCATTATAAACATTAAAAATGTGAAAAAAATTAATACGAATTATAGATCTGAAGTAAACCTGAGAGAAAAATTATTACCATTAAAAGTTCCGGCCAGACTGACGATATTATATGGTATATAAAAAGTGTTTTCTTATTAAAAGAAATAAATAATAACTATTCTTCATACTTTCATACAGACTTGTTGATTTTATGATTCTCTGACGCAAAAAAAATATGAATTTCTCATTAAGATCACGAATTAATACGATTAGCTTTTTGTTTAAAGACTAAGATTAATACGATTTCTCTATGAAAAAACCATATGATTTGTATGTTTTAATAAAATTTCATAGTAAAAGGGCTCAATAAGAAGATAAGTATTATTTTTATGTGGTACTCTTTTTCTCTGTGTATTGATTATATTATATAATTTTCCTTCAAAATATAATTTTGAAGAAAAAAATTTTTTACCAATATTGAATGCTATAAAGTGTTATATTCTTCAATTTTGTGGAGTAAGTTTTTTATTTTAATACGTTTATTTCTTTTTTTTTTTTTTTTCTCTTTTGTAAAGTTTTTGCTATTTTACTAAAATAATTCACGTAGAAAATTGTTACAACTCTTTCGAACAAGCTTAAAAAAATTGATATAAAAACTTCGGAAGTTTTTCTCATTTCTTGAATTATTTCTTTTTTTACAGCCTTTCTCTTCTTCACAGCCTTCCTTGTGCCTGCTATCACGGACGTGCATGAAATCTCGGCACCGTATGTTGTCTTTTTTGAGACAAAAGTTTTTTATTTTTGCAAGGAAAAAATTTTTTTACTTTCGAATGGTTTTGAAAAGTGTTCAGGTGAAAAGTAATTACAAACAAACGAAAAGAATACCTAAATGAAAATACAAAATATTCTCGCAAATCTTATCCATACATAGTCCGATTATATAAACCACGAGATATCGTGAAGGTTTAAAAGAGAGAAAGAGCGATCATATAAAAAATTTAACCATACAATTTTTTACTAATATATATATTTTTTTTTGGTAAAGATGAAGAGTATAAAATCGTATATAGTCTATACTAGCGTATATAGTCTATTTTACATACATATAATCATTATAATTGTATATGATTGTAATTGTATACGATTATAATTGCATCTATTGTATTTATATCATTGTAAGTAACATTCTATAACGCTATAAAACTAAAATAACAACAAAAAATCATTAAAAAATTTAGGAATGAAAAAGCTTTCAAGTATTAAAAATGTCATCATATAAATAAAATCGTCTTACAATTTGACTTAAAGTATTTTTTTTTGTATTTTTTGTATTCCTTTCCGAAGAATATCGTAATTCCGCAATTGTCTTTATATAGTTTTTATTTATCTATACAAAATAAATAAACTGTTAAGCTGTAGATTCATAAAAAAATCTAAAATAAAACCAACAATCTCATCTCATTTCCAACCATTTGGTTCGAATTGTTCTCATGAAATCGAACAATGAGTTGTGAAATAATTCAATCTCTTTAATTTTTTGACAATTCTTCAATATTGTTTGGTTTTTAATGAATTCGTTGGTAGGTTTTTAATTAAATTCGTTTATTCGAAAAATTAATAACATTTTATTATTATTATAATTATTTAATCATTATTATTATTGAGACGATTTTTTAATTTAATTAGAATTTATGATTCTGTTGTTAATATTTAATTTGCAATTTAACACCGCAAGAAATGTGAACCAGTTTTTAAAAATATTCTGACTTAAAAGTTGCTAAAAAAAGCCTCACTGAACTTGATTTTTTACTTTTGATTAGTTAATGGTTGAACGGCGTTAACTGCACGCACCGCACCGTCAACGATTTCGCCCCAAGTGTACAGCTGTTCCCGTGAGTAAGTGGCTGCAGCAATAGAAGCTCTTACCAGCAGCCTTAACACAATAGTTATACAATTGACACTCGCGCGCACACACACGCGCACACACGTTATTGCCAGAAGTTACCTCCGAAGGTGCTTATGAATGTGTGGGTGTCTGGTTTTGTACCCGTTTTGGTGTAACAATTTGTACAGGAAAAGTAGAAAACTATACGCGTTCTTTCCGAAACAAAGTAACGTACATTTGAAGCCACGAAGTACGACTGAAAAGCTTTGCTCCGGCTTACTAGATTAGTTGTACACAGTCGACCAGCGGTGAAAAGTAGCAGCAGCAGCAGCAGCAGCGGCGCGACAGCAGCGACGGCAGCACTACCACAGATGCAGCGCCATTCAGAAATGTTAAGAAAAGGAAACATACAAACAAGAAAGAAATCATTGTCCCTTCTGTCGCTCTGCCAAGCAGGACAACAGAAAGCAACAGTGAGAGAAAAACAGCAAAATCAACAGCGATTCCAATGAGAAAAATAATGGCAATGCCTACAACCACAACAACAACACTAACAACAAGAACCACCACAAACAACACCACGAAAAAACATCATCAACATAAAACAAACCAAACAAAAACGTGAAAAAAATTACTTTAGAAAAACTATGTATAAAACCAAGAACAATCTTAACAACAACAACAACAACAACAACAACAACAAATCAACTCAGCGCAGTGGGTGGCAGGTGTACGCTGGTGGTGAGTTCCATTTCTTGCAGCATCCAACCAACCGTTGTTATGTTGGATTCCAAATTCGGCGAGCATACTTTTAGGTGCAGCCTAAAGCTGAGGAACACACACACACACACACACACACAAACTAGTAGAGTGCGTCTCGGTTCGTGGTGAAAACGAGCGTGCCGTCGTGCATTTCAGGTATTTGAGAGAACATAAACGAATCACGCAAGACTTTTCATCATCGTACATGAATGCTGTTGACTTGATGCCACACAAATCGTTTATGGCAGTTTTGTATAAATGGCGAGATTGTCTTGATGTTGACGATTTTGTAGCGGAATGATGAGGAAATTTGTATTAAAATAATTATTAATCAAGTTCTTCCTGATAAAAAACCGATTTATTCGAAAAGTTAATCAAAACTTTAAAAGCTTACAACTACGAACGAACATGAGAAAAAAAACCAAAGCAAAATCAAAGTCTTCCCAAACTCACGTCCAGCATGTTCATCACTGATTTGTCATGAATGAATTTTTGAGACTGCTGCTGCTGCTGCTGCCGCTGTTTAGTTACCATGCGAGTTTTTTAGTAGGTGAGAAACATTTCTGAATGGCGTTATGGTGAAGTTGTATAAACTGGACACGCGCAATGCTGCTGACTTGCAGTCTTCTAACCACGTTTACATTATCTACCGTTAGCGGCGTTTCGCATAAGTTCCAAAAAGTGACACGAACAAACGAAGTCTTCTGCGAAAAGTTCACTAAATATTAAATGAAAAATGTTATGAGATTTTCAATGTATGTATAATTTTGTATAAATACATTGTAAATATTATAAATAAATAAATATAAATATTTCGGGTTTTTGTTGTTTTCAAAATCGCCTTAAAATAATTTTATTATTTTTATAAATAAATATTTTCAAATGCTTTATGAAACTCACCATCAAATCACGTGATTATAGTTATAAGTACCGTTGTGGGTGTTAGTGCTTGTCTTCCTCTTATACGTTACGGTTTTTTTTTTTTCCTTTCGTGATGATTGAGACCCACACTTTCTCTCCCTTTTCTTCCGTTTTGTTCACGCGCGACCTTTGAAGAACTAAAAGAATATGAACAAAACAAATTCTGCTCCTAAAATTTAGCGCTTTTATTGTTGTTGTTTCTGCTAAAATTAACTCTAACACCAAAATAACACCAAAAACTGAGGTTAAGTGTGTCGATTTATAAACGCGCACGCGACCTTAAGAAAGTTCTTGGCAAAGGTTTGAATGGCCATCGGCCTAACTGACTGACTGACTGACTGACGCTACTGACTGATGGACGCTACAACGGATGAATGAATTATTGCGTTTTTTGTTTCTTTTTTTATTTGCTTTTATAAAACTACATAGCAACTACACTATTACAACTACAAATTTTTATCAATGAAAATTAATCGTACTCTGGCACCAACAACTCGGACGTACCCTTTCTTGCCCTTACCCTTTCTTGCATGTTATCGTTCGAACGAACGTCGTACCTTGTGAACGTGACGTAATCAGGTTTTACAGGTCTTTCTCTCGGTCTCGGTTTTAAAAGTTTTCACATTGAAATTCTATTCTATTGAGCCATTAAAGTTTAAGTTCATTACATTTTAACAATTCAAGTAACTCAGCACTCAATTGATTTGTAAATTGAAGTGCTTATTTTGGATTTTTTTACCAGTCTTTATTATTTCTATTAAGTGTGGTTAACTTTGTAGACTATTTATTGCTTAATAAATTAACCAACCGAAATGGTATCGACAGCAATTGAATTTAATGATGCTTTTAATAAATGCAAAGTTCAGAATGAAAGAAAATTCTGAAGAAAGTTCCGAAAAAAAGAATTTCTGTCCATAACTTTTTAATGAGGCTTGATAAACTTTTATTTGAATAAAACTATTATACATTTAATTATAATATTGTAAATTGGAAAATATTCGTATATCATTAATAATTACTATAAGGTCTATTTATATTTTTTTTAATAGACATAAAATAACGACAAGGCAGAATATGAAAAGAATAAAAGTCTGCATTAATTGAGTACGTCTTTTAAAATTATGTATAATATTGATTCCAGCTAACACCGAGGACAATTGAATGATGCAGAACTTTGGGCGTTTAATTAATTTCTAAAAAACCTTTCACAAAAGAAAAAGTTTTCTTTTACCCACAAATAAATAAACCCATAGAAATTACATTATTACTCCTTAAATTATCTGCATAAATTCTCCGAAAATTAATATTTTATGCATTATTGCCTTTTAGAAAGTCTTATAAAATATTGTACTCGTATACAAATAAACTAAAATTTAATCCCTTTTTTTAACAAAATACTATTCCGGAGGGAATATAGTAGTACATTTAGGAAAAGTGCAGTTTTCTCGCAATATATTTTGCGTTTTTTTCCTGTTTTTGTTTTCAACTTTTTGAATTTTTATGTTATAAATTTGGGCAAAAAGTTGCGTCATATTCGCCAAATTTGATAAACTGTAAAACTTGGACAACAAACCGAGTGGGTTCTGCTTTTTGTGACAATAAATTAATTAGGAAATGTCCACTTGTATTTAGACCGATCCTTAGAGGAACATTAAATAGGAGACCAAAAACAAACACAAACACAAACAATAAACACGCAAGCCATTCTCAGCTTAAACAAAACAACTCAACGACACAACGCTGCAATAGAAGAAGATTCCTGCCCGCGAACACTGTTACTTGAATGAGTTCTCTTGTAACCAGGACTAGTTCACATTTTGTATGAGGAATAGTATAAGTCAATCAATGGCAATGACTCTAACATTCAGAATACTCAGACTAGTTGAAGACTACGCCGTTTGTTTATGGACGAGGCAGAAAATATTGCGAGGATAATGGAACACTGCCGCGACCTCAGCAAAAACAAAGCTAAGACGGCAAAGCAACTTAAAATCAAGCTTCAATGGGTTTACTTACAGTCGCTCGGTGGAAGTCAAGTGGAACGTGGCCAGTGATGCACGTCACCACCACGCGCCGACCTACACTGCTTTCAATATGAATATGAATGTAGGCGCCTGAGTCCAGAGAGATCGTCTCCCTTTTGTTGTTGTTTGTTGCGGGTCGGTCGGTCGGACGGTGATGATTGAATGTAACGTGGCTCAGTTAAGGTGTTCATCCATTGGCAGCAATTCGCTGTGATAATAAATCCAGCAGAATCTGTTTATACGTATTCGTATAATGGTATTGTATATGGAAGTGAACAGCATGCCTTCGGAATAAATGACCCAAGGAAGGGCCCTTTTCAAGCAACCTTCTAAGTATAAAGGTTAAGAGTTACAAAAGTGATATAAAAGAAAGATTATGTAAAGGACAAATTAGTAGCTTTTTTCGGGCAACCACCTTTGGCAAACAACGGCGAAGAAGCAGAAGAGACTGAGAGAGAGAAGAGAAATAAGAAAATAGAATGCAATTTTCTGAAAAGGATGTACTTGCACTTGTACTTGTACTTGTACTTGTACTTGTACTTGTACTTGTACTTGTACTTGTACTTGTACTTGTACTTGTACTTGTACTTGTACTTGTACTTGTACTTGTACTTGTACTTGTACTTGTACTTGTACTTGTACTTGTACTTGTACTTGTACTTGTACTTTTACTTTTACTTTTACTTTTACTTGTACTTGTACTTGTACTTCTACTTGTACTTCTAGTTGTACTTGTATTTGTACTCGTACTTTTTGGATACCTTCAGTAAAATAACAAAATTCTGTCAAATTCGAATTCGTTCGCAGTGTGTTATTTTATTCTTTTTAAATACATACATATAATCAATTTTTTTAATAAACTGTAATATTTACAGCGTTTTTTCACTTTATTATTACTACAATACATTATTATCTATCATAGAAAATATAATTTACAGAATTTTTTATCATACTCAAGAAGACTTCTTCGTCTGGTTCAGGCTGGTTCATATCGGATCATAGAGTTCAAGGTCACAAAAGTACGAATATTTCGTATTTAAAAGGACTTTGCGTACGACTGCAAAGCGATTTAATAAATTCATTCTTTTTATGGCTTCTATTGCAGTCGTTTTTTGAGGGGTTTTGTTTTTTTTATTGTTTTCTTGTTTTTTTTTATTACTGTATTCGCCGTTCAATGAACTTTCAGTGTATTTAGTAAACCCAATGGCTTAGACGAACCATGATGCGATGCTTTGTAATTCAAAAGATTTATGACGACATTTGAATCCAGTTACGACAACAAATGAAACAATTAAATAAGACAAATTGTAGGCAGAAGTGACAAAGCTACAATACTCGTATTTGCCCTGAATATTGCCATGGAAACGAAACGATATTACAATTTCTATGAACTTTTGTCTTCTCTGAACATTGTCTTCTCTGTAGCGAGAAGTTTCAAAAGGTAATTTTAAAGTGGCTAAAAATATCCACCCTTTAAATATGTTATGAACATGTCAAAATATACATATTAAAAATTAATACAAGTATATTAAAAGATAATAATAATAATTCAGTTTCTGGGTTTGAAATTTAGTATAAGAAATTAAAGAAAAAGAAGGAGAAAAGGGCTTCCTTAATCCTTTTAATCTTGGTACTCAGACTTGAGTAAATGTCTGGGTCAATTAAGAATCTGCTGATGAAAATTGTGACCTATTCAGAAATTTGGTCAGTTTTCAGAATACATCATAGTGTTCATAAAGTTTTCATAACACTTCAAAACATTCAATTATTCACACAAACTCATTGTGACGACGTTGAAAGGAAAAGAGAAAGAGTTTGAAAGAGAGAGAGAGAGAGAGAGAGAGAGAGGAATATGGCTGACAGTCGGCACTATCTCCACGAACTTCTTGCCTCCTGACAGACAGACACACTTTCGTACACTGAACTTCTTTTGGTCGCTGAATTTCGACAAAAAGTGTGCATTCAGTGTGTCTTTAGTGTATTTTTTCAGTCTTGTACATGAACATATGCACGCATTTTCGTCAGTGATTCGTGAACGATTTGCAATGAATAAAGCAAATGGTGCTGCTGGATGGGTTGCTGCGTGGTGTGGTTTGTTTGTTTAATCGGAAATAAGAGTGTACTCGTACGTGAGACTGCATGAATGCAGTCCGCTCACTCCCGGGCGCGCTTCCTGGTAACTACGAGCACTTACTGTCAATATAGACAGTATCGTGGTCCGCAGTTCCATCGTCGATATTTAGAGACAACACAAATGTAACGAAAGCATAAATTATTAATTTGCAATTTATTACTGAATTCAATCGAAATTCATAGAAGAATCGTATTCAAGCTTCAGTAAGGTTTTTTTTTTTTAAAGTACGTACTGAACACTTTGTTAAATTAATATTTTTAAAATTAATACACAAAAGTATCAATTGCCAGACGGTTTTCGAAATTGATAGAATTAATATAATCAACACATTTTTATTCTTTTTCTGAATATATTTCCTTTAATATTCTAACTATTTTCAATAAATATTTTCAATCTTCAGTCGGAAAAGTGCAAAAAATGCTCAACGTTATTAAATTTCAACACTTACGAATGAGGTCAAATCTAGCATGACCATTGAAAAAAGGCCATTAAAACTTTACTGGGCGGGGCAAGTATTTGAAAGGAGACAAAAACAAATCTCCTCCATAAGAATAAGAGTAGAAGAAAGAATGATACGATGAATTTGAAATTCCAAAAGCACTTCAAGTAGCTGCAGGTAAGAGGACTGAAAGAGAACGATTAAGCGGTGAAAGCAAGCAGGATGATATTCTCTGGGTATAATTAATGAAAGTCATTCGGAATGCTTGTGCTTGAGGAGGAGAAAGATGGGAGGATGATGGTTGTAAAATGGGCGTGAAAAAATTCTAGGAAATTCCGTAGAATGATGATAAGGGTGCAATATATTTAAAGAACGATTCAATAGACGTAACATAAAAGGAAGTTCATCGTTCGTTTATTGTGACAAAAAACTCTGTGGAAGCTGCAAGCAATGAATTTCACTTTTCAGATTTAGCCTCATAAAATTCAGTACATGTTGTTCATAGTATGTTATGTTTTCCATCTTAAGATGCTTTTAATTTTACGATGGTCGTTGGTGTCGTAAAAATACGCCCCATTTAAGTCTTCGGTTTAGGTTTTCTTGTCATCATCAATTTGGTTTTGCGATCGTGAATGTTTCTGCCATTCCATTCTTTCAGTTCTTACCATGGGAAGGACAAAGAAAAAAAAAATAGTAACAACAAACACGGCTACACGCAATAAACTCACTTTTATTACTTGTATTTTGTGTGTGTGTATTTTTAACAGACTACATGCACAATGTACTGCAATTTAGAAAAGAAAAGGATGGTTGGAAAAGAGGAAGGAAGGAGGGAAGAAGAGAATGAAAATTTTAAGAATGAAATATATGTATGTACATTTGGTATGAAAGGAATTAACAAAAAAAAGAACGTATGCATTCTTACGTAAAAAGAAGACCAAAAGTTCATTATCAAGGATCATGATGAGCAAGTAAGTGATTCTGTAAGTGATTCTGTGTTGTGTGATTGTGTCAGTGACGTATGCAGTGCCAAAATGATTCAATTGATTGTTTTGGAATTCTTTGCTCTTTATTGACTGCCGTCAATCGTCGTCCTTCGCATTCTTTGAGATCTTAATTTTCGACTTTATTTGTTATTATCTTATTTTTATTATTATTTTTTTCTTGGTTGTGCTGCTGCTGCTGTTACCGTCACTTTGCGATAAACTTCATCCTTTTTTCCATCCTGCTCCTGCACCGCCAGCACCGCGGCTTAAGTTTACTGCTGGCCACCACACGATTTTTTATTCCTTGTAAACCGTTTTATCTACTCAAAATCCACGCAACTTCAGAACATGCGAGATATTATTATGTCCTTTTTCAATTTTTGCTGAATGTTAAGGAATAAAAAGATTTCGAGTGAAAAAATTTGTTTTTTGACCTCTACTGCAGGTTAAATTCTTATCTGTATATACGCGCGCGCGTGTGTGTGTGTGTGTGCATTATACGATATTATATAATATGTCTAAAGAGAGAGACTTTCATTCAGTCGAATTTTTTTTTAACCAGTTTGCAATCATTTCAAATTTTTTTCCTCTTTTGTCTTGCTCTTGATTGGAAGAGTTTAAAGGAAATACCTTCCCCTTTTCCTTCCCCCTTTTTTCATTGTTTCTATAGCTCTTTGTTAAATCAATTTCTTCTTCAAAGTAGTCAGATTTTTTTTCTTTATGGCTCTAAAGAATCGGGCGACGTAGCGTGAACAGAGAGAGAGCCGTTTCGATGAGTTCCGGGAGAGATGTTGTCGTTCGATGTGACGACAGTGACGTCGTCGTTCTAAATGGGCGATGAGGGCTTCTGATGGCGGATGATGGGATTTGTGTGGGTGCTGACGGGTTACTTCGTCAACACATCAATAGATTCTACCGCTTTGCTATTACTGCTACGACTACGGCTACTGCTACTGCTACTGCTCTCTTCTCTTTAGGAACTGTTGGAAATTATCTGCAATCAGTGTCACTGCTTTCTTGGCGCCTTAAAAATTGGCGCCACGTTGTTATTGCTTTCGAAATTTTTCAGAAAGTCTTTGTTCAACTTTTCGTTGTTTCTCGATGAAACAACAATTTTTGCGAATTTTAAATTAAGTCGAATTTTTTCATCAGCAAAAGTTTTCTGCGAAAAAACGCTTCAGCTTCAGCGGCTCCTTTTCTCTTGTTCTACTAACTCTTTTAACTTTTCAATAATGTTCCCTTTTCCTTTTCCTAACAGCGTTATTAAACTCTTGATTTAAATTTAATAAAATTATCTTTATCTTTAGCAAAGCCTTAAGAAATCATCATCATTAAAGCAGCTGTTTTTTTGTTTTAATGTGATATTAAAAAGTCCACTTCTGTAAAAAATTTAGTTAATGATAAGAAAACTGTTTACCTATTATTAGATCTACGTTTTTTTTATACAATTGGAAACAAGTTTCTTTAATATTTTTATAATTTTCGCAACAAAAGCTGAGAAGTAGGCTTACGAGTCACGTCGACCGGCTTTCACGCCGACTGAAATCAATAGTGCGACATTAAAATGTTCTTCTCTCATTAGAAACTATAGCAGCAGCAAAAAAAAAACAACATCGCATTTAACTCAAGAGTTTCTTCCTCTGTTTTTTCTTCCTTCCTTTCTTCCTTCCTTCCTTCCTTTCTTTCTTCTTAGAATACATTGTGATGTCACTCTAGCAGCTGTTGCATGAGATGCTCAAGTCTGCCTGCTACTGCTGCTGCTGTTGCTGACGTTACTGAGCATGTAAATTTACTGCAACGCTGCGTAACTGTCAAAAAATTTCTTAGCAATTCCGCGTAATGTTGTGTCAAGTACATAAATGAGCACGTAGTAGTAGGTGGTAAAAGAGAGGGTGACTTTAAAAGACTTGACCCATTTCTTTCTATTCTATTCTTACAAAAACCAAAAAAAATGTTGGATAACTTTTGCTCAACAGCTTCGTAAAATATAAAGTAACTCGTTGCAATGTTCTCTGTAGTGCATTTATTAGTTATTTATTAAATTTTTTCATTTTCCAAATATTTCCTAATATTTTATTTTCCATATTTTCGTTGTTTTTTTTGCTTTTTGGTTATCTCATATCATAAAATCAAAAACCTCAAAATTATTATCATGAGATCGATTATGTGAACATGATGAGCAACAACAAACCTTACTACAAAATAGAATTTATAATAAAAGTAACAATAAAATTGATTGTGTATTTGTGATACTAACCATCATCTTTCACTTGAATTCTAAACTCAAAACAAATAAAATTATATCACGAGAAGAAACGAACATGGAAGCAGGAGGAAGGAGAAGCATAGGTAAAGATTGAAAAGATTGGATCGATGTCAGTACTTAAATAATCTTTGACAATTAAAAAATTTCATAGTATTCTTAACTTTATTCCATTTCATTCAGAAAATTAAAGATTTTTGTTTTATACTTTTTCTTTATTTACAAAAAAAAAATTGCATTCCTTTCTTTTAAGCGTTAAATAAATAAATAAATAACATTTTCTCTCGCTCCACATTTTCTTCAGTTATTTTCTTACAATAAAAATGGTAGCCTTCTTCTTTATTCCTCAAAGTGTGCCTTTGTGAAAATCTTCAATTATTCCTTTGAATTTGTATGCCTTTAAAAAAAAACTGCTCACTCTCCAGTCATTTTATGGCACAGCCATAGATTAATGCCATTTGGATTTCTAGCAATTATGCAGAAAATTCAATAAATCAATTTGATCAGTGAGCGCATCAATGATTATGAAAATTGCATGCCTATAGTTTGAATGCTACGAGTATAATCAAAATTCAGAAAAAAATTGAAATTTCAAATTTCCTTCGACTCCGAATTGTTTTTCAAATGTTACCAGTTAATTTTGAGCCCCAGCCCAACCCCGAGTTTGGCCTGCCACCTTCCCCCCTTTCAGGCCAAAGAATCAGGTCATCATCAACGCTAGCGAAAGTTACGTCATAGCATTGCATGAAAACATGTTATTATTGTGGATTCTCATTTGATTTTATTTACTTTGGCTTATGGCTGGCCCTGGTGGCATTTAGGTCGGTTAACCCAATCATTTGTAGCAAATTAAATTGGGACTACCTGCTAAATTTGCTTGCTAATGTTCAGTTAATGACAATTAACTTAATTGGGAACAATACTCATTAAGGGGCGCATGTATTCTATGAGCTCTCGTCTATAATGAAGACTAACGAAATAGTATTTATTTTGAAAGTATTTATTGGTAATATTTAACTAATTCTTAATAGATAAAGAATATGTACATATATTACCATAATATTAATATGTTAAACTGTATAAACAAAATTTGTACATAATTTTCCCAAAACAAACCTGAGGAATTAAGTATTTTTATTTATAAAGACAGTTCAAATTAGATTTTATTATTATTCTTGTACAAATAAAATAATTTTTGTTTACATAATTCCTGAATAATTTATCCCGAAATAAGTGCATTTTTAATATTTATTTATTTACAAACAAAACAAATAAAAGCAAATAAAAGTGGTACTCATTTCTAGATATATACTCGTATATGAATGCCAATCAAAACTGACAACAACTTCAGCAATTGAAGTTGAAAAATGATCGTCATAACCGTTTGACAATGAACATAAAATTCTGAATATACAATATTTTGGGTAATTGCAAAAAACTGCTTGCAATGTTAGCAAAAGGATGAATTCGATTGGCATTGGTTGCTATTGATTGCCGTTCTGAGATCTCGTTGAATTCATTGATGGCGTTACTACAAAGTATAGTATGTACTACGAAGTAGGTACATATGTATGTATGGCGTAGAGGTGGCCCAAAGCCCAAACAAATTGATTGATACAATGCTCACTGAAATTGATTGCTATATTTGATGTACGAGCACAATACCTTCTCCTACGATTCGCGTGTCAAGTAAACATTTAATTATTGCTATTGTTCGTTCAATTACCTTGAAATAGTTATGACATTGAAACGACATAATGACATGACATTGAAATCAAATGCCAAAATCCATATCAGAAATACTTCATCCCATTCTAAGCTAGCTAAACTTCTTGTTAAGTACGAGTACTCGTGCATAAACAAAAAAATAGTGTTATTAAGTCGAGAATAAAGAGCCAAAAAATAAATGGCTGTAATACTTTAGCTTTTAGCAAATTGTAGTGTTTCATGAGCTTAATTTAATAATCATCAGTTGAACTCTACTCATACGCGTACTCATTCCATACAACAAAAATACTCGTAATCAATTACTTGGACAAATAAACTAATCCCTTTTAGTCCTAATGTTATTCCTTAGTTCCTATCAAAATTAAGTTCTTCCAACATTGCTCAACCGCCATTAGTGACCATTAATTCATTCGTTTCCTTTCCTGTTTTAGTCTCTTATTAAATTTATCTATTGAAATGTTGCAATATAAACTGCTTTAATATTTCGTGCTTGGCGAATTTTCATTATTCATTCCGAAACATTTTCGCACTTCGACAAACAATAACAACAAAATAAACATATGTACATAGCTCTAAGGAGAACCATTAAACGTTTATAGCACACCAGACAATGAGTAGGGCTTTTCCATAACGGCAGTTATCCTTGAAATTAGAACACTTTTCAAGTTCACACAAACTGTAAATCGTCTGGCAATAAATTCAGTTAGTTTTTGCTGCTTTTTGGCCACTGTACACAGCACTCCTGCTCCAAACGCATATTACCCAAATTTACGACTAACAATAACAACATTAACACGTGCCTTAAGCATTTAGTTACTCGTAAATAGATAGCACAGGGCAAAAGAGTTGTGTACGTCAAAAAAATTGCAAGAACATAATTTTCAGTGTGTCACAACAAGGTTATGTTACGTTAAAGTATGTTATAATCTTCCCCTTCAAAACTGCATTTTAAATCGTTTAAATATGTGTACACTCTCTGATAAATCTATCAGTGAATTAATTAATCAGAGTGAATGAATTAATTACTCAAATTAGACTCAATAAAGAATCGCATCGTTAAGAATAGGATTATAAAAACCTAAATATTCATTGGTTATCTTGAATTTTTGAGTTAGAATCATATTTCTTTTCTATTAGGATTATTGAGCCTTTCGAAACTGCATTTTAAATCGTCCTGTGAAATGGGTAAAAAAGGGGGGGGGGTCTATTGATATATATATTCAAAGGTGTTTCTCAAATTCTTACTGAATCTGAAATAAAATTGTTCTTTAGAAAAACGGAAATCAACAAGGTCTTAATTTTATTACCCATTCTCGTATCGACTCCTAAGTAACAACTATCGTGCAAGTATATACTTAAAACTTTAAAAATTTAACAGTTAACGAACTTACAGTTTAGAACCTTTTAGAGTTAACGAACACACTTACTTTATCGTTTATCAACCGGAAAGTTTCAACCGGAATGTCCTTTCTCCGAGGATAAGCTCGTATAAAGAAAACGGAAAAGCAAAACAACTCAGAACTTGCTTGTCTCAACAATTTAGATAAATTCTTGACCAAGTTTCATCTACAAATTTTCGTACTAAAAGAAACTTTATGCGTTTTCAAACCGCACGAAATTCCTTGAAATTTATTTGTACTTTTTTTCGGAAGAAATAGTTACAACGAAACCAAAGAAATGCAGTGTCGAGCTTCAAAATAGTTGCTGGAGTTTGAAAATTTTAAGGTTATATTTTGGGAAAAGATTATCTCTTCTATAAAATTAGAACATATTTGTAGATATTTCATTGAGGCCTTTTTCAGTCCTTTTAATTAACCCTGCGTGCCATTTTTACTAAAGGTCAATGTACTAAATAAATTGTAGTAAAATGAAAACGAACTCGCCACAAACTTATCGATTGTTTACTCGTTCATGCCAGTTGCCAACTTGATTCTATAGACATACAGACGACGCGTCGCGACTCCGAATGTCGCCTCCGTAAGGAAAAAAAGATAACAGAAAGAGACTATAAAAAGCGTAGGGGAGAAAATCCGACAAAATCGTACAATTAAAATATTTACGCATTCCCTAAAGCATCCATAACTCATTAATCCATATACTATATCATCCATTCATTAAATAATCCGTAATTTTATGATTTTCCTCTTGCTTTGGAAAAACAGAAAAAGAAAGAAATTTTTAAAAACAGCGTCGTTATCATTAAACGTGACAAGTCAAACTGTGACCGTTGGTTGGTCTGAAAATCGCGGCAAAATGTCACCGGGTGTGACATCACCGGGTTGGGTCAGCCAGTTTGTTAGTTCAGTCTGTAAATCCATCAATTTTCCAATCTCATTATCAGACTAAAAATATGAAAATACACTATTTGTATCGTAGTTACGTCCGTTTATTTTCCGGTCATAAAGTATGCTTTTTTTAACAGAAAAAATTTTTTTTATTTTTATTTTTTCAAAGTAATAAAACGTTCTTGAAATCTTTCCTTCAAGCCATACCCGTTTCCTTCAGCCTTTTTCTTAAACAATCAATCCCTTTTGTTTTGTCCTTTAATCAGCTTTTTGTCTTTTTCTCTTAAGCTTTTCTTTCATTCAGTCAATCAATTCATTTGCTCTCTCTTCAAGTCTTCCTCTCAACAAACTGTCCGTTTCTCTAAGTCTCTCCTTCAATCAGTAATAACCACCGCAAGCTTTTCTCTCACCGAGAAAACTGCTTTAGTCCTTAATTTTCTAATCAATTTTTACCCTCAGGATTTTTTCTTTCCTGGTAGTAGTTTATATACTCTTCCACATTGACTTGTTCTTGCTCTCTCATTAAATCAATTCAATCCCTAAGAATTTCTTTTAATTAAACGATATCATACGTTTGAAAGGCATTTTGATTCGACCATACCTTTTTTTAAACCTTTCGTATGGTGTTAATTGCGTATGGCTGTTAGAAATTGTCATTTCTCTGTCGGATGGGAGGGAGGGGCCAGCAAGGGAAAGAAAGACCTTAGAAGCAAGTAAAGAATTAGAAGTGTTTGTGAGGAAAAAAAAGCCATTTTATTTCCTCAACTAATTGCAATTCATTTTCTGTTGAAATTAATTAGAAATAAACCAAAGTTTAGCAATAACTTCATCTTATTTCTAAAAGGACCCGATTAATTTATGCGCATAATTTATTATTATTATTATTATTATTATTTTTATTATTATTGTCGTTTCACTTGATTTGCGGGGAAATTTATTTCACCAGCTCTGCTTTTATCTCGACATTCATTAGAAGCAAATACATTATTTCAGCGAATTAAACAATTCTTATGCTATTTAAGTAATTGCATCGATTTATTGCTGATTCAGCAGCAACTTATTCTTCAACCCATTTTTAGAGGTAGCGGAATGCGTGCGTCGGTTCCGATGACCGGAGGCCATTGCCATTAAAGTACCAAAATCTCAACATAGGTGTAAAATAGGTTCCACTCCACAGTTTCTTGCTTAACTCATATCGACACATATTGTCAATGTTAACAAAAGAGATATAAAATTTTGCAAGATATTTAAAGATATTTTGAAAAGCAATAACGAAAGAAAAAATGCTATATTAGAAAATTCTGCAGAGCAGAACAAGAAGAAGCAGAAGGAAAATCGAATCATCAAATACCAAAGTAAGAACCATCAAAATCAAAATAGAAAAATTTATCTTTGAGTTTCGGCGTTGTCGGTTTTGTGGGAAAATTTTTCTCTTCTTTGATCTTTGTTCTTCTTTTTTTTTCGTTTCAAAGCGAATTGTTGTTGTTGTTGTTGTCGTTATTTCGGATAATCAATTTTTTCTGTCATAACTAAAAACTGATCAAAAGGTCTCTCTTTATTGCTTAATCTTGTAGCTACAAACATAACATAAACATAAACATAAACATTTATTACATAATATTTAATGTTTACACCTAATATAAATTTATAAATTTTTTATTATTTATTTCTAACGTATTTAAATATTTACAAATTCTTTATTGACAAATGCTCTCATTTAAGCTCTCATTAAAAATTGACAATTTGAACCATAAGCGCAGCAACCGCGAGGACAAATACGTACAGCTGATGGAACTTTTAGACGCAAACATCTAACTTGTGACTGACCACGCTTGCTAATACAAAGCTTCTCGCAAATAGTTCGACCAGCGCCGGCACGAACAAGTACTTTAGGACATGAACGATATTGTGCCGAAACTAAAGACGAAAAAGATATAAATAATTAAGTTTTGTACATATGTAGCTATGTCATGATCATCTGTCAAATCTATCCTCTCATACTCACCGCTGATAACCAGTATAAACATCAATATCGACATTACCAAAAAAATATTCAATTTAGCCATTTTTATCTTTAGTAACGCTTCGACGACGATGTGACGATCTGCTGAATAATGAAAAACCGCAATGCGATTGGGTTTTTATAGAAAGGACTTAGGCTTACCGCGTATTTTGTTTCGATGTGTTTTTTTTTAAATTAATGAAATCTATTCTTACTGTTAACTCTTAACAATCGAGAAAGCACCTGTGAAAAGTGCTTAAAACATCGCTTTGCGGATATTTGTTTTACTTTATCATATTGTTCATATAAGTAGTGATCAATGCTTTAAATAACTCGAAAATATTTCTTTTTTATAATTAAAAAATTAATTTCATTCTACTGCAGACAGTGGCGTAGCTACGAAGCGACAAATGACTACACTTTCTTATAGAAAAAGAAAACTTCGAACAAATTGCTAAACATATTATAATAATTTTTTTAATTATTCAAATTTATGTGAAGACATGAACATGCTCACACTTTAATCAAAATACAAAACAATTTCGGAGTGTTCTCCTTTGGCCTTATCGAAAATCTGTTTTATGTCATTTTCTAAGGTTTGCAATAATAACAATTTTTCAAATTTTATAGACCCTCTTCATCCTCTTCCGGTCATAACCAAAATGGAAAATTCATTCAACACAGAATATGTTTCTGATTGAAAGTACACCTTATGATCTTTGTGGTCACCCAACCTTCATTTAGTCGCGCCACTGACTGAACTTAATCAATGTCTCTCTCTCATTAAGTATTGTATATTCAATAACTGAATAATAATATTTTTTTTAAAAAAACCTGAACATACATATGTCTGTTTTTATTGTTTCTTGAACCCAAACAATTCTATAAAAAGGACTGGTAATAACCCTACTGCTGCTTATTTCCGGAAAACTCTAAACAGAAGGCAAAAAATTAAAATGATATTAAAGCTCTTGGTGAATTTAAGCATTGCATTAAGTTTTTCCGTACTAATCGAAGGTAAGTACTTTCTATGAAAAATTAAAACTAGTTTTTGTTAAAAATCTTTTGTAAAATGTAACTTCGTTTCACAGCTAGTGCGGTTCCACGTGCCTGTACCAATTCATCCAATGAGATATTCCTGAATCCAGGGCCTAATTGCGACCAAGTATGCGCGACACTCGGTCAACCCTGCACAAAATTTTACATTCTTCCTCCATCCGGTTGTTACTGTCGCACAGGATTCGCTCGAAATAATGGAGGAAAATGCATTCCAATCAGATTTTGCGCAATTAATGTGGAAAAATAAAATTCAACTTCTTTATTGCTGAAAAAAAGGCATTTTATATTTTTATAAAAGTTTTTGTTTCCTCCACAAGTGGTTATACAATATTAATTACAGTTTTTTTTTACACTTATACATCGCCATACGGCCAACTATTCGGGAGCGTATCTAGGCCGTAAAGCGAGGTATAAATGTATTATGTAAAGAAGAAAAATAATTTAAATTCCACACTTTTAATTCTAATTTCAAACATTTCAGCGTCCGGTTTGTTGCGTTGCTAAATACGTTGTTATAGTTCTATTTGTTGTCTTCTGTTTGACGTTCATGTCAAACCGATTTTGCAACCTAATAATTTATTATAAGAATTTACTTGTTCACTAAATATTTGGTTTTGTAAAAATAGTGCATATATTTTAAGTATTGACAATTATTCACGTCAATACTTTTGTTCTTTACTTGAAAAAAATTTTATAGACTCAGATGATTTTTACTAGCAGGAGAAAGGAGGATATTGCCATAGAAATGTTTATATTGCCATAGTTCCTAAAAAACGTACTGCTGGGATAATATTATAAATATAACAGATTATGAAAAATCTACTCGTATATATCCATATTTTTCATGTACAATTTTTAATTCATGTATGTAAGAAAACTCTCCATTATGTTTATGATATTTTCAAATAAATGCAAAACATCTTCCACATCTGTGTAAACCATACCACAAATAGTATAAATGTCCTCCCTGATTTCACGAAGGATTGACACTTCTGTATGTCAAAATTATTGCTGCTTTGAAAAAATGCTAGTTGGAAAAAACAAGTTCTGTCGCTGACGAAAATAGTATTATTTTCTTAACAGAACGTCAAGCTAAAAAAAATAAATTTTGGGAAAAAGACTGCTAGAACAACCGCGTAGAGCCGCTGAAAAAATAAAGTTTCAGTCAATCCAGTCAAACCACAGCCATGGGTTTGTCCAAGGAATCAATAATAATTTTGTTATTCATTCTTCCGTACTTACAAAACGGCATTGTTGAAGCGCGGAAGCATCATTTGGAAGTGCGGGTTAGTAACCAGGAAAATACTTCTCAGGAAAAGTAATATCTCATACTTACTTTTCCAGAACGATGTACGTCCCTATATCGCCTTGAGTACTTTTGGTTTCTATGCAGGAGGTCACCTTGATGTTAAGCTAAGCAAGTTCACCATCGAGAATGAAGAGTCCAAAGATCTGGTTTGTTTTAGATTTTGAGATATTTACTGTTTTTTGTTTTGGAACATATTTACTTTAGACAAGTGACTCCAATTTTTTTTTTTTAATTTTTTGTTGTTAGTGCTCCTTTTCCTGACCCCAACAAGCCAAAAAAAAAATGTCGCTCTCCCTTGGGGGCGGGGCTAGAGCCCTTTGAAATTTGAAAAAAAACGCTTAATATCTCTAAAACTGTAGAAGATATTTAGATGTTATTAGTACCGTTAGAAAGCTAATAAAAATGTCGTTAATTTATGTAAAATAACTTTTTATCGACATATTTTTAGTTTTATCAATAAACGCAACTTAAGGTTTTTAATACTATTTTTTTTGATAAAATAATTTTTTCCAAAGAAAAATGTGTAATTAACCCAAGGAAGTATACTAAAAATAAGATAACATATATTTTAAGCTTTCTGAGGAAATTTATTTCATACAAATCGGTGCAGTAATTACGGAGAAAACGCATTTTTAAACGTAATTATAAACTACCAATTTAGAATTTTACTACTATACATATTTTTAATAATGCGAACGTACTCAGTTTGCACCGTTGGGTCTTTTAAGCTATGACGCCAGTTATCGTTTTTCTTGGTATTGTTGATGTAAACTGGAAACAATATTCAATTTGCGATTTGTTTGTATGGTTATTAAGCATTATGTATGAAACAAATATAAATGAAATATTTAAAATTTTCCAATGTAAATTAAGCGCCGCAGGCGAAAAATTTTGAAGAAAAATCGCGCGATTTTTCTTAAAAATTTTTAAATTTCATATTAGCGCCGCAGGCGAAAAATTTTGAAGAAAAATCGCGCGATTTTTCTTCAAAATTTTTCATTTTTAATTCATATGAAAATCTAAAGAAATAGCGCCGTCTATTGTCACTTTGTTACTAACACCACCACAACCATTACGGCAAACATAATGCATAGTACCAGAGACGCATTATTGTAAAAAGGTATAATAAGTTAATTTCAGAAAGTAGTTTCTTATCAATTTAAAAACGAATTTTCTTTATAAATACTGCACCGATTTTAACGAAATAAATTTCTTCAGAAAGCTTAAAATATATGTTATCTTATTTTTAGTATATTTCCTTGGGTTAATTACACATTTTTCTTTGGAAAAAATTATTTTATCAAAAAAAATAGTACTAAAAACCTAAGGTTGCGTTTATTTATAAAACTAGAAATATTTCGATAAAAAGTTATTTTACATAAATGAATGACATTTTAATTAGCTTTATAACGGTACCAATATCACCCAAACAGCTTACATAGTTTCGGAGATACAGACGATTTTATTTCAAATTTCAAGGGGCTCCAACCCCGCCCCCAAGAGAGAGCGACATTTTTTTTTTGGCTTGTTGGGGTCAGGACCAAGAGCACTAACAAAAAAAAAACAAAAAAAAAAAATTGGAGCCACTTGCGTAAAGTAAATATAAGCCTTTGTTTTAAATCAAATTTCCTTTTTAAAACAGTTTGGACTCTCACTGGACAAAACCACTATAGATCAAATGAATCCCTACCTGGACCTACATCAAAATAAATGCTTGCTAAAGGAGTCGGCAATAATGCAACGCAGTGGGCCAATACTTTTTTTCTTGCTTGATCTCAAAAATTTAAAGTATATGCTGATTTTTGTTCTCATATTCGTCATTATGAAATTAAATTGTATTCTTATTGCTCTGGTCTATAAATACCAGCGTCAAAGTACAATGTTCGCCGGAATGGAAAAACTATCATATTTACAAAGATCGTTCCATGTTTCCTATATACCGAGGGAAACGTCAGTCATTTGCCAAAGTCAGTGACTCTACATTGTTTGTACAAAGACGTCGACGTCGCGCAATTGCACCACAAGATGACGATCAGTCACAAGACGAGCAAGAGGAGGAGTTTGAGGAACCAAATGTAACGTCTTCGGTAGCAGTACCTGCTGCCAAAATACTGTCAACCGAATCGCATCGAACTTCTAAAATCGCTGAAAAAGAAGCAGCTGGAAAGGAATGGGCTGCTAAAACTAAACCAACTCAAGCAGCTAAGGAAAAGTTAGTGCGACAGCATCCTTCGCTGAAGGTTTGCAAAGATTTCATATTGCCACTTACAAAGACCATGACCAATGGAAAAACTTACTATAATATGTCGGTGAGTGAAGCAATTCAATAAACATGAAATGTTTTATTTGACGTCTTTTTGCGTATTTATTTCAATGATAATCACCATCTTCTAGTTCTCTATGCTGGTGTCTTCTTTGCACGATGAAGGTCTCTACAATTTGTATTTCCATGCTTGTCCCAACTACAGGGAATCGAAAGAAGTTTCATTTGATGTGAGTTTAACTCGCGACACTGAACAGAATTGCTCCAACCTTCATTACCATATATCCTTAGGTTGACATTGAGGAAAACAATAATGGAAACTTTCTATCAGCTGGAGAAATGCCTCTCCCAGCTCTTTACTTTATGATGAGTTTATTATTCTTCTTGTCTGGCTTATTCTGGGTATTTATACTCAAAAAGAGCAAGTAAAACAATATTATCACGCGAGCTTATTTTAGCGTTAATTAAAAAAAATACTTTTACAGAAACACCGTTTACAAAATACACTACATTATGGCGGTTTTAGTGTTCTTGAAGTCGCTTTCATTAATGTTCCACTCCATAAATTATCACTTCATTGAAATACGCGGCGAGCACGTGGAAACTTGGGCCATTCTATATTACATAGCGCATTTGTAAGTTCGTACAAAAACTTCATTTAAAAATACGTTTTTATTAAAATTGCTTAAATAATTCCCTACCCTCAGACTCAAAGGTGCAGTATTGTTCATTACCATCGTGCTCATTGGCACTGGTTGGACATTCATCAAACACATTCTCTCCGACAAGGATAAAAAAATCTTTATGATTGTCATACCTTTACAAGTTTGTCACCCTGATTATGATTATAGTTGCATAAAATAATTACTCTATTTCGGTTGTAATTTCAAAAGGTTCTTGCAAATGTCGCCGAAATAATTATCGACGAATCGGAAGAAAGTGATGTGGAATTTCGTACGTGGCGTAACATTTTCATTTTTGTTGATCTGCTGTGTTGCGGCGCCATACTATTTCCCATCGTTTGGTCCATACGGCATCTGCATGAGGCCTCGGCCACCGATGGCAAGGCAGCCATAAATCTTCGCAAATTGAAGTTATTCCGCCAGTTCTATATCATGATTGTGTGCTACATCTACTTCACGCGCATCATTGTATACTTGCTCAAAATGACAGTCGCCTTTCAGTATGCTTGGCTGGATGAAATGTTTCATGAAATGGCCTCCTATGTGTTCTTTGTGCTAACTGGCTACAAATTCCGGCCGGTGCCTTCACATCCTTACTTCGCAGTAGCCGACGACGAGCCAGATGATGATGGGGAAGTGCAAGTGCTCACTGAATCGGGCATCACCGAGGGCCTGCATCGCACAAAAGCAGTGAACCGAAATGCTCCAATGCAATCAAATGTAACAGTTGTCGAAGGCAACGATGAAGAACGAGAAAATTTGATAACAAAGCGTGAATCAAGTCACGAATACGATTAAATTAATTCAAAAGACATGAGGAACAACAAATAAACGAATTTGTAGAAGGAGAAGGAGAAGGCGAAAATCTGGTGTCTGTTCCAAATTTTTCCATCGTGATTATGTATCCTTATTTTTATTAACTTTTTATTACACCAAGGCAATATTTATGCGCCGAATCTTAACAGAAAATGTTTTATCTTGATAAGATTCTAAACCTTCCAGGAGTTATCAGTTCGACCACAGAATACATTTCCACAGACAAATATTGCAATAAAGGAAACAAATAACAGTGTTTATTTGATCAATTTAAAGATTTCACATGACGTTAAACATTCGTAATTTTTTTATATAAAAATATAACACTTCACGTTCTTTCTTCGTTTCATATTATGTGCATTGTTTAAAGACAATATAAATTTGACTTAAATTGACAATATAATTTGTTAAATCTTAAATTTTTTGTAAACCATACCGCCTGATGATAATAATGGTTATGATAAAGCTGTTCCAAAAACCAAGATAAATTCAACCAAGAACACCAATTTCACAATCTATCAAATGATCCTATTTCTAAGAACTTTATATCGTATTATATTTCATATTATTGCATAAATAAAAAACAAAATTTTTAGTTTTGTGGTATTTTAGCCATTCCAGTATAAGTGCTTTACTATCTTAAATATATTTCCGAGCAATTATTTTGGCAGCCTTCAATAACTTTCCAATTTTTGAAATTTTGGGATAAATTGTAGAAAGAAAACCATGTAAGTCATAACGAAACCAATGGCCTGAAATAATAAAAATGTTATGAATTAATATAGTTTTTTAATTTAAATTAGTTTTAATTTTTCAATAAAATATCGATTTTGTCTTTAAATTTCAACTTTAACATAATTTTCTGAAAAACTATTTGACCTAGAAGCGAAGATATTTAAGGAGAGAAAATATTTGGTTGCCAAAACACGAGACAGAATTGATCTGAGTTGAATACTGCTATTATTTTTTATATTTTTTTTGTGATTTTAAGTCGTGTTTTTAGAAAATTCCCTCTAGCACATAAGCGAAGGGACACGCCCTAACCTTTTGATGCATCCTATGCGGAAGACCCTGTATATGAATTATGTATAAAACCTTTACATGTAGCCCTCCTTCAGGCTAGTCTGTGAACATCCTAAAGATTCCTCTCTCTCCAATTCGCTCGCCAATTGTTCCAGCTCTAGCCGCATGCAATCCAGGTGGAAGATGCACTGCAGATCACGAAAGCGCACTGCTAGTATAAACGGTGTAAAAATACACCAGAAAAGGAATAGATGACGTGAAAAGTTTTTCTAAAGCAAATGAAAAGATAGCTCAATACAGTATTCTATCTGTATTGTTTACACCTTTCAAAATGTACTTAGATAAAACATAAGTAACTACTTAAGTGATTTGTTCCTAAACATATTTTCTGATTATTCAGAAAACTTAAAAATTTCTTAGAAATATTTAGGCAATAATTTTTATTTTAGACAGTAGATACATATACATATATCGAAGATTTCACAACATCAAATTAAAAACCTGGACAATAAATTTTCAAAAAATGCAGAATGGTATCGTCTTTGATAATCATAAAAACTATAAAAATTCATTTGGTTCCAGCCGTCAATCACGATACAACTTTTTATGATACAGTATACTTTTTTTCTGTCTGGACTGTCTGTCTGTCTGGAACTTTTTTTTGTCGTTTTTTTATAATTTATACACTTTTCTCGTTGAAAGCAAGCGAGCTTTGTTATGATACTTTTTTGTTTGAGAAAGTAAATTATAGAGCATTTAACAATGAATGCTCACAAAAAAAAGCACTTTTCATTCAAAATTTTAACAGCTATTTATTATGCTTTTATAATGAAATAAAATATATGACATACTTAAATTATTTTTTTTGCCAAATAGTGTAGGAGATACTACTTTTTTAATGACATACGTAAATACGTCGCTAGCCATAAATGCTTATTATTATTTATTTATTATTATTTACTTATTATTATTTTCGAACATGATTAATATCAAGAAAGTGCACTAAGTCAGAAAACACGATAAAATCTTGAAATTTCATTTAGCTCTTTATATTGAAGAGCTTTTTTTAATTAATAAAAAAGACATTGAAAGAAACAAATAAAATTGAAAGAATATATGTATGTGTGTAAATATCGAAAAACCCAACAATACTAAATACACTCTAAAATAAAAATACCCAATTATTTTAGAGTGTAATTTAAACGTTATTGTTTTCTCAAGAATAATAACCAACTTGAATAAAAACCAGTTAGTCTTTTCACTTGATCATTTCCTTCTATCAATCACTAGAAAGATAAACGAATAATAATCACGACTCTTTGAATATCGCTCTTAACTCTTGCAATTAACATCAGTAAGAATGACAAATTTATTGAACATTAATCGGATTAACTCAAAACAATAACACCAAAAACAACAGCATCATTATATTGTATAACAGCATCAATAAATAAAACAAACTCAAATCATAGAAAAGTCAATCACTCTGAGGCTAATTAAAAACTTATTTCGGGCTTAATCCTTGCGGCTTAGAACATCATAATATTATCCACAATAGTTATTATCCAATGTGACAAATTGTTCAATCTTCATTCTTACAAAATATATACAATACAATTACAACACAACCATTACAACGAGTACAAGCTCTGTCAATTGCCAACGGCATTGTTAGTAGTGTCGTATTGCGTGATCCGTCCACTGGTATACGTACTATATCATATCAGGAAGTTTTAGTTCGGAAAAACTACATATGTTTAAAATAAGTTAATGAGTTCATTTAGATTTATTGTATGAATTATCTGAAAGTGAAATGAAAATGGGTGTGTCTACATTTGTGCTGCTCACTTTGTCATCAAAAATAAAATTAAATGTTATTAACCGTTACAAATTATTGGACAATTGTAGTCGAAAATACTCTTCTACTGAGCAATGTCCACACATATTCTTCCCCTGATTAACAAATATTACATCCGAATACTTATTTTTTGCAATATCATGCATGAAATAATCACACAACATTTTAATAGCAATAATACAATATTTTCTTTAATTACAAAACACTTTAATAATGATAATTTTTCAAATTTCAGAAACAAATTCAAAAGTAATTTTAACAGAAGTGCCTAATTTTTTTTTTTTAAATAAAGAAAAAGCTATAACTTTTCACTTCTTTTAGCAAAAATTGTACGAAATCTTCCAGTAATTTTAGTTAATAACTGATCATTTCAACTGAAATCGAATGATAAAAAACAGCTATTAATTCTTTGAATTTTTTTTGTAATTGCTTAAAATTATAATAGAGTGTGTAAATATTGTAGTGCCATAAAATAATATTATTAAACTATATTTTTAATGCACAAATTGTAAAGTATTTTGTGTAAGAAGATTTTTATGAAAATTAAAAACTGCATTTAATACGAGTATAAGTTTATCTGATATACATAAATAGAAAAAATAGTATTTATTCTTTTTCTTTTGTTCGTTAATACTCTTATTTAACTAAAATAATAAAGCCCACTAAAAGCTTATAGCGTTTCACTATAGCCTTTCTTCAGTTTTAATTAAAGTAAGCTAAGATTTTTAGGCTTCCCAAAAAAATTCGAACAAACGAAAAAATGTACAAAATTCTTACTAAAATCTTTTAAATCATTTAAATTTTATCAACAATTTTTGGATAAAAAAAATTTGAATCAAAATTTACAATTCCGGGTGTTTCTTGGACAATTTCGCTAGCAAAATTGAAAAGTAACGTCTTCCGCCTACATATTTAAATTTTAACAAGTGCTAGTGGAATTTTAATAAAAAATGTGTAGTCCTGGATGTAAATACGTCTCGGTAAGTAATAATTTCGTACATTGTGCGGTATTATAACAATTATCAGCTGATCATCGATTGTTCTGCGCTGCGCTGCATACGTTAGACATTATCGAAACAATGGACTACAATGGAAATTGTAGTTACTTTTTGACGTGTCGACAGAGAGACTATTGCAGAACTGATGTCATAAGGCTTCAAAAACTATTTGACTATACTATACAAACTTCAAATGTTTGTCCTACTCATTTTGGCACTACCTCATTGAGGAAGAGTTAATTTCTGCCCATAGATTTTATAAAAATTAAGATGTTATCAATTAGACACCGATTTAATCAATTTCGTAGTACTATATAAGCATAGTATACAATCGTCCGAATTGAGTAGTAACATAGGTAAAAAAATCTATGGGGACGCCTTCGTAAAGTACGATACATAAATTTTCAAACTCATTTCAGCAACTTTCGCAAAAAAAGCAGTGCCGTAACCTTGTCATCATGATCATCATGATACAAGAATGTGTTATTTTTTTCTTTTTTTGTGACTTTTCTATACCGAAATATATACAAAAATGCTAATTAATTAGGAATTTACACACAATTGAAGGACTTTATGGTTAAGTTTGTTTAAAATTTTCAATGTACAGAGAAGCTTGAAAAAGTTTAAACCTTTGAAAAAAAGTATAAATAACTAAACACCGATTATGCCCACGACTTCGCTGGCGTTGTACGTATCAATCAACATTAGAGCATCCTACACATTATTGAGATGATCCCATCGATCTTTTTTCTGTGTCTGCGGCCGACCTTAAGACCATTAAACAGCATACACTTTTCAGAACTGTCATCGCTTAAGAATTGCGGCTTCTCTAAAAAATTCCTCTCTTATTGTGTGAAATTTCTTCTTGGCTAAATTGATGTTACTGTCCTAAGAATTATTTTGTTTTCTAACATTAGTTAGTATGTATCGTTTGTACTTTTTGCTATTCTACTTCTATCCAAAATTTTCGCTGAATCGTAAGCTCATTTAGATTGTTAGAAAACGCCACTTTAGCGCCACTAACTGACCGCCAACAGTCACAATACAAACAACACCAACAACAACAATTAAATCCACCTTTTTCGACACAATAGAAATGTGTCTTGTCGTCGTTTCCTAAAGCTTTTCGTGTTTTATTTTCGTAGTCAATAAAAAATAATATAATAACAATAGCAAGAACAAGAAAACTAGCAACAACAACAACAACAATAAGAAAACTTAAAAACAACAACAACAATAAGAAAACTTAACAACAACACCAACAACACAAAAAGAATGAACCTACCAAGAATAAAAGCGCCATCGATAACTAAATAAATGAAGGATATCAACACACGCTAAGCCGATTGTGTACCACTGCTGCCGCCGCGGCGGCTTGCGCTGCTAAGTGCAAATACAGCCTTGTGTTTAACACACACTTAACACACACCAAACACAATCAAATATTTGAGGCAGACAAATGATTATTTGAGCCAGACGAAGTTTCTTCGTTGTTTAAAATTCGAGCAATATTCAGTTCGAACCCAGAAGTCAAACGTTTTAGAACGGAAATAATTTATTCTTGAGCGTATTTCATGAGAACTTTTCTAAGCACAGAATTATAAGAAGCAATAAATACAACTGAAACAACTGTTTCGAAAAAGAAAATACAATATCTCGTCTCTCGTATTTAAAGTTTTCAGTGACGGTAGCTGCTACTATTTACAGAGCAGCTTTATTAACAGAACTTTATTAACAGAGAGTTTCTCTTCAAAACTTTTTGCGGCTCCGCAGCCGCAGTATTTTGTTTTTTAAACAAACAGACGCCGAACAATTTTTTTCCTTCTGTCTACTTAAAGACTAATAGAAATAAAGAAAACTTATAAGTTAAAAACTAAATAAAGAAAAGCAAATGAGATTTTAAATCAAAAAAAAATCTAACTCTTCACGTCTGCAGCTGTGAGCTTCGCTGATAAGCTGTTTGATAATACTGAATAATTGCTTGCGGCATTTTATTCAAATAAAACTAATTCGTTTTTCATAAATACTTACAAAAGGACGGCGGCAAAATGAGCGTCGAAATACTTCCAAGGCGTCAAGCGATTCGAATGCTCTATACCAGAGGAACGCATTATGAAGTTGGGGTCGATATGGTAAGTATAATACAATACCAGACTTAACAATGTAAGATAATTGAAACTATTACAATGCGATTCAATTGAAGCAAAATCAAAAAGAAAGTTGTAATAATAAATCATACATACATGATAAATTTCGAATTTAAATATATTTTATTTAAATATGTAGTATTTTTTTTATCTTTTAGTTTTTGCCTTATTAATTATTCATAACAGGAATAGTTATGTTCAAAACAGTGAACATTTTATTTATATTTGACACCCTACACTAGTAGCTGTCGAATCGATAATGAGAAAGTGGGCGGCGGTTCATGTGCGTTTCACTTTCAGCTCCAAAAATTATTGAACTTATTTCATGACACTATTAAAAGTAGGCGAGCAAATCTGACACTACATTTGCTTTTCCCATTTTCAATGCCAAGCAACCTCTCTTCATTATGTCTCTCTGTGTAATCATGATTTACACAGAAAGACAGGCGAGGCGGAGCGCAATCGCTTCAGGCGATTGTGAGCAAAATAGAAACACACATTTCTATACCTGCCACGCCTTCTTCAGTGCATACGAACGCGTGTAGGGTATAAACGGAAAATTATAGTTACATATATTTTTTATAATATATTCTTGTTGTATTTTAAACAATATCGTTTTATAAAAACTTTCTCCTTGCTTTAGAAAATTCTCGTACTTGAAAACTTGGAATATTAAATTAATCGAGTTTCCTTTAATCTTTATTGAGGTTAGAGAATTATCTGACATTAATCTGTAAAAGATTAATGTGAATAATCTACGCATGATAAACAACAATATTTTCCTGACTAAAATATCACGCAACTCTTCAACGTCTTTACAAATAAATTAAATACTAAAACATTTAGTTATTTAAACAGTTATTTTATGAAAAAATGTTATAAGTCCACTTTTCCAACGAAATATTTTACTGTAAGAAAATTTTCCTTAAAAAAAACAAATCATATTTCGTGTCGTAATTTTTTCAAAGAATGAGGCAACGTTTTTAGTCGAGATGAGAAGAGATAATCAAACCCTCGGGAAGTATACTTGTGAGCCCCACTAGAGATAACACTAGCGTTAACAAGTTACAAATAAAGCCATTGACATGACATTAAAATATCAAGCAATAATTTCTGAATATTAATCATTTTTAAAAAATTGTTTTGTGACGAAATTATATAAACCGTCTACGCTGCTCGAAATCTTCCTCATGGGTCAAAATCATGCATAACCACCCATTATTGTCGTATATAACAAACATACCAACCAAATAGTGTGTACTCGTATATACAGAAAAAAGAATTTATATGTATTTCTATAAATAATTTCTATACTTTACAAAAAAAAATAATTTCATAGAAGGTTGTGCATATGGATTTAGGGTAGCTTTTGAAAACCTATAGCTTTTTGCTTTAATTTTAACTTAAATGTAACAAAATAACTATAATTTAACACAATAGTGGTTGTTCTTCTATCGTGCCTAAAGTACGCTTTTTCCGATCCATGACGTTATCGATTCGTATAGTCAGTCCAGTCAGTCAAAGAGGTGGATGGACACTGGTGCAAGAGAGTTGGCGTAGAGAGTGCCTTGGGTTGTTTTTATATATTGTTTTAAACTCGATGCAAAGTTATCACAATTCATATGCAACGAATACTAAAGACTATGATGAAGAAATTATGTTTTTAAAAGCAAAATTTTAACGCAATCAATGCTTATACAAATAAAAAAAATGTGTTTAAAATTCGAAGATATGAAATAAATTTAAAGCAAATTTGCATTTCTAACGAAAATGAATTTTTCATATTTTTTTTATTTTTGTTTCTGTTGAAAAAGCGGCCGTCTACCTGTCACTTAAGTTTAACGGTTGTCACTAAAGACAATCAGTTGCGACGTAAGCCAAAAATATTGCCAAAGAAATTCATACGTTCGCCAGACAGTGCAAAACGGACAAGGTGAGACAATTAAAAAGACACCTGAGACTCTTTACGCCACAATTGATTAAAAATTGTTTTTTCGATCTAATAACGCTCGAAAATGAGGGTCGAAATTAATTTTTAAAACGTTATTCTGGCTCGTATTACAAATAAGAAACATACCTACAATATTACTTATTAACATATGATATTAGTATATTATCATGTGCTGTAAATATAATACTACCAAATTTTCACAGTCCGATTTGTCTGCGTTCACTATTTGTGCGGTATACCAAAATTTTTAATTTTTTTTTTTTTATTTCTAGCAGTCACGCCCACAGGTCAAAATTATATACACCGCACTTATTTAACCGTAAATCTGTGCACACATATTAAATTTTTTGTTGTACACAAACTCTTAACGCTTGTTAACAGCGCTTAACATTTAACATTCTCTCGCCTTCTCGTTTCATGGTTATTTTATCAATCACTTTTTAAATAAGTACCAAAAAGTAAATAATAAATTTTGCCATATTATTGATAATTTGATAATTTAGCATCATTACAATCAATCAATGCCACTCTGTCTCGTTGGAGCTCATTAAAACGCAAATCAACGTTTATTAGAAGACATTTATTGTTGTAGTACATATAACGATGTATGTATGTACATATATATGACCTCAGAATATCTCCTTGACATCAGGTTCTCCAGATATCCCAGGTTTTCAAGGCTGCAAGCCACTCATGTTCTAACAGTTTCTGATTCGCAAATGTCTTAAAAAAATGTCTATTTACATAAACTTACAATTTCTATAATTTTCCCAATTTTAATAAATTTTTTTTAACGAATATAAATTTTACTATTTATATACATACATATATCGTATTTACATATTTTAGAATGTCTACGGATAACATGTAAATTTTTTTTAAATTAAAAATGTATAAACATTTTTTTTCCAGTTCCAAGTATCGTATAACAGATGGTCTTATAAGTGGAAATATTTAATTAATGTGTTAAAGTCAAGATAGACAAAGTCTATCACCAGGTGGGCTCTATTTTTGCGCTCAACATTTTCGCCAGTAAAAATAACAATAACTACAATAAAACAAGACAAATAACGTAACAAATAGATATAACGTGACAGCAGTAACACTTAAAGAAAAATCATGAATATTCTTAAGGAAAAGAAAGATAACTCAATGATATTAATTGTATACTATTCAGTATTGTACTACATGCTATTTAACTATAACTATTTACTTGTATACAAACATATTATTTCACTCTAAATGATTGCTTTGAGGTTTTACTCTTTATGAACAGACATCATTGACATCATACATCATATTTTTTCCAGTGCATTTACCATGCATTACGTTTCATTGCAACAAATTTAAATAACGTACTAAAGTACTTAACGTAAAACGGTTTATACTGTTACAGAAAGAAACCTTCATGAATCATGACTGGCCGACAAACAAACAAACAAACCAACAAACAGACGGACGAACTGGACCCAGAAAAGTCGTGTCCAACAGATCGCGTGCACAACTTATTTATTATTGTTCATACTGTTTATACTGTTTGATAGCAAGTATACTCGTACACTCGCAAGTGAATGGTGACGCCACTATTCATCAGCGATGTCGAAAAGCGTGTTTTTTTCACATCCAGGTATAAAGGCATTCAAAAAGTCAAAAGAACAAATTCTTAGCATGCAAATACTATGGCAAACTACGATTATACTGAAGCAATAATGTTTGATGCGTGCAAGACCACTTGTTACAATCATACACGTAGTTCCTGAATGACATGCCGTAAAAAGACTTGAGAAGACGTATGAAGACAGAAGAAATTAATGATTGAGCTTTGATTTGAGAGGAGGTCTCATTTCGGTTAGGAAATTTTGCGGATTTTTGTACAATTCAAATAATTTAATAATTAATGAATATATAAAAAAATAATGAATATCTGAAAACGTGATTATAGGAATCGCATTGAATTCTACAATACAATCCCTTTAATTTCTTGCGTAGACGCCCCCATAATACACTCTTCAATTAGAATTATTATAATTGACCCTTAATAACATAAATTAGTTAATGTATTAATGAGTTATTTATAACTTGATTACATTTTAATGGCATTTTAAAAGTTTTGTATACGTGTATATTTATGATTTTATATGGTATACGTTTTGTATACGTATTATTTATTATATTTATTATAATTATTAATAATTAAATAATTATTAATGATTAGTGATTAATCTAAAATAAAATAATGTTATTAATGTTATCTTCTATGTATTTTTCTAGGGTCGTACTTTTGCGTCTTTGATAAAGGAATTCCTTCAATTGTCTACAAGTCTCAACAAAGATTACCTACCGTTGTACAACACCGAGCAAGGCAGTAAGTTTTCATAATTATTATGATTAGCTTAAACGTTTGAAAGCCATAATTACTTTTAAATTGTCTTTGTAGAAGCGGTTTATAACGAAACATTAGATTGCGTGAAGAAATCATTTCCTCAGTATATTCGAGAGCTGGAAGGTATAGCAGATGGCGCCCAAGTTGAATTTTATAAGGTACATAAAAGAATCAACCTATCATGAATCCAGCATTGTGCTTCATACAAGTATCATCCGCTGTTAAAACTATAATCTCAATAATATGTACTTTGTTTAGAAGAGATATTGAGAGATTTCAAAAGATATTGCGAAATTATAAGGGATTATTTTATTTATATGTACTCGTACATATTTTTGATTTCTGATGAAATATCTAGCTTAAAATTGTGAACAAGTTTTGCCTTAGAGTGTTCTTTTTATACATAAATAGAAGGTAACTCTAAGAGGAAAATCTGTAGAGAGAATTCATAGCAGAATTCCTAACAGATCGACGCAAACTGAGAAAATATGTACATATGAGAATAGGAATACTTAAGGGCAGTACATCCGGACTGATATTTTCTAATATCATTCAAGCTTTACTTTTCTTTTTGGCATTGCAATTGCAATGGCAATTGGCATTTTGTACAACTCACTACAGAAATGTGAAGAATTTCAAGAACATAAATCATAAAGCTCGTTTGGCCATGATACTGCATTCCGCTAACAAACAAGATTCTCTTTATGTTCGATTAGAATTCAATTTTTAAGAAAAAAATTTCGACAAAAATTACGAGTATCACTTTCGAACATAATCAAAATCTTAAAAAAATTGAATTCATTATCTTTAAAAGTTTATACAAATGGAAATATTAAAATGATAGACAGAAGCCGTTGCATTTTCCTGACTTATAATCCGAGTATACTCGTATGAAAATTTAAGTAATTTTGATTTTTTGAGCCTTTAAAAAATGAAAAAAAAATATCTGCTCTTTTTTATCTCGTTTTTATATACGAGTAATTCTCTTATCGCTTGATAATTTTTAATATTTATAAACACTTTACAAAACAAAAAACAAAATCTAGCTCAATCTAGATACTGCAAAGTTTAGCCTCAAATGATAAAATGCACAGATAAGATTATAACGATTTACTAATATCATATATTAAAAGCAATTAAGAGATCTGTTGTTAATATTATGACAATGAGGGACAATTAGATTTGAGTTAGTTACTGACATGCGCACCAAAACTAATAGAAACGAGTTCATAACTCAATTGAAAAATACACTATTTTTTTGTCATTTCAAACGATTTCTGTTTCTTCTGATGGAAAAAGAAAACACAAGGTCATTATTATTAATTTAGAAAAACTGATTTTTTGTTGTTTTCGCTATATACAGTATACATACATACATATCTACTATTTTACCAGAAGCAAAAGCGTTGAAAAATTTAAAAGTAGGAATTTTGTTCCTTAAAATAGTATACAAAAACTCTCTCTCGTTTAATCTCATGAAACGCCGTGAAAAATATTGTACGAGTATTTCTCTTTCTTAGCAGTCAATCTTCTACAACAAAATTAATAAATAAATAAATATTTAAAAATATTTATTAAAAATAATAAATATTCAACGTACTTAGTCGTACTTAGACATTGGCTCATTAGATTTGAAGTACTGAAGTATTGAATTATATGATTTGAAGTATTGAAAAGCTATGTGTCCGCACTCCATTCATTTCAGTCTCGCAAACGAGTGAGCACCACACTCAGTATTAGTTCATTAATGAAATAACATAGCAGTCATTATCACCAAATTAACACTTAATAATAGTTAATAAATTACAATCCATTAACACTTAATAATAGTTATTAAAATTACAATAAATTAACGTTAACAACCCGCAACTAAGTTGCTCAACACCAAACTGAAAATATCTCAATAAATAAGAGTCTTGTGTGAATGAATTTAGATATGTGGAGAAGAGATAAAATGTTTAATTAATGTTTATCGCCTGACTACGCATATGTTTTTTTTTTTTTGCTATGCTTGAACTAATTGCTGTCACCAATGTAAAATGCATTTGGTACGACGAAGCAGGTTTATATTCAATATACGATATAAAATAAAGTAAAATAAAAAAATTGAAAATTACTTAATATATAATTACGATAATTTTAAACTTTTAAGTAATTATGTGCAAAGATATTATCATAACAGCTGCCTGCCATGGAACAGGTTCAAAGAAAAAATGTCAATACATTATAAATAGTTTATTATCTAGAATTATGCTCGGGAAAAAAATAACTCACTGTCAGAGCTATTGAAAAGACATTTCTTTGCTTTTCTGCTTACAGAAGAAACATACGATATTGGCTGTCAAAATATTCGAGAAGACCCTTTAGCATATACTCACTCTCTGCACCAATACTAAACGTATTATTTGTTTTTTACTAACACAAAAGTAACAACTTTTTTCGAAAAAAATAGCACTGGTTTTTCCGAAAGAACAGTATGTATTATAGTAAATCTATAGATTCACAATGGTCTACAACGGTTTACAATTCACAAACGATTATTATCGTAATAGTGGATTTTACGGAAGACAGTCACAAAAGTTTGACTGCTAACGTTTTACTGCTAAAACGTTCTGTAAAGTCGTTTTAAAACGGTTTGTGCCCAGCTCTAGTACGCGATACATATATCAGCTGTTAACTAAAAGTTTATACTGTTTAGTTATCAGGTGTTAACTGAACTGTCAAAACACTCAACACTTAAATTGTTGACTCAACACTCAACATTCGCTGCACAACATGTCGTTTGGGTGCAAACGAAAAACATGCAATCAAACAAAAGTAACGGAAGCGGCTACTGATTCGTGCTCTTAAATGCTACAATTAAAATCGTCATTTTAGCAAAAAGCATACTTTCGATAAAATATCTAATGCACTTACTTTAATGATTATGTCTAAGTGCAAAATTTAAAAACGATCACGTAACTAATTTCTCATTCGTGGCATTACCACAAGCAGAACCAAAATTATCCTATGAGAGACATAAAATACGAGTATAATTGCTACTTTAAAAATTGATCGCATCAAACATTTTTGCACGTCTGTCATCTCGTATGCAACCATATCGAGCGCAATGACAAAAACCTATTTTTCGCAACAACGATTATAAAAAATCGATTTTTAGCAATGATGCCATAAATAAATTGAAATACCGATGACAATTATAATCATTTTTAATTTTAATAATTATTTTTTTTTAGAAGTTTGCCAAAATCAGTATGGTTTACACATAAATGACATAATAGATGAATTGATAATTTGAAATTCTAAAAGAGGTAGAGGTAGAGAAATGCTAAAATTTTGAAGTTAAGCAACATTATTGTTGCTTAATTTTTAGCGCCTCTAAAAACCATCACTGAGTGCATACGAAAGCCTCCAAACAAAAGGGCATCTTTTTTTAATGCAATTGACATTGATTTATAATAATACAATATTACAAATTCGTTCTAACAATAAATTTACAACAACGAATGAGCATAAATTAGCGCATTTGCATGTTAACATTATAATCGTATGAACATAAGTTCGAGTTGAACATATAACATATACATAAGTTGCAATATTTCTGCAAGATAACAGAGCACAATACAAGTTTGTCTGTAAGAATAAGCAAACACTTTTATGGCTGCAATAGCCATGAATCGAATGGCCATAACTGCCACAGTACACTTGGCCCCGTATGCTGTAATGCTGTTACCATTCCAGCCAATGTTATTACCGATTCGGTTGAATTCATGGCCGAAATTTGCGCTAACCTTGAATTTTGTATAATACAGGCTGAAGGTGAATTTTTTGAAGGTTACCATTTGGGGCACTGCAACCAAAAGTGGGAGTTGCGTGCAATAGCAATTCGTAAATAATTATCATTTAAAACCGAGGTAATTAGTAAACACCAAAAAAAAAAAACACACAAAAACAAACAATTAACACTCAACTAAACTCAATTGACCATAACCAAAATGAAGACTCATAGTAATGGAATAAAAAGTGTTGCTGTTTTAAAAATGATAACAATTTTTGTTTTAATTACGGTCACATCACAATGTTAGCTGCTTGTTCAATTAAATGCAATTACATTTTACTCACAGATTTACCGATGAGAGAATTATTGTCTGTTGCAAAAAGAGAGACCGTGGAGAGAACAAGGTTGAAATCTATGTACATTCATAAACTTTCACCACTTATTTATAAACTATGTACATATCCATATGTCATTAACGAATTTTGAAATGCTGAGCAAATAGCCGCCAACCCCTGCCACCAACGCCACCCCCATAATAGACAACACCAACAAATACATAACACTCAACAATTAAATTAGCTCAATATGAAGCAATATAAATGCATTCTATGCACAATACCGCCACTATGGTAATCCGATAGCCTTCTCTTCAATTAAAAGCATTAAACACATGACAAACAAACACAAAAGTATGCTGTTTCTTAGCAATCAACTGTCCAATTCTTACCATGTCATTTTTAAAGGCAATAGAATTTAATTAGATTTGTAAGCCGCGAAGCCACACAAAATTTGTTACAATGTTGTTGTTGTTAAAATCCCGCCGCAATATCAGTCGATTCGATTTATGATTAAATGTAGCATTTATCGTATGTACTTCGAACCGTAAAAATTCAAGTAACGATAATTGGCTTATACAATATTATTGCTGCCGTCCATTAGAAATGTCGTCCTTCACCGTGAACGAACGCTCTAAAGCCTCATTCTAAAGCTTCCCAAAAGCGCAAATAATCAGTAATGGAATTAGGTATCGTCATGAATAATAATAACATACATATGTATGCATTATATACTACTATCAAAATTACTTTTTAGTCTATCTTCACATACCAAAATTGCTTGCATATAAATTAGAGGACTGCATGAGACGTCTCGAAGGCTTGTTCAAGACGTATTTAAAGTTTCAGGGGTGGTCTGAAATGCTTCCAGTGCTTTCAAACTAAACGGTGACTTTTGAAAGCGCTGCTCAAAACATTACTCAAATGCTTCCGATAGTCGCGTCTTAATTTGAAATGAAATGGAAACGCTGCATCAACGCAAAAATGTTGCTCTCTCAGTTTTGAATCTTTCGAGACGTCTCACGCAGTCCTCTAATATAAATCGTTCGTTACCGTCCAGAAATGCTATCACTAGCTTTTTTCTCTCATAATAAAATCAATTTGAGTTTAACAATTTTTCTTTTTATTTTCAGCTTTTTCTGCTGCACATGGACGAAATCCTTGTGCAAAGTGTGAAAAATAAAAAGGGTGCCCGTAGAAGTGAACCTGACGGATGTTCAAGCATAATTTTGAATAATGCAAAACAAGTATTATATTTAACCTATTTGTCCTTTTATACGATATATCCGATAGTGTTTAATCTTTTGTTGATTTTCTTTGTTCATAGCGTTTTATCGGACATAATGAAGACGCCTTGGGAGAAAATATAAATCATTGGTACTTCGTAGTGGCTCACATCATCAACGATTCGCCGCAGGGCAAATATAACGTAAAGGAGGAGCGCTTTATGTCACTCTGCTACCCCGGTCATTTGCCAGGATACACCATCAGTTATAATCATCACGGCATGGTCATGTGTATCAATACATTGTGCGGAAAATATTTACGCAGTGGACATACCCGTTAGTAAAAATGCTTCAACTTCCGCTTGCTTCTGCTTGTAAATTTGTATGCGAAATCTATAAATATCCTTAAACTTCTTGCAGCACGACATTTTATTAGTAGAGCTCTTCTGTCTGCCGAAACATATAGTCAAGCCCTCAAAATCATCAAGGATAAAGGTTGTGGAGCGGGCGATGGTTGTTCATTTAACTTAGCATTCATTAAGTAAGTTTCAATCAAACAATACAATGCGCTAATATTAAAGTATTAAGTTATAATAGCAATGAGGAGTTTAGGTTGACCTATTTAGGTTTTTGTTTTTCCGGAGTTATAAGTTTATCGAATGAAAGGGTTCTTTAAATTTTAATTCAATTCAATTAAATTCAATTAAATTCAGTTAAATTCAATTTGAATTTAAATTTTCAATTGTAATTTACAAATTCTCATTTTTAATTTAAAAACCATCTGTTTAAATTCATAACTTTTCATGTGTAATTGAGAAATTTTGATTTTAATTGCAAAAACTTTCAAGTGTAGTTCAGAACAGAACGCCCATTAACCCGACACCCACTTTTAGAAAGTAAAATCCATCTCTCTTTCAGCTCTTCGTCGGACAAATGTTATAACATTGAGATGGGTCCAGCGGTTGGCGATGAAAATGAATCTCGTGTTGATATTAAAGAGATTCCAACGGGTGCACATTACGTTCACACTAATAAGTAAAACTGTTTTGAAATTCAATTGAACCTACATATTACACATACTATGTATATATTTTCCTTTCTTGCTCCTCCCCCTCTCTTTATCTATCATTTCACCCTTCTCTCACGGTTTTTCCGATGTATCAGATTTGAACACATGGAATGCCAAGAAGACGATGAGTATGTTATCGCCTCTAGCTGCGCTCGTATGAAAACTTTCAGTAGCTACAAGGAACCAACAAGAAAGCAAGATGTCTTGAACATGTTAAGCGATTGCAGTGGTGGTGAGCATTGCGTATACCGTGAAGATGGCCAAACCAATCAAAAAATCAAGACTTTAGCCACCGGCATATTTGATTTGAACGCCAAAACACTCACTCTGTATACAGATAGTCCAAAGCTCTCAGAACCACACGTGACCTTACCCCTTATACTGCGAGAACGGAGTTGCGGCTGCATGGACAATAAATAAAATGTATAATACAATTAAACTACAAATTCCATATTATATGATTATGATTACAAGTATTATATTTAAAAAAACTTCTCTGAATTAAATAATTAAAAGAAATCTACATCCACCTTTCAATGAATAATTTTTTAGTATTACGGTTAATTTCTATAATATGCATGATTTATAGAAAATTTTTAGTTAAAGCTACAAACTTTATTGAAGGGGCACTAACATTTTTCAAACGATGATAAATGAGGAGAATTGTTGCGAAACACTATTATTTGACTGTGTTGACATTTTGCAATTAGGTGATGACTTTGCCCATCAATTTGTTGATTTCGTTATAAGATTTAGGGCCGATTTCACAATGTCCGGTTAAGTGCTAATCCCCGATTAACACTTTCAAACGTCAATTTGTAAGAGATTTTGAAGTTTGAAAGTCCCGATTAGCACTTAACCGGACCTGACATTGTCAAATCGGCCCTATAAAAAAATTAATATTATTCTGGTCGAGTGAAAAAACTCAACAAACGAATGACGTAGCATGAGAAGCATTCGATCTCTTCGTATGGGCCTACGTACGTTGGTCGCAAGGTTTTTTTGCAAACGCTTTCCCTTTATTGTGATGCGCAGACTAACTGCACGGACTTGCCGCATTTGCTTACGAAATTTTTCAAGAAATACCTGTGCTCTGCTTTCATCTCTTCATCAATAAGAATCGCCTGATATTCGCAGTCGTGCCGTAGACTAATTCAGCAGAAGCTCCGATGTCTTCCTTGAGGCTAACTCGTAATCCTAACATGACTGATGGGAGTACCTCCAACCAATTGTGTGAATTGTGGCACGTTCGAATCTTTCCAGACGTCTCGTGCAGCCCTATAATGTATATGAGTAGAGTATGCGTGGGTGTAGTGACCCATTAAGCGCATTCCAGGCAGACCACTTACTTACAACTGTTGACCAGTTCCCTGGGATGAAATGCTCCCTGATCGGCTTTTTGTTTACCTCTTATGTAAACAAACAAAAATATCAAATATAAAAATCTTACACCCGTATTCCAAAAGACGATATCGTTCCGAAAATCGTCTTTTTATATGCAAAACAACAACAAAAAGACGATAAACGTGACTTAAGGTTTTTAGTACTATTTTTTTAGATAAAATAATTTTTTCCGAACAACAATGTGTAATTAACCCAAACAAATATACTAAAAATAAGATAACATATATTTTAAGCTTTCTGAGGGAATTTATTTCATTCAAATCGGTGTAGAACTTACGGAGAAAACGCATTTTTAAACGTAAGTATAAACTACCAATTTAGAATTTTACTACTATACGTATTTTTATTAATGCGAACGTACTGAGTTTGCACCGTTGGGTCTTTGAAGCTATGACGCCAGTTATCGTTTTTCTTGGTATTGTTGTTGTAAACAATATTCAATTTGCGATTTGTTTGTGTGGTTATTAAGCATTATGTATGAAACAAAAATAAATGAAAAAAAAAAAAAAAAACTACTTTAAACTACTACTTATCTTAATGTCAATTAGTCAATTACCTTCTTTTTAAGCTATAGCTAATTTATAAGATGTTTATCTTACTGCTATTAGCAATGACTAGTAAATAAATAAATAAATAAATGAAATATTTAAAATTTTGCAATATCAATTAAGCGCCGCAGGAGAAAAATTTTGAAGAAAAATCGCGCGATTTTTCTTCAAAATTTTTCATTTTTAATTCATATGAAAATCTAAAGAAATAGCGCCGTCTATTGTCACTTTGTTACTAACATAAATACATAAATTGGGTAGATTACATATACGAGTTTACGCTTCGATTATCGAATAAAAATTTCTCTTGGGAAAGGAATATACATACTCGTATGTATATATATTTTAATACAAAAATATTAAGCTGCATTCAGACAGAGCGCGGTTATCGCTACGCACTGCGGGGCGTTTTCGCTTGGTGTTCAAACAGAACGCGGATCGGTACGAAAAAAAACAAATCAACTGGGAGTATATACAGATAGGAAGGTGCCATATTTGCTAAGTTAGTTTTTCCTTCAAACTTTCAACTGTCTAACGATAACTGGTAATCTGAACTCTGGCAACTCCAAAAAGTGTAGAACTGAACTCACACACTCACAAAACACTAACACCAGTAGGACATTTTGTAAATTTTCACAACGCACCGCGACGCGTAAATTTCTACGCCGCGACAGTAAACAAGGCATTTTCTCTGTCTGAATAGCTTATGGCAACGTTTCCCAAAGTGTGGGTCGCGACCCGGCACCGGGTCGCAGAAAAATGTCCTGGCAAAAATTTTAGAAATACAAAAAATCTATAACATTTTGCTCTAAATTTAATATTTAGACTTTCAAAAGGAAATTTAAAATCTTTTGAAACATTATATCAATTTATTGAAACCCATTCAAACTACGATACACAAGATTAATTAATATGTGGATTAAAGATCCTTTTTCTGTCGATATTGAAAAGCAAGAAATGCTTATTCTTAGTGAAAAAGAAGTTGGTAATTTAATTGAAATTTCATGCGACATCTTGGTGTACTTAAAAATAAGTATCGAAACAGATTGGATGTCGAACCTAATTTGAGAATAAAATTATCATCATTAAGGCCTAATTTAAAATTACTGTGTGAGGAAAATCAACATCATCCTTTGCACTAAGGTCAAAATATGTAAAACAAAATTTACTTTATTTACTTTAAGTTTTAAATGAAGATAATGTTTTTGAAGATAAAGTTTTTGTTATATATTTACTTTGCAATTTTTGTATATGAAATAAACAAACAAACAACTTGAATTTTAATTTTTTTAAATAAAATATTTATAAAATAAAATAAAATTTATTTTGTAAATAAATGTTTTTTTTATAAGGTGGGTCGCGAAAAAACTTAAAATCTCTTACCGGGTCGCGGTCCAGAAAGTATGGGAAACGCTGGCTTATGATTTCTGCGTATTACAACCGGGCGAAAAAACGCCACGCAGCGCGTAGCGATAACCGCGCTCTGTCTGAATGCAGCTTAATATTTTTGTATTAAAATATATGTACATACGAGTATGTATATTCCTTTCCCAAGAGAAATTTTTATTCGATAATCGAAGCGTAAACTCGTATATGTAATCTACCCAATTTATGTAAGCTGGGTTTGTGTAAACCGCGATATGAAAAATACCCCTATTAAAACCGTATAAAACAGTATTTATGAATTCTGACAAATGCAACTCTGCATCATGAGACAACTGCCAAAATACTTCAATGTTATCAGATTCCTCTTCCAGATTTGTTTGTGAATTATGAGCTCCACTGGATCGTTGCGAGTTGGTGATTCCTTTGACTTGGTATCATGTCGAGTCTGCAGAAAACGCTTTGGAGAGTTTCTTACTTTAGACAGTGAGTTTAATGCAGAGTCTAGCCTGATGGAAACTTTCAATAAATACACCGGCCTCAACGCAGCCATCAACGACCAACTGCCGCAAATGATGTGTCAGCCTTGTGTGAGTGATTTGGAGCATGTAGTTACGTTTATCCAGAATGCTCAATTGGCCGACAGACAATTAAGAGAATCATTAAAAAAGCAGCACCAAGCAAATGAAGCAACTTTTGAACAAATAGATGTTACAATGCAGCAAGATTCCTTGCAATGTGAAGAGGAAGAAACAGTATCCTCAAAAGCGGAAAGCGTTGGCGAAGTTTATGATTATTATGAAGTAGTAGACAATGAAATAGAAAATATACCAGATACGATAAATGACAATGAAAACGAACTATACCCAGAGGACTCAATGAACAGCAATAAGGATCATTTTATAAAAGACGAAGAAGAAGAAGGTTCTAACAAAGAGTTTTACATTGAGGAAAATGAAATAAACTCTGAGAGTATACCTGAAGAGACGGAAATTCTTGAGCTTTCTCCAAATCATTCCTTTATATGTGAAATATGTGGAATGTCGTTTCCTACAAGGAAGAAATTCTTACATCACAAACTGTCACATGAGAAGAATAAAGAATTTACATGTGATGTATGCTGTAAGTGGGCGCGCTGAAGCAAACTCTCCGCAACTCCATTAAACATACCGTAAAATCAGATATATTGTAACTGCCACGTTTTATTTCCAGCCAAAAAATTCGCCACCAGCTATCGAATGCGACAGCACAGGAAGAAACATGATGACCCACCAGAATTCATTTGTGAAATTTGTAGCAAATTATTTCGGTCTCGCGCCAGCTTGCAGTCCCATTCGCTTTCGCACACAGGAGAACGTCCTCATGCTTGTGACATCTGCGGCAAAGCATTTGCCCAACGCTCTGTACTCACAACTCATAAAGCGTTACATACAGGAAAAAAGACGAAATGCCCGCTGTGTCCGAAAAAGTTTTGCCGGCCGTCGCAGCTTATTGCCCATCGTCGCGTACATACTGGCGAGCGTCCATACAAATGCCCTCATTGTGATAACGCCTACACGCAAAAGAGCCACCTTGATCGTCATTTGGACTCTCATTTTGGCGTACGCTACGAATGTACTTTGTGCGAGAAATCGTACACGAAAAAATCGTCCCTCAAGCTGCACATTCAAGAGGACCATGGAACCCCGCAAGTTTACAGATGTAAAGAATGCTGTATAGATTTTAACAAAAAAAAAGCGTAAGTCGATTCAAATTTTTCTTATACTAAAAAATACCATTATCTAATGTAAATTGCTAATTGTAAAGGAACAGGAAATATATTTATTAGGATACTATTAACTCTAGTAATAACACCATTTACCACATTATTTTAATGCCTATCATATTTCTAATTTAATTTCAGTTTTGAATACCATATGAGCAAGCACAGATTTCTCCTACGCCTGAAAGAAGCTGGAAAACTATAGATTAGTAGAGTATAAATGTAATCCTATTTTATAATAAGGGCGCATTTATTAATTTTGTGTTATAAAATATACAAAGTTATAAGCTTCTTTGTCTTTTACTTCTTTTAGAGGAAATTAAGCACTGTTTGTATCAATAAAATTACTACTATTACAAATCTATCTAGACTGGATGACAAAGCGTTTATCGTACAATTTTTTTTTTTTTTTATAATATGAACCAAAAGTAAATGGTCGTCAGGACACATTCTTGAAGTAAAAAATAAAAAACAATTTGCATAAAAATAATAACCATTGAATGTTTCACAAGGTGTCAGAGTCCTGATTTTAATTTTCGAAGTAGAAGAGAAAATACCAAAATTTTGCTAATTTAATCTTCATCTAAATTATATTTTAAGACAATATAAAGACAAGACTCGTACTTTTAGATTATGAATTAACTTATATTCCTCTACGAACCGGTTTCGGTGCAAAAAATATTTTCGCCGGTTTGCACAATTCCAAATCAGTACCCGGACGAACTGCTAAGCAGAGTGTAATCTCCACTGAGGACGCTTCGGTCCAGACACTGTGCGACAACAGAATTGTGGTTCGCAGGCGCACATTCGTTTCGTGCTCACCTTGCTCAGTCATTATTTTCTTAAAGTCTGCCATCTTCGGCACGACTATGTGCACATATTGATCGGGGTACTTGATTTTTATACGCATGTTCTGCTTCTGCGCTTCATATAGATTATCAATTTCAGCCACGAATGGTATCGCCGCAATCAGTCCAGCTGTGACCTTGATTACGTTATCCTGGGACATTTGAGGACACGGTTCAATAATATTTGCTAAGCACATACGTATATTGACATTCGCTGGCGGCATACAAACTGGCGATGCATTCTCAACAAGTGGTAAAATCTCGCGGAACACGCGACCCGGTTTGGGATCATTTATGTTGCTCAGTTGGATGAGCAAATCGGTTGTAAAAGCGTCTGGCTGAACAGCAGCCGCATGCTCATCCAGAAAATTACTGGTGTCCGTTGCGTATTGTAGAAGCATTTGACAAGGACCAAGTGCACTTTGCGATCGATCACGCACAATGAGCACCAAATGTAGTGCACTAGCTCGCAGACAAATCTGTTGGACGAGCAACATGTCCGAGTGCGTCAGGCCGGTGAATAAATGTTGCAATTTTAAGCAATTACGTAGGAGTTGGCCCAACGATTCCTTAAGGGGAGCGCGTCTGTGTTGTGACATGGTAAAGCACTGTAGCTGTTCAATTTGAATTTGAGCAGCCAAAAAAGTTTCGAGAAAGTTTGCGGTACCAAAGAGTTCTGCGTCTATTTCGCCCAATCTTTGTAGATTTTTTTGCGCCGTTTTCAGTAGCGGTACACGTTTTTGGGCAATACTAAAGATTTCCTGAATGTTCGTTAAGATTGTCTCTAGATATTGACGTGAGGTCGTAGCGCCACTCAGTTTTTCTATAGGTTTTTTTCTCGAAACGCCTTCAATGGGTAAATACGGTACTAGCTGAGGCATAGCATCGCGCAAATACGCATAATGCTTCAAGGTTACTTCAGGGAATAAGCCGATTATGGGAGGCGCGTGCTCAGCAGCATTAAAAAGCATTATTAAAATACACAAATATGCGGGATCCTCGACATCTCGCTCCGCGCTATCGAAGAGCGGATGAACTTGTAACAAATGCGTAGTTACACACAAACAGAGGTTCGCATGTTTCTGACCGACTTTCCGCATACATCCGAATGCTGACATTTTATCCTGGGGATATTTGGACAGAACATCGAGCAGCTTTTGTACAACCATCAGCAAGCAAGCTTGCGTTGAAACCCGACAGGCGCCCAGCATTAAATGTAGTCCCTCTCGGACATCGACCGAATAATCCTCGAGGGAGCTCAGCATAATTTCCAGCTGATCTTCACGTAATACAATGTGCTTCGATATTGCAGTCAAACTGTAGATCGACTTCAGCCGCACCTCTTCAATTTCATCGTTAAACATATCGACCAAGAAGTCCAAGCATGTTATTGCGAAGTCAGCATTTGAGAGCGCTAATTTACACATTGAATCGACTGCGGCGATTCGGACCTCCATGAATTCGTCCTCCAAACCATGAATCAAAGCTCCACATGCACCGCTCGCAATCAGAGATATTCCTGCAGCATCTAAATGTTCCTGTGGTGCATCGTCCGCCCATCGTTTACCCGACGACCACTGACCACTCGTTATAAGGTGCGCACCACGTTCATGGGCTGAACGCTTGCGACGTAAGTTACTCATCAATTTTTTATCTAGTGTTTGGTTAAGAAACTCCGAACTGACTTGAGTCATGCAACCCAAAAGCTCGGCTGCCTGTGAATAAAATACAGTAAGCATTCAGCTTCAATTATACATGAACCTGTTACCTGTATACGAATTTGAATTGACAAATCGCAGAGCGCACCGCAGACTTTACTAAAGGCGGCATCTATTAAACGCAATTCTTCGTCTTCATTGTTCTCGATCATGTAATCGGGAAAGCTTATGCCCAATTGAAAAACTAACTGAAGCGCCTCCTTGCGCACGCATTCATAGTCATCGGTCATTGCATCCACTGCACGTGGATACAAAGTTGGTGACAGTGTAGCACCACGCGTACCTAAGCACAATATGGAACGCAAGGCCTGTGCTCGCACTCCTGAATCCTGCGAATCCGCGTAGTGTCCAATGATATCAATTATACCCTTTTTGGCATCTGCGAGTGCAGCAAATGCCGACAGGACCATCAAGGCGTTCTTTTGGGTATGGTGCGATTCGGATGTCAAACTCTGTTGGGCAAAAAATGCGATTTTCGTGACATGAGTTGAAGGCAACTGTCGAATATTGCACACTCCAATCTTGTGGAGACTGTGAAGGCCCTGCGCTATAACTTTCTGAGAATGCTCCTGTTTTAACACTGTGATAATTTCATCAATTAACATGTTCACAACCTCTGCCACGCGTACTTCAGCCAGATCAGCCAAAAGCCCAAAAATTTTTACCCGAATTGTCGTATCAGTTTGAGCTGTTTCCTGCCGAAATAATTCGATGAGTTTACGTATTGCTTCATACACCTCAGAGACATCAATTTCTGTTATATTTAATTCATCAGCAATTTTAACTAAAATATCTAGTAGTTCCTTGTTGGTTTTGTGTTCGGCATCATTGAGTGGAGCAAGAGGCAGCACTTTGGTGCCAACTGCTTTTGATGTCGCTTGAATACGTAATCTCTTCACTGGCTTTATGGACTTTTCAAGGGTTTCCGATATTGGCAGAGGTCTTTTAATAGCCACTGCCATGACTTTATCTATCTTTTGTTAAAACTTTGGGAGTAATCTCTTTCTCAATCTTGAATCTACGTATTTATGGAATTTGTTTGAAAATATTTAGCAGTGGCGTATAAAGCCTTTGTTTTTGGTGGGGTCATCCTTTTGGCGGCCTTTTAAATTAGGAAAATTTCGGATATTTGCAAAGATATACATGCAAAAATGCTTAAATATAATATAATGCAAATTTGCATATAATGCAAATTTAGTAAAAAAAACAAGTCCTGGATTTTCCATTTTAACTTCTTCAAGGTTTGGAGGGAGTGAGTTTGATTCCGTAGACAGAGAAATCAACACCCCACGTGGATGTCATCCTATATGCGCCACTGATATTTATCCCGATTTTACCATAACATTCCGATTAACGGAAACGTTCAGAAAGTGGGAATCAATTTATAAAAGATTCCAGAGAAATATGTGTTTGTCCGTTTGTGATAACATCCCTGTAGTCCAGGGGCGGGCACTAGCACAATGAACTACTTATTTGTGTATACCGAATGAGCAAGTTTGGCTGCATTGATAAAAATGATTCACCATATATTGTAGTTAATTCTGGCGAATTCAAAATTCAGAGTCTCCATTTTTCGTTTCATGTAGGAAACGACAACATTTTCGGCAGTTTGTGTTTTTGCAAACAATCATTAGTTCATAAACATTTATGGACATGTATTGACCGTCATAAAAAATCGGTCGACTTTAAAAGCTATATCCAAATATTTTTATCTGCTTTACGTTAGCAGATGTCACAAAATTAGTTTAAATAATTCTAAAAATTTAAAAAATATCGCTGTACCTTTTCAGCCACATAAGTGCTAAGAACTAGTTGCTGCTAATATTCGATCAAGAATGATAGAATACAAAAGCGCTTAAAAATGTTGTTTAGTCAGGCTAACTCGAAGGGCCTGAAAATTTGTTCAAAGTGAACATGCAGTATTTGTGTAATATGCGCTTAATTTTAGCAGAATAATAAATTTGAGCGCCAAAGTGCTGTTTAGTCATCAACGGTAAAATGATCCATGCAAACAAATTATGTTTTTGCATTTAAGCCTTTTTCGTTTTGACAATGATTGATTAAAACTTTCAATAATTCCTTGTCGAAAGGAAAATAAAAAAAGGAAGGAAGAAGCTGCACAGCCCTTCAAATTTTTACAGTTTTTTACACTGCACCTCATTATAAATTTTTATTTTATTTTTATTGCCAAATTATAAAAGCCTATGTATTCACTTGTAAATATTTTTACAGTTGTGACTGCTGTGACGTCACGTACCAAAAGGCTGATTGTCAATTTTGCTGACGCCGAATAACGGACCTGCACAATAAGCAATCTTGTGTTTTATCATTTTTGATCTTCGATATTAAATGAAAATATTGCTTTTACGTTTTTAATTAATATTGATCGTCTTTTATTACTCAATCCATGTACATATTTATCGTCGTAAATATTTAATATATATAAACGGTTTATTTGAGAAAGCAATAACTTTATATCTATTCTTTTCTACGTTTTTTGTCAGCATTAGTGCGATCATTTTTATCTTCTCCGCGTTTTGGGGCTTTCTTGGCCATATTCAAGAATTGATCTAGACCGAAAGGATCCTCTTCTTTTTCAAATTGCACTGGCCCAGTTCGATGTGCAGCTGCATTGCGTGTGGTTCCTGAAAACTCCTTATCAGGCACGAAACGTTGTGTGTTTACAATGCGATCCAAATCAGCTCCATAAATATCATTATCAATCTGTTTACTTGGCCTGTATAAATGTGTGCTAAGCGATGTTCCCTCACGCCAAGGTTTATCGTAAACATTATAAGCTTCATCATCACCATAACCAGAGTCCATCCCCTTCGTTGTGTTGAATAGTCTTTGATCGTACAAAGTTTCACCATTGGTTGATGTTTTAGCAGGCATCCCCAAAGCAATCTGTTCTGATATATCACGCTCGCGTTCACGCTGAAGTTTTGTGCGCTTTTCTGGTGCGGCACGTGCCAAGTTACGATCTCGTTGTCTTTCACGATGACGCTCTGCACGCAATTCATTACGTTCTCGTACTTCAGCGCTTGTACCGGCGGCATCATCTGGATTACGGAGTCCAGCACGCTCCTCACGCGCCCTTTGCGCCATTACCCGCAACATGTCTTCTTTCTTCTCTTTTTCCTTCTGAGCAAGTTTCTTTTCCAATTGAGCACGGGCCTCAACCGCCTCTCGGGCCTTCCGATCCGCTATATATAAAGCCTCCGCCATTTTAGCAAACTTCTCATTAATGTGTACCTGTTGGAGGCCACGACCATCAGCCGCTAGTCGCTTGTCCAGTGGTATAGTGTAGCCTTTAAGAATAATTTGGAATTATTGTTTCGTATAAAGAATATTGTAATTCGTAACCTTTTGCGTTCTTCCAGTTTGAAATACATGGTGGGATCTTCCATTCCTTTTGTTCCTTTACCGTAACCTTTCGCGAAGGGGAATGAAGGACCGGAGCGGGCGGGGATGGTGGCCCCCGAGGTATTTTTTTATTAATTCGAAATTTAGGCGGCTCCATTGGATCTTGTTGAGCCTCTACCATCCGTATGACCCTCTGTTTAGCACCAGAATTAAATGCATCACCTTGTTGAGAGGGGGTATAGCGAATGTATTGAGCTGGTTGACATTTTTCAGCATGACGCACAGGCATGGCAGAAGCAATTTTCTGATTGGTTAGCTTTTCTAAAGCTCTGCGTGTTTCCTCGGTTGTTTCAGATATAGTCTCAGCATCTGGGCGTTGCAACTCTTCCGCATCATCAGCGAGCACTTCCGCTGGTAACAGCTGCGCTATTGATGAGTACACAATTTTGTCCTTTCCATGTCCTTGACGAGCGATAGCGTCATATTTTATTTTTCCTTTCTCGTCCAAGCGTACTGCAAGTGCATTAGACTTCTTGCTCAAGTTTGAAGGACACCCTATACCTACGAAAATAAAGTGGAGTATAATGTATATATATGTATGTAAGTATATGCATGAGTATGGATGCATTTAAGAAATAGAAATATTTATAACGTTTTAAACCATTTCTTACCCAGTGGATACTGTGCCACATGAATTTCGGGAAATGCACCACCATCTCCGAAATCGGCCTCGGTTCGTGGCACCCAATCTTTCCTTTGTCCATACGGTGGTGCAGCTATTTTAGCAGAGACAAGTGCTCCCATCTTAGGAGCACCTTTAGCAATAGCACGGCGATCATCCTCTCTGTCCCAAATGGGATTGGTAGGAACAGGCAATATACTTGATAAAGACATGGAAATTTTTTATTTGCTATGAGAGATAATGAGATATAAATCTCTGTTCCGTCGAAAACTATGGCCGTATATACTGTGCGTTGTTGCTTTTACTTTGCTAGTAAAAGTTGTCAAATGCAAACGTCATCCCGAAATAAGGTGCTGCCAACTTTGATATTTTATTCTATATAGCCTGAACCCAATCAAATCGCTAATCGTAGCGATGAGCGATAAGGTTGTCCAAGAACAGAACATAATCAATAATTTCCATAGCGAATTTTAAAATTACAAAAATTACGTTATGATAAAAATATTTATCATAACAAATTTGGGCTTATGTTTACCGTTGTCAAGTAGCTCCAATTTCGTTGTTGATTTTTTGGGTATTAGTGCTCTTTATCCTGACTCCAACAAGCCAAAAAAAAATGTCGCTCTCCCTTGGGGGCGGGGCTGGAGCCCTGCGAAGTTTGAAATAAAATCGTCTATATCTCTGGAACTGTGTAACGTATTAGTATGATATTAGTACCATTAGAAAGCTATTGAAAATATCCTTAATTTATGTAAAATAACTTTTTATCGAAATATGTATAGTTTTATAAATAAACGTAACTTAAAGTTTTTAGTGCTATTTTTTTAGATAAAATAATTTTTCCGAACAAATATGTGTAATTAACCCAAGGATTTATACTAAAAATAAGATAATATGTATTTTTCATTTTTCATTTTATTTCATATTTCAAGGGGCTCCAGCCCCGCCCCCAAGGGAGAGCGACATTTTTTTTTTGGCTTGTTGGAGTCAGGAGAAGGAGCTCTAATACCCAAAAAATTAACAAAAAAATTGGAGCTACTTGATAACGGTAAATATGTTCCCAAATTTGATATATTGAGCTTATAAATCTACATATTAGATGTAAAATGAGGTATAGAGCTTGGTTCGAGTCATTCGTAACTAAAATTCGGTGGACTAAAATCGAAGATGAGTAAGTTGGAAACGGGAATAATGAGCAATTTATAGAACAAAATTCTAGGACGCATGCAAGCATCTAGCGCTTCATTACAATCACTTGATCAAAACTTAACACAGGATATTCTCTTAATAATCGTTACATGAGTCCGTTCAGAATATTCAGCCTAAATTTTTAAATTTTGAGGGCAAAAATCCTATTGACTGTAAAGAATATCAGCAACAAACTTCAAGACCAAGTTACGCTAACGATTTTCACAGTTCAAATGCATTCGATTAAATTGTAGATAATTAAACACAAAAAAAAATGTTTAATTCAGGTGTTTATTGTCATAATTGATAATGTACTGTGTACCTTAGCTTGGAACGCATGGAAGCGTACCATAGAGCGTTCCATTTCGAATGCTTCGACAGCTAAAATCTCTTACAGCCGAAGAAATCTAAAAATTGTCAATGCTTACCAAAATGATTTGAAAGATACCCTAGGCGACAAACTTGTGCAAAAATGAAAAAATCAATTCAAGTCATGTCTTACTTGTCTTTAATCGACATCAAAGCGATGGGACAAGATCGTCTAAGTAACCTCATCTTAATGAACGTAAGTAATATGTAAGTTGAATGTAACTTACATAGAGACGTTGATTTGTTTAGTATTATCTCTAAATTTGGTTACATTAAATCGAGAGAAGTTTGTTTGTGTTGTTTTTGTTTTATCATCATACAAAACTTATGGCCCCATGGTAACATTTGTTACAGGCTCCACACCGCCTTAATCCGGCTCTGCTCTTACCTATCCTAATAATCTGAGAGGCAATAACGAAAAAGGTATATAATAAATACTGACTTTTTCACAAAATTTAATCATTTGATTAAGTAATAATTTTTATTAACTTCTTTCGTGAATTAACATGAGCAGATCAAATTGTTAAACTTCATTCAAACTTCATTTTATAAGAAATCAAAGAATTATGAAATTATTACTCTGCTTTAAAATAAATACTCCTATTTAATTTGTTTTGTAGTTTTTATAATTGTCTAAACAAACAAACATACATATAGCAAGTTTGAATTTTTTATCATTTTCTCTAACTCAGAATTTTTTGCTATATACGATATATAAATATTATTATGTGCTGTAAAATGGAAAATTGCTATGTATGGAAGACCTCTGACTGCTACTTCTACTTGCAAATAGAATAACTTTGTATTTTTATTTATTTATGTTACTGTGATTCTAATTGATCATATTCTATGCAAGTTTGTATAATTGGATCGTTAATTAGACGTTTAATTTCAAAGCCGAGAACAAAATCCACGTGTGTCCAATTCGGGAAGGGGACGCGATGGTTAAGTTTAAGATTTGGCAACTGTAACGCCAGCCTTTGAACATCTTCGGTCGTTGCCATAACATCGTAGTCACTGTAGTAAATGTAAATCGGAGACGTTACTTTCTTTAATTCGTAGCTGGGTGGACTTCGCTGGCCATAACGTTTCATATTCTTTTTGAACCCATAATCGAATTGACGGAAATCATGTCCTAAGTATAGCTGACTATAGTGTATCAGCTGATTGGTAGATGCGCCAGCTGGATGGGTTTCGTAAAGTGAAGGTACTAGTGTCTAAAAGGATTTATTGCCAAATTTATTAAAAGTTTATTCTTCAAGATTTGTTAAAAACCTATTAGACTGACACAATAATTGAATGACGTTTGTTCCAACGCCATGTTCACCCATTTACGTATTCACAGTCGTACTTACCATATTAAGGTTTCCTTTTTCCTTTCCGACATAAAAAAAGACCAATTTTCGGCACAATCTCGGTAAACGAACATCAGCTCCGCAAGCTTTATCTAAGACTCTCTGCAAGTATGCATTGCCGATGAAAATTTCGCGGTCCATTACTAGATTACTCCATTTGCCGGGATTACCTATAATGCGCGCAAGTTTTTTGAACATAACGTCCCTGCTCTGAGTTTGAAAAGCTATAGGCGCCAGGAAATGCGAAGTCTTAATCTTCTTATTGTACTCCGGGCGCATAGACATCAATACTAGATACACCGTACTACCCTGCGAATGGCCGACAAAATGAATCTTCTTCTCTCGCGTCAACTCCAAGATGTAATCGATAATGGCTGCCATATCGATTTCACCAATTTCGTGCCACCCGAAATGCCAGAATCTGCGATTATATGTCGCAAACTTCCGGTGTTGCTTGGAGTATGTGTTGCCTCGAGCATTTGCCAGCCAAACATCATAGCTCGCATCGGCCAACAGAAAGGGCAATCCACTGTTTGGTCCCGCCAACAGGAAAATATCCGAAGAGCTTAGAGTGCCATGCATCAGAAGGACTGCAGGACGACGGATAGGCTGCGAATCGGACTCTTTTGATGAATAAGGAATGCGTACAATGTTCAGTGTGTAACCATCGTAGGTTTCTACTGCATGCAATTCTGCAGGGTAGCCGTGGGCGATAATGCGATGCCACTGCGGGAAATGTGGAAACTTACTCCTTAGGAGTCCGTTATGACGATCTCATGCGTTGCCTACTTACCGATGTGATGTTTCTTGGCGGTCCAATAAGTTCCGGTATTAGTCGCATTACATTCACAGACGCCACTAATGTGATTACCATAAACGCCGACAACAAGACGCTTTTACTACGATACATGTTCCTCCAGATCACTTTTGTAAGTTCAATCTGCGAAAATTACTTCTGTGAGACCGAGTCGCTGAATTCATACTCAAAATATATTAACCGAGTGGAGGCTACCTTCGATCCCAAGCTATAAAAGATTAATAAAATCGCTAAATTTAAATTATCATCAACACATCATAAAAGCACCACCATTTATCGATAAAAATGTTAATTACGGATGTTTGCAGAATTGTTTTGATTAGTTTTTTCTTGATAAACGGCAATTTAATTGTATTAATCACAATTTTCAATAATTATTGAAAATAAAAACCATTGCTATTACTAAGATAATATTTAATAAAATAACCAGAACCGAAAGAAAAAATTATCTTGTAACTTAATTATGACAATTATTGAAAGAAATAAGTTTATTCAGCCAATATGTTACACAGCTAAAATGCTTTTTCGGCGGAAAAAGGTAGTGGAACGCAAAATTCCGAAAATTCCAGCTTTAAATCTGCACTAGAGGAGGTGATTAATAGCAATTATATATGTCCATATACTCTTCTATACTTAGAGAAGGGTATATATACATATACTCTTCTATACCGCCACCTTTAATACTTTACAAACGGAAGAAGAAAGAGAATATACCTTTGTCCCTTCGCTGTAGATAACATCCTTTCAGAAAGAAATTCGAAATGAAAATGTGCTCTTTTATATTAATTTAATATTTACTTAAAGTTTTTATTATTTACTTGAAGTTTCGATTTCTTAAATCAGCTTTACATAAAATATTAAATTTCAAGTATGATTAATTAGAAGAATAAAGTTTTCACGCATTCTATCAAAATTCTGATACATTATTAAATTATATAATTACATATGTATTTTCGTCCTAAATATTTTCGAACTTCTTAGACAAGAACCTAACTGTTTAAGCGCATTCGTTGAATAGGTCTTCTACCATGAATTCGAAAACGTTTGGAGGTTGAGTCATTTATCGTCGAGTCTGCACTTTCATTAAATGATAAATAATTTGAATTTGAATCCATCGTATAGGTACGCTTTCGTTTTAGTGTTTGAAATGATTCATCCTCAACAGGAGGTTTTGGACGGACAATCGAACCTGGCAACGGAGCAAACCAATGTAAGAAATGGAAGAACTTTCTGTAGATACACATGCATAATGTAAAAAATTTTCGAGAAATGAATTACCTGCAATTGATGAGCACCGTTTGATTAGAGAATTCGCGATAGGCTTTGTATTCATGTGTTCTCCGGCGAAGGAGGGCAACCGCATTACAGACGCCATCAACGACCATAAACTAGTGCTGCCAGAACTGTGAGTCGCTGCTGGTCTTGCAGTCTCTTGTTGATTAGTTTCCTTTCCTACTTCGGAAATGTCGTCACTATTGTTGACTTGTGATATTGTTTTATCGATAACATTTTCAATCCGGCAATCACGCAAAGAAGGTCGGCGGGAGGGTGAAAAATAGCTGGGGCATTTTTGTGGTTCTACAAAATTATCGGCATCAATATTTTCCACAGTAATATCCATTCCAGAAGCGAGTGGCGCCTTATCGACGGGGCTAGATTCCGGTGTGAAAAAGGCTTCTTGAGATGAGTTCGATTCCTCAACTATATTCGGAGTTTCAAATACTATATGATTTTTCTTGATAACGGCACCTTTAATTCTTGTTCGGGGTGTTATGGGGACGAGATAATCGGCGCAGCCGTTTAGGGTATTTCGTTGACCGCCAGACAAAACTTCCTCAACCGACTCTTGTGTGCTGGAGCAATAGCTGTCTCTACCTACCTTTACTGCTTTCGTCTCGGTCGATGTAATAATTTCGACACTGCGGCAAGATTGATAAACGGAGTTGCAGTTGGAGAAATTAGTACTTGTAGATGATTGCGTGATATTATCACAGCTTAGGACACATGCGTGCTTGCTGTTGTTCTTTACCGCGTGAATAACATCACCCTTTAAAACCTCTGCACCACCCATTTTTTGCAGTCGTGTTATAACTATGGATTCTGTAGTCGTAGTTTTCTGAGAGGAGAGCACTATTTCATTTCGTAGTTGCGGAGCATTAACATAATTTTGAGGATTAATAGATTTGAGTTTGTGATTGCCTGAGTCAGGGTTAAAATTTCGCCGCAAAGCTGGAGATAGACGTAAATCCAATGGAGAAATGTTACCTAAAGTACTCCTAAGATTTACATTTTGCTCATCGGCTGCAGATAGGCGTAAATCCAATGGAGAAGTGTAACCTATAGTACTTCTAAAATTTCCATTTTGATGATCGGCTATTTAAGACATTAAAATAAGTATTATTTCGAGACGGATTATACACGTGGTTAGGTCTTCAAAAGCTTACTATTTAGACTGCTATCGCTACACTCGAATATTTTTCTACGAATGATACCATCTTTTACTGCACGCCCATGCTCTGCAATGGCTTTCTGTACACTTCTGGACATGATCTGACGCAAAGGAGTGACCGGAAGCATTTTAGAACGACCTCCCCCGACTTTGCGAAAACGATTTAACTCTAGCGATTGTTGTGAAGATGTTCTTAAAATGGAAAATAATCATAATTTAGTTACATTGCTTTATTACGATATTAATTATTTAAATTTAAATAAACAGAACCCATATTTTTCTTAGCATCTTAAATTTTTTAGCCGTTGATTTTGAATCTCGGCAACTCCACTTCATGATAAAATTGAGTTATCATGAAAAAATTTTACGCTGTTATGATCTTATATTTTATTAAATTTATTAAAATTTTAATTTCCTTATTTAAATTTTAATTTTTTTAAATTTTGATTTATTTTTTTTTATAAAATTATTATACGAGTATTAAATTTGCAAACCTGTAAATCTCTCGAAAACGACTGGAAAAAATGTGAAAACTTCTTTTTTGGAATTATTATAAGTGTTAATTAAAATTCTGTAATCAGTAATTGAAAAGTAATGGAAATTTACCCGACTGTTTGCAGAAGTACAGGCGCACTACCACCCTCCGTCTCGCTGGCGCTATTATAAATACTGGAAACCGCGGTGGAGACATTAAAAGTTCCCTCTTTAGGTTTAGTAATGACAATTTCCGTTTGAAGAGGCGTTGATGTTGAACGCACCAGTGTACCTTTACTATTATTTGATAAAATTCCGATATTCCGAGCGGCGGAAGAGTTATTAATCGAAGAAATATTCCGAATGGATGATACACTATCGCCTATGAATTCTTCGTGGGTGATTTTGGTTTTTGCTTTCAGGTGCAAATTAATCATGGAGACTGGAGTTATATCAGGCAATTTGCTGAATTCATTTGGTCCCGGCAAAGGCGAGGTCTGTGTAGCTATTGTTGTGTGAATTACTTTCGTACCGTCGCCGTGCTCGGAGGCTTCTTGAGGTGCATGTTTTTCAATAGTTTCCTCTACACAAACCATTTGTGGTTGTATGCATTTTGAAAATTCGTTCAAATCTTCAACTTTAGTGTAAATCTATTTAAATATTCAAATTATTCTACTTAAGATGCTGTATTTAATGGTATTATTAGATAGGTATATATATATGTATTTGTATTTGAATAAACTATTTTATTTATTAAAATTTTTATTATCATGGAATTTACCTTGAAACATTTCTGACAATTCAACGGCAGATGGTTCTTTTTAATATGTTCTAACATTTCACAATACATCGTTTTCTTCAACAGAAGTGGTTTCTTTGCACATATCGGACAGAATAAATATATTGTGGTTGCATGGTAAGCATCGTCACAATTGGCACTGTCGTCGTCACCATTGGAATTGTTGCTACTCTGACCGTTGGACATTGCTACTGGTTTGCGCACCTTAATTGCGTGAGACTTGATTTCATGCTTCAAGCGACATTCAGGACAACAGAAACACTTTTTGCAGACTCCACAAATAACCTTAAAACCGGGGAATAGATCTATTTTATTTATTGTACTGTAAAAATACGTAAATCCTTACATCATCAGGAATTTTCATTTCCTTTCCTTAACAGTGCCAAACATAAATTAGAACTAATCTAATGTTATTTCTTTAAATTCATCTCCCCGTTTTATACATATATGCATCCATACATATTCTTATTTTAACGGATTCTTTCTATTTACATTCATTTATATATGTATATGCATATATATGCCAAATATAGCTAAATGTGTTTATATATTTTTAAACATACGGATGTATAAATGCTTAAAAAGAATATGCTACGCAGTATAAAAAATTATATTTTATATTAATCAATTTTATGTAAAATAAATTATACAAATCATACAGTTCCCATAAGTTTTCAGTAATCGAGACAATTTTAATTTAAATTTTAAATGTGATTTTATATTAAATATGTATATTTATTAGAGGACTGCATGAAACGTCTCGAAGGCTTGTTCAAGACGTCTTACAAGTTTCAGGGGTTTCAAGTTTCAAATGTTTTCTTTTTCTTTCAAATCAAGCGGTGACTTTTGAAGGAGCTGCTGAAAACATTGCCACATATGCTTCCGATAGTCACGGCTTGATTCGAAATCAAATGGAAGCACTGCATCGACGCAAAAATGTTGCTATGTCAATTTCGAATCATTCGACACGTCTCATGCGGCTCTTTAATACGTACCATTGAGAAGATATTACAAATATCTTTCATTTATGTAAAATAACATTTAATCCAAAATCGTGTACTCTTGGAGAAAATTTAAATTTTTAATACAATTTTTTCTATTTATTAAATTTTCTCACTGTAAAGTGTATAATTAACCCACATAACTATGTCCATATTAAGAAAGCCGAGGTTCTTAACATATTCTTTTCTCCAGTATCAGTATAGGCTTTTAGGAGAAAATGCATTGTAAAGCTCACTTAATAAAAAAAAAAAAAGTTAGCCACAAAGTTATGAGGGTTATGATCCTTGCCGCGGCCGAGTATTGTGAACTTTAAAATGCATTTTCTCCTAAAATACTGCACCGATACTGTTAAAAAAATATGTCTGCAAAGCTATGAACCTGAGCCTTGTTAATATTGACATATGGGTTAATTATACATTTTACAGAAAAAAAAATTGTATTCATAGTAGTAAATGAAAAATTTAAATTTTCTTCAAAAGTAAACGATTTTGGATAAATTCTTATTTTACATAAATGAAAGATATTTTTAATACCTTCCCAATGAATACCATAGTTTCATAGAGTCCGTTTGCGTGCGTAATACGCATGCAAACGAAGTCTATTAAACTGAGCCTTTAAGCTATAAACGGCGAACGACTTCTATGTGTATAGGATTATCTCTTTGGTATAAGATCAACTGATGCGGTGTTCACATTGCGGAATTTATCAACAATAATTCAATTGACTAATTTACGAGTTTCTATTGTGCTCTTTCTGGTAATATTTGAGAATGTACACTGTTGTTTATCTGCCTGCTAAATAATGTCTCTTCAATTAAGCTTATGAAATTGTATTCTACATATGTACATATTTTCATTTGGGAAAATAAATTCTCATTTCTTTTTATTCAATGTATGTGTACAATATTTTCCACCATATTTTAAGGTAATAACTACAAAATCTGTGAGGTTTACCACATTGTTTTTCATTATTTTCATTATATTTACAAGTACCAAAATATTCTTGTACAAGTTACATTAATAACAAAATGGTCAGAGTGGGAGACACGTCAATTTTAGCAGGGCTATTAAATAAAGAGTAGTATATAACTTTTAGTAGTATAAAAATGTAGTATAGTAGTACAAAAATTTCGAAATTTTCAAGCAACAAAGGAAAAATAGTTAATTTAAAGACTTCCAGTTGTCTCGGATTGTTCAAATCAATTTTTCGCAATGTAACATGAGGCTAACGTAAGCTGTCAGTGTTTGTTGTACCATCCCTGTGAAAGCTTTATTGCATATTGAGAATTTTAGGCAGATTATTATTATCTCTGATTTCTGGAACTGCATCTTGCTTCAACAGGTCTTTAAAATAGCTATTCATTTTTTAAGAGTAATACCAAAAGTTGTGGAATGCCAATCGATAATCGGGAATTAATGCGAGCGATTGCAATCATTGCGGATGAACGCAATGCTAGAGTTACAGTAAAGCAGTCGGGAAAAGGGGCTTTGATCTGTGCAGCTTGCAGTTTTGTAGGTGGGCTGTTGCTAGGCCCAATGGGGTTAGCCATTGGTGGAGCCGCTGGTGGTGTTGCTGCATATAAAGCTACAAGTGGTAAGTGCGAAATTACCCACGCTTAATTATCGAGTTAATTTCCTTCATCATTTCACAGGAACCTTTCTCCCTTTGGGTGAAGTGATTCTCAATCTGAGTGACGTCCAACGTGAACGTTTGGTTCAGCATGTACAAAAAGCTTTGGCCGAGTTCCATCCAACAGACTTGGCCATGCTACTGCCACTCATTTTGAATAATGCTTCAATACAGGAAGCAGTTTTCAGAACGGCTGTAAAATTTGTTAGCAATGAGCTACAATTGCAAATTATTGACTGACGAGTACGGTTTTGGGTGCACTGTATGGTTTGATAACTTTAATGGTGCAATAAGTATTTAAATACTTTAGTGAATAATAATATAAATATATTTTTCATAATCGAAAGTTATTTGTAAACACTAAAAGTGTTTAAAACCCACTTTCAAATATTTTACAAATATGTATTGAATTATTTTGCTGATAGCACAAGAATACAACGTACACGGGTTAATGTACGATAGTAGGTTGTTCCCAAATTGAAGTTTGCAATTTACTTGGGCGTAAGACTTTTTGTATGAAAATTCTCGAATAAATGTCAAAAACTTGATTTAAGGCGATGTTGAATCTTAATCTTTAAAGGCTTAATAATTCAAAACCTTGCTGGCTTAGTTTTATACTCATATATTTGTAATGTAGTTGTAGTACGAGTACTTTTATCAAAAATACAAAAAAAAAATCACACATTGTTCTTAAATTATTAAACATATCATTGTCCTTAGTTATTACTCCCAATCAACGTTCACTTGATCCCAGTCCTCACAAAAAGGTTGGTCAATTGTCTCAATCATATGCTCACAATAAATGCAATCACTTGCTAGAATTTGCTCAACTTCATATTTAATTTTTTCACGAACTTTATGTTGACTATATGATTGCCCTGCCATTGCTGTTGATTGAGTTAATAATGATTCTAACTGTTGTTTTAGCATAGTCAATTTTCGACTTCTATCAGAGCTTAGCATTGGCGTAATTTGCTTCTCAAGACAATCGCTGTGAAACTTATGACCGCAGGGAAATAAAAAAAATGGCTTCACCAACAAGTATGATTCGCAAAGACCGCAAGGCTCATGCGCTTCGATACGAATGCTACGTTCACGTATGGATTGAAGATCTTTTCGTACTTGGTCCGCCTGTTTCGAGTATTCTTCCATATCATGCTGCAAATCTTTTATTTTTAGATTGTATTCCTGAAAACAATATATAGAGACGAGATATACACAATGGGATGGTATTGGGCAGACAAATAAGAAAATATTTACGTACTTTTAAAGCAAGACAAATTGGTTTCTTAAAGTCGTCAATTTTTTCGAAGTCTGAGAACAGTGGTAAGAGGTCTTCGATTCGAAGTAACTCACATTCTTCCAGCATTTGAAGAGCTTTTGCAACATCGTTCTTGCCTTTGATATCATGATGTGCTAGAAAAAGAGCCGAGCGCAGCATTAATTGAAATAAACGTTTTAAAATTTTAACTAAACACAAAAATGGGCAATCAATAATTTCTTACTCCAAAATTACCAATTCTTAGCCATAATTTTCGACGCAAAGCTTCTTCCTTCGGTTTGGATGCTGTCTCCTTGGCCAACTGCAGGTCGAAACTAAGAGCTAGCTCAACTGCCGCAGACCACATTTCAAGTAAGCAGTGAAGAAAAACACTAGCCTTTTTTGCGTTGAATTCCAAGCATACACTGAGTGCATAGCTCGTTTCATAGTGTACTAACGACACGTCATGACCTTCATTTTCTAAATAAGCCATCAAAGTCTCTGGTTTATGTTCGGCGTAGAGTCGTAGCAGATAGTTGTGTACAGCTTGACTACTTTCGGCCAGATTGTAAATTGCATATTCCAAATATTTAATGATTTCCTTAATGTGCAATGGACTGTCGATGGTTATGAGGACTGGCACCAAACGTTCAATTTCCAATCTTCGCCCTTGCGTCTTTAAAACTTCTATTGTTTCTTTTGGCATTTCTGCCATGAGCGTGGGGCAATATTTATAAAATAAGTCTGGCTCCTTATAAGCACCTAAAGTTCTCAATGCTTCGGCGTGCTGCTTATTATTAAATTGCTGGCTCAGTACAGTTTCATAATCTTTATTGTTTAAGGCCAGTTTGGATAGATTCGAAGTGTCGGAATGTTCCAAAATAACATTATAAATGACAGGGTAATTACTGCGTATGCATTTACTAACACGCGGCTGCTTAATAAAATCATCGTATGCGCTTTGCCATTTCTCACGTTCCGCTGTATCCCGAGTGGGCATGTTTATTTGTGTCATGAAGATATCTATAAGCCAAAGTATAAGTGCGGTTAATTGCTCAGTGCTGTCGTCACTTAGTTTCTCCAATCGTCGCTGAACATAGCTAACCAGGGGTAGTTTGTTTTTCAGATCCATGAATTTTAAACAAATTTCTTCGAAAGGCTTCTCTGTGTCTGCGTAAATTTGTGCGGCCACTTCGTAATTCTCATGGGCAAATGCTTCGTCGGCCTTTTGGATGAAAACAGTATCCAAGTGCTCGGGAGTTTCGGAGGCATAGATTTCTGCCATTTCGTAATCTTTTCTTTGAAGATAAATTCTCCAAATTTTACGTTTCTCATTTGTAATCCTGTAGTTAAAAACCGTATTGTCGGTGTAAATATAGATGGATCCAGAAAAAGGATCCCGCACAATATTCAGAAGCTTGCCCAACTGCTCGTGAAAGTATTCTTCGTAAACAACCTCACCGCTCAGTAGACAAATGCCAGTAATATGGTCAGGGTACAGGAGCAGAACATGATATTCAGTGAGAATAAATGTTTTTGGTAGATTCTGACGACGTTCCTCGTAAGAAAGATGCCTTTTCTGTTCGAAATCCAGAGAAATACTATCATCACCTCTCAGTATGATCCCGTCAGATTCATTGAAGGATACCTAGAGAAAATACTTAGAAACGTCAAAAAGGGATTATTTAACGAGTAAAAAAATACCTACCACGCCCGTGCGAATGCCTGTTCCGCACATCCAACCCCAATGCGTAGGTTGCTTCTCATTAGGTTGTGCAAAGAAACGTAGCATGGAATACGGGAAGTCTGTGGTTTCCTTAATAGTATAAGGAATGCTCAGACCATTCACATAGGCTGCGAATAATATTTGCATTGAAAATTTTTCTTCCAACTTAAATGATTCTTGAAATGTGTAAATGCAATCAACTGCAGAAGCAACAACGATGTATAAACTCGAGTCGCGTGGGTGCAACAATTCTAAAGCAGTAATGGGATATTTGGAACGACCCTCTCCAAGATCATAGACCTATAAGAAAATTACCAAAAAACTAATTCGCAAGGAAAAAAATAGAAAACAAAGAATGCCCAATGGAAGGAGGAATTAATCCCATAACAGTGTATGATGGTAAATAATGTCAAACAATATATCAAAACACAAACTGTCCAAAATGTCAAATAATTTAGAAACCATTGTACTCATACGTACGAGTAATTGTGGAATATAGGAATCATATTAGTTATGGGAGTCATAAGTTTATGTTGTAGGATTTAAAGATTAGTTATTTGTCCCAAATGAGTGTAATTGTATTCTTACTTGCTTGCAGGACGACAGCTTTTCTGTCTCCTGCGTTAGTTCCATCTCAAAAAGTAGCCCCCGACTTGTGCCCATTAAAATTGGTCCCGTGCTTGATTCGGTGCCCAAGTGCTTATTGAAAGCGACCGCGGTTATTTCATGGTCTTTGAATTTCTCAACTCGTCGTATTTTTGAGCCATCCCCGTGAATGTAGAGAAAATCTGCAGATAATCCGGGTGATTTTGGAACCAAAGAGGCAAGCAAGTGGTGACCAGTATGATCGACAAATAACTTGGACACTTTATAGCCAGCCAAATATCTTTCAATTGGGATTTCTGCACAAAAACAGGCTAAACATTAGTCAGCAATCGCTCATATACGCAAACCTACCGGCTGGTGGGATGGCTCGGGGCAAAAAGAAGCGCAGTAACGTCGTCTGTGGAGGGCCTGTGAGAAGGCAGTACATCCAATTTTTTGATACCGTCAAATGCAATATGTTGCCTGAATACTGTTGCGGTATCCGAAGCATCAGTTTGCGTTTGGTGAAAATGGGTGTTTCTTCATCTGCGCTTTTCTCGCTGGCTACGCTGCTGGCGTAAGAATCATTAATTTTGAGAAAGTTTGGGGGTGCAGTTTTTAGTTTCCCCGTTTCGCTAAGCGAGGCCATTTTATTCCTAATTATGTTCTCCTAATCCAATAAGGCTCCTTATTATTCACAAGTTACAAACGAAAAAACTGAGTACATTTCAGCAATCAAGTGTTTGACAATAGCCATCAGCTGTTCGATAGCAGAGAAATCTCTGTGTAAGTTTTAACAGTGCTTGCAAAATAATGAAATCACAGTAATGTAAGTTTCTGACGCCAAGTGGAATAACGTACGTTATAAAGTATTTAAAGTACGTGTCCCACTGGCCCATGATCCAAAATTTAGTAATAGTAGTAATTCTTTTAGAGATCGTGAATTAGGTTGGTGGACAATTAGAGTATAAAAACTTTGTTCTTCAGTTTGTAACGCATTACGGAGGCGTAGCGGGTGTAGAAAGTTATATATGTATAGTCTTGTTCAGAATCACCGTTATCCGTTCTGTCCGCCTGTCTATCTGTCTGTGGATATTACAATTACAGGAGAACGAATAAAGGTATCAACATGAAATTTCCAGCAATTTTGTTTTGAGTATTGTTATCTCACAATAAATAGGTTTGATCTGCTCAGTGGTCAACTATGTATATTATGATATATGGATCGATTGTCATCATTGATTTGACAACTATGAGTGGGGTTGTACATGTTTTTTTAGCTTTCCTTTTTTTACGAATGATATGAAAAGCTTAGTCCTAATCGCAGTTCCCTTCTAAAATACTCTTTCCCAGCACACTGGTAGCGCTCCCAATTTCTTTTGATACAAACCAGGGTCGCTGAAATTACAAGAGCTGAAATAAGATAAGGCAGTTATTTGGGATTCACACACGACTCGACTATCGTCGTCGATTCAGCTTTGTTCGTTTTCAGGTTTTTGCTGGTAAACAACAACAACAATGGAAAATAACAAGGCAGACTTAACAAGATTGTGCTCGCTTGTGTATACCGAATAAGACCGATGTCCCACAGAACGCGATTTTCGCTGAGTTAATCGATGCGTAATTTTCGCGCTGCGTTTTGGTGGTCAAATAGAGCGCGAATCGCTACTAAGTTAAAGAAATCAACTGGGTGTATATATAGATGGGAAGATATTTGCCATATAATAAATAATAAATATAAATATGAATAATAAATACCAAAATGCCAATTTAAAAAAAAATTTGCTTTAAAGTTTCAACTCCTAACAATAGCTGATAATCTAAACTCTCTGGCAGCTCCGAACATTGCAGAACTGTACTCAAACAACACTAACACAAGTAGGACATTTTGTAAGTTTTCACACGGCGACGCGAAAATCTATACGCTGCGAAAGTAAGCAAGGTTTTTTCTCTGTGTGACGTCTTATTTGATTTCCGGGCGAAAAGTACGCCCTGCAGAGAAGCGAAAATCGCGTTCTGTGTGACGGCAAGTAAATATCGCTATATCATGAAATTCGATATGTTTTCTGAACGGTCGATTGTGGATAATGGGAGGCAGGGTCGAGAAGAATCGGGAAAACACATTGTTTGTGTTTACGGAATAATAGGGCAATTTTTAATTGAAATAAGAGCCGAGTTAAAAATGTTGGAGAAAGTTATCTCACAAAATGTTTTCCGTCAAAATTTCACAATTTCTTTAAAGGAAAAATTGTGAAATTGAAAAGCCGCATCAAAATTGAAAAAAATTGAAAGGCCGCAATTTCGATTGAATCGAGATAGATGATCAATTTCATGAGTGCATTATACATAAATGACATTTACAGTCAAGTTATCGACTTTAAAGAATGTGTCTCCCCACATTTTTATACCCTACACCCGAAGGGATGACTCCGTCCGTCTATCTGTCTGTTTGCTCGTCCGTCTGTCTGTTTGTTCGTCCGTCCGTCTGTGGAAATCACGATTGCAGGAGAATGAATAGAGATATTGTTATGAAATTTGGTACGAATATTCTCTGTTATCCTAGGCTGGTTGGATTTAAAAATTGGAAAATCGGATCACGCCTTCTTTTTATAGCGAGTATGATTTAATCTGTGGTTAAAGATCAATTTCTCAGCTTTTAGAATACATTTGAAGCTAAAATTTTATTTCCGAGTCTACCGTCTAAGACTAAAATAAACTCCCAAAAATGGGCGTTGCACGCCTACTGATATACCATAAAACATATAATAAGGTGTTTGTTGGGAAATGCGGTGTTGTAAATCATTTAGTAGATCAATATTTACTGTCTATAAGTGAAATGAAGTGGGCTTTTCGCATCCACTTTTATCTTCTTTTTGACGGATGCGGGTGTAGGGTATATGAGCTTCGGCTAGGCCGAAGCTAACGCTCGTACTTGTTTATATTACAATTTTGCCAAGTTAAATGCATACAATATAAGAACGAAAATACAAAACGAAGAAAACGAAATTCGGATTGTAAATACTTATTTTCACTTTATCTTATATGTCGTTTTTTTCGTGTATGTAGATATGTAGACACATATGTAAATAAAGCTTAAGCGAATTTAGTGCAAACTTTTGCAGTTCTACGGCTTAAAACAATGCCGAAACGAAGAGATAACTAACGAAATTATATACATATGCATATTATGAGCGATGAAATAATACCGGCTAAATAATTTCTTACTTTATAATAAAACAGTGCCGGTTGAGCGCAAAGTTCCCGGTTAAAATTCGCTTATATACATATGCATGTTTATGCATGGTTGTGTATCTATGTACGTGTAACAGCGAAGCGCAACCTACGTCACGTGGATTCCAGGCTTGGTTCTCGAGAACGCGGTGGAGCCAGCGGACTAAAATCATTGCTAACTGCTGAGTAGGTACATAAACATCTATGTAGGTTGGTTTGTTTCGTGATGGTATTGGAGCAAATGTTGAGGGAGCAATACTAGCCCTCTTCTGTTTCGTTGCTCCCAGTTCGTTATAAATACCAAGCGTACAACTCGCCGACTTTCATTCTCTCGCAGTGGTTAAAGTGACATGACAGTGAAGACATCGGTACACTGTGACAAGTCATGTATCAGCATGTCCTTCCAAACACAACTCATATTCTTGCCAACGGTAAGCGGAACAAATTTGTTAACAAAAACAAAGACGACTCACAAAAAAGTTAGTTGATCATTTTCAAAGTGATTGATACAAATATAATATGGAACAATTTTATATACGAGTACATAAATTAAATAAATAATACTGAAAATCATAAAAAATGCTATAGCAATAAAAAAGTGAAAAATTAAAGGCTTGTAGGGTTGCGAGTGTGTGTGTGCATCTTATCGTATAAAAGTAATAAATTTTATTAATTATGAATTCAGAAGTATATATACATACATACATATAATCACTAAAATCGACGGTGAAAAATGAAATTAAGTATCAACGCCAATCTTTTGTTTCGGAACGGATTGTAATTACATGCATATTTATATATGTATGTAGCTACGTAGCTATATTTTCATATAAACGAGTGCATATACATATGTATATGTACATACACGGTTAAGAATGGAAAAAGTGATGCAACAATGGATTAAATGTTTGCAATTTTTCGTAAAAAATTTTATTTCATAGATAACTTCGGAATCTTCATACGTAGCGTGTATATGTATGATCGCTAAGGAATACAAGTGTGTATATATACATATGTATGTTTATGTAAATATTTTGTACTTGCGGCGGACAATGTTTGGCTTTGCTGTTACATATGTTAAGCTGTATATACATATATATGTACATAAATGCATATAAATTGTATATAAATGCATATAAATTGTATACAAAAGAAAAAACTTATGGATGTGCATACAAATCCATACATATGTAAATATTTTAGTCAATAGTTTTCGGTCAGTCTGGAAGTGTTAATGGGTTACTATAGTAACCAATATATTTAACCCAATATTGTCAAACCAAATCCTCTACTTATATGATTTTTATTGGATGCATGATACAAATCATATAGTTTTGTATTTTTGCTAATTAACTACGTTAAACTAATATAATCCCGATTTACAATGTACTTATATACATATATATGTTGATATAAGTTAATATAAAACAATTACATGAACTAAAAATTTGGAATTACCGCAAGTGAGTACGTATAAAACCAGCCAACGGGATTTTTCTCTAATACTATGTACTGTATTAGAGAAAAATCCAGTAATCGAGTAAAATAAAAAATCCAAAATCGAGTAATTATTCATTTACTTAATCTAAAATACTATTAACAAAAAATAACCTTGTTATATTAAAATAAAGATAATTTTCTAAGAAACGAAAAATTGATTGTGCAAAAATATCTAGAAACTACGACGAACTGTCCCTCCCGAAGAGTGTTAAGAATTAGTTATTCGTTGTAGTTGTTTTTTTAAAGAGTATTTTATTCTCGGACTTTGGAGAATGTGTAGTTTTTGGGCTTCCAGGGTAGAAAGGCCATTATAGAAAAGTTAGATATGTTTTGTGATGTCTGCTTTCGTCATCATTCATGCCACATTTTTCGCATACACACTTAAAATAGTTCCCAGGCGTTCAAATATTTATCCATTAACCCACCACCCATTGCACATGCGTTTACAGAGAGATCGAGAAAGAGAAAACAACCATACAAATTGCTCTGGTTCATCAACTCTATGGTGAGTTTATTAAACGTTCCCTCAATTTCCATTTAAATATTACACAGAACAGCTGATTGCTCTGGGGCTTGTCAGTTAAAGTGTCCCTCTCGTTTTTAGCCAAATTATAGACACGCGGTAAATTTGATTTTCATAATACATTTAAGTTTCGTCTCGATATTATAAACGTACTTTCTTATCGTTACTACTTGTCGAAGTACATCGACTTTCGTGTGTTTGGTGTAATTTGGCGCTTTTTCAACTGCAGATTTCATATCAATATCTCACTCTAATATAATCCTGTTTATGATGGGGTAGGGCCGGTTAGGTCTTTTGCCGGGTTCGTACTCTAAACGGAATTCCTGCTGCCAATATCGCTCTCTCTCTCTCTCTCTTTCTCTGTGTCTCTCTGCCCTGATACTGGTACTATGGGGTCATATGCCTATAATAAAAGTAAAAATATGTAATATTTTGGATTACTTATAAATTATATTTTTTATAAGTTTTTAGATTCATATAAATGTATACATACATATGTATGTATGTATGTTTTAATATTTAATATACAATAAGTTTTTAAATCGAATGAAAATATTTTGATAGTTATTTAAAAAAATTTTACATTTGTTTTATCAACATACATAATAAAATTCGAAGTATAAAGTATACTTTAAGAATATTGTATTGTTTAACACACTACAATACTTACAATACACTCCACAATGTGGTTTAACCCACTACAGATACATCAAGGACATTTCACAGTACGTCTGCGCAGGAAACGGATTTTCTTTAATGCAAAAATTGATTCCATCGCACAATGATTATTTGTCGGCATTGTCGAGTTGTTGTTGTGAGTATTTCTTGGAATTTGTAGTACTTTAAGAGAGCTCTTCAGTATGAATTTCTAAAAGTGTTGTTTCTGCATATGGGTCGACGGTCGGACGGCGATTGCGTATCCTCCACTATTTTTAGCATACTTTTAATTCTCAACATGTCGTGTATACGCGCTAATGACGAGCCCTTGGTATTTTGCGATATTAGCGATGGAAAGAAAAACATCGGAGGAAGGAAGTAAGGAAGGAATTAGAAGCTTTTTATGTATTTTTCTTATCAGTTACAATTTTGTTGTTCTATAGCGTTTTTGCCTTTCACACGAATTCGATTGTTTTATTATTACGTATGCATAACTGATGTGTTCACATAGAATGGAGCATCGTGCCCTTTTGTGCATCGTGCCCTTTTGTAACTTACTTACTGTGTTTGTTAAAAACTTAAGTCATTCTTAACACAAAATGCTCTTTTTAATTCTCCGTAAAATTTTAAAAATGTTTCTTGAATATGTTTCGCAACTTTCTTAAGAACCTTCCGGTATTCAGCATTATATCGACAACTCAAAGAAAGATTTCAAGTTAAGATTAGAATACTCGTAGTACTTATAGTTGTGCGGAAAGTTTTTGTTTCACTCTAACCCGAAATTTAAAGTTTAGCATCTGTTTTCTCAAAAGCTATTCGACTTAGCGGCTCAATTTAAAGAGGCTAAATCGCTCTGGTTGTAGTTCCGCAAAGAGGTAAGTGACCATTAATAAATAAGGTAGTCGTTGTAGTTGTTTTTTTTTGTCTGCGTGCTCTAAAATTTAGCGACTTTTCGTGTTATTACTGCAATCATCATAACATTTCCATATATGTACATACATACATAGTATATCCATACGTACATACATATATACAATTTTTATTGAAATGTACGCCTTGACTCAATTGGTCTTAATTAAAATTATACCCAAGTGGAAATGAAATTTGTTCTGTTAGTTGAACGTATGTATATATACCGATACATATTTATTTATCTCTGAAAGTGAATTTCGTACCTCCAAGGTACTCTCTGTACGTATGTATAACAGTCACAGAGAGAGAGAGCAGAAATTGCTTCAACAAATTGCTTCAATGTGGAGACGATTCGATCGTTGACTGATGCCAGAATGTTCTCTCTTCGTTTTTTTCTCATTAGAGAAGATGGTACGTGTGTAAACTAGCGGTTCCTAATCTTTTTAACCAACAGCGCTTGAGAATTTAGGGCGTTCCCGAACGTTTGTTGACGTTACAAAACTTTTTCTCATCGCAAAAGCGCTTACCGAAACGTTCGCAATGTATTAAATATAACACAAGAAGAGGCAGTAAAAATTAAATTTGGAGCATTTGGCTTCGTTATTTAGCAAATTATTTTGGCTGCATTTTAATTAATTTCTTAAATATTGCGTAAAACAACGAAAGCAACGAAAAAGCGATAAAATTCTAATTTACAAAAAATACGAAATTGCGAGCAGCAAATTTTCTATGATAAATGTTCTGCAAGCACGATGCGTAGAGATGGCGCCATTTTCTCGTTGCGCGTTGGGTCTGTTTTCAGTGTCAAGACTCATTTTGCGCTATAAAAATATTTTACAATTTTTACGTTACGGTCACAAAACGGTGAAATGTTTACAGAAGAAAGCAAATAAAAATATAGTTTATTTTGAAGTAGAAGAAAAAGACGATGTAGATGAAAAATAAAAAGAAATCAACAAATTCTTGAATTAAAGCTACACAAATGTAAATATGTTTGTATATGCGAGTACATACACATAATATTCTTCAATAAAGTGGACCACATATGTAAATAAATTCGGTTGAGAGGGCGGTGTGAATGAGATTTGGCGACACCATTTTTAATGAAGCAATTCCTTTGCTTTTCAACTTTTGTTTACTTAATTTAAATAATTGAAAACAATGAATGTTACTTAAAAGGTTTCGCTATTTATTATTGTTGTTAGTGTTATTTTTGTTTATAGAGATTTTTAAAGCAACAACTGTGAGAATTGGACATCTATGTAAGTCTTGAGGTCAAGTCTTGAGGGCGTTGACAAAAAATTAGCGTCACTAATTGAGTGTTAAAAACAGAATTTACTTAAGATTTAGATTTTACTTTCATATAGTAAATTTCGTTTCTTATTTAAAGATTAAAACACATTCTGTATTTTCAAAGAACATACATATTAAAAAAACTCATTATTATATAACATAATAATATATAGTAGAAACTATTTGTAAAACTCATTTTTTTAAAACAATTTTTTTTTACTGACACGTGACAAAATATCTAACGACTCAATGACGCAAACATATCGCTCGCTGCTTTACGTAATTCGTCCGTCCGTCCGTTCACTGTTTTCTTTCTAAATTAACACTTTTTAAATTTTTGTTACTTAAATTTCTTATAACTGACAGCCTTTTAATTGAAATAAATTCTACTTATGACGATCAGAAAAAAGGTTTGGAATTTTTCAATTTATTTGCTCTTATTAATTTTTATGGCCCTTTCTGTTTTCAATTTGTTGCGATTTTAAAAAGTTCTTCTTTGTTTCAATGATTTATATGAATATCAATGTATCGTATATGTATAAATTCGTATGTAACGTTACAAGCAATAAAAATGTATGGCTTGTACCTTTTGTTTTATATGTATGTATATTATTATTTTATTGGCAAACATTCTCCATAAGTAAATTCAATTTGAAATGTTTCTTTAGAGTATGAAGAAGATACATATCATTATAGTGTTATATTTTATAATAAAGAATACCTAATAAATGTGAAGAAGTATTCGTTGTCAATACTTAATTATTCAATACACAATTCTAATACAGATTAAATAAATTCTCGGCAAAAGATATTGCTTTACATTTTAAAATCCATTAAATCTATGAATTAATAATAATATTATTTAGAATAAATTGATGACTATATACTCGAAATCATAGCGAATGTTCAACGGATGTTCGTTTTTCAGAGGCGAAATTGTACCAACATTTTGAATACGATTTTATTTCAACACTGTAATGATATGATATTGATACGTAAAATATTTAAAAAATTATGGATTAATAATTCTTAGAGAATTTTAAATTGTAATCTTTCATAAACTTTTTAAAATAATAACAATTACTATTGTACATATTACAATATATGGAGAAAAAATGATAAAGTATAATATGTATTCTATTCCGGTTCCGGTTCTCTCAAATTATGTTAATGTAAAATAATATATGTATGTATCTACATATATTCGTTTATCTTTATATTGTAAGTTTATGCACAATATAAAGAATATTTTGGTTCAGAGCCAAATAAAACCAAAAATGTTTTTATACAAATTTCTTGTATTGTATAAAAATTTCAAAACGAACCTCGTGATTATCACACATATTGAAATGATTTTCATTCTTGTTATAATTTCTCGTGTTGATGTCGTTGTTGTTTGTCGCTGTAAAACCCGGTGTCGGTTTACTACGAATAACCTAAATTTTGTATTTGTCAAATTTTGTATTTGTTAAATTTTGTCTCATTGGCATTGACGATTTTTAAGGAAATACATATATAGTTACTTAGTTTCGATTGTTTGTTCATCTGGCTTAATAGACCGAACAAGTTCCTCATAACAATAATGTAGTGTGATATATATTCGATTTGTGGGCTAAATATGCAGCCCCCAACATATCTAACAACTCATGATTTCGTTGTCCTTTAGAAAATATCATATACTCGTATACATTTATACGTTTAAGATACTCGCCCTTAGGACTTTATGAGAAATAATACACGCTTCAAAATTTTTGCACACATTTTCAACTTATATGAACTGATATTTGTATGAAAAGCCTAAAAAAGATGGAAAGTTCTTCGATGGAGATCGATCGTTGCAAACAATTTTTAGTTATACATACGTTCCAGAGAATATCGTGTAAAAAAAGACACAGTATGTAATGGGAAAATATTAGATAACTCAATTTTAACATGAACAGACTTAGGTCACTTTCAAAACAAACGGTTCATATCAAAGAAAACAAGTAAGAGCGATAACTTCGGCCTGGCCGAACCTCATATACCCTACACCCGTATCTGTCGAAGTGACGATAAAAAGTAGGCGGGTGACGCCCACTTTCATTTCATTTACATATAGTAAATTTTGATATAGTAACTCATTTTTACAGCACCGTTTTTCTCAACAAACTTCTCAATAAACTTATTATATGGTATGGTATACCGGTGGGCGTGTCACGCCCATTTTTGAGAGTGTATTTAAGTTTGACACCATGGACTCGGGAATGAAATTTTAGCTTTAAACTCGCTCTACAAGCTGAGAAATTGAGCTAAAAGCAAGGGAAAATTCATATTTTCTATAAAAAGTAGGCGTGGCACTGGACCGATTTTCTCCATTTTCAATACCAAACAGCCTATGGTGACAAAAAATATTCGTACCGAATTTTATGGCATTAGCTCTATTCGTTCTCCCGTAATCGTGATTTCTACAGACAGACAGACAGACAGACAGACAGACAGACAGACAGACAGACAGACAGACAGACGGACGGACATGGCTAAATCGACTCAGGAGGTGATTCTGAGCCAGAATATATATACTTTTCTATACCTGCCACGCCTCCTTTAATGCGTTACAAACGGAAGAACAAAGTGAATATACCCTCATCCCTTCGGGTGTAGGGTATAAAAAAAACCAAGGAACAGCTAAATTCAAAATAATTAAAACTCGAATTTTTTTTGTCCGTTTAAAAACAACTTACCCTGTTTTTACACGGTAAGTTTTTTACATTTTTGTCGGTAGTGTTTTATTTCAAAATCGTGTTAAAAAGCACCGTGCAAAACAGGGTTAGGTGTAGTTTTTTTATAATACTATATACGATATTTTTGTACTATGTAAAAAATAACATTCTCATTATCTAAATGACTAAATGTATACAATATTGTTTGCTAAAAATATTTATAAATAAAAAAAAAAAACGAAAATTTTTATCACTCTTCCTCCTGCCTGCTGTCTTTGCACCCTTTCCTACTCCTCAAATCATCTCTCCCGTTTCGCAGCGCTTGTAGTCGTCGGCAAACGTAAAAATTCGCTGTCAGCGAAAAGCGAAAAAAGTGTATTGATTGGCACTTTTTATAATGTAGCAACAAATTTAGAAGCTGTAAAACACAACAAAAGCACAACAACAACAAGTATAACACTTCAACCAGCAAAAATGGCATTTTACTGACGCAATATAGTGAATTTTTGTTATAATGACTCAATTCTCAATTCTTAAATGAAAGGAATGAACATAATGAAAGGAAAATGAATTGATCGACTAAAATTTTGTCGTTTATGAATTTGTCCATCTGCGCGACATGTTGGTAATTGTCAAATTAGAGAAAGTGCAAAAATGTTTGATGTAAAAATAAATTGAAATTGAAATGAGTTCTTCAGTTAATCTATTTAAATTAGAGATTATTATGATTGAACGTACAATACTTAATACATGTTATTCGTGAAGATGAAAATTATTTTCAATTTCAAATATTAATACATTTTTTAAGAGTTTTATTTATTTTTTTTAACCTTAACTAACTTAATTTTGTTTTTTAAAGAAACTGCTTTTTTTAAATATCAAGTACTTACATAATATACAAAAAATATGAACATTTTTAAAACCTTAAAAGTACTGAAAAAATATATATGAATGAATGTTCTTAAAATTCTATGGCATAAGAAGAACAAGATGTGCTGTAGTAATGTGTTGTATAATGTCAAAATAACTTCACAAAATAAATTTTAAAGATTTCGTCTTTGAATCTTCAATAATATTGAAAACCAACAAAAATATATACACACTAAATATAAACATTTTTAACAATACAAAATTTATTTGTTTGGACTAAAATGAAAAGACCTTTTCAGGAAGAACGTCTCGAATCATTATTTCAAATTAGAAGTAAGGAAAAAAAATTATTCTAAGATATCGAAAATTTATATTGCGTAGAAGGAAGAATTAGAGTAAGAGAATAGTATTCAAGACTCTTTTGGTAAAGTAAAGCACTTATTTCGACAACTAATTTTCATGACTTTTGAAATTTTTAAGATTTCATTTGATACTACCAATTTTTCACACTGTACTTACACATCTCAACTTCTCATAAGAAGATACATATTATTATTATTATTATTATTATTATTATTATGTTTTGCATTGTTTGACGATGCATTATTTGATGTTCGTTAATGGTTTGAATCATTCATTGGCAAAGTACTATTTCAATATGATGAATTTCATTTGAAATTAAAATTACTACAAAATTGTTAATAAATTCAAAATAATACACTTCTGAATTAAAATACAGTAGACTCCCATAAAATGCGGAAGAGACCTGGCGAAACTTGAATAAAATGTGAAAAATGTTGCATAAAATTATATTTTGTATATATGTATGTACGATATAATACGATATATGTATACACGTTTTGCGAAAAATGAGAAAGCTAATTTTAATAATGGTAGAGAGTTAATAATTCTAACTAAATTGTAGTCAAAGATAGTATGTATATCACGAAAGAATATTAGTTTTAAAGTTTTGTTACCGTTCACATTATATGTAGATATTAATATGATTTCTTATAAACGTAAACGAATACATTTGTTTTTCTAAACACAAAATCTGAAACTGTTCGAAAATGTTGGTTTGTTTTTCAAAATTTATCTTTTGCGTCATAGAAGACTGTTTAACGATTAATACTCATTACTTGCAAATTTTTTATCGTGTTTTACTAAGTCACCGGAGCCTACTGTAAATACAGAAATAAGAAGAAGAAGAAGGAAAAGAAGCAATAGATTTGCTGCCAAATTTATAGAATTCATAAAAGGTGCAGAAATAATTAACTAATATATACGTACATTAAATCGTGATATTATAAATATTTGTGTGTTTAAATGTTTTAAAATATTTTAAAATATAAATACATATTTCAAAATTTTTATATTACAATATAATAATTTTTTTTTAAAATTCAATTCCACAAAAAAGATGGCTGCAATAAGTTTTAATGGCATTAATAAATTATTTTGTATAACTTTTAATATAAAATAAATTTATTTAATATAAAAATAAAATAAAAAAAAAATTAATACATATACTAAGTTGTTTGTGAAAAAGACGAAGAACAAAATAATCAAAATAATTCAAAAATTTAATGGGCGGGAAATTTTCACAGCGCGTTCAATTTATAAATAAATAAAAAACTCGACGATGGTTCATTTGGTTCGTTCCAATACGAGTATAAAAATGCCTACGTGTTCACATCAACGTCTACATGAAGCCATATGAAACGAAATAGCCACCAAACTTTAGTGTTTCTAGGAAGGAATACATATAGTACTCTTATGTACATGCATACCGAAAGATATGCTCTCAGCTTAAAAGAAAATACGAGTACATGCATACAACTTTTATCATCTATTCTTTTGCCGTTCAGTGAGTGTTTCTTCATTCAAAATAATTGCATTGCATTTAACCCATAATTATATATTCACACACTTATATTTGCATGTTTTCGCGCCAAGAATTAAAAAAAAAAAATGACAGTTAATGGGTTAATTTTCAATAAGCTCTTTTTTCAGGTCTCTGCATTCTCAAGGTTTAAAAAAAACAAATTCATAAATCTTTTAAACGGAAATCAACATTCAATTCATGATTGCACTTAAGCTAATGGTAGATATTTGTAAAAATGATGAAAGAAAAAATTCGCAAAATCTTTACTGAAAATGCAAAATTGTTCTAAGATAACCATTTTCTAATAGCTTAGAAAAAGTATTGAGTTTCTAGCTATTAAAAAATGTTTCTTTCTTTATCTTTTCTTTTGAATTGTACTAAGGATCTACAACTTTTCCAATGGCACTCGTTGTGCCAAAAAATGGTGATTTGTATTAGAGAGCTGCATTAAACGTCTCGAAGGCTTGTTCAAGACGTCTTGAAAGTTTCAGGGGCTGTCTGAAATGGTTCCATTGCATTCAAATCAAGCCGTGACTTTCAAAAGCGCTGCTGAAAACATTACCACATATGCTTTCGAAAGTCACGGCTTGATTCGAAATTAAATGAAAGCACTGCTTCAACGCAAAAATGTTTCTATGTCAGTTTCGAATCATTCGAGACGTCTCATGCAGACAGACTCTAATTTGTATCTCATCCTCCTCCTTCCAATCCTCTTCATTCTGTGAGAATAAGACTTGTTTATAATATACTCATAATGAAGGAATATTGTTGAATTAATAATTTATGATAATGATAATGGTATTATGTACTCTGATAACACTCGTAGTATCTGATATGCGCAATAGATGCAGTATACTTATCCTATCCTAACCTGAATTCTATATACCTACATAAATTGATAAATAGGGGGTGAGTTGAAATAGAATAAGGCCAACTAAGTTGGGAAATTTAGTTGGTGCTCACACACACACTCTCTCTCTCTCACTCTCTCTTCCGCTCGTTTCCGCTCTCTTCCACTGTGATGAACAGTTTTTCTTCTTTATTACTAGTGCTCAGATCAACCTAATTTACGCGTATTTTATTACACTTTGTAAAATTTTTGTTAAATACATGTTATTTGTTCAAATCCTTGTATAAGTTTAAAAAAAAAATTTCCCCGCTTTTAATACGGATAATGTAAGCTTTTACAATAACTGCAGGAAACTTCAAGGCATTGTTATTGCAGTAGATAGAATACATCTTATTTTCGTCCCAAAAATTGTGAGAAAAACGAGAAGATACAGAACAAACTACCACCAATTCCATTTTTAGACATTGCTTTTTCCGATTCAAACTCATTCACTCTCTCACTCTCGTTGCCTTGCTGCCCACCGCGCTTTCCATAACCCTCAATCTCGTTCTCAATCTCGTATTGATACATAGAGGTCGTCGTGTGTAGGTTTTCTTTAGTACGGATTGTTCGTCATCGTCAGCGCCATCGGTGTGGGTTGTTGTTGTACAGAACCGAAATTAACTTCTGTTTCGTACAGACATCGGCTTGTCGACTTGCAAGGTTGGCGCTTCTATGTTGGAAAACTTGCCGAACAGTTTGTTCAAATCCATTGTCGTTGTCGTGTGTGTTGCTGGTGCTGACTAAAATTTGCGGCGAAATAATTTGAAAAATTTGCCATACGTCCATGCCATGCGCGACAAAATATCTCAACTATTTTGCTTGCAAAGAAACGCATGCAAAAATAATCCAACAGATTTTCGAGGTGTGTTCTAATCTCAAATATCAGTGAATTTTCTAAAAATATGGGCACTTTTTATTGTTTAAAAAAAAAAATTAAAAGTTAAAAAGAAAACTTGGGAAATCCAGACGGAGTATACCGAAGCTGTTAATTTAAAATAAAATTTCATGCAATTACTTTAAGTTTATCAACAATTATAACTAATCAAAACAATTTTTCTTATTTTTTTCCCCCTTTTTTAAAAACGGTTCAAATACTATTCGCTTGAAAACAATTCTCAACTGTTTGTCTAAAAATTGGCCAAATTTTCATTAAAATTGTGTGTGTATACTGCATTCCGCCCACATGACTACATATACATACACCGATTTGTATATACCACACATAAAATGTATGGTACGAAAAAGGACATAATGTGCCAATTAAAGTCACGAGCAACGGGACAACGTATACCAATGGGTCTATTGGGTCAGAAGGGCCCGAAGCGGCAGAGACCGACTCATCAGGGACCGGGGGGATGCGGCAGCCGTTGGAGAGGAAGGGCTCAACGCCGAACAACGCTGTTCACCTCCAGAGACGGGTGGGACTCTTCAGTGGGGTGGCTTTAATTGTCGGGACGATGATAGGTAAGTACATACATACATACATACCTGTTTTTTATATAATAAAAGGTAACCGAGGTATTAAGGGTTAAGTGTTGCAGCTAAATACTTAAGTGGTCTCTATAATGCAGAATACAGTATTTAATATTATAAGCCATTATATACAGCCGTTATAAGCCAAGCTTATAATAGGTTCCAGAAAGAGTATTTGCATGTATTTATTCCTTTCTGAAATGCCGCAGACAGTTTTTGGTGTCTGCAACGGCAAGAAAAATGTATTATGTATAATAAAAATGTATTATTTTATTTAAAGTTTTTGATTTTTATAGTTGAAAATGGCGAAGGAATTCTCTTTCTGTAGCTCAAAATTTTGCCTGCTCCGTTGAGAGATATCTATTATTATTTAATAGATATCTTATCTATTATTATCTATTTACATACAAATATGTATAACTCTGATGTTTATTTATATTCTTTATTAATTTTTTTAACTTAGTAATTTTTTGCGTTATAATAAAAAGCTTCCCAAAATGCTTTTTTGTTTGACTTTGTCTTACGAGTAGTACCATAGAATAAGTTGGCTACATATAGAATATATAAAAATTTATAGTTTTAATGTTTCTCTTCTTTATTATACTTTTTTCTCAATATAGATTTCTATTTTAAGATTTATATGTTTAATTTTCTCATGGCTGATTTGTATTCAAAACGACATCAATGGCAAACTGTCTGCAATGGATTCTGGCCTCTATGGATTTTCCAAATTTCGAAAGAAAAAAATTTACAAACAGCTCAAAACGTCTTATAAAAATTTTAAATTGGAAAATAGCTTTATATTCGATATAAAAAATTTTTTTTATATCGTATAATGTACTTACATAGATTCCAAAAAATATTTCTTTAAATTAATTGAATAAATTATAAGTTTATGATTTTTAAATTTTTTTTTTTCTCATTTGTTTTTGCAAATATGGGAACTGGTCCGTTAACCCTTTTAAATACTCGTACATCATGGCTAATAGAATCCTTATAGGCTTCATCTACTATATATGATTTTTAAAATAAATATTTCACAACATGTTGCTCTACATTTTTCTTTTTTAGGGTCTGGAATTTTTGTGTCACCGTCAGGTCTACTGGTGCGTACTGGTTCCGTCGGTGTAAGCTTTATCATATGGCTGGCCTGTGGTTTGCTCTCTCTATTGGGTAAATTGAACTTAATTTCATTTCATTTGATTATATTAAATGGTAATAGAATACCAAAGTTATACAATACTTTTAAGACAAACCGCATTTTTGAAGGTTGCATTTAAGTTTTCGGTTTTTTAAAGGTTTTTGGTTTTTCTAAAGGTTTTCGGTTTTAAATACCAAAGGAATTAAACTTGTAATGAACTTGTAACGAATTGGTAATTGATTAAGATGTTCTTTATGTCTATTCCAGCACGAATTAATTACAAAACTGAAGGATTTTTATTTTTTTTAATTCGTTTTATATATTGAATGTTTCTCTGCAATGTGTTTTTCTTATGTTTTTTAAATATAAATTTTATTTTTATCATTATTAAATATTTTCTTAATTGTATAATCACACAGACCGACAAAATCAAGCTGATCCTCTAAACGTGAAAACTACACTCCACTTAGCCGAAAGACTTTCGTCCTCGGATTGTGTGCTCTATAGCGTAAAGATTTCGATATAACTTGCTCTAGTGACAGAAGTTGCTGCAGTAGTTTTAACAGTTTGAAATTCTTCTTTTAACACGTGTTAACACTCTGTTCTCTCGTAAAAAAAAATTTAACGAACATTTATGAGAATTTTTACTGCAGCCGATATACGAGTATGTATCGTATGTATGGTATAGTTAACGTCAACGTCAGCGGACGTTTTGCGGACGTGATGAATGCGACGTAGCACGCCGTTGTACATATTTTCGATTAGTCTTAACTTACTTACTGAGCTTCTCAGGCTTTAAAGATGTACGAGTATTTCTGTCAATGCTGTTTTGTGTTAAATTCTCAACAACTTTTTTGCTGTTGTATCGTATAACCAATTGTAATTGTTATCGTATAACCAATTGTAATTTACTGTATCATCAAAATGATTTAGTTTGAGATTGACATAAAATAAGTATAACAATAATTGTATTTTACTCCTCTGTACGCACATAAATAAATACTCTAGTATAAATAGTATATTCATTTATAACAGTATTGTCGCATACAATATTTTGATACCTGCTGTACATTCATCGCAGAAATGCGGTTAAATTTTTTGCAATATTTTAGCAACCTGTAGCCCTCGCAAACAAAGCACATGATTTTAAGCACATGATTTTTGCATTTAAAATCATTCGATTTTGGGAATGTAGTATCTGCATTATGTACTCGTATATACCACAAATATGTGCCTATGTTTTCTATGAGGGTATATACGCCGCAACACATATGTAGTAGATCGGTATGTATGACATATATACATATGTAAGTACCGTAGGTATACATACTCGTATGTATATTTTCACTTGTTGCGGATTTTATAAAAACGCTAAAAAATTTTGGCAAATTGACAGCATTCGAATTTTATTGTATCTTCTCCTCGAATGGTTGACGGTAACGCTTGGCAGACTACAACACCATGTTTACATATTTTTAGCCAAGGCTTTATTTACCAGAAACGTTGAGGTGGATGGAGACATACATACGCATATAAATACATTTATATACTGTTAATTTGTGTGTCTGTACATAAAAGTAATAAGAATCTGTTTTGAATATATCGTACGAGGACTGACTTGACTGAAAGGTTTTGTTTGCAATCTAGAAAATCTGCAATTTTATGTTATGAAAATGGCCCGCTTTTACCTGCTCCGTTTGGAAAGCTCTTCCACCAAAAAGCACTGAAGTCGCAATTTTCACTTCTCTATAGTCTCATTGCCAGATTCTTTGGTTAATTATTTTACCTATAATATTTCAATATTTCTGCATAATTACAATTAGTAATTTTGTTTCGTTTCATTTCAGGCGCTCTGGCGTATGCTGAATTGGGTACTATGAACACTTCATCTGGAGCTGAATGGGCGTATTTTATGGATGCATTCGGACCGGCGCCAGCATTTTTATTTTCATGGGTATCGACTTTGGTGCTAAAGCCATCACAAATGGCAATTATATGTCTTTCATTTGCACAGTATGCAGTGGAGGCCTTCGAGACGGAATGTCCGCCACCGATGTCGGTGGTCAAAATGGTCGCACTGGTATCAATCGGTAAGCGTTCACACATTTTCTCCATGCATATTACATTGACGTTAACATAATGCGATTTTTCTTTCGCTCTTTTCTTTTCTTATCGTATCGTTTGCAGTGATAATACTATTCGTTAATTGTTATAGCGTTAATCTGGGCATGACGGTACAGAATATCTTCACGGCAGCCAAATTGGTTGCTGTGTTGATTGTGATTTGTGGGGGCATTTGGAAACTATCTCAGGGCAATACGCAATATTTATCAACTGCATTTAATGAGCCCACACCCTCGGTGGGCGCCATAGCAACCGCTTTCTATACCGGCCTGTGGGCGTACGATGGCTGGAACAATCTGAATTATGTAACCGAAGAGATTAAGAATCCGAACAAGAACTTGCCACGTTCCATAATTATCGGCATACCGTTGGTGACGCTGTGCTATGCGCTTATCAATATGTCATATCTAGCCGCAATGTCGCCGGCCGAGATGATCGATTCCGAAGCGGTTGCGGTAACATTTGGCAAACGTGTGTTGGGCGCAATGGCTTGGCTGATGCCCCTCAGTGTGACCATCAGTACATTCGGCAGCGCCAATGGAACGCTCTTTGCGGCCGGGCGGTAAGTCTTATCACTTCAGGGAATTTGAAGCAATTGGTGAATCTGTAAGAATCGCAGGAATTGTTAGTAGGTTTTTTGAAACAAATAAACTTCTATACCATGTTATCAATTTAAATGCAGTTTGAGTAACTATTATTTTTATAGACGGAAACTGGCTTCTTTGGATGGATTTTTATTATGTTTCTTAGAAGGGATTATTTTGTTTCGTAGCCGGAAATATGTTGACAACGGTATGTACGGAATCCATCCAACTTATGTATGTATATTTGCGAAAAACAAACAGGTCAGAGCTTCATTTTAAAGACGGCCATAATTGGCTATACATTTATAAATTAGTTGCGATAAAAGAGCGACATAAGTTTCATGATGATTTTCTAATTTGTTCATGGAATTGATGAGCTCAGAAAAAACATTGAAATCAGCTTTGGAAAAAGCATTGAAATACTTGATAGGATTAAGTTTATTTCAACTTTGAAGTAATTAAATAGGCTCGTTGAAAATAACGTTTTTAGCTGATTGTTTCCGTACAGTTGGATTGTTTCCGGACTGCCTGATTTTGCAGATCATAAAATTCATTGTAACCTTACAAAGGGTTGGTGATTACTGAGCTCTTTAGTAAAATATTTTTTTTTTTAATTTAAAAAATTATACAGATTGTGCTTTGCTGCAAGCCGCGAGGGACATCTGCTCGACATTTTGTCGTACGTTCATGTGCGTCGCCTGACACCGGCGCCTGGTCTTATTTTTCACGTAAGTTGACTCTCGACATTCGAGAAATAGGTACCTCCATCCATAAGAGCTGCATTACAGATCATCTCATACATTATCAATACTTGTGTAAACCATAAGATACGAGTATACGAATACCTTTTGCCTATACTTTTAATCAACATCCTTTTGCAGTCAATAATTGCCGGGGCTATGGTATTGTACGGCACCATCGAATCTCTCATTGATTTCTTCAGCTTCACCGCTTGGATTTTCTACGGCGGTGCTATGTTGGCGCTCATAGTCATGCGATTCACCAAGCCCAACCATCCGCGGCCCTACAAAGTGCCAATTATCATTCCGGTTGTAGTTCTTGTGATATCTGTGTATCTGGTGGTGGCGCCAATCATCAATACGCCGCGCATTGAGTACCTCTATGCTCTACTCTTCATTCTGGCCGGTCTACTATTTTACGTGCCCTTCGTCAAGCTGAGCATGACGCCCAGATTTATGAGTGAGTTCTTAGTTGGATTAAATATTGAATTTACGACTGTCAGCGCAGCTAATTTTGTTTTCCAATAATTATCATAAATTAGTATATTAGAGATCATCGTAGTTAGCTTTTTTACAATTGTCGGTTTTATGTATGTATGTATATCGCTTACACCAGATAAAATAGCACCTAATAGTGTTAAGAACTTGGAAATTTGAACATAGGAATCTGACAATGATTGTGATTGATTTTTGCTATCAAATTTCTAATAAATTCAATGGTTCAATTATTTTCAGATAAAGTGACGATATTCCTTCAATTGTTACTGGAGGTGGTGCCTACTTCATCCGTGGGCGTATTCGAATAAGTGGCTTATGCATCTGCAAACGTTTAAGTGGAGAATTAAATTAAGCGGAAAAAACCGAAAAATTCTCGAATGTCATTTCAGTAATATTGATACAAATAATAATATTCGCTAGTTGCGTTGACTCTTTGGATAGATACAGATAGATATGTACTCATATAATAAGTTATATTTATCCATAATACAATATTTTACCACCTGAGTTTGTGTCGTAACGCACTATGTTACTAGCTTTCGGATTGGTATGGATAAAAGTATCGAATGCAAACATTTAAAATTTTTTATTATAATTATAATTTAAAAGAAATAGTTTTAAGATTTAAGGATTTACATTTTGGCATATTTTAAATATGAAATGATAAGGACAAATGTGTAGGAGTTAGTTCAAAAGGAATTGTAAATGCTAAGCATTTGACAATGACCGAATTATTTGAGTGGATGTTTTGTCGATATTGACAAAGGAATCATTGAAATTTAACTTGCAATTTCTGTCTCAAGTATGTTTCTAAAACACAAAAAAAATTATGTATTATCATAATTTAATAATAGTATTTATTTTGGTTTGTAATGAAAAAAAAACTAAGAACATTAATAAGCATTGTCCAAGAAATAGACAAAATATACCCGGCGGGAGACGGGTTCAATTTTGAAAAGAATTTACCATGCCAAGCCGTCTATTCTTTCACAAGACTTTTTTGACTTTATGGAATTTTTTTAACTAATTTACCAAAATCAAATAAATTTATTCAAATACATACAAAATATTTTGTGTACTTATACAAAGCTAATTTTTAAATTTACACTACTTGACACATGTATTTCATTATTGAAATTTGCTCTGTCATTATTTTGTTTTCATTTTGGTTTTCAACGTATTATACTGTTTTCTAAGTGATTATACTGAAATAAAGCTTTTCAAGTCTTAAATTTAAAGTTGAATTTTGATTGTAGGGTCATATATGGTGCGGACTGCTAACACTTATACAGTTTAATATTCACAATGCAGAATAATTGAACAATTTTCAATGTGGCAGCTCTTTAAAAGCGACAACTTATTAACAAAGTGTTCATGTTACGACTTGGTGTTATAGACAAAATATTTAGATAGTCAGATCGTGTGGATGGCGCTATAATCTAGTGACTGGCCAAGCAGATTTTCTCTGGTGGATATAACCAAGACCTCAAAAACAAAAAAAAAACGCCGGAGATCGAGTTTTGTGTTTAGAACATGAATAAAAAGTATTGGCAAATTCTAATGTATTTTATCTTTATTAAAATCTGGAAAAAGAATTGCAATTTCTCGCACTGCGGATTCTATACTATCAGAGCCGTGGCAAGCGTTTCGTGTATCTGATAAACCGTAGGAACCACGTATCGAATCGGGATGTGTGTAGACTGTTCTGTAGACTTTCGTAGGACCCATGAACTTACGCCACCTGGCTATACACTCATCAGATTGTAGGATGAATGCATAGCAAGGACCACTGGAAGGACTAACTGGTTGTTGACATCGTGTATTAACATTATTTTGTGGTAGATTATATTACCTACCTAGCCATGAATGTTGTTAGCCGATTGTAGAAGAACTTGCCGTAATGCTCAGCATAAAATATTTGAGACAGGTTTTTTGTAAAATACACTTCTTTTGAATCCAATACCGTGAAGTTCTTTTGGATTAGGTCCTTGATATTACGGAAGGCGATACTGTGCCGCACAATATGTGGCTTCAATAACGCTAGTGTGATTTCCATTGTTTTATAGAATATGTACAAATCTCGCTCTAAGAATTAATGTAGTTTGGGCAAAAGTTTAAAAGTTAAACAGCTGGTTACTCTTAAGTAGAGTCAGCTGATAATAATAAATTTAGGGGCGAAATATTTAGAACTCAGTTGACACTCCGATATGAACTCATGAATTCACCACTTAATTGAGTTATGCTATCGGTAAAATCTAGTTTGAGTAAAGAGGGCGCTGTTGATAATTTGTGAAAGGTGGTGAGATATGATAGTTTTGTCAGAGCTAGTTAACGCCCAATTATCGAGCAAGACAACAAAAGTCTAAACCAAAGCTTTCCTAAATACGTCCCAATAAACACCGCCAAAAATTATACTGCATTTTCGAATACAAAATATGATATTTCAGCAATTGTTCAATGGATTAATGTGTGCTCAATCGTTGTTAAAATGACGTCTTATTATAACATAGAATCTGTGCAATATAACTTCCAACAACACCGTTCAAATTCTTCAAATTGCGCATTTCAGTATGACCATCTTATCTTAACTTGACTTGAAATCTTACAAGACAACTAACTTAAAAAATAAACACAAACACACACACACACTATGTTACACTTCCGCGATAATCATGTCGTTCATCAGCGCCATAAAATTGTCAGTTGAAGTTATGATCGAATTTGCATTTTTATAAGAAGGCATCTTCTTCTGCTTCTGCAAATTGCGACGGCTAGTTTCAGCGGTGCGATGCTCATCTAAATTGAGTCCATTTTGCAATTTCTCAATGTTGCTACCATGGAACTGAGCTAGAGGGCCGGCTGGCTGGCTAGCAGCACTTTGGAGGATGTTTGTCAGAAGCATAAAAGGAAAAAGGAGGAGCTAATATGGAGTTCTTAAAGGCATAGTTTTTGTATGAAGTGTCATGTGTCAAATTTATATTTCACGTTTTTACAAGGTGCGTGCAAGTATAAAAAATTACCTTTATAATAAAGGTGATATTTATTAAGGGTATTTGCAGCGCGTCAAAAGTGTTTGATTGTTTTCTAGCTTAAAATTTTGTCGGCTTGTGTTATTAACCTCTTCTAATATAAATTTAATCATTGCTTTTTTTTAGATATAAAAGTAGCGTTGATAAAAGTGAGCTTAATATCAAATTGTTATGAGAAAAATAAGAAGAGCTTTATTAATAAGAAATGTGAAAGTGTAGAGGGAGAAAGAACATTAATCTTGCAGATCGAAAAGAGAACGGTCATGTCATATAAGGTTGGATGGTTGGTAGGAAGGACAAGACAATAAAAGAGACAACTTTACATAGTGGACGTAAAGCTAACTTAAACTTATACGGGACCAATGCCTTTGTGACTAACGAGACAGCAAAGCACTTTGTCATTTCATTAAAATAGACAAATGTGCATGAGACCAGACCGCCAAAACAAAACACCAGCAACAACAAAAATTAAGGCTGCGCTGGCAGCTAAATCCCCAGCGTTTTGTAACGGCGAAGGTTCGTGTCCAGGATTGTGACGTTCTGTGTGACATATCAATGAGGTTGGCGTTAGCAAAGGAAAACACAAATGCAAAACTCAAGAGAGCGGAAAGTATCAAAAAAAAAAAAAAATAGTAAAATAAAAATTTTTGAAAGTGAGAAACGACTTGGTTGATTGGTTAAGATTTTCGTATACGTATACTTATAGTCGTATACGACTATAGTTTGTTTCGGTTTCGCTAGAGGCGGGAGAGGACCAGTGTTGCATGCTAATTTTATAAGAAGGCAATTTTACAAGTTCTTAATTGGAGTTGTTTGGTCTTTCGTTCTTCTATAGAAAAAGATTAATCTCTCTCATTACATAATTTCATGATAAGATTTTTATTATTTTATTCTTATTCGGGCTTTTACTCCATTGTACAGACGGGAAGAGAGATATTTTTCTCATATGCATGATTATCTATTTTGTGTTTTTTAACAAAATTTATATCGCTTGACATACTTTTGTGGATTACGAGTCACATCGTCCTTTACAAACACATTTTGAGTGATGGCTTGATTTACACAAAACCAACGATATTCGATTACGATATATGTACATAGTACATGTGTACATACATAGCACATACATACATACTCGTATATGTATATATAAACCGCGCATGAAACGATAACAACAACTTCTCTAAGTGGAGTGTCATAAAAAAAAATGTTGTTTGCCAGCGGAGGGGCGGAGGAAATTCTTGAGTGTCATTTCTTCTTGACTGCTGTTTTGCTTGTGTCAGTATATGCGCATGTGTGTGAGTGCGTTTGCGATGGTGTGTTAGAGATCTGTATGGGAAATAAAGATGGTGGCGAAATAGTAGTTGCGATGAAGCTCCAATACATATGGTGGTATGTGTACCCATCTTCATCGCTCTACATTGGTTTGGTGTATATGTACATGCATACATACATATATGGCGAATTTCAATTGACTTTCATTTTGTTTCTAGTTTCATGCATTTGTTCCAAACCATTTAGCCTTAACAATTCTTCTCTTTCATTCTAAACGAATAAATAAATACTCGCTGTACTCTGTGTTCGCTGCACTCTGTGTTCGCTGTACTCTGTGTTCGTTGTACTCTGCGTTCGCTGTACTCTGTGTTCTCTGTACTCGCTGTGTTACTATAAACCGATAGATGCACACGCATTTGGACGATTTGTGTGAAATGAAGGAAGATTTCAATATAATTTTTGAAAAGATTGATAAAAGAAAGATAAAATAAAATTTTAAAAAGGCTAAAATAAATTTTAATTTTAAAAAGTTACGTTATTTACGTTATTTCATCTAATAAAAAATTAGCCAACAATTATCGTATTAATTATATCGTATTAAAAAATTGACTTATTTGAAACGAGTACATATTTTGATCAACTACTTGTCATGATTCTGTTTGTACATACTACAAACAATACCTTTTTGATTTTAATTAAAGTAATAAACTCTAAGATTATATCAAATACAATATTTAAATACGGCCAAGAGTTTTAACAACCATACAAACCGCATACATGTACGAGTATTCGAGTCATACGAGAGCAGAATAATAAAAAAAAAATTATTACAAATTAAATGTTTGTTTATACAAAATTTGCAGCTTGTTTTGCCGCAACAGCTTCTTCCATTAAAATATAAGCGCTTTAACCTAACCTGCCTCTACATTACTACAATGCGAGTATAAGCGACTGCTACCAGCAAGTACTAAAAGCATAATAACAAAACCCAAAAGTGGTTGAGTCAAATGCGGTTTAGCGTTTCTGCAAACTGAGCCGAAGCATTGTTGGCAAGTCAGATTTTATCTACGTACTCGTACCTATGTTACATATGTACATATCGTATACCGCTTTTACTGCCCGTAGAATTTCGTAGTTAATAAAAAGGATGCACAAGGTTGCGCATGCAAACAGAAAACCAGGATTAAAACAAGTAAAGGCGTTAACTTCGGCCTGGCCGAAGGTTATATACCCTACACCCGTATCTGTCGAAGTTACGATAAAAAGTAGGCGGGTGACGCCCACTTTCATTTAATTTACGGATAGTAAATTTTGATATATTAACTCATTTACAGCACCGCTTTTCTCAACAAACACCTCATTATATGGTATAGTATACCAGTGGGCGTGTCACGCCCATTTTCTGTGAGATAACTTTTGCTTTTATTATTATTTTTTAGAATATTTTTAAGAGAATATTTGTGCCAAATCTCAAGACTATATCTCCATTCGTTCTTCTCTAATCGTGATTTTCGTCGCCAGTGGGCGGACCACGCCCATTTTTGGGAATGTCTTTAAGTTTGAGACCATGGATTCAGGAATGACATTTTAGCTTTAAACTCGCTCTACAAGCTGAGAAATTGTGCTAAAAGCACGGGAAAATTCATACTTTCTATAAAAAGTAGGCGTGGCACTGGACCGATTTTCTCCATTTTCAATACCAAACAGCCTATGGTGACAAAGAATATTCGTACCAAATTTTATGGCGTTAGCTCTATTCGTTCTCCTGTAATCGTGATTTCTACAGACAGACAGACAGACAGACAGACAGACAGACAGACAGACAGACAGACAGACGGACGGACATGGCTAAATCGAATCAGGAGGTGATTCTGAGCCAGAATATATATACTTTTCTATACCTGCCACGCCTCCTTTAATGCGTTACAAACGGAAGAACAAAGTGAATATACCCTCATCCCTTCGGGTGTAGGGTATAAAAAACCCAAAGCACAAGCATCGGAATGAAAGTGAAGACTTTTTTAGGAAAAGTAGTATGTGCGCACATACCATTAAATTACATCGTACTTATTTGGACAGCAGTTTACAAAGCATGGTCCTTTTGTACTGGCTAACCGCCATACTGATTTTCATATACATACACAATTATGGATGGCAATTGTGTACTGCATGAAATATTTATTTACAATTTAGAAATTCATTCATAACATTATCAAAGAGAGGTCGTCATACGGCAAAAGCAAAACAATTCTTAGTAAATAGAAATTATGATATATGTATGTACGAGTATGTACAGGATGCGCCATCTTTTATGTCGGTGTGTGACTGTTTGGCCGTATTCCAAGCGACGTTAACGGTCTGTACGGCAATATTCTTTGAGCCAATTGCACTTTATACGGAAACAAATACAAATCATCCTTCAAAATGCGCCGCAAGGTGGTTCCACTGATGCCAAAATGCTGAGCGCGGTGACGTTATGACACATGGCGGGGGTTCTCGGCAACAGTCTCTCTCTCTCTTACCGCTTCAACCAGTTCATTGGAACGTCTTGGGCGTTAATGAACGGCATGTCGATGATCTCCAACTGTCTCGTGCTCAACAAACTTCTACAGCAAACGACGAATAGTGCTGTCGGACGGTGCTTTATAGCCGTTCACGACATTTTCGACGATACGCACGACTATTTTTTAGGTACAGCAAGACTATTTTGCACGTTGTTTCGGTATTTAGTTGTAGCAAATCAAATTGTGACTGCATAGACGTTTCAAAAACATATTTACTCAAGGCAATTGGTTGATAAATGTTAAAGTTATTCAATGTTTACAAAACGACATAAAAAATGGCGCACCCGTTATAGATACATATGAGTATATGCGTGGAATTAATTCAAAAATAGATCTTTTTTTAAAATATTATCTTCAACATCTTTATTAAATCTATAATAAAATTTCTTTCTCTCCCGAGAACTTTATGAAGTTTATATCCCATTGGAAGAAGAAGAAGATGTTTGCTAATTCTTCTTGCATACACTCGTAGTGTAAACTCTAACAATTGACGAAAGTTATTTGGGGTAGAGCTCGGTTCGGCTACCAAATACCATGAATAAGTATGTATTGTCTTTGCCACACTCAAGCTTCGGCCATGTCATGCTGTATTAATGCGGCTTTAAACGTGGTCATGGTTCGTTCGGTGGCGTTGGCAGCATAGAGAAAGGAATTAAATTTATTTTCTCTCACCGCAACAAATGAAAAGTTGCTCCTTTCGAATGTGCTCGAATGCTGCCGTTCGGTTGAAAAATGATTTTATCCTCCGCTGAGAACTCGCCAAAAGTTTCGCTAGTAAAAGTCCAAATGTTCAACATTGGTCTATGGTTTGGGACGTGTACGTGTGCGCGCGTGTATGGGTGTGTGTGTGTGTGCGTGTGCGCTCCATTGTTTTATGATTTTTGTTTTTAATTAATATCCATAGTGTTGTTATTATTTTATATCGTTTCGCAGATGAGATATTTTAGTCATTTGTTTTTAGATCTTAATTAAATAAAGGACAATGGCGCAATGGCGTAATTTTCCCAACTACTTTTTGTACAGGATAAAAGTTTTATTGATGTAATAAATTGTTCCGGAGTTTCGGGACACTTTTTGATAAATATCTTAACTACATGCGAACGTATGTACATATGTCCGAGTATGCATGAATCTTGTAGAAAAGTTTTGTACGAGAAAAAATTTAACAAGGTGGAAATATGAAAGGAAGCGTCAAGATTATAGACTTCTTTTAGGTACTAGCTGTAGCTTAAGCCGCCAGGCCTAACTTAGGCCGCAACATGGAGCCTGTTGCTGCAGACCAAGCTAAAGTAAAGTGTCCTCATTTTAAAGAAAACATCCAGAGGTACACATTTATATAGTGAATGGGATCGCATGTGACTTTAAAGTTGTCGAGACCACACACACATTATTCCTCAGAACTTCAGACACAGAGTGACACAACTTCTTCTGGCTCATACGCCTTTCGGTACGTCTTGAAATTTCGATAACTTTGCGAAGTAAGAGTGAGGATGTACATATATAAGTTTACCATTTTCCACAAACTCTCGTACTACGAAGAATATATACATAATTAACAGTTAGTTAGTACAGTTCTAAACGTGTCAGGCGTATTAATTTTAATTTCTTAATCTTTCCGGATGTCGATGATAGTGCTGAGTTGATGACTGTTTTGCACATTTTCGAATTATTATACAAATTTTTGAGTTTCCGGAATGCGAAAGGAAGAAGAAGTTTTTAATTATTCTTTCAGCCTGGTTCAGTTTGCGTGCCGTGAATGCATCATCATCATCATCATCATGACGTTTGCTTCGGTATGCAGAGCACGAGTCAAAACTTGAAATTGCTTCATTTACGAATACTTTGTGCAATAAAATGCAATGTAAAATGCAAAGAAAGAAAGAAAGAAAGGAAGCAGCAAATATCGCCTCTGATACGAGTATATCGCCAAGATACAAATTAAACTGAAAACGAGCAAAAACTGCATTTGGTTTGAAAGAATGAAAATACACCGAAAATAAAAACGGTTGATGGCAGAAATCAGCTGTTGTGCAACTGTCGAAAGCTCTTCAGAATCGTTCCATTTGTGGTAGGTGGTGTGTTTGGGGTGGTGAATTGAGGAGGATGGTAAAAGGTTGGTGTGGTGATAGTAGAGGTCAAGCGGTTGTTGCGGTTGTTGTTGTTGTTAGTCAAATTTCGTATATTCAAAGTAAGTGCAGCAACTTTGGCTGGTATTTTTAAACGGAACCTTTCGTTTTCTGGTTGTTGCTGCTGTTGTTGCGTCACTGTCGTGGCATCCTTGATTAAAATTCTTAGTCTCTTAATCTAACAACTTTTTGTTGTCATTACTATTCTTGTGTGCTCCTATATCCACTTCGTTGTCTTCACTTCACTACACTAATTTGCCTTATCTTTCGTCTCGTCGTCTTCGTCGTCTCTCTACATCTTTTTCACGCAATGGTCTTTTCCGTTAATGTCCATTAGCATCTCTTGCGTATATCTGGCAAAAGTTTCCGACACTTGACGTCTTCTCCTACCATCAGCAGCAACATTTAGTTGGGACTACTGAGTATACGATAGATTAGAAACGTTGCCACACTTTGTCGAGCGGATGCCATCTTAATTACGCAAGTTGTATAGTTTTCTGTGGCCTCGAAGTCCGAAGCATCAAATAAATGACTTCTGAATGTTTGCATTTTGAATAATTAAAATACAGCCACAAAATTTTCCATTTGAGAATTTTTGGAAATTTTCGAAATACGTACATATTCTCGTATTTGGAATTTTTGTATTTTTTAGCTCTATTATTTAGCATTTTTAGTGAGTTATACGAGTTAAAAATTTCTATACAACTATTTTATTTATTTTAAAATGCGTTCGTTAACATTTATCATTAATGCACGAAGAAATGGCAAGAAAAAATTCAGGCTTTTCTAAAAAATTGGTCAACGTCTTGCTTTTAACCTTTTTTTTCGGAAAGCTTTTTCTCTGCCGGAAAGCAAAATCGTTACTACGAGTACATACGTCACTGTTGTGTAATAAGTATACGTATTTTTTTTATTTATTTTTATTATTGTTCCTGTCACGTTTTGTATGTTACGTTTTTTTCTTTGTTCAACCTATTTTGTAATCTTATGTCTTATCTTAGTTTCCTTTTGCTGAACTTATCAAATTTCCAACATGTTGAAAGGAGGAAAACTTATATTGAACACTCACTCGAGGGTCTTGTTGATTGGTCCTACTACTTCGGTAGTAGTGGGTGGATGCACGTGATGCCTTCGAAAACCATTTGGAAATATGTACTTAATTAAATACGAGTACTACTATCATGTTATCACATATTCGCCTTCTTATTCTTCGTCTCTGTCTTATTTTCAGTGTCGTTGGCTGTACCAACTCTCGTAATTGGTAAGTCAATCACTGTGTTACTAACGTTACCACGTTATATAGTGCCGACTAGCACAGAATGTGTTTCTGTTGTAAGAGGACGTACATATGTACGTTCGTATATTTCCCGGGCTTTCTTTCACGGGTTTTTATCGCCTTTCATGTGATGCCAAAATTAACTTTCGCATTATTTTAACACTTGACACAAATTCTTAATAAACTTGAGACTTGAGAATAGACCAAAGTGTAGCGTCTCGCGACTTATAAATACTATGTTCTTATAAATATTCCTATCTTGAAATAGAAATCCTCTATAAATTAGTTTCATACCAAGCGTACTATACGAAAACGTCTTTCTCAGAGAACTCTATGTAGAAATTTCGAAAATTTCCTTTTTGCGTCTCACTAATTACGAAATGGTGGAAGGAACGTTACGCAACGAATTTCCTTTATCACTTCATCTCAAGCTTGTTTTGATGTCAAAATGTTGTCGGCGATGAGTCATCCGCAGTGTGTCTTCTTCGTTTTTGCGAAATGTGTACATATGTACTCTTATTAAAGCTTCTTTAGGAAAAAAATATGAAATTCTTTCCATTTTTCAACCAAGCTTGAAATAATTAAACATAAAAATTCCTTTTAGGTTTTTTTTTTGGTTTTTTTGTTCTTCTAGAAATGATTCAATTGATTCTTATGAAAACTATGTATTTTGAGGGAGAAAACTGAAAATTGTTAAGTGGCAACACGGTGTTTGAATGTTAAGCAGCAAGCAACCAACGTAAAGTGAGTATGACTAAATTAAAAACTTTGTTAATAAAACTCACGAAATTTGCAAAATAAGCGCAGCGAAGAGAGAGCAATAAAAAAGAGAGAACAATTTTAAGGCAGTGAAGAAAGTCAAATGAAAAAAAACAACAACAAGAAACAACAACAAGAAACAACAACAATAACAGCAACAAAAATAGTGTGCGGCAACTAAGACAAAACCAAAAAAAAAGAACAACCAAAATTACGCTGGGTCCATACAATATAAACAAAAATAGCGTAAGAAAGCAAAAAACGAGGTAACTATACGCTGAGTAAGAAGAAGAAGAAGAAGAAGAAGAAGAAGAAGGAGAAGAAGGGGAAGAGGTTGAGGGTGTAAGACAGTGAGATAGTCAGTCAGTGAGAAAACCTATCATTTTCTTAGCGTACTGCAGATCTTGTATACAGAGAGAGATACACCACAGAGAAGATACGAGTATACCGTTACTTTTCCTTCTTCCGTTTTCCTGTAATACAGAAATTTCGGCGTTTTTAATTGTGTTGGCATCCTTGGCGCGTTGCCAGAAATACAAACTAATTAAGTTTCCTTAAGGCCCCGTTAAGTGCCCCCGTTGGTGGGTGAGGGTTAACGTGTTGGGGCTGTCATTCCATGCGTGTGTTTGTATGTGTGTACACTTAATAGGAATGCAGCTTGTTCTCTCTCTCTCTCTCCTCACGCTCGGGTGCTTCGCAATGCATTCTCTACGAGAATAATACGATACCATCAAGGTTTCCTTTTAAGCTTTTCTCTATTGTTGATCTATTCGTCTGCGTTGTTCGTCTGTATTTTTCTGTATGTTTGGTCAGACAGACAGACAGACAGACAAACGGTTGCCTGGTAGTATTGTATGCATGTATTTTGATCTATTTGTTTATCTGCCAACTCACCTAAGAGTAGTCGACTTCCTGCCTGCCACTCTATTAAGGTGCCTGCCCTGCCCCTGTCCTCTGTTAAATTGTCTGTTAGCCGCTCGACAAGTCTGTTAGTCTGGCTTCGCATTCTGTTAAACCTTGCGTTCGTCGTCTATCTGTCTATCTTTCCCAATTTTCCATCTGTTTGTCGTTTTCGACTCTCGCTTTACGTTACGTTGTCTGGTTGCTGTTGTCTTGTCTCTGTGGGCGTCGTATCTTTTCCCTGCTGTTTGAGGCAATCCCATCGCCCGAGAAGCATTTGCCTCTGCACACAACTTAATTACTTAAAGAAACTTCCAGTTGCCGCAAGTTTCAAAGAGGTTTCAGTTCAGCCTTGTAGAGACGTCGGTCGGTGGACGGAGGACGGAGGACGTAGGACGTACAGCAAGTCTTTCACTTAACCGTTTTGTATACTTGACGCAGCATTTGTGCATGATGCAGCAGCAGCCAGAGAATCTGCTTGTTGACCTACATTCTTATGACCTCATGATTTGTGTGTGTATATGTTGCATTGTGCGTGTGCGAATGTTTGCGTGCGGATTTCGGCTAAACACTTTGCTATAATTCGTAGCAAACAGAATTTTCACAGTGCAACAATCTCTGTGAGAGCAGAGTGGAGCTGTTGTCTGGTTGGGCGATGCGCGATGCTGCTGCCTTCGCAGGCCATCAACAAAGTTGAAGAACGAACTCTTATAAAGTAACAGAGCGCAACGAATCACAAAGTAACAGATCACCGTGATTTCGAGAAAATTGTTTTAATTGAAATCAGTTCAAGTTGAACTTGAAATTAGTTGCGACATTTCTTGTTCATGAGTACAAAATTTCGGAGCGAAGAATTTTGTTGAAGAAAAAACAAACCAAAAAAAAATAGAAAAGTTTTTTTTTTTTTGTGTTCTTAAAAAAAATAGAGAAAAATAAAATAAAATAAAATAAAAATAAAAAATAATAAAAATAATAATATAACATATTATTAAATAGTAATAAAAAAAATAATAAAATAAAAACCAATAAAGGAGAAAAACTAAATAATGTACAATAGAATATTTTTAAACATCAACATTTTGTTTATTTTATTTCGGCAAAAGAATCCGCCCGTATGTCTGTCTGTCTCTGTCGTGAAGCCAGAGACGGCAACAATGGAGTCTCCTCAAACAAAACGGAAAGTACCATGCTTGGTTCGTTCTGATTGATGCTCGTATTCTAGCGTTTAACGCGTCGTAAATCATGCTATGACAAAAACAGTCATTCCACTCACGCGCAGAATTTGTCCTAACAACTTGTAGAGGTAGAAAGAAACCAACTTGCGAGAGCTATATAACAAAAAAAAAGCCCATAAAATAAAAATGGTGCGTGCGTTCGTTGGTTTGTTTGCACCGTTCTTGCTCCATTTCGTCCGTCCTTGCTCCTTTTCTTCCTTACTTCCGTCTTTCCTTTCTTCCTTCCTTCCTTCCTTCCTTCCTGCCTTCCTTCCTTCCTTCCTTCCTTTCTTGCACCTTCCAATCATAAGCATATGCTGCAGTGCTTCAGAGCCAAAGAGAGACGTTGGAAAATATTGTGCGCGGAATTTATTAAAACCACTAAACAACCGCAAGGAACAACAACAACAACAACAACAACAACAAACATAAAATTAGTAAAACGCATCCGAAGAACAACGGTGGATTGTGGGTAGGAGCGTGAAAGGAGGGGGGGGGGGTGAAAATGAAGGGCTGGTAAACGTGATCGTTGATGCACATCATTGTTTCCTGTTGCCACCTGTTCTAGACGCACTACGCGTGGACCAGACTTAGAAATGCATTTTTTGGTCATTCTATCTCTCTTACCCTCTCTTATCCCCTCCCCTTCCCCTCCCCATCCCTCCCTCAACACTGTACTGTACCTTTTCTTCATGTCATTTTCGGTTCTGCCACTGTTTTTGTTGTGTTTTTCACATACATGTGTTTTTGTTGTGCAGCCGCTGAGCGACACACACCAAGAGTGCAAATCGTATGTTGCTACCAAGCAGACGTGTCGCCAGATGGCGTCAGCTTACTTAAGATGCTTGCCGCAAAAGGAGCTGCTTATGGTTTGTCCTCCATTCCTTTCTGTTCCTCTTTCTTTGTAACGGTAGGTAGACAGTCCAGTTTGCCACGCCGCGGCGCTCCTGTCGATCGTAGGGACAGGACGTGATTGGAAATTGGACGCGTGGTAAGTAGGTTTGGCTGTCGGTATGTGTGTCTGTGTGTGTGTGTGTGCGTGTACATACCTATTTATACACATGTATGTACATCCCCTTTTGCCTCAACCTAGAGTGCACAGCATCATTTTTCGGGCTGCTTTCGATTCTGTAGTTTTTTTTTTTCAGTTTATAAAAGGAAATAATTATTGCGGAACATAGAAAATCTTCTTCGCTCTTCGCCTTGGTTTTTCAGGGTGGTCGGTCGGTCACGTTCGGTAATTTTGGACAGACGAGTACAATGCTTTTTTCTATTACAAGCTAATGGAAAAATAATATCTTTTAAAAATCTGAAGAGAGCGTTAATGGTGCTGAAACTTTTCTCAGGAAATAAATATATCGTACAATAATTTACATTATGAGTAATAAAAATTAATAAAAATATGAAAAATTATGTGAAATATGAAAAATTAATTAAAAATATGACCTGCAAGGTGACTTTTTTTATTATGAAATAACGCATGATATTTAATTTGTCATGATTAAATTGTGATTTCTTGTACGAATCATTGCCTTTTTGTGAAAATTTGTCTAATGTTTCTCTTCCTTTGGTTAAGAAAATGTGCCAGCTTTTAAAAATAAGGGATACACTGTGGACGACGCTCTGGAGTAGGTAAAGTCTAAAGAAAGAAGAAGGAGAAGAAGATGCTAGATAAAGTCAAACTGTTTCTGACAAGCGTTTAGTTAACCTTGACAAGATTTTACGCAGATTGTCTGGAACTTTCAGTTTTCCTGAATTTTCATAGCGGCAGCAGCAGCCGCAGCCGCAGCGTTGATAATGTCACTCTCTGGCTGGGAAACCAGAGATAGACCTTCCGAAGGACAAAAAATATGATGAGGGATGAAGCGGAAGTGGCGGTTGAGAGAGCAAGAGACATATTAGTTAAGATAATTTCATTTTCACTGACAACAAACGAAGTCAGTAGAGGGAGAAGTTTGTGCTTTGTTTGGTCTCTTTCCTTCGTCTCTCTCCGGCTGGTATATCAGAAGTTGGAAATATGTACAAACATACTCGTGGTACATACACACAGTTCTTAAAATTCTGAATTACTCAATTTGCTTAAAGCATTTTTAATGGTTGGTCCGGATGGTGTCCACGATTGGTTGGTTGCAACCTCAACGACAAATATTTAAATTGCGGTATTGAATGTAGAAGAAGGCCTCATCTTGAATGTCAGTGTTCACGGTCGAAAATTGTAGTTTAATTTTTTATTTTTTTCCACTTTCTTTGGGCTGGAATATTCCGTAATTTTGCTGTCAACTATTAAGTTTAAATCGTGAACAGAAAAAAGGCGCGAAACTTAAACTTTGAATAAAAATTTGTCCTCTTAAAAGTTGGGAATGAGTAGAGAAGGTTCTTCAACCTTCGACTTTTAGGTTAGGACCTTGCTGTTTGTTTGTTGATTTCTTGCTCATATTAAATGAACGCAATGGCAATCAGTTTTTCTACTTCAATATTTTTATGTATAACTATTTACTAGCGTTAGTTAAAATGCATTTAAAATAAACTAAAATAGCTTTTAGGTTATCTGTTTGCTTTCTGTTCTCAGTCAGCTGTTCCATTTCTGGGGCGAATTCAATAATTCATTTCTGGAATTTCATTTCTTTCTTGTGCTCGTAAAAATTGCTCGTAAAACCAATGCAAGTTTAATCGTAGCCGGCGATATTGCGCCGCGCCTGATTGTTTAATTGGTTGACAGTTTTATTGAATGGGTGTGCATTTTTTATGTTGTCAGAGCGACAACGTTAACAATGTTAATTGGAAATTTCGTTTGAAATATTGCAAGAGGTAGATACGTGTACAAAAAAAGTGAAGAAAAAAATTCATAATTGTCGTCGTGCATTTTCGTATATATTTGAATTCATTACTTGAGGTTAAAGAATAAATGGATTTTCTGATTGCCGAGAGATATGGCAATCTCTCTCTCTCTCTCTCTCTGTCGCTCTTTCTGTTTTGCCAGCAAGAGACAAATTACAAAAATGACGTATGTATTTTCATTCTCAGGTTTACTACTAGAATAATTTATCTTATCAGAAAATGAAATTAATTAAAGAAGGAGAGCAAGTTATAAATTTTTAACTTGTATCGGCATTTACTTTCGATGATGAAAGACGCTTTCAGAAAAAAATCCAAAGAAAATTGTTCAGCTCTTGTTGTCTGGCACAAAAGAGGTGGGTTTTTTGGTGGCTCTTTCGTTAAACAGAATATATTGTAATTAAATAATTATTATTTCTAAATGCCGTAAGCGCTTTTGTGGAGTAAGTGGTCCGTGCGGTTGATGTCTGTAAATAACCTCAAACATGCCAAGAAACCTTGTTTTGCGTACATCAAGCATAGCAGCATATCTCTGAAACCTGAAGAGATGCAATAATTTGGAAATCGAATTCGTCTTGAAGTCGGCAAAACTCTGGTAGTCAAATCCTGTCGATCTCAAGCTTCGTGTAACTTTTAAAACCGTTGTTAAAATAAGCCTATTATTTATTAAACTATTGATTGGTAAAATAATGTTTAAATATTGATTACGTTAAAAATTTGTGCAATTTTATTGAACGTTGCCCTAATAATCTTTTCGGAAAGAGAGCAGAAGCCGAAAAGAGTGTCATCACTAAATAAACGACTTGTAATTAAAACAAAAACAACAACAACAACAACAAAAATAATAAAAAGTCACCAACACACACACACACACACACACACTAACCTAACTTTCATACCAACATCCAAAAGCCATTGTTTTTGTTGCCATCATGCGGTTGGTCTTGTTGCCGATTTCAATATATTGCAGCCATCCTGCCGTAGAAGATGTTGTCCTTCATGTCCTTGTTGATGTCGTCCTCGTGGCTGAGCTTTCAATTGCTGGCAATTTGTTGGTCGGTTGAGATGAGAGAAAAAAAAGGAGAGGAGAGAGCTCTCTTTTTGACACAGCAATCAGCCTCTGTGCCCTCTGATGCAAGAGCGAAAAGGAAACCGGAATGAATTTGAACTGCGTAAGGAAATGAGCGGCAGATTGAACGGGGTCGTGTTCGTTTATCTGTTGAACAAATCTATCTTCAAAGACGGAATGTACCTATTGGACAACTTCTAACATACCACGAGCCGGTACGATTGGAAGAAAAAATCCTGCGGGCTTTTGTCACTTCCTTCCTTCCTGCCACTTGCTTTTTTCTCGTCCTTCCTCTACCGACCGTCTGTATCGGTGTTGTCTCGTCTCGCTTGTTTAATGTTCTGAACCGAGAACGGTATATGCATGTGTGTATGTACTTTATACTCGTAGTATTTATTTGCGGTTCAGGTGATGTGAAGTCGATCGACCACCCAACGTGGCCACATCATTATATCAATTTACCACGCTCCCACCTACTTCGTCTCTCACTTTCTCGGCAAGCAAAGGAAAAACCATGAAGACTTTTTGCCTTCCTGTCGCCTGGATCCAAGTCATTCAGACGTATCAATAATGGTCGTCAGAAGTGAAACCCTACAATAACATCCTCTCTTCTTTCTCTCTCTCTCTTCTCCTCACCTCACGATTCTGCCTTATTCGTCCACGTTTTTGACATTAGTCGTCTTGGTGTGTGTTGGGTGGTACATGGTTGGGCGAGAACGATGAAGCGAGCTCGGCTGAAGAGAGACGTTGCGGGCTTTGTTCGCTTGCGTTGCTTTGCTCTTTGCTCTACTTGAATCGAACACTTGAGGGAGAACTTGGTCAAGTTGTCCCTTTTTGAGAATTTGTTACTTTTGATTTTATTTTTATAGCCCACACTTATTATAAAGAGCAATAACAACAGGGACAACAACAACAACAACCTACTACTACTGTCGGAAAAACGCTTACAACAACAACCTCGGACAATACAAATGATTTTGGCTGCGTTTTTCGACGTTCGCCTCAACCATGGACACTGGATTATTTATGGTTCTGATGGTTTTCGGCGTCTCACTGTCCTGAAGCTTGAAATAAAAGGAAAGGAACCACTTTTTTGGTTACTTGTGTTGCACTTTATGGGAAGAGATTTTGAATTTATGGAGCTCGCAACTCGTCTTCACGCTCATCTTAATTTTATTAGCATGGATTTGCGCTCATAACTGCAGATACTTCCGTCCGTCCTTGAACAATTTTAGGGCTATGAATTGACTCTCAATACAAAATATGAATTAAGTCCTAAATTTTTCCACAAAAATTTCATAAAATTATTTGTGTTTGTTTTTTTGGAAAAATTTGTACTTAGTTCATAACATTTTGTGGCATCTTCGTCAATCAAGAGATGACATAGAAAAGTGTCAATAGGGCACATCAAAAGCAACAAGAATGACAACAACCAACACTGGTTCCTTCCTTTTTGTTGCTGCCCTGATATTTACTCGTAAAAGCTAAGCTCGTTGTGAGCTATGCGCAAAAAATTTCAAGGCCATTAATGGTGGAATAGACGGCAAGAAGACGTGAGGCAGTGGCGGATCAAGTCAATCGGTATGGTAGAAACTCGTTGGGGGCTCGAAAAATTAATTTGCTTGGAATAAAGAAGTAAATTTTTCAAATCAAGCCATTTTTTGTCTTCATAAAAGAAGTGTCTCTGACAGCTGTTAATTCACAACTATTTTAAAAAGAGCTACCACGACTTTTTAGGCGAGAAGGAGCGAAAACGCCACACCATACAGCATAATATTACATATCCAGCCGTATTCTAGCTGATTAACTAAGCTCACCACATTAACAAGCACACAAGAAAATAGTTAGGAATTAACAGCTGTTAAAATTTTGTAATCTGGCGAAAAATTAACAACTGATTGATTTCTTAACTATTTTGTTAATCAGCTAATAGGTAAAAAATTTAATTTAGTTGCTGTTCAATTAGGCAAATATCAAAAAATGGAATATTTATCTATTTTATTGATTTGCGAAGATAAACGATAACAAAACATTTAAAAAAGGCTTTATTATTTTCATCTTAAATTCTAAAATTCCAAAAATATTAACCTCTTCCTGTCTTTCATTTTGCTATTCGACAATCAAATGCAAAAACCAAAACCAGAAAATGCTGAATCACTTTCGTTCAGATTTTTCACCATTAGTGGTGAATTTAAACTCTTCGTCAGTTGTTAATACATTATGAGAATACCAAAATTAACTATACTTAACAATATCATTAACAAGAACTCCTTAACAAATCGTTGTTAAGTTAACAACCAGGATAGGGCCGTTTGTCTGCCTTAATCCGCCACTGTTGGGAAGGTGGTAAACGAGAGAGAGAGAGAGAGAGGCAGAGAGACATTTCATAGAAATTAAACAAAACGGTCGTCAGGTCGATTGGCATGGAATTTATTTGGTGGAAATTTAGCAGTGTTTGTAATTTGCCTTTTATTTTATCGTATAAGAAGAGGCTGCAAGCGTCGCTGACGATTTCCAAGGCCATCAACGCAATTATAAAAGAGAAGGGTGAGAACGGGTGAGGCAATTTGTCGTGGCGCTCATTTAATGTGCGAAGCAGAAAGGACGGACTAATTTAAGACCCCTTGAAAGTTGTTTTCGGTCCTCCTGCGTTGAGTGCGTTAGCGCCTTGCGTCACTTTGTTGCGTCGTTGTACAAGCTGTAATTTATGTTGTTGTTGTAGTTTCTGCCGTTGTGATGACATTCGCTGGAAAGTTAATTAGAAAATTGCGCAAATTATTCTGCGAAAAGATTCAATCCTTTATTTTGTTTCTAATTTTTTCCCTGTACGCTTAATTATACTATATGTACGCCCAACAATGGTTGCGTTTTTGTGTGTGTGCAAGTGTAAACTACTACACTGACACGAGTGGGCGGAGAATGTGTGTGTGTGGGCGTATATTGATGTAAGCCGACAGATAATTTCCGGCATTAGTGTGCACGTAAACCATTCTTAATGAAGGACACTCAAGAGACGACGACGATGACGGCGACCACCATCGACACCGATAGAAATTAACAAACGCACTTTGAGAAGCTGAGCAAATTAAGGTTGAAGTAGTCCCAATTCCATAGAGAGTATTTTTGTAGGTAAGTAGACGGCGGCAAGTGTTGGTTGGTGCCACCGGATGATTGTAAGAATCCAATTTCGTTGAGAGGAAATTAAAAATGCGTTTTGAAAGGATGCTCCGAAAGGGCGTTAGCAAAGAGGACGACAAAGAATGTTAGAAACGGATGTACGTTACCGGAAGGCCAGTAAAGGTTGGAGGAGAAGAATATAGCAAAGAGTAAAGAGTTAGTTGATAATGAAGATTTATCGCGGTAAAGAGTCGGCTGCAAAGACTACTAATCGAAATGTCAGGGTAGTGTTAAACTTTACTGGATTAGATAAAACTACTCGTAACAGAACTTCTAGTTTAGGTTTAATGTAATTTCAAGCAAAATTTGTGTAAATGTTTTTAACACCGCAAATAATGAATAACGAACGCGAAGAGGGTGGTCTCTTTGAATGACAAAATTAATCAGCTGATTGTGAATGAGTTTCATCCATGGAAATTCATGCAACGAAACTAATGACTGGTGGTGGATTATTTTTGTGTGGTGGATTCGTTAGTTATTACATATCAGAATAATACTGCGTTCACATTGAGTGCTGAGTATATAGCAGCGTGATATGACGCGATTGGCTTCGCAAAAACTAGCGAGTTATCGGGAGAAAATTTATTGCCGAACCAATAAGAAGATGTTCATCTTGCTTGAAAAAAACTAATGAGTTATTAGATATCTGAAAATGTTTGCGAACTGACAGCTTACGAATGAGCCGATTTTGACATAAAAGATTGAAATTCGTCTGAGCTGATTGTATTCGCAAAAGACTAATGTGAAGATTTCATAATAGCAATATTTTCAGGCAATATGAGACTTGAAATTGAAGACCCAAGTATTTCAGAAGAAAATTTCCAGAATTGTCTCAAAATTGTCTGGATTGTGCTGAATACGTCAAAAAACGTCTTGTACTGCTGACTAGAGATACCAACTTTAAGTATTTTACGTCTGCTTTTAAGAAATTTTTAAAAATGTGAAAATTCTATGTGAAATTTCGAAGTTTTGCGATAATGGCAACCATGATTTTTTGATCTTTTTTGCAATGAACTACGTAACGGAAAAGGTTTAAAAACTAACAAAAACATATATGTACGTACATACACACGTACGTACATACATACGTACGTGGGTCATGACGCTTTGAAGAGGTGCAACGCAATGTCTTCAGTATGTATTTGCTTTACGATTCCTTTGACATTTCGGTTGGCGACAGCAAAAATCTAATTACGAAAGAATGCCATTTGTGCTGGTGAAAAGAGGTTGCTTGGTTGGTTGGTTGGTGGATGTCGTCGGCTGGTGGTTGAAGCACTTGGTTGTTGGTTGCACCATAGATTGGTTGGTTAGTTACCGGCTGAATGGCAGATTGTTTTTTGGACATTGCTAAAACGTGCCATGAAAATTACATTGCGTTTTACACTCTACCTATTTCTCTATGTTTGCCTCTCCTAAACATATGCACGTACATACATACAGGCACTTATTTACCCACACATCTGTCATCATCATCATCACGATTATTATCATTACCAGCATGGTCAATGGGTACAGAAAGGAGTAAAGGCAAAGAGCAGAAGTTGGCGGAGAGAGAAAAAATAGTTAGTTTAAGAATGTGCAAGTCCAGAGAATGGCAATCAAATTGCTGTGGCGCAGAGTGTGCTAAATTGTTGAAATCATTATATATTAATTAAAAATGCAAGACAACCGAGCAAAGCGAACAAAATGGAGAAAACAAGGTTCTTGTAATTAAAATTCTCGTGTGGAAACGAGTGTTGAGGGAACGAGCGAGACACAAAGTCATAAAAATATTACAAAGACGTAAATAGCGTAGATGGTAGAGGAAGAGAGCACTTGGTGACATTTTAATAGCCACCTTATGCTGGACTCACACACACACACACATGATGTAGCCTAGACTAACCCTGTCAAAAGTGGAAGCGGTTGGTTCTGCATTAACTTCGAACTACTTTCAAAAGAAGGTAGTTGGTAATTGGTCCAATTTCGAATCGAGTTTGGTATAAAGAGACGAGTTTCTCTTACGAAACATGGCATACGTTTTCAGTGGAGAATACCATATGGCTCTTACTGGTGGTTTAAAGTGATGTGCCTAGTCTACAATGCAAACTGTTCTAATTCCAACGACCCATAAATTTCAGGATGAAGGATGCACGAGCTCTTGACTGCAGAAAGCGTTTTTGAATACGTTTAAAGTGGAAAGAAAATTGATTAACGAATGCATGATCATCAGCATTCACAACGAAATGATAATTAAAGTAAAGAAGAAGTAGTTCTGCATTTCTTTGAAATAAATTGGAGTATATTTAAAAAAAGTTTTTGTTGGTTCAGTTCTAGTTGCTCTAAAGAGAGAGAGAGAGTTCTTGTGGGGTACACATACATTATTCCTGCTTCAATGCATACATTCTTTATATACGAATACTCGTTTTGTTTTAATATCAAGCACTAGAAGCTGACCAGATTTATTATGGTTATTAAGCGAGGCGCTCGCTCATCCACTCTCGAATTCGCCGCATTTCCGTCCGAGGCTACGTGCTGACGACGAATTTAGATGGTACCATCTGTTGGATAAATGAGAGGAATACCAGTTTTAGTGAGGAATTTTCTTAAGCCAAAGAGAGAAACTGTTTTCAACTTTTCACCAAAAAATAGCACAATACATACATATTTATGTTCCGAAGTTTTTTTTGACGCACTCGCTCGGAATTGTATGCATAAATTCTCTATAACGAGTACAATTTTATGTTAAAGTTTTCAACAGTGTTTTTAAATGAGATTTAAAGTTTGCGACAAGTTTTCCAGTTATTTGTATTACTTTTCAAAATCAATTTTAAAATAAAAATCGCCTTTACTTACAAAGACCAATATTCTTTTAATACGTAGATATTAAGACTTGTTCTATAGTGTCATATTTATATATGTATTTTGTATACGAGTATTTTATGATGATGGAAATTTGTCGTGGGCACTTTCTGAACTTAGCTGGTGGGTCATAAAAATAATCGTATCAGTGCTGGCGAGGGAATAATTTTTCTGTCATAGAGAAACCAAGTTTCACCCGTTTTAAATTTCATAAATTTACATTTACATACATACATACATGTCGCTTGTGTGCGTGTACGAGTATGTATAAGATTGTTGGCTAAGTCGCAAAAAACGAAGACGAAGAGAGAAAGAGAGCGAACGAACCGATAGAGGAAGTGTAGAGGAAGTAACTTTTTCTATGATAAAAATGACGTCGTTTCCGGCAAGTTTTGATGAAGCTACATACAATCTTGATAAATGTTTATGGGTGTGCTTTAGGGTGTTGTGTGTGTGTGTGTGTGTGTGTGTGTGTGTATGTGGATAAGTGCGGGATATGTTGTCGTAAGTTTTAACTTCACTTTTGCTCTCTCAACTTACACAACACACGTAACTTTACACGAAAAAATTTCCTTCACTAACGTGAAAATTGCATCAAAAAGATTTGCATAATTTTATTTAGCTCCGAAAAGAACTACTGAAAGTGCTATACACACAAAAATATATACAAATACATATACGTATATACATAGACATACATACATATATTATATATATATATATTTTATTTAATTTTTTTTTATATACAATATATAGTTTAAAAGAAAAATATTGTAATTAAAAAAATCATGAAAAATTTCTTTTACTCCTCCCCCGATTTTAAAAAGCGCGGGGCTAAACAAGCCCAGCTATTCTGTCTTTCGTCTCTCGGAGAGGAAGAATTTTCACTACGTAGGACTCGCATTGTTTACATTAAAGAGTAATTAAGAGGGCTCAAAAGTAGTGGTTACTATGGAACCTGTTCGCTAGCTTTCAACCAGGAGTTTTGTTGGCTGCAGGGCTACATATTGTCGCACTCCTCTCTCGCTTTAATGAATAGCTCGACTCGTAGTGTGACCAACTTTACTGACTTGATTATTTATAACCGAAATTTATTATAGTTTGGTTTAAAGTTTGCTAAGTTTTTATTGCTTTAAATGCAAATGCAAAGGGCTGGTGCTTTGGTTGTGAAGAATTCACAAGAAAAGTCTCCTCGAATGTATCCGAGTCAGAGTCAGTTGCAGAAAAGCAACCATTGCTTGCAAAGCTTTTGGCAAACTATTGCTTTCTTTAAAGTTACCTTCATCATGATCCTCTTCATTTCTTATTCTTCTTCTTACTATTATTTGTGTAATACATCATAGCATCTCTCTGTCCACATTGTTGTGCCCTTCCATTGAAGACCGAAAAGGCGTTCTCACGCCTACGGTTCCAAGGTACACTTATTTATATGCCTCATCAAGAATTTTATTAAGTATTCAGTTTCTGAAGTTGAATTTAAATTTTGCTTTTGGAACGCAAGGACGTACAACAAAATGAAACAACAACAACAATGAGACAATCTGGAGTTTTATGCTACTGTTCTGTGCTGTGTTCTGTGTTCTATACACAATGGTATAGAAGGATGGCGTTTTAAAAGATTTCTTTTAAAAGATTTCCGCGTAGTTTTTATTGTGAACAACTCACAAGGATTTAGTCTCCTCGAATGTACGAATGTATTGTATCAGAGTGACAATATTTATTTTGTATAGATTTTTGGGATTTTCCGACTTAAAGCTCTTACCGCACAAAAAAGTACTTAAAAATTTTTTTTTAAAATAGAGTTTTCTCTGACAAAGAGATCTGTTGGGAATTGTAAAATTGTTCTATATATAACCCGTGAAAAAAAAATTGACAACAGAAATAAGAGGTAACGTTTTTTCATCTGAATTGTGCAATTAATTATTGCTAAATATTTTATTTATATATTTTTTATTTTTCATATATGTATTTTATACAATATATTATACTAAAAGTTTTATATGAGTCTCTCAATGTGGTAAGGTCTATTTTTTTCTGATTTTTCTAAACTTCAATGGAATAAACAATATTCTTCTTAGTATAGAAATATTCTCAATATCATCTGTCAACAGTTTTAGCAGTATCAGTAAAATAAAAATGTATAAGAATAAAAAATATCACTTTTATGATTTAAGAAAAATTTTCTAACACAATTTTCTAATTTTCTTTTTTGTAGATAAGTCCACTTTACGACAGAATTATGTTAATGTTAGGAAAAGTTTTCTTCTGTTATGATTTTATTTTCATCCAATTTAGAGATAGAAATTTGGCTCTATGAATTAACTTCTATTGAAGTAACTCCCAAATAAAAAAAATGAAATAACTCCCAAATTCCTTCATACAATTTTTTTGGGAGTTAATTCATTTTTTTTTGGTGTTAAATCATTTTTTTTGGGATTTAATTAATTTTTTTTTGGGAGTTAATTAATTTTTTTTGGGAGTTAATTCATTAGTTTTGGGAGTTATTTTATTTTCTGAAAAAGTTGGGAGTTAATTCATATTTTGGTTTGGGAGGTAACTAATTTTTTTTTTGGGAGTTAATTCATTTTTTGGGAGTTAATTTATTTTTTTTGGGAGTTAATTCCTTATTTTTGGAAGTTTATTCTTTTTTTTTGGGTGTTAAATAATTTTTTTGGGAGTTATTTCATTATTTTTGGGAGTTAATTTATATTCGGAAAAAGTTGGGATTTAATTTATTTTTTTTTGGGAGCTCTTTTATATTTTTTGGGAGTTAATTCATTATTTTTGAAAGTTCATTCATTTTTTTGAAAGTTCATTCATTTTTCTTTGGGAGTTAACTAATTTTTTTTTGGGAGTTAATTCATTTTTTGGGAGTTAATTTATTTTTTTTGGGAGTTAACTCCTTATTTTTGGAAGTTAATTCTTTTTTTTTTTGGATGTTAAATCATTTTTTTGGGAGTTAATTCATTATTTTTGGGAGTTAATTCATATTCGGAAAAAGTTGGGAGTTATTTAATTTTTTGATTTGGGAGTTAATTCATAGAGCCAGAAATTTTAAAAACTTTTACTCCTATAATTTTTTCATTGTATCCATCGTATCCATTGTATCACCTTTGAAATGTAGTGCATTCGATGGACCATTGTATCCATCGAAATGTAGTGCATTCTCTGAATAGACGTGATGCATTTACCATATAAATTTACCATATAAATTTGTAAAATATTCCCCATTTCCCATTTTTTGGGAGTTAATTCATTATTTTTGGGAGTTAATTCATATTCGGAAAAAGTTGGGAGTTATTTCATTTTTTTGATTTGGGAGTTAATTCATAGAGCCAGAAATTTTAAAAACTTTTACTCCTACAATTTTTTCATTGTGTCCATCGTATCCATTGTATCACCTTTGAAATGTAGTGCATTCGATGGACCATTGTATCCATCGAAATGTAGTGCATTCTCTGAATAGACGTGATGCATTTACCATATAATTTACCATATAAATTTGTAAAATATTCCCCATTTCCCATTTTTTTGGGAGTTAATTCATTATTTTTGGGAGTTAATTCATATTCGGAAAAAGTTGGGAGTTATTTAATTTTTTGATTTGGGAGTTAATTCATAGAGCCAGAAATTTAAAAAACTTTTACTCCTACAATTTTTTCATTGTATCCATCGTATCCATTGTATCACCTTTGAAATGTAGTGCATTCGATGGACCATTGTATCCATCGAAATGTAGTGCATTCTCTGAATAGACGTGATGCACTTACCATATAAATTTGTAAAATATTCCCCATTTCGCAATAGTGACTAATTATGAGTATCATAATTGTATAAATGCCATGGTGGTGATGGCATAAACGACGGGGCATTCAATTTTTGTAATTAAGAAGTACCTAAATTGAAAAATCTAAATAATGAATTTTAATGCGCTTTCGAGTATATTGGTATACAATAATATCAGGTGCATGCACATGCGGAGAGAGTTGGTTTTAGGATTTAGGAAACCAATCCTGCCAACAGAGCTCTTTTAATATATGTAAGTATGTCATGGCTGTTTTCAATCTTTTAATAAACATTTCTCTTTTGTTTAATAACTCACTCGTGTCTCTTCGTTCCCGCGTTCCCTTTCGGTTTTAGTTGCTTTGCTCGAAACGGGTTGCCTATTTATTAAAATTTCGCAAAATGGCGGTCCAATTTATGGACGCCATATTGAATTAAGTGTTCATAACTCATGCAGCCGATGTGTTGTGATGAATGAGTTAAGCTGATGCTTTTGCCTGCTGGATGAACTTTTTTTACCTTTAACGGCTATTATTAGTTAATTAATGCTTCATTATTAAAATAAAAAAAAGTATTATATTCAAAGCTAAAATTGCAAAAGATTTTAAGTGAATATAAATTGTTAAACTTTTATACAACCATTTTTATATAGACTTTAATAATGTATCAACGTAGTAGTGCGCTTTATTTGTTGGTAAATATTTAATAACATTTATTTATGCGATTAAACGTTTCAAACATTCATTTTTATACGATTTCTTTAAAAAAGTCAATAACTTTTTTAAGTTGCATAAATTTATAACATTTGACCATTTGTTTAAACAGTTTTATTAATAATTAAAAAAATTAAAAATCATAGAAAAAAGTTAATCGTTAAAAAGAAAAATTATATTGTAATAAAAATGTAACTCTTATTTATCTTATATTTCCCAGAATATGTTTATACATACATATGTATGTACTGTATATATGTACGTTTGTCTCGCACCTCTTGAATTGTCTCATGCCAGCAGAGGTCTTGGGAGGTGAAAATATACCATGTTAGAAAAGAATTTTTATGAAACAAAGCTCCTTTGCTTTAACTGTCAGGTGAAAAAAAATTTCGAAATTTTTGAATTGTTTTCTATCAATTTTCAAAGAACAATATTACTATTGAAGAGTAAATAATAGGCCTATTAATTTGTTACAAAAAACGTGAATAACTTCAACTCTATTACTTTCGACGAAGACGCGTCCACACCAACTCGCTAACCATGCCAACGGCGACAGTTGTACTCAGGAAAGATGCATCAGACTCAGAGTGCAAGTCAAGTCAACCTAAAGTACCGAAAGGCGGCAAAGGTGCCCCGTCCATGGGAAAGCCTGTCATGCGGAATATCCATCATGTGAACTCACTGCGAAACGTTTACACGGCACTAGCGCTGAGTGGCCTCTCCGGCACGTTATTCTATTTTCTGTTCAACCGAAGGCATAAAGCAGCCTACCGGGATTTTTACAGGTAAGAATGACGGTGGAGGGGGGGGGGGGGGGGCGGCACGAGTACATTTGTTAACCGACTTGTAAATGCATCTTATTCACGTTTAGCACATACGATGCAGAAGCTTCCTTCAATAGGATGGTGGAAGCGGGCGTTCTCGACTCTTGCAAAGCGCCGCCGCCCAAGAAGAAATAAGGAGGACTTGCCCGAGAATCGGCGAAAACCTTGTGAGAAATAGAATAGTTGCGGTTGTTTTTGGAAGATCGGAGGTAACGACGTGGTGGTATAAGGACGGAACAAGGTCAAGTCGGTTGGTTTGCGGTTGTTGGAAAACCTAATGGCATTTTACAATGATGAAAAATAAAAACCAATTAAATTTAAACTGGTTCAAATTCCTTTTAAACAATATGTATGTAGGTATGTTTGCTTTTCATTTTGTTGCTGGGCGGTGCTGGGCATCGTTATAATCCTACACTCACCCCCTGCCGTCGCAACGAGTCGTTTCGTTAGGGCCTGGGAAGTAATTACAGCCGCAATTAAACAACAAATGAATTGTCAATATTTGACATTCACGAATTCGCATGCCAGCATATTCAATCTCGGGCGCATGTTGTACGTACGTATGTGGATTGTGGATTGTGTGTTGTGTGCATGTGCGTCACTCTCAGCGATTTGACGTTGCCTTCGCCGTAGATCTTGAAGTCTGATGTGCCAAAGTGACGCCTTTCGAGCATCTAACACTTTCCTGGTGATGGAATTTGTTTAGCTCTTCAACTGGCAGCACCATTTTAAACATTTCTACTCGAAGGTTGAAAGGTTAAGAATATGCATGGCATACATATGTAAAGGTTGCAATACTACAAGACTTCTCGTTGTTTGTTCGTTTTGCAGCTTTTCATGAGTTTAATATAAATTTGCTTGACTAGAGAGATGGTCTTCTGTGATTGAGTTGAAACAATCTCGTTAAACAATCTCGTTCTTTCAGTTTCTCAAGAAATCTCAATTCAATTCTCAAGAAATGAATGGAAAATAGCATCGTAAGTGAAGTCTTTTTGTAGTCCGATAACTTTAATCGTGCTGAATGAACAGAATGACTTGAGGCAAATACAGAAAACGTTATTTGATTTCAATTATGACACTTCAATTCTTTGAAATTGGTCACTTTAAAATGTTTAAAAAACTCTTTGATATTTCGAAGAGATTGAATAGAAGATTGAATAACCTTCAAAATTGTAAGTAAGTATATTAAGAAATAATTGTCCAATGTTTTAGTCTTCATTTGTAGGTTTTCTTATCTAACCATCGATAGATGCGGTTATAGTGGGCGGAACAATGTGTATAATTTCCTTATCTTTGTGGTTATTTACATCTAAAGGGTTACTTAGGCCTTGATATATGACGAGTCCCATATACATACATACATATCTCTAATGTAGCACGATTTTACGACTTACGATAAGGCATTTTCTTTAACTTTATCATTACTCGTATGTACAATATTTAAAGCATAGCATAACTATGAACCTTTTCATTAGTTCAGTTTACGTTCGGTCTTCGACAATGAAATTCTCAGTCGCCCTAATCGAATATTTAAGCGTCCTATCGACCATCGTTACCGCTTCCCGCACATTCATCAGAGACAAAGGTCGAATAGTTAGTGGACAGGATGCTAATGATGGACAATTTCCGTACATGGTTATTGTGGAACCAACGATAGATGGTAAACCCTCGTTATGCGGTGGTTCTTTGATTGCCCCTACGTGGATCTTGACGGCTGCTCACTGCTTCGATGAGTAAGTTGCGCAGTGTTGCGTTTAATTTTCATTTAATAATCTTTGGCCTCCATCATTTCCCAGCACTGACTCTCTACTTGTTTACCTGGGTACCACTTTCTTAGAGGATGCGAAAGCGGCTTATGAGGTTCCACTAGATCGTGTGGAACTTTATCCAGAGTATGACCCAGAACAACTTTTGAATGATATCGCACTAATTCCGATTCCTGAAACTGAACTGTGCGGTTTGATTTCGACGATTGCATTACCCTCCGTCCAGACTGATCACCAGTCCTATGTTGGGGAGCATGGATTGATAAGCGGATGGGGCACTACAGTGACCGGAGGATCCGGTTCAGATCGTATGCAATGGGGTCAAATGCTTGTCGTCGATAATGAAGTCTGCAGAGAGATAGACCCATTAATAAATATTGCGGAGCTATGTGCGAAACCAGTTGACAATGCGTCACCTTGTAATGGAGACTCCGGCGGTCCCCTTGTTACGGAATATACACTTATTGGCGTAGTAAGCAATTTTCTAAATGATGATGCGACGTGTGAGGATGGTGTCCCAGTAATTTTTGCTCGAGTTAGTTTCTATGTGGAATGGATCAAGGCTGTTACCGGAATTTCCACTTAAAAGATTCAATCAACAAAATCTGCGTCTATCGTAGGAGTTTTAGGCACATTTCTTTATATTGTACTTTACAGTTTTATACCTCAAACTGCATACAAATAATAATTAAGCAACGCCAGCAGAATGGTGTACTTGTCCAAAAACTTGTCCAAAAACTTGACGAGTTTTAACTACGAGTATACCCATTGGGTCGCTTCGGAATGATAATAAATAAAATTGTGCTATTGTTAATGATGATATGAGAGATTGTTTGTAGTGATGATATTGATGTGGATAAAGATTATGTCGTTGGTATTAACAATAATACTCGTAATAATACAGATGATAATAATGAAGGCGATGCTAAAAGTGAACATGTTGATACCACACACTTTGAGGACACAATTCTCACTAGTTTTTGAGAGTTCTTTGGTTACTTGTAGTCCGTTTTGCTATGATATGCCATCATTTTTAAAAAAAACCAATGTCAAAAACCTTGCACGGAGCAAAGTACAAGTAGTCCCGAAAAATCTCGAATTTCGAATTTCTGATTTCAATGGAAATGGATATTTTGATCAGCCCGGAATCCATTGATTGAATCTATTGATATTTTGTATTTTGGACTGTTATAACATCTAAGTGTGTACCTCAGATGTTGGTAGTAATTGGTTGTGCCGAAGGGGTACTTTTACTATGTTCTGTCACTAAGTGTGTCGTAAAGTTGGAAAAAGTATTGTTGCAAAATCGTCAGAGACACCGAAAAACACCATTTTAATTCTTCTTATGGACACGCTAATGTCAATTGTAATGAAACGCGGATTCAAAGCCACAAAAACTGTTTTTATTTGTGGATCTCTAGGACCTCTAGAGCCTACAGTCTAGATTCCTACGAGATTTTACATATGTACTTTTGTACGTATGAGTACCACAGTGATTAGACCCTTGGTGAGAACTCACACATCAAAATGTGTCCCGGCGCAATTTAACTACTTTAATTGTAGATTTAATTGCAGAAATTGTGATTGATTTCCTTTTTAACCTCGATAGATGCGGTTATAGGAACCATGTGGATATTTGTTGTGTAATCTTATCTGCTTCTTTCGCAGTATGCGCTTGTTTATTGGAAAGGGTTATTTAGATCTTTTATGACGAGATCGACATAAAAGCTAATCAAATAAGAGCGCCTCTGATGTGGCGCTATTTTACGACTAACGATAAGGCATTTTTTGTTGCTTAAGCCTTATATCTTTAAAGCATAGGCTAACTACGAACCTATTTAATAGTTCAGTTTACGTTAGGCCTTTTGCAATGAAATTCTCAGTCGCCCTAATCGAATATTTAATCGTTCTATCGACCACCGTTACCGCTTCCCGCACATTCAACAGAGGCAAAGGTCGAATAGTTAGTGGACATGATACCCATGATGGACAATTACCGTACATGGTTGCCGTGGAAGTGATGATAAAGGATGATCGTTTTTTTTGCGGTGGTTCTTTGATTGGTCCCACGTGGGTCTTGACGGCTGCTCACTGCTTCGATGAGTAAGTTGATGAGTGTTTCGTTAAATTTTCATTTGATAATCCTCCACCATTCCTTAGCGTTGACTTTCTTATGGTTTTCTTGGGTTCCACAGTCTTAGATAATGCGGAAGCGGGCTACGTCCTTCCACTAGACCATGTCATACTTTATCCAGCTTACGATCGTGAACTTATTTTGCATGATATCGCGTTAATTTCGATTCCTGAAACTGACCTGTGCGGTTTGATTTCGACGATTGCATTACCCTCCGCCCAGACTGCTCACCAGTCTTTTGTTGGGAAGCATGGATTGATAAGCGGATGGGGCTCTACAGTGACCGGAGGACCTCTTACAAATCGTATGAAATGGGGCCATATGCTTGTCGTCGATAATGAAGTCTGCAGACAGCTAGACCTATTAGTAAATATTGCGGAGCTATGTGCGGAACCAGTCGACAATGCGGCACCTTGTGATGGTGATTCGGGCAGTCCCCTCGTTTTGGGATCTACACTTATTGGCGTAGTAAGCCATCATATAGGCTACGAGACGAAGTGTGAGGATGGTGTCCCAGTAATTTTTGCTCGACTTAGTTTCTATTTGGAATGGATCAAGCTTGTTACTGGAATTTCCACTTAAAAGATTCAACAGAGAACATTAGTATCCACCATAATAATTTTAGGCACATTTCTTTATATCTGCTTTCCTATTTTATACTTCAAATTTTATAAAAATAATAATAAAGCAAATTATGGAAGAATTAAGCAAAATGTTGTACTTCTTTAACAACCTCAAAGCCCCGGCTTCAATTACCAATTACCAACTTCTAATTCTATTTTCAATTTCTTTTTTAAATTAGAAACAAATAAGTTACATTTTCCAAGCCAAAAAAGGTAGGTATAGGTCTTTACTAAAATTTTTTCTTTCGAGCATTTGCTCGTTTTTACCACCCATTACATGCCATGACATTCTGTACTCTCTTATCGTCATTACCCCTGCAGAAAAAAGTCAACTAGTGCACACAACAAATAGTTCTGGAACTATAGTAACTGGACTAGCCGCCGAACTAGTGCAAAGAAAATGTAGAAAGTGGATTATACTTTGTTGAAACTTGTTCAATTTTTACATAAAGTTTTTTCAAATAATGCCAAGAAACATTAGTTTTTATAATAAAAGCGAAGCGCAAGTTCTGATCCGAAGAAAGTATAATATTGCAGAGAAAAATAAATAAATAAATTAATAATAGAAAATTATTTAGAAAGGCTCCAACTAATGAAGAAAAGACATTTCAAAAAAGGAAAATGCAATAAAATCTTAATGAAATAAAATGTAAATGTAATCTTAATTAAATTAAATATACATATACATACATAAATGAAAAGTTAATGAGATTGAATGTAAATGAAATCTTAATGAAATCAAATGTTAATAAAATGTATTTAAAATTTTAATGAAATGAAATTTTAATTAAATAAAAATGAAACGAAAAGTAAACGTGATGTCTATAAGAAATTTATAAAGAAGATTAGTGGAAATTCGTGAAAAATTGAACTTGTTCAGAAGGGTGAATTTTATAACTAGTGCCACACCGATACGATACTGCACTAGTTGCAAAACAGTTTTGAGATGCACTAGTTTTTTTTATATTTTGACCGGGACTAGTTCGGTCACTAAAAGAAAAGTTCTAGTTCGGCAACTAGTGCAAAGATAGTGCAGGAAGGGTTATTTCGCCCCTCTAATGACACAAACATTGAAAATTCACCAGTTCTCTCCACGTGAAGTAGATTGACGTGGAACCAACCAGTAGTGGTCCACAGGAACTAGTGGACCACTACTAAGAATTGAAAACACTTTCATTCGAATTCATTTCACATTTATGATGTTACTGTTGAAATCACCAGAAATATTTTATTTTGATAGCGAGACTGTAAATAATCTTCCAATGTATTGGTCTTTACTGCTTGCTTTTCTTATCTAACCATCGATAGTTGCGGTTATAGTTGTAGAAACAATGTGGATATTTGTTGGCACTTATCTTATCTTCTCTTATAGTCTTCGGCTCTTTACTGGGAAGGGTTATTTAGATCTTTTATGACGAGTCTTATATATCTCTAATGTAGCACTATTTCACGACTTACGACAAGTAATTTTTAATTAGATCCTTTTGTCTTTAAGGCATAGCATTACTGTGAACCTATTCAATAGTTTAGTTCAAGTTCGGCTTTTTGACAAAATGAAATTCTCAGTCGCCTTAATCGAATTCTTAATCGTCCTATCGACCACCGTTACCGCTTCCCGCACATTCAACAGAGACAAAGGACGCATATTCAGTGGATATAATGCCAATGCTGGACAATTTCCGTACATGGTTGCCGTGGAACTGATAATACAGGGTAACATTGCGCTTTGCGGTGGTTCTCTGATTGGTCCCACGTGGGTCTTGACAGCTGCTCACTGCTTCGAAGAGTAAGTTCATGAGAGTTTCGTTTAATTTCCATTTAATAATCGTTTCTTAGCGTTGACTTTCTACTTATTCTCCTGGGTTCCACTGTCTTAGATAAGGCGGAAGCGGGTTATATCCTTCCACCAGACAATGTCATACTTCATCCAGAGTATGATCGTAAAGAATTATTACATGATATCGCATTAATTTCGGTTCCGAAAGTTGTTCCTTGCACGTTGGTTTCGACGATTGCATTACCCTCCGCCCAGACTGCTCACCAGTCTTATGTTGGGAAGCATGGATTGATAAGCGGATGGGGCGCTACAGTGACCGAAGGAACTAATACTGACCGTATGCAATGGGGCCATATGCTTGTCGTCGATAACGAAGTCTGCAGCCAGCTAGACCCAACAATAAATATTGCGCTGCTATGTGCGAAACCAGTCAATAATGCGGCGCCTAGTGGTGGTGACTCCGGCGGCCCTCTCGTTTCGGGATCCACACTAATTGGCGTAGTAAGCTATCAATTGGGAAATGAGCAGCGTGAAGATGATGCCCCAGTAGTTTTTACTCGAGTTAGTTTCTATTTGGAATGGATCAAAGATGTTACCGGAATTTCCACTTAAAAGATTTCATAAAGAGAATTTGCATCCGCCATAAGAAGTTTAGGCACATTTCTTTATGTCTACTTTCCTATTTTGTACTTCAAATTGTATAACAATAATAAATACGCAAATTAAGCAAAAATTGGGCAAGATGTTGTACTTGTTTAACAACCACAAAGCTCCGAATACCCAATTTCTAATTCTTTGAGGCAGATACCTCAACGCAATGCAAGTACGATTTCCTTCAGCATTACTGTAGAAACACATTTGGACCCAGTTTTGCAAAAAGCAAGCAACCAACATTGCAAAAAAATCTGAGCGAACATAATTTTTCGACTGGAATAAAACAGTTTTCGAGGAATAATTCTCAAAATTGTAGTGATATTAGAAATAATCTTCTAATGTATTGGTATTTACTGCTTGTTTTTCTTATCTAACCATCGATAGTTGTCGGCACAATGTGGATATTTGTTGTTTAATCTTATCTTCAGGGCTATTCACATCTAATTTGTTATTTAGATCTTTTATGACTAGTTCGATATACATACATATCTCCAATGTGGCGCTATTTTACGACTAACGATTTCTTTAGCATTTTCTGTAGCTTCATCCTTATATCTTTAAAGCATAACTGCGAACCTATTCAATAGTTTAGTTCAAGTTCGGCTTTTTGACAAAATGAAATTCTCAGTCGCCTTAATCGAATTCTTAATCGTCCTATCGACCACCGTTACCGCTTCCCGCACATTCAACAGAGACAAAGGACGCATATTCAGTGGATATAATGCCAATGCTGGACAATTTCCGTACATGGTTACCGTGGAAGTGATGATAAAGGGTAAATCCTCGTTATGCGGTGGTTCTTTGATTGGTCCTACGTGGGTCCTGACAGCTGCTCACTGCTTCGATGAGTACGTTAATTGATGAATGTTGCGTTTAACTTTGATTTAAAAATTTCTGGCCTCTATTGTTTCTTAGCGTTGACTTTATTATGGTTTTATTGGGTTCTACTGTGTTAGAGGAAGCGAAAGCGGGTTATGCGCTTCAACTAGACCGTGTCGTACTTTATCCAGCGTACGATCGCAAAAATGTTTTGCATGATATCGCATTAATTCCGATTCCGGAAACTGAACTGTGCGGTTTGATTTCGACGATTGCATTACCCTCCGCCCAGACTGCTCACCAGTCTTATGTTGGGAAGTATGGATTGATAAGCGGATGGGGCGCTACAATGACCGGAGGAACTCCTTCAAATCGTATGCGATGGGCCCATATGCTTGTCGTCGATAACGAAGTCTGCAGACAGCTAGACCCATTAGTAAATATTGCGGAGCTATGTGCGGCACCAATCAACAAGGCAGCACCTTGTAATGGTGACTCCGGCGGTCCCCTCGTTTTGGGATCTACACTTATTGGCGTAGTAAGTCACCGAATGGGTTATGAGAAGTGTGAGGATGGTGTCCCAGTAATTTTTGCTCGAGTTAGTTTCTATGTGGAATGGATTAAAGATGTTACTGGAATTTCTACTTAAAAGATTCAAGATGAAGCAAATTTTCATCTGCCATTAGGATTTTAGGCATATTTCTTTATCTTTATATCTACTTGCCTATTTTAAGCTTCAAATTGTATAACAATAATAATTAAGCAAAAATTATGCAAAATGTAGTACTTCTTTAACAACCTCAAAGCCCCGAAATCCCAATTTCAAATTTAAATTCTGATTTCTTTTTCAAATTAGAAACAAATAATTTACATTTTCCAATATAAAAAAAATGTAAATTTTATACATACATAAATTCATTTTCTATATAAAAATATTATTAGTTTTTTCAAGAAGCATCGGTAACCTTTCCTTTTCTTCAATTCCTTTTTTCTTCACTTCGCGTTTTTCTTCTTCTTTTTCTTCTGCTTCTGCTTAAGACATCAATTAAATTAAAGCCCTTCGTACTCGTACTTCGTATAAATAAAAATTATAAGATCTCCTCATTGAGCCATTTTACAATGTTTTTTAGGGCTAAAGAAAAGCTGCTTACTAACCATTTTAACGTATTACAACAACGAGGAAATACTATATATGTAGGTACAAATGCACTCAAGATATTTATTCTAATTTTATGAAATCCTCCCTTAATTTGGTTTTTTGTGCTTCTGCTCGATTTTTGTGTTTTTGTGCTTGTGGAAGCAGAACGATTGATTTTTCCTTTCCGATTCTCGTTCGTTCGTCGTTGTTCGTTTGTGTTGTTGTTGTTCGACTGCTAGATTATCAAAAGCGTAATCTCACAAAGTGACTATATGCGAGGACAAAGTTTTCCTTTTGCGTGAATTTGTCATTAAAACAAAATAACAATGGAGTTTGTAATAAGAAGAAGAAGCAGTAGAAGAAGAAGTGTAAGTCCCAGAAAACTTTTGTTAAGTCTTGTAGCAGCTCAGTGAAATGCAAATCAATGAAGGCATCGCTACGAAGATTCCATCCGAAGGACTAAAATGTACACAAAAGTAAGTTCTTAGGGAACGATTTTACATTTTAAATTTTATTCAAAGATTTTATTCAGTTAAGTACGAGTATATTGTAATATATCGTATAAAAATATTTATATTTATTTTGTAAATTCTATGGAGAGCTTTGTTATTTCATCAAAGAAATACATACAATTTTTTAGGTTTTTTTATGTGGTTTTTTTAATGCTTAACTTTTCCAAAATCATATCAATAATCCATAAAGTGAATACCAAGAAAAAGGCTACGCTACATCGTCCTTTTGAGGTTCTCACTACAGTGAGAATGAGAAACAGATACGTAGAATTAAAATGATTTGTATTTCTGTGCTTGAGAATGAAATGCCATTTCAAATGATGAGAAATCTTTCCTCAAATTCAATTCTGGACAGCTTTCGAACCGATGCGACTCGACAAAGCCGAATAACTCTGATTTGGACCAACAGGATGCCAAATCGACAACATTCCAACATTCCAACTTGCAACGCAGTGGCATGTTTGAATGCAGCGGTAGGTTGTTTTACGTCTTTCCGTCAATCGCCGGAAATGCCACGCTGCCGAACATTCCGAAATTCCAGTCTTTTCAAGCCTGCAGAGAAAACACACCGAACGTTAAAAAAATGCAAAGTCTCAAATTTCGTCCGTTAACCACTTTCGAGAGTTTGGTCTCCGTGTCGCAGGCTCGACAATCGCTTAGCGGTTTTGTGTTCATATCACAAAATGAAACCACACACACACACACTGGCATTTGGCATGACATGCCGTCCCAGGAAACATTTTTAGGAGCGTTCATATTAATGAGCTCAAAAAAGACTCCTTTTGCGGAAGAAAATTTGTGTGTTCCAAAAAAGGACTCCAAAAAGAGTCTTATATGATTCAAATATAAATGTACAAATTTATGACTCCGAAAAGACACTTTTTTATGAACCACATCTGGGCACATAATATTTTGACTCCGAAATCAATCTTTTTTATGAAAAAAATTATTCGGAGCCTTAAGTTTTTCTCCAAAAAAATATTAAAAAACTATACACTCTTATTTAAGTCACCGAAATGACTCATATTTATTTGGAGTCTGGAAGGATTGAAATTGTGAGCCCAGAAAAGGACCATAAAAGGCTCCGAAAATATTCATAAAATGCTTAGAAAATGATCATAAAATGCTTAGAAAAGATTCATAAAATGGTTTAAAAAGAATCATAAAATAAAAAAAAAGGATGCTCAGAAACGATTCATAAAAGGCTCAGAAGAAGATCATAAAATGCTCAGAGAAGAATCATAAGAGGCTCCCAAAAGAATCATAAAAGGCTTAGAAAAGAATCATAAAAGGCTCAGAAAAGAATCTTAAAAGCTTCAGAAAAGTGTCTCACAAAAGAATCATAAAAGGCTCAGAAAAGAATCATAATAGATTCAGAAAAAAATCTCACAAAAGAATCATAAAAGGCTCAGAAATTATTATTTTTTATAGAAATTTTAAACTCCCAAAAGGCACAATTTTATAAGTCTTTTCTGAGTCTTATTTAGGACTCTTTTCTGAGGGCAGTCTAGAAAGGAAAAAACGTTCATTTCTAACTCTTTTATGTGTTCATAAAGAGCATATTTGTTCGGAAATATGAATCTTTTTTGAGCCTAAAAAGACTTATGTTGTTTGCTAAGATGACAGCCTGCATCCACTGCTGCATTTAAATAATAGACAGTTTAGAGATTTCACTTTCCTCAACTTTGCATTCTGTGTTTTGTCTAAAATACTGAAGATCTCACGCTCTGAATGGACTTTATTCCAATTAATTCTGTTTTCAATTTTCATATATTTATTCTAATTTCAATAATAATAAAAAAATAAAACATTTAAATAAATGCTTTGATGAAAAAATTCAGGGATTCTTAGAAGTATTGCACCATTGCACCTTCTATTAGATACTCCTTCTTGTATTTGGGTGCACGTACGTACAATATTTATACAAACACGTAGAACAGTATGAACGAGTGTTGCCAGAGGAAGCGCTGACGATACTTACTGGCTTCGTGATAGCGCCATCTGCGGTAGAAATCGGAAGCAGAAGCACGCAGCGTCACAGCAGCGTCTCGTACAAGCGGAGCGGTAAAAAACTCGTTTACGATAATGCCATACCGAAGAAGTATTGAAAGAAAGAGGTTAAGGTGAAAAGATTTAAGAAAAATTCCAGAGAAAAAAAATCGCGAGAAAACAAAGAAAACTCAACAGTCAGAAATTGTGTGAAGGAAACGGTATGCTCTATAGATGCGCTTTTTTGTTCTTATCTCGTTAGCTGAATTTCAAATAGGTTTCATTGACGCAACCGGATCGCAAGTAGCATCGTAGAAATGGCAAAAAAAGGCGGGCAGGCAGATGAGCCAGAGAAAGATTATAGAGGAAGAGGTGGTGGTGGTGGTGGTGGTGTTGCTGTGGGAGGCTAGAAGGTGAAAACGATGTGGATACACGAGGAGAACTGTGTGCGTTCTTGTACCATGGACGTCCGTGCTTGTATGTTAGTCTTCACTAAAGGTAAATCAAGAAAATGTTGCTGACGATGCTATACCGCAAAAAGTGGTGAGTTCATTTAATCGATTCCACGAAATTCAGTATTACAATAAACAAAATATCATAAAAAATATGAAAAACTCATAAAAACATTAATAATTGTATTAAATAAAATAAAAAAAACTAAGAATGAAAATACTCGCACATATTGCAGTTTTGGAAAAATAATACCTTCCAAGCAGGCTTGAGCTGCTGGAGCGTTTTCCATCAAAAGTCCTACCAAAGGACAAATTAAGTGCAATATTTGCAACGCTTTGCAAATAAAGTCAATTTTACAATATCTTTAGAAGGTTTTATTGTATTCCATTGAAAGTCGATAAAGAGTTAATAATCCAAATGGTGAACCTGAGAAGAGCAGTTCATGGAAAATTATTTACTACATACTCACTAGCAAAGGGCAAATTAAGTGCAATATTTGCAACGCTTTGCAAATAAAGTCAATTTTGCAATATCTTTAGAAGGTTTTATTGTATTCCATTGAAAGTCGATAAAGAGTTAATAATCCAAATGATGAATCTGAGAAGAGCAGTTCATGGAAAATTATTTACTACATACTCACTAGCAAAGGGCAAATTAAGTGCAATATTTGCAACGCTTTGCAAATAAAGTCAATTTTGCAATATCTTTAGAAGGTTTTATTGTATTCCATTGAAAGTCGATAAAGAGTTAATAATCCAAATGATGAATCTGAGAAGAGCAGTTCATGGAAAATTATTTACTACATACTCACTAGCAAAGGGCAAATTAAGTGCAATATTTGCAACGCTTTGCAAATAAAGTCAATTTTGCAATATCTTTAGAAGGTTTTATTGTATTCCATTGAAAGTCGATAAAGAGTTAATAATCCAAATGATGAATCTGAAAAAGAGCAGTTCATGGAAAATTATATACTCGTACGTACTCAAAAGACAAAGGAAAAGAATTGACAATATCTGCAAAAAGCATATATGTAAAAGTATATATGCTATTGTCTGTTATATTATTTGTTAGTCAGTTCATGGGAATATAGTATTTTGTATAGTATTGAAAGTATCGTAGATCAAGGGTTAAAGTCTCTCTAATGAATCTGAAAGGATTGTTCTATGGCAGCGGGCAGATGACTGAAGCATCAAGTTCAGGCAACTCAGCGGTCCTTCTGTTAATGTGAAATTCAATACAATTAAACAATAACTCGCTCAAATTATAGATTGTATCAAAATTTCGGCTTATTGTGCGCTAAGAAAGAGGCCTGAGTCAAAATTTCCTTGAACGACATACTCGTACTTCCGTCTCGTTCCGCCGCGCTCAAGTCTGTGACATGTTGCGTGCGTTGGGCACAGCCTGTCAATTGTCACAAAGGAATATTGAGACTACGGCTGCATGTTTATCATAAGTCATGTGCGAGTATGTGTGAGTGGGTGTTTGTGTGCATACATATGCGCAAGTATGTATTTGTTTTGTTATATTTTGCATAAAATTAATTGGTTCACGTAAACACTCGCTAAAACATAAACATAAACATAAACGCAAACATCAACAGCAGCGTACACGGTTGCTGTGTGTGTGTGTGTGTGTGTGTGTGTTAATGCGTGCTGCTGCAATGCTTACTTGCAATCTCTTTGGCTGTGTGCGTGCACATCCGGGCGTACTTAGGCGGTTTTATCTTGACAGCAATTATGGATGCGGCGCCTTAACGAAGAGCACTGCTATGTGTGTGTGTGTATGTGTGTGTGTGTGTGTGTCGGTCTGTTTGGCAACGTGTTGACAATCGCTTCCTCTTGCAATAACAAAGCAACTTCTGTGTAAACATGCAAGCACACAATGTATATAGACATACATGCACATACATATCGTTATCGAAAAGTACCTTTAGGATGTTGAATAAGAATATCTGTCAAACGCCTTGAATGGTTTCTTGTCACTTTCATCGCTTTCTAAACTACAATGATAGACAATTTTACTAGATTATAAATCGTATAATTATCATATCATATAATTCATATAATTCCATATAATCATATAATTATAATTATCATATAATTATTATAAATCATTATATTATTAATCCAAATAATCATATACGATTGCGGCGAGTGTTATAGTTATGTACATATTTTGAAAATCCATGAAAATTCCATAAAAATTAGCCATCGTTTAATTACGCGATTTTTTCTGCATAATCGTCCATCGGAGCAAACAATTCGATTGATTTTTTTTTGTTAAAAAACTTTTTAATACTGAATGTGCTCATGATAAATGAAATTTAAAGCTTTCGTTTTCGAATTGATGTCTCTAAACGTGGGCGTGATAGTCGGTGGGCAGATATCATCATTCACACATATCATTGCCATAGATAACAGCTGATAATTATTTAAAAAAAAAACCCAGTACAAATAACTTTGTTTAAGATACTCGTAGCATACGCCCGTTTATAACCTATTAACCGTTTTAACATACTCGTATTAACCGTAAAAATCAAGGCGATATCAATGGACGAATTTTCGAAAAGTAATTCCTTCGCTTTTTAATTTCATATAACAATATAATTTCATATAATATAATAATTTCATATTTCAGATAACATAGCATATAAATTATCATATAAATTATAGACAATGTAATAATGTGGAGTTTTAATAACTTCAGGTTTCCGATGCTTCTTCTGCGAAAAGCGAATAATGTCTAAAATCCTCAGGGCAGATGAAAATTTGCTTCATCTTGAATCTTTTAAGTAGAAATTCCAGTAACATCTTTAATCCATTCCACATAGAAACTAACTCGAGCAAAAATTACTGGGACACCTGCCTCACACTTCTCATAACCCTGACTTACCACGCCAATAAGTGTAGATCCCGAAACGAGGGGACTGCCCGAATCACCTTCACAAGGTGCCGCATTGTCAACTGGTTTCGCACATAGCTCCGCAATATTTATTAATGGGTCTAGTTGTCTGCAGACTTCATTATCGACGACAAGCATATGGCCCCATTGCATACGATCTGAACCAGATCCTCCGGTCACTGTAGAGCCCCATCCGCTTATCAATCCATGCTCCCCAACAAAAGACTGGTGAGCAGTCTGGGCAGAGGGTAATGCAATCGTCGAAATCAAACCGCACAGGTCAGTTTCAGGAATCGAAATTAACGCGATATCATGCAAAATAAGTTCACGATCGTAAGCTGGATAAAGTATGACATGGTCTAGTGGAAGGACGTAGCCCGCTTCCGCATTATCTAAGACTGTGGAACCCAAGAAAACCATAAGAAAGTCAACGCTAAGGAATGGTGGAGGATTATCAAATGAAAATTTAACGAAACATTCATCAACTTACTCATCGAAGCAGTGAGCAGCCGTCAAGACCCACGTGGGACCAATCAAAGAACCACCGCAAAAAAAACGATCATCCTTTATCATCAACTCCACGGCAACCATGTACGGTAATTGTCCATCATCGGTGTCATATCCACTAACTATTCGACCTCTGTCTCTGTTGAATGTGCGGGAAGCGGTAACGGTGGTCGATAGGACGATTAAGTATTCGATTAGGGCGACTGAGAATTTCATTGTCAAAAGGCCGAACCTGTACTAAACTATTGAATAGGTTCGTAGTTTGTCTATGCTTTAAAGACATAAGGATCAAGCAACAAAAATGCCTTATCGTTAGTCGTAAAATAGCGCCACATCAGAGGCGCTCTAATTAGATTAGCTTTTTTGTCGATCTCGTCATAAAAGATCTAAATAACCCTTTAGAATAAACAAGCGCACACTGTGAAAGAAGCAGATAAGATTACACAATAAATATCCACATGGTTCCTATAACCGCATCTATCGAGGAATGGCTATACTCGTAGTTATTCGGCGAAGGCATGACCAAAAATTGTGTCTGCGCTTCAATTGATGATTGATTGAGTGAATTAGTGCAGCCGGTTTACGACGATCGTAATACAAGGTCGTAATCAGAATTAAAAATTCTGAAATCAGGCCAGAAGTGCAGTAATGACCAATCCAAGCTCTCAAAACAAACCATATAAAGTTTCGGCGGCAAATATCATCGTTTTGAGGTTTAACATACATATCGCACATATATCCTCAGGCGATAGTAGGATAAGGAGGATAGATATGCCGGTATTTATCTCAAACATGTCTTAATAACCATAAAGTAAAAGTTAAGGAAAAATAGCGTGAGTGCAAAAATTGCGTAATTTACTTTGCGAGAAAGCACAAAATCTCCATCAAATATGTGTGTGTGTGTGTGTGTGTGTGTGTGTGTGTGAGATGCATATCTATTGTACCATACATAGACAAAGACGAGTGCGTAAAAGTGTGTGTACTCGTACATGAATTTGATGTTGGTCAAGTAGCAATCATTGTCGCAAGCAAGAAACTTCAACAATCAATCTTCGCACAAAATGTTGTTCTTTTTCTTCCTTCTCTTTTTATTTTTCATCCCATAAAAAAGATTGATATTCTTTGCCATGAGATGGATGGATGGATGTATGGATGGTTGGCTGGATGGTTGGCTGGATGGTTGGCTGGTTGGTTGGCTTAAGAGAACTTGAATGAATTGCGGTCAAGACGGATTGGATTGTTATACGAATATAATAGAGTCGTATGGAGGCTGAATGTACGAGTATGTGTCTGTGTATGCCGGCGTATGTCGGTCAGGTCGCATCATTATTAAATGACTAAATAAATAAATGAGCTATTGTACATACGTACAACGTTGCATATAATTTTTCTTCTCTCAAAAGATTGTTATTTTAAGAAAACTGAAAAGCCACTGCCACACTTAACCGTCGTACCACTTAACCGTATTGTTTGAATGACAACTATTGATTGTTTTTTTATTTTTTTCGTTTGAAGGAGAAAAAAAAATATTGCATGATACTAGTAGCTGCTATAAATAAAGTTGAACCGGTCAGGTCGACTATGGTCGGTTGTTTCGTTATATTTTTGCTGGTTTTTTCTCAAAATTCTTGTGAAAAAAAAATGAGTGAAAAAAATTGTACATGCATAAAATAAAGAAACCGCTTTTTAACCCATTTACAAAAAACAGAGCACAAAAACGTTTTAGTAAACTCCATATAACTCCTTTTAGTAATAGCTTTTTCGCACAAAATACGTTAGTATTCATCAATATAATCAAATACGAAACGAAAAGAGAAAAACTTTCGCACATTTTTCTCACATTTCTGTGGAATTATTGTTAACAAAAAAAAATGTCGAACCATCAACAGCAACAAAAAAATACTAATAAAAAAACACATGTTTGTGCTTTTTCTCGAAACTCGAGAAAACTTGCTGTCTCTTCCATTCAACAACTTTTACAGCAACGATTTTACTTTATGAACGATGAACACTGGCTAAAGAAAGTTCAAACATGGCTGCCTGCCGGCCAGGACGGACGCCTGGCGGCGGTGCGGAGGAAATTCGAAAAATGTCAGAGGAAAGAAAGAATTTGAAAGTGAAGACTTAGCTTAAGTTGGTTCATGTTTCACTTGAGTTTTATGGGTTTTGCCGGAAAAACTTTTCAGGTGTTCAGACCGATCGGGTTAGCAGTATTGGCCTGCTTGAATGGTAATGGTGTGGACAGTGGTGGCTTTGCAGAGTTAATGGTTCTACTCGAAGTCTGGTTAGGTGCATACCTGGCACAGTATGCTTCTTCTATGTGGTCTGAATGTGTGCCGACTAGTAGGGAAATTTATTGCCTAAGGTTTTGAGTGGATGCGCTTAATTTGTTTTGAAACGGTCTCAGTGAAATTCGCTAAAAATTGAACAAAAATTTAGCCACAGAAAATTTGAAGATTTGAAAAATGACCGAATTTTGTCAGTCTAAGTAAATTCAAATATTCGCTAAACTAGCTAACGAGAGAGAGAGAGAGAGGGAGGGAGGGAGGGAGAGAGAGCATTGCATTTTTATTTATCAAATTCGTCGTTTCCATTTTTTCAACAAATTAATTTTGCTCTGTGAACTCTAACTGGAACAATCGATAATCAAGCGAGCTATATTGAGCTATATTCCACAGCTTGATATTGAGTAAAAACCAGAATGATATCAAGAGCAACAAACAACAACAACGATGGCAAAAATTGATTTTTCGTTACACAACAAAGGACTAATTAAAATTCGAACCCGAATTCTTCTTCTCCTCTGCTTTCTCCAGCCTCACGTTAACACAAATTTTTCTCATTCTCACTCTCACTCCCTCCCGCTCTCCTGCTCTCCCGCTCTCCCGCTCTACCACTCTCACTCTCTTTTCACAATTTATTCACTCATTCAGGCAGCCCCTTCTCTTTTCTCTTTTAGCTGACTAACTTTTAACCCTCGTGTCAGTGACAGAAACATTTCATTCTCATCAACTCGCTTACGTAAGCCATTGTTGTTGTATGTAAACAAACGGTAGGTTTTTTAGGCTTCGGCTTGTAGGTGTAGCCGAAACCATAACCTACAACTTTTTTTTTTACTACAGATCATAGAATATGTCAAAGAGACTGTGTTCGGCTTGAAAAGGCTGGAACATTTTTGTGTTGGGTTTGCAAACCTCCGTCCCTTTTTTCGAAGTGGGTCAATTTTTGCTTTTGGAGCCGGAATGTGTGGTCTCTGACCATTCAGTAAAACTGTTTCTGACTGAATAACGTCTTGTTTCTTTCACTGTATGAAATATTAGGCTCATCGGGGGTTTACATTTCAAATGAAAAACCAATTAAATTGCAAAGAATTGACGAAATTTGCTCAGAAGCTAGCTCTATCATCATCAGCAAACTTTGCTACAAGTCATCAAGTAGTCATAAAAGACATAAAACTCGTCAGAATCTATTTTAAATTAAGATATGGACACAATTTTTCTTCGAAATCCCAACCTAAAACGATTTCCTTGAACAAGATGACAATCAGCAGGCGTTAGTCCTTCCGGTTTAATGTCTACAATCGATTGAGTCAGAACATTCTGATATATTACATCGTTTGGTACGCATTTTGCCAATTTGAGTATAAAAGTAACCTATAAAAGCTTCAAAATAGTATACGCCGGTTAGACAATTTGTTATCACAAGGGTTAAAAAGTAGAGAATATCTTAGATAATTGAAATTGTTTATTTTTTGTTTATTTTTTGCCTGAATCAAAAGACTTAAATAACTAAAAAATAAAAATAGTCTCAGTAATCACAACGAATTTTAGTGCATTTTTCATGCCAACAAAATATTTCCATGGAAATAAGTTTCAGTTTTTTTTTTTGTACGAGTATATTGTGTTATATTTTTATGAAGTTTTTAGATTTTTGCAACTAAATATTGCCGGCAACGCGCAATGGGCAAACTTTTCAATGTAAGTTAAGTAAAAGTCAACCAACAATTTTAAACTTTTTCCTTTTTCATCAATCAATCAAGATGTTGTGATAGATAGTGATAGATTGGGTCCAAGTTTGTTTTTCTATATAATAACAACCGTTAGAAAACGATTTAAATATATTCTGAGGGCTTACTATATGCTTTTAAAAAGACCAAAAGACATTCTTTTACCAAAAAAAGGAAAATAAAATACCAAAAAAGGAAAGATTTCCAATTTAATATTGAATTTTTTTTCATTCATGCTAACCGACATATTTTTGCAGTCCTTCGAAGAAAACCATCGCCTTAACCCATTGTGTGCATACGAGTGAAGGAAATCTCCAAAACCAAAAGTTACCAAAAATGAAGAAATTATTTATAAGATAACGAAATTTTTTTTTTAATTAAAATTATCAAACGCACCAAGTAATTGGTTAAAAAAGTAATTTGAAACCAATGAAATTTCGTTGCGCTTATTATTCAATTTTCTTAGGGTCAGTTATAGTTTCTTCTGGTCTCTGGCAACGACACACACAAGAGTTGTGTGAAGGGCTGTGGAATTTTGGTTTATGGGTTTCCTTAAATTGCTCTTCCAGTTTTGTAATATTTTTTTTTTGCCAACGGCCGGAATAATACTCGAATTTACCCGGTGTTACCAACCATTAAGGGAACACCATATTGAGATTGAAGAAATAGTTTTTTTAGTTATTTTTTTAGTGGTTATCGTATGTACCTCTCTTCTCTATCACCCTTAACTTCTTGATTCAGCTGGTTTTTGGTTGGCAGCATCTTCGAAAGACTAAAAAATCGTGACTTTAAGAAAAAAAAGTCGCTTAGAAGTCGTTATTGGCGCACCCTCTCGCTGACAACCACCCTCCCAAAGTTTCGGCATGCATTTGCACACAATAAACGAATAAACGAATTTTCGGGGTTCCTTCCTTCACGATTTTATTTTGGATTTTTTTTTTTTTTTGTGAAGGGTGATGATGGTAGCGGTAGGTGAAGGGGAGGGGGGAGGGGGTAGTATGTGAATTTAGCTTTTCCATTTAATCGTGGTTTATCCTTTCTACCATCTCAAACACGCTTTTGTACATAACGCAAGTCATGTACCCCGTTTTTCCGTCCCGTCCCGTTTTCAGCTATTCTCATCCCTTCATCCCTTTCACATATTCTTATCCTACTTTGGTAGTTGTCAGCGTGCTGCGAATGCATGAACGTATCCGACTTTGTGCATCGAAGTCGTTGAAATCGTCGTTTGAAATCGTCAACCATTAGAAAGCGCTGATGTGGCGAGCGAGCGAGCGAGCGCATCATCTCTTTCCCCAAACTAGCAGCGCAACATCTGTAAAAAACTCCTAAACGAGTACACTCGTTGGTATGAGTACCGACAAGCAAAAACCTCTTACACAAACGAGTACGAAGCCTTTTACATCGTAAAGAGAATAAAAAGAAAAGATTCCTCCAACGACATCAGTTGCTCTCTTTCTTTTCGGTTTGCCGTTACGGTTAAAGAAGCTTTCTTCGGCTTCTTCCCTCAGATTTCTTGAAAATTCTGCTTAGATTTGCACAAAAATGTTTCAGTTGGCAATAAAATTTCCAAAGGCCTTTTTTCTTCCACTTCTTTCTTCAATACGGACGCTACCGAGATTTCAATATTATCCAAACGGAACTCAATTTTCGAATTCAATTCCGTGGTTGTTTTTTTCTTCTTTTGTACTGTACCGGGTTTTTTCATCTTATTAAGTATAAAAATTAAACTCGGTAGATAAAAATTCCATTATTATAGGTATGAAAAGTCAACCTTCTCAGATGACAGAAGGTTTTTTCATTTTTAAGGTATAAAAATTCAAATATGGGGCGGTTCAAAATGACAAATCTTTGCAGTCAAGAATTGAACTTTTACATTGAAAATTTTGTATTAATATTGTATTACGAAATCCCGAAAGACGAAATCCCGATGTGACAAAATCCCGATGTGACAAAATCCCGAAATGACAAAATCGCGAAACGACAAAATCCCGATATGACAAAATCCCGAAATTACAGAACTAGTTTTTCGGTATTCTCTAGTTTCTTGAACAGATTAAAACCATTAGCAAAGTTCAATTTAGGCACTATCAGGAGGCACGGATCATAACCCTCAGACAACAAAATTCTCTCGATAATGTAAAGTATTTTCGCATGAAAAGTCTTGATGCGCGGCTGGGATTATAACCCTCAGACAACAAAATTCTCTCGATATTACAACTTTGCTTTTCTGCCATTGTAAAAAAGGCAAGTAGGCGCGTACTTTGCTTCGGAAAAAATTGTAACTCAAATTTCATTTCTTGGTTAATTTCAAATATTATTTCGTGATTTTCGGGATTAAAAATTTGTCGGGATTTGGTCGCATCGGGATTTTGTCGTTTTGGGATTTTCAAATTTTTCGGGATCTTGTCGTTTGGGGATTTTGTAATTCGGGATTTTGACTGTCTCCCTAATTATGCTTTGAAAATTCCACTTTATTTGTTGCAAAAGTGCTACCCACGGTTTAAAAAATTAACCAGAATTCGAAAATGCTTTCTTACGTCCGTACGTTGTCAAGTTATTACGTAACATACGTATTGCGTACGACGTTGCGTTATTGTCGTACGTACTTGTGTGTTACTTCACAGTAATTTTAGTTTATTTTGAAAACAAGATGAATGGAATTCGAAAGCAGAAAAATAAGAAGGAAGGAAGGAAGCAGGAAGTATTTTTTCTTTTTCTTTTTTGCTTCTATTGACAAGTTTATAATTTGGCGATTATTTCTTGGGTTGTTGTTGTTTTGTTTTGTGTTGTTTTATCCTCTCAAATCATCGACACCTCAGAAGGCCTTCCTTCTGATAGTGCCCGGGATGGCTGGAAGAGCGAACACAACGCGACAACTTGTACTTTTCATTGTTGCTGTCATGTCAATCTCACTCTTCTTTGCCCACGCTTACGGAATAGTTGATCCTTTCGTTGTTCATTCGTTGTTCGTTGGTTCGTCCGGCGACGGCGATACAGCAACTTTTTGCAAGAAACTTGAGCTTGTGCCGCTGTCTGTTTTATCTTGGTTTTTTTGTCAACAAAAAGTTCGACAGCAAGTTTTAACCTGTACAACAACTGTACCGTGTACAAGCAACAACAGAACTCCAGAACTATGAAAGTTTGGCATCATCATGAACGCCAACGCTGGAGGTTGACAGCTCTCGCAGGAGCAGTGACGGCTACGGAAGCAGGCCAAAGAGAGATGGCAACGGAAGCAGCAACAACCGGCAGCGGAAGCAGCAACAACTGCAACAACTAGTTGGAGAACAGCAGCAGCAGCAGCAGCAGCAGCAACAACTCTTTTCTCTTTTTTTCCTCTTCCTTTTTTGCGGCCATTAGAAATTGGATCAGCGCAAAAGTTTGGCAATTGAGTTGGTTGCTCACTCAGTTGGGGGCGCCGCTGCTGTCACAAATGGACAGCTGCAAACAGCTGTTATTTATTTATTTTTTCTTTTTGACAGTTTCTCTTTCTAACGTCTTTTGGGCGAAAATTCTGGGTTTTTTTCGGTACGATTTTGGAATAAGAAAGATTTAAAGGAATGAAATTTGTGGATGCTTTCTTATGCTGTTGTTGTTATTATGGCAATGTTGTTGTTGTTGTTGTTGTTGTTGTTGTTGTAGCTCCTCCGCTGCAGCGTAGAAGAAAACTTACGGTTGATAAATTGTGCGACCGTGAGTGCAATTTCAATTGACCGGAAATGCAATTTGTATTCGTACGATAATGCTGTGCTAGTGCCTGCGTGACTGAGTGTGTATGTGTGCCAGGAAATATTGGTATGCGTGTACGCTGATGATCGTATGCGTGGTTTTTCTTGCGGTTTGATAAATTTGCGGTTCCAATTTGGCCGCAGTTTCAATTAGTTCAAACAATTTCATTGTAAAAAACTTTGTGAACATAAGGATTAAGAGAAATTTGTATTCCGCTCAACGGGCGGTCAAATCGTAAGGAGAAATTAGATTATTTTATGAAATTTGTGAACATACGAGTACCCACAAAGTCCACCGTTTTCTTCTGAAATTGACAAATTGTCGATTAACAGATTTTTTGCTCTTTCCGTTAAATTCCGTTAAATTCCGAGAATTAAAGACATCGATAGGATGAATGAAATTGACATAATTCAAGCCTTCCGGTCGGAAAAGGCTTACAAAAGAAATTCATAATTGACGTTTTTCTGGTTATCGAGATTTGAAAATCTTTTGGCAAACTTTTGTGAGCAATCCGAAAATCGATTATTGCACGATTCTCTGTATTGCGCCACTGATTTTGTTTACTCTCTTCTAATACTTCAAATATCTCGGTTGCTAGAAAACTGTGCGCCCTTTGCCTCCGCCCAACCGCTCGCTTGCTTTTGACATTCATTAGACATTCATTTGAAATGATAGAGTTCTCGACAAAAATTCTCGTTTTACTCTTTTATTGTTTGTCCTTGATGCAAGGGCTGGCCTGCAGTAATCTCACGGACTATCCCGTCTACGACGGCGACGACGATTTCACTCTGCTGATATCCGGCGGCTATCGTCCGGAGATGATAACCGGCCTCAAATTGGCCAAATATGTCGTCTCCATCCGCACCGCTCGACCGACCGCCTACTTCGGGGACAATCACTTCTGTGCCGGCGTCATAATTGCGTCGCGTTTGATCGTCACGGCTGCCCATTGCATCATGGAGTACGGAAACAGCGCCTTTTTTTTTTTTGCCTTCACCTTTCGATCGAGCTTGCTTTTGTTTGACTTTTCTTTGTTGTTGTTGTATTGATTGTGGTTTACTTTCAGTTCGTACAAGATAGTGACCAGACCGCGGCGCTTGGTGGTTGTTGCCGGCACGCCCAACCGTCTTCTCAAGACCGACAAAACCGTCGAGCTGCAAGTGGAGCAGGTGCTGTCGCACGAGAAGTACATACGCAAGGGCGCCAACGACATTGCGCTGCTGCGCCTGAAGGAGTCCATACCGGACGACAACAACCAGATCAGTGTCATTCCTCTGATCGATCACAACATTCGTCCGGGCCGTAAGTGCACAGTTCTGGGCTGGGGACAACTGTTCTACGTAAATCGGTGACCGTATATATCATTAGGGTTGGTTGGTGGTGCCAAAGAGCGAGGGCGCGCGAGCGAGACTTTTGACGGGATCTCGCTTCGACTGAAACGACCGGAAAAGCCTCTCTCTCGAATCGCCATTTGCATTGTTCATCACTCTCCAATGCTAAGTCTTTATGCTGTGAAAAAATCGTTGTTCACCACTTCCGTCTCTTTCTTCCTAAAAAGAGGGGCCCGTATGCGGCTGATATAGTGTATGCCGACCTGATGATCTTCAGCAATGAGGAATGTTCGGACGTGTACAAGAACGTGGAGACAACAGGCATGCTATGCGCGGCCAATCGAGACGACTGGGAAGTGGATACCTGCCGCGGGGACTCCGGCGGACCGTTGATTTGTACCGACAAGCTGGCCGGCATCGTTTCGTGGGGAGCGCCATGTGGCGCTTCAGGTCTTCCCGGTGTTTTCTCCAATGTGTTTTATCATAGAAATTGGATTGAGATGGTAAATGGCAGCAAGCGTTCAATGGACCTGGCCAAGTTGTGCATTATTCTCGTGTTGGCCCTCGGTGCGACTTGTGCGGCATCCTCTACTGTATTATGGATTATATTTCTTTAACTATTCGATTATTGTTAATAATAAAAACTAATAATCAATTTTTCAAGCCACACACACAAAATTAATAGGTACATTTTCAGTTTACTAACGAATGCGCCAGCTTTTATGTCGCTATGTAAAGGTAACCGACAACTGACTGAATAACTTTAACATTTATTAACCGATTGCCGTTGAGTGAACATGTTTTTGAAATGACGTGAGCGTGAGACTGTCCACGTCGGCTTGCAATACGGCCAAACAGTCATATACCGATATAAAAGATGGCGCACCCTGTATAATGCGGTTTCACCATCAACATCATCAACATCATCAATGTGCCTTCGTCTAACGTGTCTACAAATGAAATTCTTTGAATTTCTGAGGAGCACAAATATCGATTTTGTACTCTTTAATGCCATCCGATTTTGTCAGTATCATCATCATCGTGCATCGGCATCGTTCAGTTTTCTTTAAAAAGCTTTAAACGAAACCTCATACCGTTCCGTTCTGTCGCTCTGGATGACATACGTATGTACATAAGTCCATAATCCAGTCTTTTGACATTGATCGATACAGCCGGAATATGCTATTAGTAAACGTGACGAGACTTGACATGGGCAACACTCTGGTCGCTGACCTTTTCAAATTGAAATCGACACCGAAATCGACATCTCGTATCTCGTCGTTCGAAGCGGTAAAGACGACCACATAAAATAAAGCAAAAAGCTTTTATCCTAACTTCTATCTTGCGATAAAAGTTTTTGGCATATCAATAATAATTTGCAAAATATTTTTGCACTTAACTCTTAGGCGGTAGGTGTGGCAAAAGTGCCTTAAATATACCATACCAATCTCTTTTTTTCTCTGTGGCTTAGCGGTCTCATGCCAGATAGGTTGACTATACTAAAATAAGAAGGTATGTAGTATACACACACACACACACACACATACACACACAACCGTGTGTGCGTGCCTCTATGCGTGTGTGTTTAGCATGTGGTGCCTTTGTGCAAACAATGGCGAATGCGGAAATGAATGGATAAACAAGAGAGCACTTGAGCGTTGCTTTTGTTGCGAACTCGAACAACAACAACAACAACAACAACAACAACAATAACAAAGGCAGCAAAACAACTCAAACCTACCGAAGAGACTAAAAAGAAAATGCATAAACTAGAGAAGCGAACAGCGAAAGAAGAGGCTGGTTCAGAGTTTATACGCTGGTGGCTCGAGGTGTTTGCGAAAGAACGACGTGGCCCAAAAAAATGTATAAAATTTCATAACGGGTTCAAGCGGAACAAGCAAAAAGAAAGAAGAGAAGAAAAAAAACAAAAGATAACAACAACCGGAACAACTAAAATAATAGTTGCCAACCAACAACAATAATCAGAACAAAAAACTTAAATAAGATCGTAGAACAATGAAGATGTGTAACATCCTTTAAGTACTCCCCCCCCCTCTCCCCCGTTCTATCCTTCCACCCGCGCAACAACGCCTTGTTCAAAGACAACAGAGAATGTTGCCAAGTTTTTCTTTTTTTTTAGCGCTATGAATAAAAGAAGAGGAAAAGAAAGCCCAACTGTTTCAAGAAAGCATTCCTACGTAATTCAGTTTTCTTCCTAATCTTTTGAGTGACGGTTTAGTGTTTCAAGGATACGTGCCTGCGTAGTAGAAGTAGTTTTTGTCCTTTTCATCTTTCGTTTTTCCATGTGCTTTTTTTTCTATTTTGTTTATTCTATTGTTTGCCGATGAAAAAGAATACAACATTCGTTTATTATATATTTCGAATTTCGAAACAGGGTTGAAAACTGCTAAAACCAGAAATCTTTTTCGGTTTTGCGCTAAACTCACAACAACAATTTTAATGGAGATTTTCTATATTTTAATTTATATTTAATTTAATTATATATTTCGAATTTCGAAACAGGGTTGAAAACTGCTAAGACCAGAAATCTTTTTAGGTTTTGCGCTAAACTCACAACAACAATTTCAATGGAGATTTTCTATATTTTAATTTATATTTAATTTAATTATATATTTCGAACTTCGAAACAGGGTTGAAACTGCTAAGACCAGAAATCTTTTTCGGTTTTGCGCTAAACTCACAACAACAATTTTAATGGAGATTTTCTATATTTTAATTTATATTTAATTTATTTATATATTTCGAATTTCGAAACAGGGTTGAAAACTGCTAAAACCAGAAATGTTTTTAGGTTTTGCAACAATTTCAATGGATATTTTCTGATTTCATAATGGTTTTCGCTGGGAAACCGAAGCAAAACCGCTTTATGGAAACACCATATAACTGCTTAAAGTCTCACAAGTATGTACTAATTTGTAGGCAGAGACTCTTTTACTTGACATTGCGCTATCGACTCTAAGTCTGATGAATACTGCTGAATAATTTCAGACATTTCAGAATTTTTAAAGAGAACTTTGTGTTAAGTTTTATGGTTGGTGACTATGGGTAAAAGGCACAGAGACGTTCGCTCTTTGATCACAGAGCGCGAATTTCATTGAATTCGTGTCGTTTGTAGAGAGCATTCATTGATTCATGGATGATTGATGATTCATGAAACATTTGACACTTCGCTATTTTAAATGGGTGCCATCATTCACTCAACGATTCACAGCGCTTTATTTATTCAATCATTTACTCATTGTTTTGCTAGCATTTGCATTTGATTTGGATACAATTAATTTAATTGAATTTCACGCCGCAAGCATTTTGTGGACTTCGATGGATCGCCATCGCCATCGTCATTGTGCTTTCGTCTGACTTGATTAATTCCACCGCTTACTCCGGTTGAGTGTGGTGAAGAGTTGTTGTGATTTTCGAAAGTGTTTTTTTGTTTTATTGCATCAATTTGTTGGCTTGCATTGCATCTCGTCCTGTCCATCGCTTCGTATTATTCTTAATGCAGTGCCATGCAGCTGTCCCGATCGAGGACAAATTTAACGCAAGTTTCTCTCTGTGCCTTTGTCTGTTTCATGCAACCATTGTTGTCCATCGGAGTGAAAGCGAAGGGTTTACACATTCCTTACTACGAGTACCATCAACACGAGTAGCATCACCACGACCGTGACCGCCACGACGACGACGATGACGACGACCCCCGCTCCCGGCACCACCCTTATCTCACTCCCTTTGTACATTTCATCCATCAATTTTCCAATGATTTCTGCAGTGTTTTTTTTCAATTTCTTGCTTGCTTGCTTGCTCTCGTTTCGTGTTTAGATGAGTATTTTTTCGTGTAGTTTTTATCCCTTCGGCTCCTTTTTATTACGATTTGATCCTTTTTTTCAAATGCATTTATGTCTTTAAATCGTTACAAATTCAATTTCTGATTTTATCGAGTTGCATATTTCGAGTGCATATTTCAAGATTTTTATGCAATGTGGAACCTACAGTCACATCAAGAGTTTATCATCTTTTTAGTCTCTTTGTTATCTTTATCATCTTCTTATCTTTATTATTTTTATCATCTTTAAAGCGTACTCGGTCTCGGTCTCAATCTGTTGGTCCTGTTCCTTCAAAAAGGTTTTTTTCCATATATAAGGGTCACGGAAACAGAATTAAAGCTTTTTAGTTTCGGTTAAAGAATATTAAAAACGTTAAAAGGGTAAATGATCAATCATAGTTATAATTTGGAAATTAATCTTAATTCATTGAATAAATTTTATTAATTTACAATATCGATATATACGATAATATAATTTAAATGATTATACTTACCATTATATAAGGTTATCCAAAAGAGACTATAGTAAGTTTTTTTTAAAATCAAGTGTCTTATTACTGAAGTTATGCAGTTACGGAAGTTCGAAAACTTTCGAAGAGATTCGAATGCAGATTGAGGGAGAAACTAACAAGTTTCGCACCTCGCTTGACCACCGATATGTCGTCTGACATATCGAGAAGCAATTATATCCTGAGGGTCGGTGGGCGGCGACGGCGGGGAGGAGAGGGGGGGGGGTATTAGGGACATACCTAAATACATAGGTCGATGAAGTTCGGCAACAGCACCTGCAGTGTCATTTCCAGTTCCGGTCACTGTTCTTCGCAATTCCGGGGCATCGTTGATTGTTGGTCCTAAGCCGGTCTTCGTCCTTCATTGACGATGATGATGGTGATGATGATGATGATGATGATGATCATTTAGTCCAAACTCGACGGACAGACCGTAAACTTTTTCAAAACTTCTAGACTTTTAAAGGGCAAGAGTAAATATGAGCGCACATACTCTTGCGGAAATGCTCACTTGACTTCTCTAACAGTGTCCAACAATAACAGGAACTAACTACAACAACGGTAACTACACCAACAACAACAATGGTCAATATGCATTTACAAGCAGCGCTAAAAAACGACCAAGAATTTCAACTGATTGGAATTTGCTGCGATAGTAATAGTAGAAATAGTAACAACAACAACAACAACAACAACAATCATCCCTACAACAACATTAACAACAACAACAACAACGTCACTCCAGAAATTCTGTCTTCTGGTTATTCTTAAGAAGATTCTTGTTTGGAATAGTTTCTGTATATGCAGGGACGGTATATGGGGCGCTAAATGAAAATCAAAAACCTAATTAAAATTGGTTCATGCTTTGACATGCATGATTATTACCTACATTTATTTCTTATACGAGTATATTTATTTCAAATTGATTTTAAAAGCTTCGAAGGTTCGAAGGCTTCGAAGGTTTTTTTAATTATACGATATATAAGAAGTTTTTCTTATTAAAGAAAGCAAATAATAAGAATTCTTCATACTTTCATACAGACTTTGTTGATTTTATGATTTTCTAGAAGAAAAAAATATGAATTTCTTATTAAAATCACAAATTAATAACATAAACTTTTTGTTTGAAGACAATAAGATATTCTTTATGAAATTAATAAGATTTCTCTACGAAAAAAGCCATATGATTTGTAGGTTTGAATAAAATTTCATTGTAAAATGGCTCAATAAGAAGATGTTATTATTTTTTTGTGGTATTTAGTTACTATGTTTTTCTGTTAAGCCGCCAAAACAATTAGAAAGTTGAGAAGTTAGAAAGTTCCTTTGAACTGAACTTCACCAAAACCGCTCCTGTAAACCTGCTCTGGAAAGGCAGAGAATATAAAAAACTTTTAGTTGGTTTTTCTGAGGTTATTTACATACTAGTGCTCGCACTTCGAACAATTAGTACAGTTTCTGGCTAAAGGGCAAAAATGAAAATTTTCTGAAACTCAAATACGAGTACAATCTTGTATTTGTATCGTAAACTTCAAAAACAAAAAGAAATTCAAATAAAAAGTTTAATCATGAAGATATTACAGTACCTACATATATGTACATATATACAGAGTGCACCATCTTCTATGTCGGTATGTGATTGCTTGGCTGTAATGCAAGCGACGTGGACGGTCTGTTGGCCATTTTCTTTAAGTCAATTGCACTTTATGCGGAAACAAATGCAAATCATCCCTAAAAATGCGCCGCAAGGTGTTTTCACTGACGCTAAAATGCTGAGCGCGGTGACGATACGACACTTGTGAGGTTCTCGGCAACACTCTCTCTTACCGCTTCAATGAGCTTATTGATGACGATCTCCCGCTGTCCCGTGCTCAACAAAATTCGACACTAAACGACGACCACACAGTGTTGTCAGACGGTGCTTCTGGGTCGTCGACGCTTTTTGCCGGTATGCACGACTATTTCCAGTGTACAGCGTCACTATTTCGGCACGTTTTTTTTCGGTGTAAAGCGTAAAATGGTTAATTAAGTCAATCGGTTGATAAATTTTAAACTTATTCAATATTTACATACCGCCGTAAAAAATGGCGCAACCATTATATGACTATGTAATGTAAGATATAAAAAAGTTACATATATGTAAGATATATGTATGTAAGATATAAGAAGATATAAGAATGTAAGATATTCTGATTTTTTTTTCATTTTATTTTTTGTGCCACATTTTTGATTTTGTGTAGAATCTTCCTTAAATAACTCAAAAAGCACAGTCTGCTATGGCGGCGTTAAAAGTTGAAGTTTTAAATTAAATGCAAATCATAATTTTTATTAAATAACAAAATTATTTGAAATAAATAAAGCGCTTACATAAAAGACAACCATAATAGACGAAAATAAATTTTATCTGAAATGTATCGTACATACAAAAGTTAACGAGTTAAAGCCTTCTGAAAGGAGGCTACTACTAAAATAACCTCTTTCAATGACCTTTGAATAGTCCATAAGTCTAGACTGATTTATTTATTTATTTAAATGTAATTGGAAATTCATTAAACGTTTAATCTTGTGCTTTCATTCATTCCAGCGCCTCTTTTTTCTGCTAGAATTCTTCAAAATCGACTTCTATCTCTGTCCTTACAATAACGTTGTTTGTGGGCGTGAAGATTTCAGTTGCAATCGGCAAACTACAATGACACTGAGCATTGACCTGTGAGTCCTTTAGCATGAAATGCAAGATAAAGAGTTCACTGCAGAAGGAATATTTTCGAATCATCGAGAAAATACCTACGTTCGAATTTTCTACTAGAGTTTCCTTAATATTGTCACAAAAACAGGAAATGCCACCGGATTCCATGGTTCCAGCTTCTTTATACGAACTGTTATTGCAGGAGCGGGTCCTGTCGCCCCTCCGAACAACCAAGTTACGCTGTTTTTTACTATTATTTGTTTCAGAAGGAAACGATTTTTCATCGTTTCTCTGTATTAAACTGCGATACTTTGAGCCAATAACATAATAAAGTTCGGGCTGCCGTAAAAAGGGCAAAATTATGGTAAGTAAGAATTCAATAGAAATTACTTTAAAGTTAGCTACCAAGATTTCTTCTAGGCTGTAGGTGCATTTAACATTAAAGGCGGGATCTTCAGGGTCGAGCTGCAGAAAAAAACTTAAAAAAATCTTAGTCTCTGTCTTGTTCCTGTGTCGGCTCTTAGGCTGACAAGGGTTAAAAGAAGCCTTATTACCATATTTAACATTTCCAAATGACATTTGCGCAGGCATTGATGTGGAGCGTACATGTCGAGAGTATCATCGGCTTCATCTTTTTTGGTATCGTTTTCGGTAAAGAGAGCAGGATATGAGAAAAACAAAATAAACACATCATTTGTAGATCCATCCAAGAAAATCACAGCCTTAAGTACCGTAAGTGACGTTGTTGAAAGATGAACAAATTTCGAAGGCGACTGCAAATAAATCCACTCCCTTCGGAAGTTTTGATAGCATCCATTGATTGCTTAGACGTATCATTGCAAAGGCGCAAAAAATTGTTAGACTTTCTCCAAACCACATCATTTTTCATATGAATAATGAGAGAATTTTTTAAAAGTTCCGTTTCGACTATAAAATTTTGGATGGAAAAGACAAAAGCGCAGCGGAACTGATCGAAATTTTCCAACAAATAATGTACTAACTAACTTGCCATGTACAAGTACAGTAAACGCTCTTCAAAATTGATAATTTAAAAAAATACGCCTAAATAAAACTGCTTTTGGCATTAGCAAAAATATTGATGAAAATATTCTTCAAAATTTTTTTTGGAGATTTCAAAAGATTCTTAATTTTTAAATATTTTAAAATATTTTTAAATATTCTTTTAGAATATTTTTCAAACTCTGTGGAATTTTTTTTTAGGCTGTACTACATTTTAGCTAGCCACAATTCTCTAGCTCTCTTTATCTGCACACTTTTTTTGCTGAGACAAAAGTCTCTTAGGACTTTTTTGGGCAATGCCATTTGGCATTTAAAACAAAATTTTCGCTGTGAAAATTTATCATTATTAAATATATTTAAATTATTTTCTAATATGAGCTTTTTGGAATATTCGCATAAACTGCAGAACGAATCAATTATACACGTTTGTACCTACATATTTCATTAAAAAAAGTATTTAAAAAATTTCATATATTATAACATTAACTAACGCAATAACAACAATGGACCGAGTATACCAGTATGCCATATTTCGTTACGTCGTAACGATCCACTTGGCGCGGGAGAAAATGACTCCTCTGATCTTCATTTTTATACTGACGATTTGTTCGTGCTCGGCTCCGCGTGATGGACAAAATGAGCCCATCGATCACAGTTTCGATATCTTACACATTGAAGCGCCGGGCTATTCGAAACACAGTGCCAAAAAATATCAGCCGACAGAGATGGCCTCTAATGAAACAAGCTACAAAAATCAAACGGTTGTTAACCTGATTATACGATATACGATAGCTATAACTATTATACTAACTAACTATTTAATTACGCCATTAACTTTTATTTCTTTTCAATTTCAATAAGTTCGAAGCCATAAAATTGATTGCCGAGAGAATTATGAAAAAGCGAGCAAAAATACTGGATCAAGTGTTCCATATTTCGGAGCGTATTTTGGAGAAGAAGAGCCCGGCAAAGCCCGTCAAGAAGTTGGAGAGACCTATGCTGGAACATCGTTTTGGCAGCAGAAAGAAATCAGACAGTTTATTGAAAGAGGCTAATGTTCGAGGAGAGAGCTCGTCTAGCACTGTATTTAAGTTTTCCCAAAAGGTCCTGAAGTGGCAAAATAATCTTTTGCTTAATGGCATAAGTTTTGAAAGTTTGAAAACTCCATTAAATCCTTAGGCTACACCGGTCCTTCCCCGAGTGATAACATGCATAGAGACCTATCGCAGAGATAGTCGTAACGCTTCAGTAGTAATCGAAAGCGGAGGTCTCAAAAAGGTCAGAGTCGAACTGGTCTTCAGGAGCGTCGCCGGGGATGGTTTTGATGACGTGATAAAAATCTATGGCCAAAACTATGGTAGGCTAAACAGTGTCTTGTCCAGGAGACAGTCTCCGAACGTGTAAAGAGTCTGTGACTTACTTCTTGAATTATCTTCCAAAGCCATGAAGAGATATAGAATTGATTACAGTTTCGGTGAACGTGTACCGGGTGATCGCTTATTAAATGTGACTTACGTAAAGGAGAAACCGGGAATGCGTCAAGGGTCGTTCACATTTATTCAGAAGGTTTAAAATATACTATAGAATACATTTGCACAAATTGTGATTGAACAACTGATATTTCTCTCCCTCCTTCTTTGCTTTCTTAAGGTTAATGAAGAAGCGGCCATTATCACTAGCATTTTGGTTTCTCGAAGAGGTCCCAACCCGGCTTCCTTGGCTATTAACTATGGCGGCATCAACAAGACGGCTGTCGAGATGACCTTTCAGAATGATTCTGTGCCGCATTTCAGTTACATGGTAAAGGTTTTCGGAAGACCTATTAGCAAAGACGAACTGTTGGAATATGAGCAGCAGCGTAAAAATGCATCGAATCCTTTGCTCTCTGTCGATTTCTTAGAACCGAACAGCCCTGGTAGGAACCCTCCGAGGACTCGTTCTGCTTCAATGCGCTGAAGAAATAACTCTTTTTCTCTCTTTCGAAAGCTAGTGCCATCGCTATAAGAACTCGTCAGTTCGGCGAACGCATCGAAGGCGATTTCCTGCTGAAAGAGAAGAATTTGTTCTGTAAATTTCCCAACGAAACGGTCTTCTTCTACGATCAAGAGGTTAGTAGTCTTACGTACGCGTACAATAGCTCTCGAGTTTACGTTTACGTTTACGTTACTTTCGTTACTCGTTACTCGTCGTGAAACAGTATGGCGAGTATCTTCACAGCATCAACTACATTGAGCTTAGATCCCAATCTGAGGTCCTGCAAAGATGTGACGACGTGGTCTCGGAACTGGTTTATGGCGGTATCGGCAAGACGTACGTTCAGATAGCATTCAAGAGTCCGCGGCAGAGCTTTTGTAGCTACCGAATTAGCATTTTTGGCAAACGATTTTGGAAGAGAGTGTTTGTGCAGGAATATAACAGTGTTAGTAATGGCGGAGATGTATCGCTGAAGTTGGTGCAAAAGAAAAAGTTGATGAATGTGAGATTTAATATAACTGTGACATCTCCAAGAAAAGGCTAATTAATATATTTCCAAAAAAACGGCCGTCTCTCTTTTTTATTCGGCTGACTTTTTTATAACGTTGCATAGACGTTGCCAACGTGGCCGAAACGACATGTCTATGTAATGCTTTAAAGTTTCACAATATTTTTTTTTTGAGAAATAATAATGCTATTGTGTTGTATAGATTGTATATACTCGTAGCAGGGTAAAAAATTCCTAATTAAATATTTTTTCAGAATTCATAATTTTGCATTTTTTTCATAGCTTTTTTCTTTTAATGTAGCCTTGCAAGCTTATAAGTCGTCAAATTTAGCCGTGCTCTACACAGAGCGTACGTAACCCGCGCGTATTCAAAATTCGCGATACTTTTTGAATAGACCTCGTATGTTAAATGACCACCATTTAACAAAAAAATTACATATTGCCATTATACGAGTATAATTTACATTAAAAATTGATCCCGTTAATCATAACCTCACCCAGTATTTTTCAAACTTTATTTTTTTATTATAATTAATAGTAGGTAATAAAATACCAGATATGAGAAAATTATATAGCATAACATTTTATATGGCTGGCAGAAGCAATCGGTTCGGAACGCCTTCCTCATGACGATTTCGTCATCAATTCTTTAACGATGCACTCTGTGGCCTTCGAAACCGTTTCGCATTTATCGCCCTTCACCGCCTCCTCCTTGTTACATTTATCGATAACTTCTGCGATCTTTTTTGTTGAACTTTCGATTACTTTTCCGAGAGATGAACGAAACAGTTCTATGACGGCATCTTTAATCAATTTGCCACTGTCGTCGACCTTCGGAAGAGATGAAGTCAGTGAGAAAAGTGACAAAAAGCTGTTATTTTGTGGAGCAGCGATTGCCAATCAGACCAATGTACGCACCACTTTTAACTTTTCGCCTATGCACGCACGCAGACATTTCGTTCCTCTGCTGAGCTCTTTGGTTTTAGAAGTCAAGTCTTGGACATCCTCTAGAAAGAGATGGCGAAAAAATTGAAAGAAAAGAATTATCCACAATGGCGACATTTAGTCGCAGGCACAAAAAAAAAAGAGCGACTTCTCTTAACGAGATTTTGTGACGCTCCACACACGCTCCGCCTACGCACCTTTAGTAGAATTGAGTTCCTTCTGACATATCTTCGCATAAACGCTCTGCTCCTCCGTGACTTTTTTCACGTCTTTTTCCTTAAGTACCTCGTCCGTCAGACTATACTGAAAGCCAATGACAAATATATAGAACACCAGCAACAGGTGACAGCTAGGTTTTGCCATTGCGATGATTGCAGTCCGTCTGTTCGAAGCTCTTCCGAGGGCCAATAGTTTCACTAAGTATTGGATTGAGAGAAAATCAAAGTACTGCCTGTCAATATTGACAACGTTTTCTCGCTTTTATACACGGGCCTCTTTAGTTGAAAGGCTTCGAAGCGTGACAAATCCATTTTAGCCATTAAATGTGTTAATTTTGAAGCGACTTAAATGTAATTTCATTTTAATACTTTTGTAATTACGACAGCATTTAGTTTCAAGCAGCACTAATCGCAAGAAAAAACGGTTATATTCTATATCAATCTGTCACAATATGAAAGGGTAGGTAGGACCAGACCAGCTACGGCCTGGCTGAAGCAAACATTGCTCAGAGTGAGCAGACAGAATTTAGAAGAGAAATTAAAATAAAAGCTCAGGTATGGTATGGAGAGAACTGTTGAAAGAGACCAGAACCGGATCCCGGTTGTAGCGCCGACGATAATAATGATGGTAAGAAATGGTGGTGATGGTAAGGAATGGATGGTGTAGAAAATGGCACATGAGCTTGTTGTGAGAATTAGTATATGTACAGAGTGCGCCATCTTTTATGTCGGTATGTGACCATTTGGCCGTATTGCAAGCGACGTGGACGGTCTGTCAGCAATATTCTTTGAGTCCATTGCACTCTATACGGCAAGAAATGCAAATAATCCTTAAAAATGCTGAGCGCGGGGACGATACGACATATGTATGTATGTGCGTTCTCGGCAACAGTCTCTCTCTTACCGCTTTAACCAGTTAATTGCAACATCTTGGGCGTTGATGTCGACGGTATGTCACATCAATACCGACAGCAAAAACATCAGAGGATAAGAGCATTGTGAACCCGCAAAATATGGTTCCCACTTTTTCTGAAACCGATTATGAAGAAATAAAAAAATTACGTTCAATACTAAAGAAAAATGTAGAATTTTCACGGAGCGAGGTTTATGGCATTTCTGTCTCCTTCACGCATATTCTTGAAAAAATTAAAAAAAAAACGATTCGAAGGTTATAGACCTGGGAAACTCTTTAATAGCGGCAGTGGCGGCAGTAGCAGCAAAAATAATAGTAGTAGAATATAGTAGTAGTAGTAGTAGAAGCCAGTACGATTAGTGTCCGAATAGTAAAAAAAGTTTTTATGTACAGCAAAAATCTCAGGAGATTTTGCATCATCATCAACAAATAAAAATATGCTAAGGATGAAAATAAAATCCACCCCGTCTACAGCCCGCTGCCGGGCAACAACTACAACTTTTGTTCGGGTAGTATTGTGCATCAATGGCAACAACAATAGCAAGTACACGTACCTCCCGATTTACACGGCGAAGTCAACATGGTTCTTAAAGTCCCGGATTCAATTATTATTACCAACCATTTTTGTCATTTTGCCATTTCAAATTCTGTTTGGTCAATAATTTGAATTTAATATTGGTTTCTAGCAATTTTGAAAACATTAAATCTTTTGCTAGAATCTTAATTCTTAAAATTTTTAGCAGCTGAGTGTGTTTTTCTAGACGATTCTAATTCAATTTATTGAAAATTATTGATTAATTATAACCTATAATAAGTTTGTGAATACTTTTGTCATTATTTTAAACAAATGAATAACGTGTTTTCGTTTTGTCTTATAACAAGTAGACAAAGACTAAGGAAAACTGTCTACAGCGTAATTCGGGGGATAGCTGTATTCTCCATTCTCTCGTTGCTGAGCGAGACAATGAAATATGCAAGCCTTCAGAAGATTAGAATATAAAGATTATTTTGAACAAAAAATTCCGCAAATAATGCATTATTATAGAAATTTATTACAGTCGTTATTCTTAAATTTAAAATTAAATTTAAATCGATTAAATTAAATTAAATTTAATCGATTTAATAATCGATTTGCATTATACTTTTGACACAAGTACGTCACACTACGTCTGTATTTTTGATTTAATAAAATTTAGGCATTAACATTTTAAAGTTAAAATTTAATGTTCACCCTTTTATGACATTATTTCACAAAAGTCTACTACAATTTTCTCATAGATGATTTATGAAGAGAAGTGAACTTTACATAAATTTTAATGAAAATATTTCATAAAAATATTTTTTATTTTATATTTAATATTTTAATAAAAATATTTTTCATTAAAATTTATGTAAATTTCAGTGAGTAATCAAATTTATCAAATCAATTTATAATCAATTTATAAATAATTAATAAAATTTTCGTAGAAATAAATACATTTTTACGTTATCGTGAATTTTCAAAATGCTAGAGACGATCATATGATCGTCTCTCGCATGACTACTCGATACCGTTTAAAGTTTAAACAAAATTTAAATTTTAACTTAGATATAAAAAAAATTAAATATCAAAAATGTAAAGTTGTGAAGTTTTAATAACTTCAGGTTTCCAAAGCTTTTTCTGCGAAAAGCGAATAATGTCTTTTTATCAAGAATTAATTTATAAAATTAAAGCACTCTTGTTATCTTAAAAATTCTAATTTATTTGTCTCTAATTTCAAAAACAAATTGAAAATAAAGATAGAAATTGTAAATTGAAGCCGCAGCTTTGAAGTTTTTGGACAAGTACACTATTCTGCTGGCGTTGCTTAATTATTATTATTTGTATGCAGTTTGAAGTATAAAACTGTAAAGTACAATATAAAGAAATGTAACTAAAACTCCTATGGTGGATGCAAATTGTCTTTATTGAATCTTTTAAGTGGAAATTCCGGTGACATCCTTGATCCATTCCACATAGAAACTAACCCGAGCAAAAATTGCTGGGGCACCATCCTCACAATTGGTATCGTCTCCTATATAATTGCTTACTACGCCAATAAGTGAAGATTCCGAAACGAGGGGACCGCCGGAGTCACCATCACAAGGTGCCGCATTGTCGACTGGTTCCGCACATAGCTCCGCAACATTTGTCGTTGGGTCTATCTTTCTGCAGACTTCATTATCGACGACAAGCATATGGCCCCATTGCAGACGTTCTGAACGAGATCCCCCGGTCCTTGTAGTGCCCCATCCGCTTATCAATCCATGCTTCCCAACATAAGACTGGTGATCAGTCTGGGCGGAGGGTAATGCAATGGTCGCAATAAAACCGCACAGTTTAGTTTCAGGAATCAGAATTAATGCGATATCATTCAAAAGTTGTTCAGGGTCATACTCTGGATAAAGTATGACACGATTTAGTGGAACCTCATAAGCCACTTTCGCATCCTCTATGAGAGTGGTACCCAGGTAAACAAGTAGACTGTCATAGCTAAGAAATGATGGAGGCCAAAGATTATTAAATGAAAATTAAACGCAACACTGCGCAACTTACTCATCGAAGCAGTGAGCAGCCGTCAAGATCCACGTAGGAGCAATCAAAGAACCACCGCATAACGAGGGTTTACCATCTAGCCTTGGTTCCACAATAACCATGTACGGAAATTGTCCATCATTAGCATAATATCCACCAATTATTCGTCCTTTGTCCCTGGGGAATGTGGTGAAAGCGGTAACGGTGGTCGATAGGACGATTAAGTATTCGATTAGGGCGACTGCGAATTTCATTGTCAAAAGGCCTAACGTGAACTAAACTATTGAATAGGTTCGTAGTTATGCTTTAAAGACATAGGGATGAAGCTACAGAAAATGCCTTATCGTTAGTCGTAAAATAGCGCCACATTAGAGATACCCGTACATATGTCGGCCTGGTCATAAAAGATCTAAATAGCCCTTTCTTACAATCGCATATTATAAACGAAGCACATAAGATTACACAACATATATTTAATGAATATATTGTTCCTACAACCGCATCTATCGAGTTTAGATACAAAAAGCAATCAGTAAAGACCCATACATTGAAAGATTTTTTCTAATATTACTACAGTTTTTATTATTGTTTCAAATATTACTTTTAAACCTACGACGGCAATTTGCCTGACATCTTATACTTGTTGAAACTTTTACAGTCTCGCTATAAAAATAAGATATTTTTGGTGATTTTAAGAATAATAATTATAAATTAAGGAATGAATAGAACTTATAAAATTTTTTTAAAAATTTTAAAGTGACCAGTTTCAAAGAATTAAAGTGTCATAATTGAAATCAAATAAAGATTTCTGTATTTGACTCGAGTCATTGTACTCATTCAGCACGCTTAAGGTTACCGGACTACAAAAAGACGGCACTTTCGATGCTATTTGCCATTCATTGAATTTATGGAATGTGTTTAACGGACTCATGTAACATCGGCAGGCATGAGTTAATTCCTATTCACGAAAGCTGGAAAGAGAATTGTCCCTAGGAAGGCTGGAATTTCCATGACAGTATTATTATCTTCCACGATTGTTCTACCGAAGATCGTACCGGCATCAGATGAAAACTGACGAAGTCATTCTCGAAATGAAATCTTTTTGTTATTTGCGATTTGTTGGTTGTTCGTTTGTTGACAGCGAATGCGGACGGAAGTCGGACTCGAATTGCGTTGAGGAGGTCTCGTGGTGGGCTGTTATTTACATGGTATGCTCTGGTGTTATTGAACACCAGAAATTTGCATTATGCGAAGTGACCGGATGAACTGAATGATTTCCTGAGAACCAAAACACATCCTCTGAACTCTATTGAGCACGTTTCGTAAACAATCGTAAACAAACCTCTGCTTCTGTCTCACTCTCTCACTGTCTTCACTAGTTCAACTTTAGATGTCGACATTGTATCGATTCAATGATTTGAGATCAAGATTTCAACCGATTTCGATGAATACAAATGATTTTTTTAGTCCACATCGAGGCTAGTCGACAGATGGTGAAGTGTTTTCTATTGTTACGTGTCCTAGTTGTGTTCACTTTTTCAGCAATCTCCCCCTTTCATTCAATCTCTCTCCACCCTTTCTCTTTCACTCCCTTCCTTTTGTAGCCATTCTTCTCGCTCAACCTTTCCGAAATACATATATTTCATATATTAGACACAGTTCTCTGTTGTGTACCACTTAAAACGTTTCATACGGCGTTTCATACGGCAGGTACTTCGGTATATACAATACTTCCTTTCGATTCCGAGACCGAAAGCTGAACAGCTTTGACTTATTTGTTTGTAACGTCTGTTAGACCTTTATATACCAGGTAAGTACGTATATCGTACGGTACAGGTGCAATTGCAAAACAAACATTTCAACAATTGCAAACAACATTGTAACGGGTGGTCTGAAATTAAGCTCTCTCTAAAGGACAGTTAAAGAGTTTGACGACAGACTATATTGTGTGAGCGAAACAAAGGACCGTAAAGGTCTATGTGACACCTCTATGTCGGCTAGCGACAATAAAACCTAACATAACATACTTAATCGTATTAATAAACAATGATAATAAGAAATAAAATACTTTCTTTCAACTTTCTGCAAATATTTCAAATTGTTTTTTTAAAACTTACCCAGAAAAGGAATAGAAATAGAAGAAAAAACAATTACATTATTCTAAGTTTTTTGTAGAAGATTGTAGAAGTTGGCATCAAAATCTTCTACATCAGCTCTAATATTTTTATCTCTTTTCATCGCACTTAATCATAACCATGAATGATTACGAAATCTCTTTTCTACACTTTTCATTCTCACTTCGCGTAAAATCTCTCAGTTATCGAACGAGTTCTAATAAAAACTAGTAAAAGTTTGTGCTTTCTAGTACTAGCAAGCACGTTATCGAATGAACCTTTTCTTAAATATTACTTAAAAATACTTCAAACCTGCTAACGCGGTGTCAGCAACGTTAGTATACAAAATTCGATGCGCTAGAAAGAGACCTCAAATGCATGATGTTTCTAGACAGTGTATGTTCATAAATTCACGCGTAGAAAAGAGGCAAATATTACAAGCAGAAAAAGGGAAAGAAAGAAAATCTTAACGTACGCACACAATTAAGTCTTAGTTCCGATTTCACAGTGCCCAGTTAAGTGCTAATCGGTACTTTTAAACGTCAATTTGTAAGAGATTTTGACGTTTCAAAGTCCCGATTAGCACTTAACTGGACATTGTGAAATCGTATTGTGTCAGACAGTTTGGTTCTATTAGGCCAGCTTATATAGAACGGTCGGGCTATTAATTTATCAATTAGAGGATGCCGACTGATAAGAACCCGATTCTCACAAGCTGTATGGCGTAACTTATGAAACAAACACTGATTTTTTTTTAACTGAGGCCATTAATCTACAATTCGATAAAGCAGACGATTACTTAGGAATAAGTTTTACAGTTTTATTTTTGAAAAGCTAGCAAGTACATACAGTTTACATAGTACTTATTCCGGAAGTGAATGCAAATTTTCTTTATTAAATCGTTTAAGTGGAAATTCCCGTGACATCCTTGATCCATTCCAAATAGAAACTGACTCGAGCAAAAATTGCTGGGGCACCATCCTCACAATTGATATCGCTTCCTATGTAATTGCTTACTACGCCAATAAGTGTAGATTCCGAAACGAGGGGACCGCCGGAGTCACCGTCACAAGGTGCCGCATTGTTGACTGGTTCCGCACATAGCTCCGCAATATTTCTGAACGGGTCTAGGTGTCTGCAGATTTTACTATCGACGACAAGCATATGGCCCCATTGCATACGAATTGAAATGGATCCTTTGGTCACTGTAGAGCCCCATCCGCTTATCAATCCATGCTTACCAACATAAGACTGGTGATCAGTCTGGGCGGAGGGTAATCCAATGGTCGAAAACAAATTGCACAGTTCAGTTTCCGGAATCGGAATTAGTGCCATATCATGTAACATTTCTTCACTATCATATTCTGGATAAAGTCTGACATGGTCTAGTGGAACGATATACCCCACTTCCGCATCCTCTAAGAGAGTGGAACCCAGGTAAACAATTAGAACGTCAATGCTAAGAAACGAAGAAGGGCAGAAATTATTAAAAGAAAATTAAAAGAAACACTCAACCACGTACTCATCGAAGCAGTGAGCAGCTGTCAAAATCCACGACTTATCAATCAATGAACCACCGCAAAATGATGATTTACCCTTTATCATCACTTCCACGGCAACCATGTACGGAAATTGTGCATTATTGGCATCATATCCACTAACTATTCGACCTTTGCCTCTGTTGAATGTGCGGGAAGCGGTAACGGTGGTCCATAGAACGATTAAGTATTCGATTAGGGCGACTGCGAATTTCATTGTCAAAAGGCCGAATGTATAAAACTATTGAATAGTTTCGTACTTATGCTTAAAATATATGCTTTAAATATATAATTATCACATTAAAAAATGCGTTATCGTAAGTCGTTAAATGGTGCCATATTAGAGAAACATACATATGTCGGTCTCGTCATAAAAGATCTAATTAACCCTTTCCAGTAAACAACCTAGTATGCGGTTGTAGAAGTTAAGATAATATAAGATAAGATTGGTCCGTAAAGACCAATACATTAGAAGATTATTTCTAATATTACCAAAAGTTTGAGGGATCTTGAGGAAATTCTAATGAAAGCTTATCGAAATATCGGCGAGGTCTTATAAAATTTGTTGAAACATTTTAAAGTGTTCAATTTAAAAGAATTGAAGCGTCATAATTGAAGTCAAATGACGTTTTCTGTATTTGCCTCAAGTCATTGTACTCATTCAGCACGCTTAAGGTTACCGGACTACAAAAAGACGGCACTTTCGATGCTATTTGCCATTCATTGAGTTTACGGAATGTGTTTAACGCACTCATGTAACATCGGCAGGCGTCAGTTAATTCCTACTCACGAAGGCTGGAAAGAGAATTGTCCCTAGGAAGGCTGGAATTTCCATGACAGTATTATTATCTTCCACGATTGTTCTACCGAAGATCGTACCGGCATCAGATGAAAACTGACGAAGTCATTCTCGAAATGAAATTTTTTTGTTATTTGCGATTTGTTGGTTGTTCGTTTGTTGACAGCGAATGCGGACGGAAGTCGGACTCGAATTGCGTTGAGGAGGTCTCGTGGTGGGCTGTTATTTACATGGTATGCTCTGGTGTTATTGAACACCAGAAATTTGCATTATGCGAAGTGACCGGATGAACTGAATGATTTCCTGAGAACCAAAACACATCCTCTGAACTCTATTGAGCACGTTTCGTAAACAATCTACCTCTGCTTCTGTCTCACTCTCTCACTGTCTTCACTAGTTCAACTTTAGATGTCGACATTGTATCGATTCAATGATTTGAGATCAAGATTTCAACCGATTTGGATGAATACAAATGATTTTTTCTGTCCACATCGAGGCTAGTCGACGGATGGTGAAGTGTTTTCTATTGTTACGTGTCCTACTTGTGTTCACTTTTTCAGCAGTCTCTTCCTTTCTTTTTGCAAATCTAATCGATTTTTATTATTCTTTTAATACCAACTTTTAATACTGAGCTTCTATTTTTAATTAAATAGAATTTATATATTTTTATATAGGTTTTCTCAGGCCTTCTTCTATCTCTAATTATTTAAAATATTCAAGTATTCTAAAGTATTATACGTATTCGGTTGACATGACACCATTAAAAATAATATATAAACTATATGTTTTCGCATGTAAATAAAATGTAGGCTTAAATGAAATTTACGAATTTTACAAATATAATTCTTTTTCTTATTTTACTACGTTGCGTTACTAATTTTAAAGAATCTGCGTTTACGGGACAACATTTTGAAGACTCAACTAAAATCTAATGCTCACCCTTTTATTTAGGCGTACATGAACGAAAAAGTACATAAATGTTCATAACATTATTTTATGAAAGTCCTCTAAAAGTCCCTGAGTTACGTTACTATTTTCTCATAGATGATTTATGAAAATAAGTTTTGCATACACTTACACATTGTCATTGAAATTTATGTAAACTTCAGTGAGCAATAAAAAATTACATACTTACAAATAACTATCTCTTGCTTAGAAATAGAGAAATTTTCACGTATTCACTATTATCGTCTCTCGCATGAATCGAGTAGTCAGGTCGTTATTAAGTTAAAAAAAATTGAAATTTAAATTTAGATATAAAAAAATTAAATATATGTATGTATAATGCCTTTATTTGAAAAAAAAATTGAAAAGAAATTTGAAAAAAAAAACTAAAATTAGAAATTTTGAATTCAGGCCGGGGCTTTAAGGTTCCTAAAAAGTACACTATTCTGCTGGCGTTGCTTAATTATTATTATTTGTATGCAGTTTGAAGTATAAAACTGTAAAGTACAACATAAAGAAATGTTCCTAAAACTCCTATGGTGGATGCAAATTGTTTTAATTGAATCTTTTAAGTGGAAATTCCGGTGACATCCTTGATCCATTCCAAATAGAAACTAACTCGAGCAAGAACTGCTGGGGCACCATCCTCACAATTGGTATCGACTCCTATATAATTGCTTACTACGCCAATAAGTGAAGATTCCGAAACGAGGGGACCGCCGGAGTCACCATCACAAGGTGCCGCATTGTCGACTGGTTCCGCACATAGCTCCGCAACATTTGTCGTTGGGTCTATCTTTCTGCAGACTTCATTATCGACGACAAGCATATGGCCCCATTGCAGACGTTCTGAACGAGATCCCCCAGTCCTTGTAGTGCCCCATCCGCTTATCAATCCATGCTTCCCAACATAAGACTGGTGATCAGTCTGGGCGGAGGGTAATGCAATGGTCGCAATCAAACCGCACAGGTCAGTTTCAGGAATTGAAATTAATGCGATATCATGTAACATTTCTTCACTATCATATTCTGGATAAAGTCTGACATGGTCTAGTGGAACGATATACCCCACTTCTGCATTCTCTAAGAGAGTGGAACCGAAGTAAACAAGTAGAGAGTCAATGCTAAGAAACGAAGAAGGCCAGAAATTATTAAATGAAAAATGAACGAAACACTCATCAATTAACTTACTCATCGAAGCAGTGAGCAGCCGTCAAGACCCACGTAGGACCAATCAAAGAACCACCGCATAACGAGGGTACACCCTTTATCATCATTTCCACGGCAACCATGTACGGAAATTGTCCATCATTAGCATAATGTCCACTAATTATTCGTCCTTTGTCTGTGGTGAAGTTGGTGGAAGCGGTAACGGTGGTCCATAGAACGATTAAGTATTCGATTAGGGCGACTGCGAATTTCATTGTCAAAAGGGCCAATGTATAAAACTATTGAATAGGTTCGTACTTAAGCTTTATATACATAATGATCGCGTGAAAAAAAAGCCTTATCGTAAGTCGTAAAATAATTTCATATTAGAAAAACATACATTGTCGAAAATTTTGGTTTAATTTTCCAACTTAGCAGGTTGTCATATACTCGTACATTCTAACCGAAAAGTTGATATCATCAACCTTCTCTACTCATTCCCAACTTTAAAGAGGACAAATTTTAATTCGGTGTTTAAGTTCTACGCCTTTCTGTTCGCGATTTAAACTTAATAGTTGATGACAAAATGAAGGAATATTTAAACTCAAAGAAAGTTGCAAAAATTTAAAAATTAAACTGTAATTTTTTTTTCGACAGTGTATATCGGCCTCGTCATAAACGATCTATGGGATAGTTTTCGATAAACAACATACTATACTATTTACATATATTTCCATACTAACATACTATTTCCAATAAACGCATACTATCAAAGAAGCAGATAAGATTACACAACAAATATATGTACATATTGTTTTTACAAGTATAAACGCATCTATTGACGGTTAGATTCGAAAAGCAATCGGCGAACAGTAAAACATTAGTTGAAATAAAAAAAAATTAAAGAACTTTTCACATTAGTATTAAAAACAATTTTTGTATTTAGTTTTTTAAGTACCTAATAGTAAAAAAAATAATCATTTCTGAGCTTTTTATGATTCTTTTCGGAGCCTTTTATGATTCGTTTCTAAGCATTTTAGAATTATTTTCTGGGCTTTTTGCGACTCTTTTTTGAACCTTTTATGAGTCGTTTCTGAGCCTTTTACGATTATTTTCGGAGCCTTTTATGATTATTTTTGAGCCTTTTCTGGGCTCACAATTTAAATCCTTCCAGACTCCAAAAATATTCATATTTATGTTGTAATATGCAATTAAGGTAGAAATATTTAAATTAAAATTAATTTAATTAAAATCGATATATGTGTATTTTATTCGCAACATACGAATTGTTGAAAAAAGTTAATGATGATAATTGTTTATCCCCGTAGCAGAGTTCATGAGTGGCTTACGCGTTTCAAAGAGGATCTTGAGCCGCCGAAAGATGATAAACATGTTGGTCAACCAAAACCAACTATAACTCAAGATAATGTACAAAAAAAATGTGAATTTATCAAAAATGATAATTTTTCAATTAGAAGAAGTTTAAAAAAAAAACAAATCTAAAAAAACAAATATAGACATAAATATAAGTAATTTGGGAGTCTTAAATTAGGGTGTATAGTTTTTAAAAATTTTTTTTGAAAAGGAGGCTTACATTTTCCTCATAAAAAAAATTCTTTTCGGAGTCAAAATATTATGTGCCATTTAGATGTGGTTCATAAAAACGAGTCTGTGCAGAGTCAAAAATTTGTACATTCATATTTGAATCATAGAAGACTCTTTTCGGAGTCCTTTTTTGGAGCACACATATTTTCTTCCGAAAAAGGAGTATATTTTGCACTCATAAATATGAACGCTCCTGAAAATGTTTCCTGGGAAGCGATAAGTACATATACATACATATATACATAAAAAGAAAAAGTTCAAGAAAGTATGAAGTAAAATTGTTTTTTCATTTGTAACGTAGTGTTATTATTGTTATACAATTTGAAGTCTAAAATTGTAGACCATGAGATTAGGCATATTTTCTCATAGTCTACTATGATTGTGATAATTCTCAGGGCAGATGAAAATTTGCTTCATTAAATCTTTTAAGTAGAAATTCCAGTAACAGCCTTGATCCATTCCAAGTAGAAACTAACGCGAGTAAAAATTACTGGGACATCATCCTCACACTTCGTCTCCTTACCCATATGATGGCTTACTACGCCAATAAGTGTAGATCCCAAAACGAGGGGACCGCCGGAGTCACCATCACAAGGTGCCGCATTGTCGACTGGTTCCGCACATAGCTCCGCAATATTTGTCGTTGGGTCTATCTTTCTGCAGACTTCATTATCGACGACAAGCATATGGCCCCATTGCAGATGTTCTGAACGAGATCCTCCGGTCCTTGTAGTGCCCCATCCGCTTATCCATCCATGCTTCCCAACATAAGACTGGTGATCAGTCTGGGCGGAGGGTAATGCAATGGTCGCAATCAAACCGCAAAGGTCAGTTTCAGGAATTGAAATTAATGCGATATCATGATAAACTTGTTCAGGGTCATAGTATGGATGAAATATGACATGGTCTTGTGGGAGGATATAACCCGCTTCCGCATCCTCTAAGGAGGTAGAACCCAGCAAAACAAGTACAAAGTCAATGCTAAGAAACGATGAAGACCAGAAGTTATTACATGAAAATTTAACGTAACTCTCATCAACTTACTCTTCAACACAGTGAGCAGCTGTCAAGATCCACGAAGGATCAATCAACGAACCCCCGCAAAAACTTCTTCCGTCGCCTTTCTTCATTTCCAGGGTGACCATGTACGGAAATTGCCCATCATTGGCATCATGTCCACTGAATATGCGTCCTTTGTGTCTGGTGAAGGTGGTGGAAGCGGTAACGACGGTCGATAGGACGCTTAAATATTCGATTAGGGCGACTGAGAATTTCATTGTTAAGAGGCCGAATGTATAAAACTATTGAATAGGTTCGTACTTATGCTTTAAATACATAATGATCAAGTTACAAATATGCCTTATCGTAAGTTGTAAAATAGCGCCACATTAGATATACTGTACGCTTTCTACGCTTTCTAGTTAAACAACCGCATACGATGACTAAAGCAGATAAGATAATACAACAAATATCGACATTTAGGCAATTCACACTGACCTTCATAGGTACCATAAAGTCTCATAACTTACAATATAATTTTCTATCAGAGTCATACTATGTTAGATTGTGCGTCGTTAAGTGAATGGGTCGATTATGATGGCTGTAAATTTATTAAAATCCCAATTTTTTTATAGAATAAACGGAAAAAGTTAATAATAGTAAGCCGTCGTTTAGTACGTCGTAAGTGCGAGTGGTCGCTAAGCAGATAGGTCGTAAAGTGAGGAGTACCTGTATAAAATGTTTACAGTATCGTTATTATATTGCGTAGGTACCTACATAATGTGTGTGTGTGTGTGGTCATCACCCATACGACTACATATGCGTTTCCCAGCCAGCATTCATTCTCAAAATACAAAGCTACAAAGGTACTTTTCTACTGACGCTTCTGCCCTCAAACCTAAAAGGCTAAAAGCTTTCCAGCCAATTCAGGCGCTGCCACTTTGACCGATAAAACGGGTTGACAACGCAAACGGTTTTCAAATATATTGCTCGTAGCAGTTGGCAGCGACTGGGCGAGAAGGCAGTATGGGAGTGGCCGTTGGCAAGACGAGAACAAAAACGTAGACTCTCGAAGCTAACCCGATGCTGGGTGTGGTGTGCATTCACAGGACCAGCAGCGGTGGCCGCCGGACTTTCGAATGAAGTACCAACTACTTGAGCAGCGACTGCATCAAAAATGAATTCTATGCGATTTCCTTTAAATGTTAAATTCTGCGGAAGGATGCGCTCATGTGCATCGAATAATCAAATCCTGCTGAAACGAGACTTCAGTCACAACAAACGGTTGAAGTCGGGGCGGCAGGACTGCGGGGTGCGCAGTGCGGGGGTGGGTTTGTTCCTCTGGCTGCTTGTCGTTTTTTATTCGTTCATCTTTTGTTAGGTTGTTTTTGTTATAATGGTTAATGCCTTTGTTGTTGCTAATAATGGCCTTTCAGTTGTGGTTTGGTGTTGCTGTGGTTGTTGTCGTTGTTGATGTTCTCTCCACCGCGCTCTCATCACTTTGTCCATCGATCGGTGTGCCGGTTCTATAAACGATTGAATGAATGAATAAATGATTTATTGCTATTGGCGTGGTTTTTTCTCTACTTTTCCTGTTACTATTTGTCAGTGATAGTTGTTGTTGTTTACGTTTTTCCGTTTACACTTTAGTTACGCGTGCGACACATACATACATATTTATGACGCACAGTGAGTGCCAACTTCCATTTTGGGATCAAGCGACGATCAAGAAGCTGTCATTTTGGGCCGGAAGACAAATAAAGGGTGTTTTTTTAGCTTAGATAGAACTTTCGATAGGGACAACTGCCAATAAAAGCTGTCCGTCTGACTGCTCTTGTTGTTATTTATGTTCAGTATAGTCTGGCAAATCATCATGAAGAGACTCACGCTTGAACAACGCTACCAAATTATCCAAATTTACTTTGAAAATCAGTCGTCAATTCGAGCAACTTATAGACGACTTTGTGAATTTTATGGCGCACATAATCGTCCATCTGAACAAGCCATCCGTCGAACGGTGGATAGATTTCGTACCACATGGAGTGAGACGAATCCACAAGAGACTCTACAGACTCCATTGCATCCAGAAAAATGCACCGTTTGGTGGCATCATTGGACCTTATTTCTTCAAAAATGAGGCCAGATCTCGCGTTATAGTCAATGGAGACCGTTAACGTACCACGATCAATGATTTTTTGTTAGAAAATATGGATGGATGACATTGATAAACCAGCAACAATTGACGCCTTGGATATCCAATATTATCCGTGTTATTTCTGACAGCGGACGCCAGCAGTACTCGAAAAACTGACTCAAAATTGGACGTCCAGAATGCACTAAGTCAAGAACAGCCGCGGATTGGCCATATGCCCGAAATTATTTTCAAATATTAATGCCATGTCTTGATCTTTTGAGTGAATAAAACAATTTTATTAAAATTAAATTTTTTGTGTTATTTTTTACTATTTGAAGTTCTATCGGGCTTAAAAAAACACCCTTTACTATATTTAAAAAACAAAAATTACAAACATAAGACTGTTTAAAAAATGACATTCTCCATCTATTTCTATAAAATTTCATATAAAATATTGTAGTTTTAAAAAGACCAAATACGTTTTTCCTGCTTTAAAAGGCTGCGCGTGAATGGTCGTAACCGGACCGTTCGTTGATGCGTATATTTCTTGGTGCTGGCAGCACTGGCACCTGTCACCAGCGCATATTGACTGCTATAAATCTTGTTCTTTTACCGCACCTTCCCCTTTTTGCCGCCCCTTCATGCGTAACGTAGTGCAATTTCTGTCATCCCTTCCGTCGAGTTTGATTTGAAGACAAACTTTTTTCGTTCTCCGTTTCGCGTGGCATAATTCTTTCAAGCATTTCGAACATACTATCTCATCGCATATCGCTGCTATGGTACACCTTATTCAAAGGCACGAGATGTTTAAAGCACGAGAAATGCTATCGTATCGTAACGGAACCTGATATCGGTCTTTCAGCAAGCGCTCTCGCGATAGGTACTCGCGATTATTGCTGTCATGAAGGGACGGTTGCATTCTGGTGAAATGTGTGGTAAAGGGTATAGTGGTGTTGTTGTTGTTGTTGTTGTTGTTGCTGTGGGTGCTACTGTTGGTCACTTCATTGATGTTCTGTACATTCAATTAGTCACGGGCTGCATTAAGGTTTATTGCACATTTTTCCATGCTGCTCGCCGTCATGATTTATAGTACATACTCATATGTTGCAAAATACTCATTGCAAACTACTTGTATGTACTCGTTTGTACTCGTAGTATGGCAGTATCTACTTTTGGGATCAAGTGACAACGCTAGAGTGAAAGGAAAAAGAACAGAAAATATCAACAGCCGCGAGAAATTGATCTGCGCAGATCGCATTTTTTCTCTTGCTACCTGTAACCGAACGACTTAAGCAATCAGTGAAAATAGTTGCATGCAAAATGAAACTGCCAACGAACAACAACAACAACAACAACAACAACAACAACAACAACAACAACAACAACAACAACAACAACAACAACAGTTGCAGTTTAGTAAAGTTTTAGAACAAAAAAAAATAAGAAGAGCTTTCAGTGCATAATTAAAAGCGACTTTGTGCTACTTTCGCCCACAAAAATAGCACAATATTAAACGGCAGTAAATATTGTGCAGTTTTTAATTTCGTTGCCTTTTGCCGGCTGAAAACACACACACACACAAACGCACACACATCCGCAAATCTACAAATTATCTCGAGTGAGATTTCATACGTTTTGATTGCCAAAGTTTCAAGGCCAAAGCGACCTAGTTGGCCAACTCATTTGGCAACTTCGATGTGTTCTGGCAAACTAGTGCAATTTCTTTTTTTTTGCAACTTCTTTAGACATTTTCATTATTGCAGCAAAAGATATATTTTGCTAGCAAGAGATTTTGGTGGCCAAAAGCAAAATGAGAAAAATAGTTTTTTGCTCCAACTGAAAATGGGTGTGCCGGTATGTACTTGTATGTAGATTGTATCGTATGTGTCGTTCTCTGTCTTCTTTGGGCTTAACTGATGCCATATTTTTGGCCTGATACGGGACCTATGGCAGCCTAATGCTGGCCCGATTTAAAGCCTTGCAAATATCCTGCACATTTTGTCCGTATTTTTTGTTGTATTTAAAATTGTAATCTATCTTATCATTCTTGTGCTACGACTTCGGCTTTTTTTGCCAATCCTTTTTTGCTACTACTGAATTTCTGGAATTATTTGCTGTACATTTTTTGTAAATTTGTTTGATCGTGCAGTGCCTTCGGTTCTGCCTTCATATGCCGAATTTGCTGCTGCTGCACAATAAATTCTCGAATTTTCTTGCACCGCTCACGAGCACTGACAGTTTTATTGCGCATTCTACATGCATTTGGCCACGTTTCCGGAACCCGACACAAATGCCACCGCATCGGATCGAATCGTATTGTCGACCAACGCACCAGCGCAGCCATGTCTCACGGCAACGCAGCGCAACGCAGCGCAACGCATGGCAAGGCATAGCACATATGCCGAGTGCGGCGAGCGTTATGCGCTGTGTGCGTGTCTCCGTGCAAAGTGTGCTCCGAAGCAATGCAGTGCGTTTCAATGCGGTTGTTGCCGCACAGCTCATGGCAGCAATCTGGCGTTAATGGTGGGGGCAGGGAGGGGGCCGCTTGGTGACCGCTTAGTAAGCATGTGGATGATGCAGAGGCTAGAGAATGGGCAGAGCAGCAAGAGAGAGGGAGAGAGAGAGAGAGAGAGAGTGATTGCGAGTTAGAGGGCGGGAGTACGGTTACTCCCGAGCCGTCACAGTTTAGCACCAAATCTCGACTGCATTGCCGCAAATAAATTGCCCAAACTGTACAGCTTCAGTAAACTGCGTTCGGTATCAATATGTTGAGGAAGGATTCGCTCGAAATGCGACATAGTGAGCGGAAAGAGAATGTCGCTGAGCTCGGTAAGGAGTTCGGTAAGTAAAAGAATGCCGCAGAATGATTAACTGCTTTGTTATGGCACAATGATTGCCAAAAAAAAAAAAAATTGAGACGTAAGGCTCGGAAGAAGGTTGACGACTCAAGGAAAGAAATGCGACAGAGTTAAGTTTGCAAGAGAGACAGAGCAGAGAACGAGCCAAAGAGAGGCAGAGGAATGGAAGCAAGAAACTATGATTTATGATACAACGTATAAAAAACATATCGTACTATATGCTCGTACATATGAAAAAGCTCTACAAGCAGGTATATATTGTTGAAGTGTTTGCCAAATTTGGCAAACTGACATTGGCTTGCTTTAAGTTTCAAGATTCGTATGGCAAAAAGAGAGACAATAATAACGCCAAAAAAACAAGCTGTTTCGTGGTGGATTCAAGAAGGTATGTGCCTTCATGTTTAACCTTAAAACGTTTCTCTGCCTAATGGGTGCGCCAACTTTTATGTCGGTGTGTTGAATATTGAATAACTTTAACATTTTGGCGTCAGTGCAACCACCTGGCGGCGCATTTTTAAGGATGATTGGCATTTGTTTCCGTATAAAGTGCAATTGACTGAAAGAATATTGCCCATAGACCGTCCACGTCGCTTGGAATATGGCCCAACAGTCACATACCGACATAAAAGCTGGCGCACCCTATGTGTACATGCATACATATATATGTACATGCATCTGCCCCTTCACTGGAGCGATACGATGGATGTCACGTGCTTAAAATACTTGCTTGCAGAAATGCATTTTCCAAACCAAGCATGCCCAAATAATGTAACCGCGAAATTATGGCATGCAGACAGAGCCTTGATGGATCACCAGTCATCATGGGTGCGTCTGTGTGCTCAGTATTTGTGTCTGCTCGTACTTGTGTGCGTGCGGTTATGAGCGCGTGCTAATTTATAAAGTGTTAATTAAGCATGTGCGAATATTTTCCAAATCCTTTTCGAATGTACGAATGTACAGCAAATAACCAAAAAACCAAAATTCGAAATAATTATTCATAGATTAAGTTTCGTGATGCCTTCATGATGTTGTGTTGTGTTTTCGATGGCAAATTCTGTTTAATTTTGCAAATTTTAAGAGAAATTTTAAACTTCAAGAGAGAGCCAAAAATTTGGCCAACAGTCCAATTAAACGTTGGAATATTTAATGCGTTAGGCTGGCTTTAAAATTAAAATCAACGAAACTAAATTGGATTATAAGAAAGCAAAGGAATGGTGGCAAAGCGGAAGCTAACGTAATTGCGTCAACTAAAAACTAAGATTATACCAAATTTTACAAATAAGAAAAAATTTAATCTAACCAAAATTAGTTGACCAGCTTTTTCTCCTGCTTTTGTCTCGTCTATATTCTGCCAGCGTCAACGCGTAAGCAGGCCCTCGAGAAAAGGATTCATCTTATGCGTACATGCGCGGTATACCAACAGCGCCCGACCGCAGCAATTACCGCTGCGTCGTCCTCTTGTGCACGCTTTTTGTGCATGCCTCGAAGTGGCTCGATCGGCAGCAGTAGCTTCAGCAGCTTCCGCTACCATCGATGATGTTGGTAACTGCGTTAGCGTGATGCTTCAGCGTCATGTTCATAAAACTTTTATTGAGCTGCAGCTCATGAATCTTTTAAGGCTTGCCTGCATGAAATAATACCAACACCGCAGTGCAGCGGCAAGAGCTCACAAACTGAGTTTCCATCTTTATTCCTCTCCCTCTCTCTATCTCTCTCTCTGTCTCCCTGAAGACCGCACAAGTAAAAACATAAGAGTAAAACTTTTCGGTAAGTGGCTTGCTGTTGCCTCCAGTGTTGATGGCTGGATTATATTGTCGGTCGCGTCAGCATCGCAGCAGCATCCTTTCAGTTAACATCCATCGTCCTTCTTATCATGATGCATGTCACGACAGTTCATTTAATTGTTCTCAATTGTTTTTTCTTCCGCCGTTTCTGTTCCGTTTGGCCGAAGGGGTTCAGGGGCAAACATGTTCCGCTGGACAACGTGCCGTTGGTGCGTTGGCCGTTGGCCGTTGAAATGTAGTGCAGGGCATAGCATGACAGTTACCGCTTGGTAAACAGCAAACACTCTCAATGAATACTAAACGGTTTTATGTTAATTTTTTTTGGACAGTTTTAAGTTTCTGGTGATTTTTTAAAAATCTTTCTGACGTTGCGTATAAAAATCATTCCAAAGAAAATCATCAAGCAAAGAATAATTTCTTTGGAAAGTATTTTATTTTGCACAGTTAACAATGAAAAATCTCTTACCATTTACAAATCACAAAAAAAGGGAAAATTTTATTATACTGTACAATAAAAAAACTCAATAAAAACTCAATTCTAAGAAATTTATCAATGATTTGAAATCCAGGAAAGTTTTCAATTCTTCTTTGGTTATTTTTAAAAAGTTTTTATTTTGAATTTGAATTTTTTTTCAGATGGTCAAAAGAGTAGTATTTATTTTGGTCTCTAGTACATATTTATTGGTGAATATTACGAAGCTCAGGTGCATCCTTACCTTTTATTCCAAAAAAAAAAAAAAAAGTTGGATTTTGCTGAAAAACATAAAAAATAGTGTATGTTTCTGAAAAAGTGCAAAAGTTGCCGGCCAACACAGAAGACTACTCTTCCTGCTCTGCGTGTACACACGGCCACCATAGTTTGGATCAAAAGAATTGCTCCGGACTTTTCTCGCCGTATTTTTCTACAGAGCGCGCATATCAGCATTTATTTTAACTTTCATCTTGTTTTTTTATGCTTTTGCAGAATATTGCACTATACTCGTATCTGAATCTAAAGCAGACTCTACTTGTATACTCTTTATATTGCGTTTTTATTGATACTGATCCATACTCAACATACTTTAGCATTTCAAAAGGAGAACATAGTTTTTTTTTTTTGTTAGAGGCTTTCATTCGGTTCCATTTGAGCGAAATAATCGCCTTTTACATTTGGTAATAAAAATATGATATGACTTGGAAATACCTCACCAACTTCTTCGGATATTATTCTGTTATAGTGCCATCCCGAACAAGAAGTACCATCCCTCCAACAGCAACAACAACTTGTAGTTACAAACAATGTAGAAAAAAGCTTGACAATCAGAAAAGAGACCTTCGGTCTGTGCATATGTGACATCAGATGACTTCTATAGATGTTGGCAGCAATAGTCTCATAACAAAAGCATAATGTGTCCTGCCGGATTCGTGCCAAAAGCCAAATGTAACAATATCTAGCAGTATTTTTTGCAAATTGTTCCACGTGCGCACCTCACACCAGCTTCCTTCTGAACTTGGGAATGGGAATGGGACTGAGATTGCCAAAGTAGTAAAGACAAAGTAGTCTGCTGCTTTTGACCGGCTTCCTGGATTACTTGACTAGTTCAAAGCAGAAAAGTTAGTGACGCTTTTATACAGTAGTTTCCTGAAATAACTTATCTTTATTAACTCTTTTAATTTTGCTTATCTCGGAAACAAACTTGGGCTAAAACCAAAACCAAAATAAATTCGTTTTGTTGGTTTCTGGGTTCCTTTTTTATGCGACCATTATCATGAATTCATTGTTACGGTATCATTAGTATTAGTACGGTATCATGTGGGCAGATTTCGAGATTTTCGTTTTAAGAACTGAACTTAAACCTAATGAAACGTTTTAGCAACACTTTTATTTGGAGATGGCTTTAGAAGAAAGGAACTTTAAAGGATAGAAAAAATAGTATGTCTGTCGAAAATCCTTTAGTTTGTTTCTCTACAACTCTACAATCCATCGTACATACGATATATGTACATATGTATATAAACATGTACAATATTTGGCCAATTTTGTTCAATAAAATATAAAATACAAACAAACAAACGAACAACCGAATAGAAAGAAACTCTTTCTATTTTCCACATCAATGGTTAGTGGCTGGCCCGCTTCGCCCCGCCCCGCCCCGTCCCGCCCCGTCCCGCCCCGCCTCCGATGTGGTGCAGAAACACGTCTGTACAATCGTCGTCCATGCTATCAATTTACGTGTAGTGCTTGAGAATTATACCAGACCATAGCGTGAAATCTCTTTCCTTCTTTACGCCTGCTGCTTCTTGATGTACGCCTTCTGCGCAGCCATGTCCTGACGGTAATCCGCTGTCTTTGGCTTGTCCTTAGGATATACATATTTTTTTTCTCTTTCACAAACATTGCTTGTTCTCTATTTCACCACAACCGTCTCAGGGTGTGTTGTTGTCATGCTTCGGAAGAGTATTTTTATCACACCACACCATTTGAAAGAGCTGTACATGTCAGGTTTTTGAGTTATCATGCTTTGATTAAAACGAATTTAATAGAATAGACTTGGTTTGTAGACGACCTCTTTTGCTTACTCTTTGTTTTGGTTAATGTAGAAGTTTCTAAAGGGTGTTTTTTTAGCTTAGATAGAACTTTCGATAGGGACAACTGTCAATACAAGCTGTCCCTCTGACTGCTCTTGTTATTATTTATGTTCAGTATAGTCTGGCAAGTCATCATGAATAGCCTCACGCTTGAACTACGCTACCAAATTATCCAAATTTACTTTGAAAATCAGTCGTCAATTCGAGCAACTTATAGAGGACTTCGTGAACAAGACATCTGAACAAGACATCCGTCAAACTGTGGATAGATTTCATACCACATGGAGTGAGACAAATCCACAATGGACTCTACAGATTCCATTGCATCCCGAAAAATGCACCGTTTGGTGCAGTTTACATGCTGGTGTGGCATCATTGGACCTTATTTCTTCAAAAATGAGGCCGGAGCTCGCGTTACAGTCAATGGAGATCGTTACCGCACCACGATCAATGATTTTTTGTCTGAAAATATGGATGACATTGATCCAGACGAAATGTGGTTCCCACAGGATGGCGCTATCTGCCATACGGCGACGGCAACCATCGACTTAGTGAAATCAAAATATGCCCGTTATCATTTTCAAATGTTATCTTATAATGCCATGTCGTGATCTTTCGAGTAAATAAAACAATTTTATTAAAATTAAATTTTTTGTGTCATTTTTTACCATTTGAAGTTCTATCGGGCTTAAAAAAACACACTTTAGTTTAACATTTTATATCTACTATTTAAAATTAGAAATTTATTTTAGATTTATATTCTGAACACAATAAAAAGAGCTTCAATAAAATAAACAAATTTGTGCCAAGAAACAAAGCTGGTCTCGTCGTCTTTCCGGTGATACCTTTGCACCTACTTTGCACAATACTTTTCATTCCAGTGTTTTTCGTTTTTACTTTTGCCTTTTTTTCCATTACACTCAGCAGAGCAAATTCTATTTAAATTACATTTTCCAGTCGTCCTTACGTTACTTCTATTCATTTTGCATTTCAACTGCAGCCATTTTGTACACATCGATGAGTATTTATTTTTCTGTTCATCTGCTTTTCACCCTCTTTTATGTTGCTGCACTTTTTCTTTATTTTGATTGATTTATTGCAGCATTAAAACGCACTCTACTTTATTGGTATTGTTTTGCCGGCATTCGCTAAGCTGCACTCAATTTAGTTAGTTATTTTTATTGCTGATAATGATGATGTTGATGGTGATGCTGATGTGCTTTCCGGCAACCGTAACCATTGACCTAGCAATGACGCAATGAATGCTAAGGAATGATGCATAACGTTTTATGCGAAAAGAAACAACATCCTTCGTGTTCTCTTTGAGGACGGGACCGGACAGGATTTTATGTAGATGCTAGAATGATCATAAGAAGTAGAAATATCATAAATACGATATAATTCTTCCCGTATTTTTGCTGCATCTTAAATTAGTTCCAAGATAAACCTTAGCTCGGGCACTTTGCATGCAACTTCTTTTACGGAAATTATAGTACGATTTATTAATAGCATTTTGATGTTATTAAAATTAAAATGCTCTGCTCTGTTAGTTTTTTTCGTTTTTTTATCATTTTTATTAATACTTGCGCTCTTTGTTTGCAAAAGCTCTTAAAACTATAGAAACTCTGGCTTCGTTTTTGCGGTTTCTTCGAAGGATTTGCTTTATGGCAACTTCACAAAACATACATAAAGTTTGATAAAACAGATGATGTTTCTACATATTAAATATACATACATGTAGAATTTTTGCCATGATTATGTATCTTGCAAGAGGTTGGAAAGCTTATTAAGGATAATGAAAATACGAGATGGTGATGGTTTCTGGTTCATTGCTTAATTTCTTCAAGAAAGTTTTAGTGCTTTTTAACTATCTAATAGAGAAGCTCTTAAGCTAACATAAATAATAGTAAGTAAATTAGTTTAGAGATGCATCAAACAAATTCGCATCTAAGTGGCTTTCCAGTAGGGACGGGTCGTTGCTGTCGGTCTGTGGCGGCCATGTTGTTCTGGCGGCGTCTGTCAAATCTTTAGTTTACGAACTCAGTTAGTAATGCCAAATCACCGTTGCCAAGTTACACGGTTGAGCATTGAGCCGTCATGCTACTGGAAGGCCCTTTAATTTGGAATTTGTTACTTAACATGACATCTCAGTGACTTGGCGACGAAGCGGGTCAGTGATTGCTCTGCTCTGCTTCTTCCAGGGGCACTATGGCTTTCAGTTGGCTGACTTGCGCCACTTCATCACTGCCTTCATCGCTGCGCGGTGTCACTCTAATAACTGATGACTGACTAGACTCTGCCGGCGCAGGTTCAATGCTATGCTCAGCACCTTCGTCCTCATCCGAATCAAAATCCTGGTCAGCACGACTCTGAGCTTGATTATAGCGCGGTTCCTGTAGTTGCTGTTCGTCCTTTGAATTCGGCTGTTCGATGGCTGTGAGTATGGATTGCAGTAGTCCTTCAGAGAGGATCTCTTCGTGATTGGCGCTCTGTTCGCCGTTCAACTGGCTGCCTGCAGAGTTACCGAATTGTAGCTGGTAAGTGTGCGCAGACTGCTGCTGGTTTTGGGCTTCAATGGGATTCGGGATTTGTATGGATTGAGACTTTTGCGCCGAAACTACATTCACACCGTCGAGCCCTGGCAGCGTCTGCGGGTCGGTGCCGTCGGGCAAGGCGGCGACGGGTGATTTCTGGGACGTCAAGCCGATGTGATCGAGAACATTGCCCGACGGTGGCGGTCCGTAGCTGTCCGCGGGACCGCTGATGAAGTGAGAATGCTGTTCGCCGACCGGAATGCTGGGAGCGATGGCGTTGAATGCATTGGACAAGCCTTCGTATTTCTGCGGATGCGCGTGCTGCTGCTGCTGAGATTGGTATCCCGTTCCGATTAGATTGGGACCATGGCCACAGTCGTGCACCTGATGGAATCGGGAGTGTGGCTGCAGCGCGGGCAGCCCCTGAACGTGCACGAATTGTTCATTGTTTTGTGAGGAGCTGAAGGCGTTTTCCAAATGGTTTTGGCCGAATGAGTGGTGGTAGGTGTTTGTTCCGGAGGGTTGTCGGGGCTGCTGCAGCGGCGGCGGTGGTGGCGGCGGCAGGAAGTGTTGCGTTGGTTGTTCGTGGTTGTGGCCTTGCTGCAGTGCAGGAGGAGGCGGAGGAGGTGGGAGGTACTGCTGTTCTGGTGGTGAAAGCGGCACGGGCGATGGGACCGAGATCGGTCCTGGTGGTGGCGGGATACCATAATGGCTGTGTACATTGCTAGGGCTGTGTTGTTGTTGCTGTGAAGACAAAAGCGGGTTTAACTGGGTGGTCGGTGGGCGCTGCAGTTGTGGTTGGGGACGGCGAGGATTTACCTGGAAGAATGTTTGTGGCGCTATCTGCTCAGGCAGTTGCTGCTCGAAAATGATGTGCGTTGGGGCTGACGGTGCTGCATATTCGGGTCCCAAGCTGGCAGGACCGCTGTGGCCGATTTCATTGGCTGCTGGTGGGATATAAGTGGGCGCCTGATGCGGCGGCTTTACTCCGAACTGGTCTAAATGTTGCACGGTCGCGCCAATCGATTCGATCAGGCCCTGCGGTACAGGTGGCCGAAAGGCGACCGGCGTGCTTGGTTGCGTGGCTAAGGAATGATGAATGCCCGAAGAGAGTGGCGGACCATAGTTGCCGCTTGGTGGGACCAAACCGTGCACCCCGGCATTTTCTCTAATTTGGGTGTACTTTTGAGCATGTATGGAGCCCGGAGGAAATGAGTCAGGTGGCGGTCGAGAGTAGGAGTCACCACCAACTGCTCCCAGAATCTGAAAGAGTTCGCGGGGGTACGTTTTTTTTTTCGGTGGGCGAGGGTGAGGTATTCTTAAGGTACTCACCTGAATTTCGTTCGACTCAATGGAATTGAGATTGTGTTGCTCGAAATCGCGCCCCGGCCCAGTCGGCGGCAAGGGCTTTGCCAGTACCTGCACATTGGCAGAGCCGCCGATGTTGCCTGCCTGGAGAGCCACTGCAACCAGTTGTTCGTCGGTGAGACCATTGACAATGCCACCGCTACCACCGTTGTTGCCACCCGGCCCTCCCGAACCACTTTCGAGGCCAGCTCCAGCATGGTACTGGGTGCCGAGGCTAGCCTGCGACACCTGGCTGTAACCGGTCTGCTGTTCGATGTGGTTGTGCTGGACGTAAGTCCCAACCGGGCTGGCTATTGGCTTCCAGCCCTCGCAGGAAGTGTGAAACGGAGCTTGGGAGCCACTGACACTGTGTGTGTGACCGGACGCGTCTACTTGAACTTGCACCTGCTGGACGGGTCGAGCATCGCCAACAACTGGACCGTGTTGTTGGTTTGGCGAAGCGGTTTCGGCCACTATTATGGTGGTCTCGGGTACACCACCGCCGAATGGATTGGTCTGCTGGAGATTTGGCAAATGAGGCCTGGATACAGGCCTTGGAGGCCCGTACTGTAGTTGGGGTCGTTGCTGGAGCGGACCAGAGGGCGGCGGACCATAAGAGCTGGCAGGACGGTGCACAGGCCTCAAAACGGTGACGTGATTAGGCGAGGATATGGAAGACGACGACGGTGAGAGAAGCGATGCTGGCGATGGAGCACCGTAATTGGGCCTCGGCGGATGTGGGCCGGTGTTCTGAAGCGGTGGACCGTATTGTGGAAGCGGCAGCGGTGGCGGCCCATACTGTGGTCTGGGTGGGCCGTACGTAGCAGATGGTTTGTACTGTACATGAGGTGGCCCGTAGAAGGGTTTGGGTAGACCGAAGTGACTCTTAATTTGCTCATGCAATCCCAGACCGCCGCCGAAGCCGGAGGCAGCAGAGATACCAGCGGTAATGAAATTTAGTTTGGGGGGACCATGTTTCAAAGCCGGAGGACCGTAGTCGCGGAAGGGTATCTGTTGTGGCACACCGTACTCGCGGTGCGGTACATGCTGGCTGCCTGATGGTGGTGGTGGCCCATATTGTGGCGCTGGCCTCGGCGGTGGACCGTAATGATCGAAGGCCTCTCGTCGCTTCAGCTCCTTGTTGAGCACAGCCTGAGCCGAACAGACCAACAGCAAGGCCAGCAACGTTCGTACAATCATCTGCGAAGAAAAAAGGAGACAAAAGAGTATGGAATTAATATTTTGGGGCAGCAAGAAACATTCGGAGACATGGAAATGGTGGATACGGTGGAGACCACCCTTCGCGCAGTGCACCCTCAACAACATTCGCCTTCTGGGAACCACGAAGAAGCCACGGAAAAGCATAAATTTATGCTGGAACCTCAACATACTCGGTGGCTCCTTTCATAAGGAACACACATTAAGTGCTGCTGAGCTGCTGATAATGCGCGTCAGATAAATTTTGTTCACTCTATCTTCGTCCTTATATATACATACATACATACATACATACTCATATACATATAAACTGATAAAGTGACTCGAAGCGAGGGAGATGGGTCGAGCTGGTTTGCCGCAGCTTTCGCTGCTGCGAGAAAATTACGTGAAAATCATTTGCAACAACGACGTCAGCTTCACACATTGTCACCTGCCTGACAACTCCGCCCCCCTTTTGTCCTCCCCTACGTATAACAGAAAGTGAGGGGGTGAACCCTCCCCCTCTAAGTAATTCTTCGGTACATGCGGTAACATGACAGCGAATTGGCGCACAAAGTAATTTTAGTTAAACAAACACTATACATACATACATACTTTCATGTCATTTCAGTTTGGGTTGATTTTACTAACTTTACACACACACACACACACACACACACACCTACGTGAAATTTATAGCTAACCACTTAAAGTTGTAACGTTTTATGACGTAGCTGCGTTATTTTAAATGGTATAGAAGCTTTTTGAGAATACCTTATGGTTTTTTTTTTTCATGCCACACAAAGTTTGTGTATTTAAAGATCGCAAGGAAAAGTGTCAAAACGTAGTCAATATTTTCGTATAATACAAGTATTATTACATTTAATTGACTTTTAACTAATTTTCGTTACTTATAGAGTGCTATCCAAAAGAGACTATAGGAAGTTTTTTACAAGAAAAACATTCAATGTTTCACTGCATTGTTGTTGTTTGATATTTAGCTATCAAGTAATGTCTATGACAATTGTGAGTGAAACACGATATTTGTCAAATGGTCATTACAACCACGCTCAGCGTGCCATCAATTTGAACAGCAAACACCGCATACCCCAAAAGGTTTATGGTATCAGTGTACTCGTATGTATTATTGCTTTGTCCCATACCAGACCAAATGGTCTCTAAAAACCATCTACTGAATATCTATAAAAATACTCGTTTACCAAAAATATTATTCCCATCAAGCTATTTATATCTTCGAAAATAAAATATTTTATTATTTTTGTAATTTCTAAAAAATTAATGAATGCCGGCCGGCAACAATGGAACACTTTCACTTGCCCCATTTTCATTTAAAGATTCCCACAAATTGTTTCGCCAGAGAGTGGTTCATGCTGGCAACGCCGACGACGACGACGACGACGACGACAACAACAGCAACAACAATGGCACTGTAATTAATATTTGAGCGCACGTGTTGCGACCACCTTAAAAATGACAATTCAAATAATAAAAAAAAACGCACAATAAAAGAGAAAATTTTAAAGAAGAAAGATAAAATTGACTGTGGGTGAAAATGTTATAAAATATATGTATGTATATTTTTATGCCAAAACAGCAATAAAAAAAATTTAATACAAAACTTTAATAACGAAGCAACAAAACGACCAACATACGATATTTCCGAAGAGAGTTTCGATTTCGAAGAGTTTCGAAGAGAGTTTCGAGTTTCGAAGAGAGTTTCCAATTTCGTTTCGACGTATTTCAGGGTTGCCAGGTGATATGTATTTACCCATTCTTAACATTCTTAACGTTTACGAGACGCTAACGTTTCATCGAATCTGATTATTTTATTGTCGATTCGAAATTGTCAATACGGAAAGTAGTGCAGTAGTGCCTGATGGCGCCCCCTCATTCTTCGCGCATATGATTAACTTGCCGGCAACCATGGCAACCTTAATGTAATTTCACCGAAATTCAATTTGCCATTCGACCGTTCGCCAAATTCACATTGACCTTTCAAAAACAGTTTCAAAAAATTCGACTGCTAGAGAATCATACCAAGCAAATTGACCGCACGTGAGTTTGCTCGTCGGTAGCAGTGGCGTATACCTAAACCTTTGCTGTTGGTGGGGATGAAAATTCTTAACATAAACATCTCAAATTTTAGATGTTTTTGTATTAAAATCCAAGAAATAAAAGCGAAACTTAATGAAAAAAACAACATTTAAAAAAAAAAACAAAACTTAAAGAATAATAAAGGCCGGGCAAAGGGGGCGAGGAGGGGGCTCTGGCCCCTTGTACCTTACCCTAAATACGCCATTGGTCACCGACCAATAGCTTTAGTTGCGGTAACTAACTGTTTTGGTGGTTATACGGTGATATGCGTTACTCGCGTTTATTGTTGTTGTTGTCGTTGCTGTTGACGTTCATTAGGGCGATTGTGGTGGCGGTAGCGATGTTACCAATGTCCGCAGATGTCAGTGAACCGTGTGCATGCAATGCAGGTTACTTGAATTTAAACGAATTTAAATTTTTTTTTCACAAAAATTTTGAATTTTTCATTTTGCGAATTATTCGCACAATTTACAGATCGCTTTCTAAAACGCTGAAAGTTCATAAAAAATAGAAAATAGAAAAATTTTAGCTACGAATTTTTTTTTTTTTGTGGACAGTTAAGCTTTTTATAACCCACCCGCGATGCAATAACGGTATATTTACGCTAGTAACGCTTTAAAGGAGGCGTATTTGATATATTCTTGCTCAGAAAAAAAAACCTCCGAAGTCAATTCAGCCATTTCAGCGAGTTGGTCTCTCTGTCTGGTTGTCTACCAATCTAGCCGTCTATCTCTCTCTCTCTCTCTCTCTCTCTGTCTGTCTACACTACACGCACATGGTTAAGTGCTAAAGTCTGAAGTGTTTGAAGTGTGATGAATCTGTTGTTCAGATATCAAGACGCTGAGGTGTCAAGTGTTGAGTACAAAAGAGAAAAACAAACCTAGTAATTAAGTGTTAAAAGTTATGTACATACATACATACGTTAGTGCGTTTTGTTAGGTCGCAGCATCAAAACCTATTCGCTTTGGGTGAAAGTTTTGTTGTTTTTGTTTTCACTTCGGGATGATGTCTTTATGTTGACTGAATTTGCTGAATTTGAAATTTTTACAAATTTTCTTCACTTCACACTTCATGAATGGAATGATTATTCAATACTTGTATGTTTCCTAACAGATTGTATTTATCTAAATTATTTTTTTTTACCTTTGAAAAAATAAAGCAATTTTTTATTTGTTTGTATTTCAACATTTATTGAAAGCGAAATAAATTTCTTCTGCTGTTTTATGAAAAAAACGTAATTCTTCCTTTTATTCCTATACTATACATCTTCATCTGTTTATTTCTCTCAGTCACGAAACAGAAGAGAATTCTTTCGGTATTGCCACAAAAAATTGCCACAAGATGACGTAAAAGAACGTGATCTCGATTTTTGACTAAAAAGTAATTGTGTTAGAAAAGCGTGACCATCTCTGCTGCACGTCGCAGCAGAAGCAGCAGAAGCAGCCGACGCAGCAGAAGAAGAAGATGCTAAAGAAAAGCCGAAAAAGAGCAAATAAAATTACTGCCGAAAAATCAAATAAAATTGAAAATTTTCTATTTATGGGTAAGAAAAAAAACAAAAAGAAACTTCATACAGAAAAAATAAATGCGCTATAGACGTAATTAAATTCAAATTGTTTATAAAGAATGCAAAAAAATTTGGTTCTTGTCTGAGTGCAAGAATTTCTGTAATACACGCTGATGTAAAAACAGCGTGTCAGCTGTAAAGACTAAAGTCGCCCTTACAGAAAGTCATAAAAACTGCAGACAAGATGGATCGAGCGTCTTGGTTTAAACGGTCGTGAGAGAAATTCTCTGTGCTTTCTTCATTTTCATCTTCAACTATTTTGTAATAGTTTTCAGCTATAACGAGAGGTATATATATTATACTCGTACGTACAAGGCATGATGTTAAAGGTGGCCCGGCCCCTTGCGTACCGCACCCCAGCATTGAGTAACTTCCCGCCATTTAACTTTCTATTGTAATTCACGGCCAGAGTTTGTGTCATGATGAGATTTACAAAATTTTCGAAATGTCTGGCGATTTATTGTTAATAAAAGTATTGTATTTCATTTCAGCAACTAAATAAAATTCCAAAAAAGCCATATTCCTCCATGCGCGATTATTGTCATACATCTCTTCCAGGTCATTAAAATTGAACATCCGGCATCGGAGACATTGACATGCGTTCAGTTTGTTGTTATGCGCTTTGTTTCGTTTTTACATAATCACAAGACGAAAGCCGAAAACCGGATTTTTACCACAATAAACACCTGCCAGTCGTAGTCGTAGTCGTTATCATCATCATCATCATCGCATCGTTATCGTTGTTGCTTTAATTTTTTTTCCCCCGAATTTTTCGTTTTAATCATCATTGTTGGAATAATCATCCTCATCATCGTCGCTTGCGGAGTTCCTTTTGTGTTTTACTCAGCTTCGTGGCTTCGTGCTTCGAATCTGGTACTATTTTGGGCCAATCGACCGATGATTACCAATGCAGTGTGACTTTTCGAGACAATGTCAAACGAGAGTGAAAGCAAAAGTTGGTTCAAAACTTTCTTTTAAGATTCGCTTTTAACCCATATTCTGTCAACAGAGCCTTAACACGACGCGGTAAATAAAATTTAAGCTTTTTTCGACTTAATTTAAATTTTTGCTTTTCAAGCACCCTAAAAAATAACTTTATCAAAAATATACGATTTTAATAGTTTAATTTTTCTTTTTGTATTTTTATTTTTTAACAACCTTTTAAAAGACGATTCGATCTCGATTCTATTCAATTCAATTCTATTTTCAAAACGATATTTTGAAACGATAATAATAAAATTGCCTACCACACGATATAGTATTTACAACAAGAAATATGTTGTATAAAAAATATGTATATAGATAAAACTTAATTAACTTAAACTTAATAAAAATAAATATTAAATGTATTTTATAATGACTTTAGCAATTGAATATTTAAAAATAGTTAAGAAAATGCATTAAATTGACAGAAAAACATTCATACGCTGTAAACAAAGAACTATGCTTCATTACCTACAAATCGCTTCGATTAAGTTTTCACACACTTCCATTTTATTGTAATTAATAAATTCACTTCAAAATATTGCAGTTATTTTATGCAAATCACAACGTAATCGTCGGCATCAGTATTTAGGTGAAAATAAATTACGCTTAATAAAAAAAAATGCCGCAAGAATACATTTTTTCGCACACTCAGAATAATATATTACATTAATAACAATGTCGTAAATGCGTAAAAAATTATCGCTTTATAAGCAATTTTTTTATTAAATAAATTTAAATTTATAATGATATATTTTAAAACAAAATATTTTAGTTTAATTAAGAGTGATAATAATAATCAAAAAACTATGTCGTCGATTATAAATATACATATATGTATCTTAGAATCTAAATTTTAGATTGAATGGTTACCGTTCTGTGATTTATAATGGAGTTTGTTTATTTCTATAACTTTCGGGAAGAGTAAATAACTAAATAAAATAATAAAATAATTAGAGATAGCAAAATTGCATTTATTGAAGCGATATAGCTTGCTTGAATCGTCCATGATTTCTAACGTACACTGAGCCAAAAAAACAAGCTGTTTCGTGGTTGATTCAAGCATAAACACACTTTATTTGGCATCAATAAGATAAATGCTTGTTTTGAACATTACATGTTGAATATTGTTTTACTTTTGTATAAAAATTCTCCGCTTATAAAGCGTGTTTTTTTAAGCCCGATAGAACTTCAAATGGTAAAAAATTACACAAAAAATTTAATTTTAATAAAATTATTTTATTCACTCTAAAGAACACGACATGGCATTAACATTTGAAAATAATTTTGGGCACATGGCCCATGATTTCGAGCCTCATCGCTAGACACAATTTTGCGATAAAACAACGTCTATAAGTTGCCCGAATCGACGACTGATTTTCAAAGTAAATTTGGATAATTTGATAGCGTTGTTCAAGCGTAAATCTATTCATGATGATTTGTCAGACTATACAGAATATAAATAATAACAAGAGCAGTTCGAAGAACAGCTTGTATTGACAGTTGTCTCTATCGAAAGTTCTATCTAAGCTAAAAAACACCCTTTATTAAGCAACCTTTTAATGAATGTAAACACACATTCGTCGAAACTATAGTTTTCTTCATAAAAAAGTTAAAGTTAAAATTAAGTTAAAATTAAGTTAAAATTAAAAAACATCACCATTATTTCTCTAATACCGACACGATCGTAGCTTAAGTTAAATGTGGCAAGTTTACTTTTTAATATTGTGTTTTGCAATCGCTTTTTTCCTCAAAATCGTTTTTTTAAAAGTGATCAATAGCAAATATTTGTCTTTACGTTTGTTTTTCGGTGCTATCGCTTACGTTTTTGTTGTTTTTTGTTGCCGTGAAGAAATGCTTCATAAGTGTATTTTATTTACACATTTCATTTGTACAACTTTTTTATGCAATTTGACAAAGGGTGTCGTCACTCACGCATAAAGTGTTGCAAAAAATGAACCTATTTGGTGTTGTTTAGGCGATTTCAAAAAAAAAAAAAACCTAAAATGGGAAATCATTTTAAGTTTCTTTTTTGGAGCAGAAATTCTATACGCAGTTTCCGTTTTAGTAAATTTAATACTATTTAATATTAAATATTTAATATTTAAACAAATATATTTAATATTTTTTATTTGTTCTTATAATTATCATCACAGTTCTTTTTTATTGTTTTCTCTTTGAACAACAAACTTCGGAAAATATATTTCGCTGTACTTTTCGCTGTCATTTTTAAAGCAATTGCAGCGCAAAAAAGAGCAATGGGAACTATCTCTACCCTCATCACCGCTACCCTTGACAGGCCAAAAAAATTTTCTCAAAAAATGTTTGAGAAAAAAAAATTATTTAAAAATTGGAGACAAATTTCTTCGACCGGAATCAGTTTCTTAGACCGGAATCATCTTTGAATGGAGACAGTTTTCCGTCTCTAATTTTGTAGACTTTTTAACAAAACTTATCACAAGTTTTTACAAGCTTTTCAGACTTATCCTCGTTTTGATAAATCCTCCCCCTCCTTTCTCTAGGACGGCTAGGCTTTGCCCCTAAAACTGTACGTATTTTACGGATGAGTACATACATATATCAAATCGAATCTTTGTGAAGAACGAGATAAAGTATGTCCGCTCATTATTTTTCCTGATTTCTTTTTGAATCGCATTTTCGCCTCGCCGTTATGTTGGCACATCCTTCTTCACAGCAATTAAAATCGAGAATTTCTTATCTTTCCTAATGATAAGGATAAAAAAAAGGACATCTCAGCAAATTTGATATTGCAACTAAGAAGTTTTTAATGAGACAAACTAAATACGGCTGAAAGGAAGTTAGAAATCTCTTAATTACTTTGTAAGGTTTTTTCTTCCTTCGGAAAATTTGAAAAAAAAAATTGTTTCTTCCTTAAGATTTCTACGATCGTAAAGATCTGGCCTTTCTTTCTCACTAAATAATTTCGATTTGTTTTCTTTTTCCAATGAAATGATTTTTTATTTTTGTAATTGTTTAAGAAAATCTCTTATTGCAACAAAATTTTCGATAGGTTTTTTCTGTTTCTGAAAACTTTTACACTTTCTCTCTTAATGAAGGAAATATTCATGTATCGTATGTACATAGCGACCTGCACACACACACACACACACACACTCATAAGCGAGTCTGTGATAAATATGAATTTGAATTTTAGTGACATTAGAAATTCGGAAAATTTGTTTTGGAAAATTTTCTGTTTGGAAACGTTGGTTTTTTCATATCATCATCGCCATCACAATCAGCCTCGGCCTCACCAGCACCATTTCAAGCGCAGTGCTGGCAGCTGTAATGCTTAAATGAACTTCTGAAAGGGTTCGTTGCGCCCCCCTTCCCCCTCTCCCTTTCTCTTACCCTCTGCGTACTACATTTTCGCTTCAAATCCATATTTATGTACATACATATATCGAAAAAAGAGAAGATGTATTGTTGTTGCTTTGCAAATATTTGTGAGGACATACATACATACATACTCGCATGTGAAAAATGGTTGTCAGTAGTGCTATTGCTGTTGTTGTTAAAATCAGCAACAGCAACAGCATTTGCTTCGTACATACATTGTTTATCTGTTGATTCTACCACTATACGCATAACTTTTTTCATAAAACCTTTTTTGTTCTTGTTGTTGTTCTTGTTGTTGTTATTGTTATATTATTATGCTTCCTCCAACGTTGCTGTTCTGTCAATTGTAGACGCATATTCGTGTACTGCGCGCATTCGTAGATTTATGAAGATTGAAATATTTTCCGTTTGAGTTATTAAAGTGGAGAAAAAGTGTCAAAAAACCAGCACAACAACAACAACAATTATAATAAATATATGTACGACTATGTTTTCAATGATTATGTACAATATTTGTAGAAAAAATTCTTGTAAAAGTAAATTCATATGATTGTTTTTGAAGAACTAAATTAAAATGAGCAAAAGGTACCCGCATTAAATCAATTAAGTCCTCCCCTGCAACAATTACTCAGTTTTTTTTGAGGTGGCCCACTTTCAAAATCAACGGCTCAACATTTTCTAGGCCTCAACAACTTTTGAGAAAACACATTTTATGCTTTTAATGCTAAAGGAACGTACGATAAAAGGAACTCATTTCAGAGACTGAAACTGAGATTTCTTTCTATTTTAGCTCTTGCTAAATGTTTTTTATAATAATCCTTGTTTAATCTTTTAAATGTTGGGTGTACCTTGCTCTGTATGCTGGTATGTGACAACTCTCTCTCTCTCTCTCTCTAACTTGACAATTTACCTTGACAAGTGGATGCGCTGTAATCCTGATTTTAATCCTTTTGAAGCTGCTTGGGCTCGTTTGTTCCGTTCTGTTTGTATGAAAATGCCTTTTATGTTATAGACTTCGTTGTTGTTGTTGTTGTTGTTTGCTGGCGTCGTTGTTAACGTATTTTGTTGTCATTAGTCAAACTTGTGCGGCAACGGAAATCGTATTTAAGCAAGAACTGAAGTTAGGAATTATTTTTTTTTTCAACAATCAAAGATAGAAAAATTGTTGTTCTATAAATATTGCTTTACATTGCTTTCTTTAGGATTTGACAAACTTGTTTCGTGTTACTGCTTTTTGTTGTTGCTGAATGAATTGCTCACTTTCGTTACAAGAGCATGAACCGACCGACGACCGCTGCTTGTCACTTTCAAATTCAAAATGCTGCCAACCAGATGATATCGGTTGCTCATATAACGTGGCCAACGCCATCGACGCCACCATCGCAACAGCAACAGCAACAGCAACAACAGCAACAACAGCAACAGCAGCAGCAGCAGCAGTAACAATGTTCCACCATACTATAAAAGAAGAGCGCTCGCTGCATCTCACCCAACAACAACAACAACAACGATTTTCGACACAAACTCGTTAAGTGAAGATAATAGAAGAGCATTTAAACATTCCGGCGACACGAAATCATGAGAGCCGCCACCACAATTCCGATCTTCGGGAGCGTGCGAAGGAAAGTGAGAGTTTTGTTACTCTCGTGTGACGTCACCGCTACTGACGAAACGCTCACAACCGCCGCCACCAGCAGCGAGGCCAAGTTGAAAGCCAAAGTCGCAATTACAGCACCAACCAACAACTATGAAGTTGCGAGCATGTTGGACAACTTCACTCTCCGCATGCTGTCGCTTTGCTTTGGGTGCCTTCGCCGTCGCCGGCCCCAACATAACCAACAACGACTCGGCCACATTTCTCCGAAACGATTGCGTGAACATGCAAATCTTGTTCCGTCATTCCCGGCGAGTAAGTCTCATCCTCCGGCCTTTAACAATACCAAAGCAACATAATCAAAAACGACGACTGATCAAAGGCGACTGATAAAAGAGTAAGAAAAACCAAAACAAATTGAAAAAAGAACCAAAATCCGTGGGAGCAGCTGAAATCATTTGCGTGGAAAGCAAGCAACAACTTCACTTTCATCTGCTTTGTTGTGGGCCAACGATTGAAGGCGATTCTTTTCGATAGCGGCGAGCAGCTATTCGTTCATTCGACCGACCATTCGACCAACGGATCAACCAACGAATTACCCAACTAAGCAATTGTGGTCTCTGTCATCGCTATGCTCATTGCTCTGATGATGATAATCATACCATCAGCAGTTTTGGTCATTATTAAAACGGTCTTTATCCCCGTCTTTTTGTAAACTCAAGCTGCCGGAAGAAATCAAATAAAAACATTCAGATTATTTTCAATTTTTCTTTTGAAAGTTGTACTAAAATCTGAAATTAAATGTTTAAAGTTGGTTTTTAATTTGAAAGTTGTACTAAAATCTGAAATTAATTTTTTAAAGTTGGCTTTTAATTTGAAAGTTGTACTAAAATATAAAATTTACTGTTTAAAGTTAGTTTATAATTTTTAATTAGAAAGTTGAAAGTTGTTGTGGTTTTTGATTTTTAATTTGAAACTTGTACTAAAATCTGAAATTAAATGATTAAAGTTGGTTTTTAGTTTTTAATATGAAAGATGTACTAAAATCTGAAATTAAATTTTTAAAGTTGGTTTTCAATTTGAAAGTTGTACTAAAATCTGAAATTAAATGGTTAAAATTTTTTTTTAATTTTTAATTTGAAAGTTGTACTAAAATCTGAATACAAATGTTTAAAGTTGGTTTTTAATTTCTAATTTGAAATCTGTACTAAAATCTGAAATGAAATGTTTAAAGTTGGTTTTTACTTTGGAAGTTGTACTAAAGTCTGAAATTAAATGCTTAAAATTGGTTTTTAATTTTTAATTTGAAAGTTATACTAAAATCAGAAATTAAATGTTCAAAGTTGGTTTTTGATTGTGAATATGAAAATTGTACTAAAATCTGAATTTAAATGTTTAAAGTTGGTTTTTAATATTTAGTTACGAATCGAAGATTTAAATAACTGACTGTTTGTTTCATTCTAAAATCAAAAACTTTTTATAAAACCTAAAAGTTTTAATGACACTTCACAACTTCCTGAAAATGGTCAGGAACTGCTTAAGCATTCGATTTTAAACCATAAAACTTTTAACATTCTCAAACAGCGTTCACCTTCTAACAAAAATTGAAGTTATTTTATGTTGTACTCTATTTCGCAGAATCTGCAAAATTTGCAAAATTCTTCTGCATCTACGATAAACTTTAGATGCTAAATGGTCTCTGCGTAGCGGTCACTCACTGCAGCACTGGATTCTAGCGGCAAAGTCCTTCTGAATCTAAAGTTTCTGTTGGTGACCGGACCGGCGCTCACAGAAGCGAGTGGCCGTGACCAGTGTGTATCTTTTAGACCTAAGTGAGTTCATTTTAAAGCCGGCCGCAACGATAACCAGATGTAAGCGTTGTAAAATTATGCACTCTGACAAGGGTTAAATATTTTTTGAAACATTTATTGCTTTGTTTTTTGTGGTATTATTCGGTTTATGATACTTTTTTAGTCGGAGTAAATACTGTGAAGAGCCAACCTTAACCTTTCCTCCTTCCCGTAACCACCTTTCCGTCAGGTTTCCGTCACATTTCCGTCACGTTTCCTTTCAGAAAGATTGTATGAATGATTGTGTTTTCTTATTCAGCTGCTGAATAAAATATTCATTATAAAATGTGCAGTTCCTGGCGGCGCCGTCGTTTGTTAGTTTGATAACTTGATTTGATTAAGTTCAGCTCTCTAAAGTTCAACTTTTCAATTTTAATTAAAATTAAATATTTCATTATTGCAAAGTTTTGCAATCGACTTTTTGCTTAATGCGTCTCTCTGAACGCGAACCATTTTTTAAATTCCAAAAAAAAATCTGTTAAATTTACAATAAATTTGCCTTTAAAATTTAGAAGAAGCTATAAGGCGACATATATTACAACACTGAAAAAAAAAAACTCTGAATTCATTACAGAATTCCATTCCGACATTATCAACGCCTTTCGTATGGTACTGTCATCACGGTTGGGTTATCATTACCATTAGCGGCCGTCGTTACTGTGCGCAACATCCAACACCGTGACCACCGCTAAAGCCTTTGGTGGTGGTGGTGGTGGTTATACTTAAATAGTATTCGCAGGGCAAAAGAATAAAGCGGCCGGTTGCTGAAATAGACAAGAGACAAGCAGCGACAACAGCAGCCGCCGCCGCCGACAGCCGAAATAGCCGAGACAGTCAGTCGAGTCGGCCTTTTCAACTGGTACCAGTCGGTGCAACGTGACATCGAGCGCCTATTCTTTATGGGCTGGTAGGGTCATGTACTGTCGGGACGGACAGACATCCAGGATCCAGCCGATCCATGCTGCTGCCCGACTTTCGTCAATGCAACCGTCAATGCGCAACTGAACCAACCATTAGTAGCGCCGCGTTGGCGAGTCCTCTTCGATGTAATGAACACTGCATTTTTAATGACATTTCGGTGGCATGAGGACGATCGAACCAGCTGAAAAGTTGCTGAATTGTGTTGCTGCAGATTTATGCAAATTGCTGCTGATTGTTGCTGTCATTACGGCTGTTGCGCCAGTTGCGTTTTCGGAGGCAACAGAAATTGTGCAAAAGACACAGCGTTGGCGGGAAGGAAGAAAGGAAGGAAGGAAGGAAGGAAGGAAGGGCAGGCAGGCGAGGCGGCTCGTCATTCCGAAAGAACCTCGCATCTCTCAAGCGCACTGAAGTGACGCCCGATAGAGTCATTTAGTCAGTCAACCGCTAAGCTTTATTGAAAATTCCATTGTCCTTTACATTTGATGAGAGCTCCAGTCTGCAGCCTCACAGACGAAACGGCAGCGAAGTGTCGTTTCAGTTCTTGCTCATTTTCTGTTGTTTTTCGCGATAGAGAAACAACAACGTACAACAAATGCTTAAGTTACTGCGAATACTGCCTTAAAAATGCCCTCGATTTGAATTTGTTTTGAATGCAATTTTGCCCCGAATTTTTCAAATATTGCGCAATATTCTTGCATCAAAAGATGAGCAATTGTTTGCAGACTTCACTTCGTTATGACGAAACTGACATTACTGCCGACAAACAATAAGAACTGCAAGCACAGTACTTGTAGCATTCCAAAATGAGCACCATTCTTTACAGGGTGCTGTGGGTGTCCCGGTAAGATAATAGATTTATTAATCGATCTCTTCACCACACCGCTTTCTGTAACTGCTAGATGAACTGTCTGTCTATTTGACGGATTGATTGATAGATGGATGAGGTGAGGTTTATTATGATTTTTTGAAGATTATCATCACCCTGCATAAAATGCGTACTAATTCCGAACAAAATTTCTTAATTGCAAAATGCAGAACACTTTGCTCAGTTGACATTTTGCTAATTTAAATGGATATACATATATACATACATATATGCACCACACAAATAAGCATTGTCTGTCATTCCTAACAATTTGCAAAAGCGAGGAAGTTGAGAACAAATTTGCTTTATAAACACAAACACTAACACTGCAACACTAAACAATGCACACACATGCGCACATTCTGCCAAACAGAGACAACATTTTTCTTTAATCTTTAACTTTTCTTTTTATTCACAGTAAATTAAGATTATTATTATCGATTACAGACTATTATCGATTGAATCATAAAATACGTTATTATTGAAATTTGTATGTATTTTAGTAATATTGCGCTTATTTCATATTCACTTTAAATTTCATGATTGTATAATTTTTGTCCCTTCTGTTGATTTTTTTTCTTTGTTATCTATTTCGTAATGAATAGTGTAAACATGGAACATGGTCTTACTTGAGGATAATTGTGTCCTTGCTCTTGGACTAAGGAATGGAGTAAAATCGCATAGGATTTATTTAATTCTAAAATATTTTTACAACTTTCTCTAAACCAAAAGACTTCACTACACTAAAAACTGACATCAGTTATTGCATAAATTGCATAATAACCTCGGTGGCTGACACATACCGGTTAAGCGGTAAACTAAAGCTAAAACTTTTCAGCTCAATTGAAAGCTGAAAAGTGTTGAAAATTGTCTCTAGAAGTGTTTCGAGACGCCGCGCGCCGCTAAGTGTTCCCAAGTGTTGCCCAGTGGTATTGAGGGGATGTTCAGAGGGTTCCAAGCAATGCTTAAGGGTGTTAAGAGATGTCGAGGGAGCTTAAGAGATGCTAAAACATGCTTATTGTGGTTGACAGATGTCGATGTAGAAAAAGTTAATTATCCGAAATCGATTGAAAACCACACAAACCAAACTTTAAAGGTGGTTAATTTTGTTGTTACTGCCGTTGTTGATGGTGATGGTGATGATGATGATGAGGATGATGATGATGATGGTGATGATGATGATGCTGCTATGGTTCTGTGTGTTTATAGTTTTCTTTAAATATTTATTCAATTTCACTTTCAGCAATGTTTCTTTGTCAATATTAACATACTCTCGATCGTACTTTCGATATTGTTGGCTTGTCTTTCGCAACACCTTGTTGTTGTTGTTGTTGTTGGTGTTGTTGGTGTTGTTGTTGTTGGTGTTGTTGTTGTTTATTCTTGAATACAGCTAACCTGAGAAGAAGAGGAACTAGAAGAGAGGAGGTTTCTCTAATAAGTTAATGATTCGTGGCCGCTTTATGTAATCGCTTCTAATGCTGCACAAACAAACACAATGACTGCAAAGTCTCAAGAGGAAGGACGAAGACTACTAAAATCGAGTAAGATTTCATATAATTCTCAGCGATTCAGATAAACAAAAAAGTCTGTAATTTATGCAAATCAATTGCGACAAATCGAAATAATTCTGTAGATAAAATTTAAATTTGAAATTCTTTAAGCCTGGAAAAACACGTCAAGGACAATTAATTGCATTAAAATTAGTGATTATCTTCTGTGAGCTGGCTTGCTTGGTTATCATCAGCAGGCATCAGCAGGCAGTGCCGTCGCGTTGGAGCACGCCAACGGAGAACGACCTTCGAATTCGTCTATCGCGACCATTGACAATTGATTATCACAGCAGTATCGTGTCGCTGGAGTGAAAGTGAAATGAAGTGAGCTCGGGTGCGTTCATTTAAAATGGAAATTCAATATTATACATATACTTACTTGAACACAGAGCAGAGCCGGAGCTTGCTTGAGCCATTTGAAGTTAAACAAGGTGGAAGATTATGTGAAAACGCGAAAAATATTTGCTTACGTTGTCAGCATCAGTTTTGAGAAAGCTTAGAACGTTTGAACGCTCAAAAAAAACAACTGAATGCGTGAAAATTTAATAAAAGTTTAATGAAAATAGTTAAAAACTTATAAAAACGTGCTTCATTGAAATACAAAATTTATGCGATTTATTTCTTTCTTTTTTTAGAATTTTAAAAATGGCATTCTTTGTGAAAAGATCTGCTTGAAATGGTTGTCAATGTAGACAAAAATCATTGAATAGTTTTTTGTAGTCTCTCTCGCCTCTTACTCTCTCTCTCTCTCGCTCTATCACCCTTTAAAAAACCGGCAACAGATGATTTTCATATCTCTAAAATATCCTTCGTCGAATAGAATTTTAATATCATAATTCTGTATATCGTTTATTATCTCCAGGCTTCAGTTTTATCAGTTTTAACAACATTAAAATGGTTGTAACATATTGCAAAAATACGATATTTTTTTTGGTCTTCAAACTGAACCTTGTGTGTTGAGTGGCAGTGCTTCCTCCTCTTCATAACGGAAATTTATCGAAGTTCAAGTTGTGTGTTTTGCGGCACAAGCACAGAGTAACCGCTACCGGTACCGGTTTGACAGGTTCATCTTCATTGGTATTTTTGTTCATGGTTTTTTCCAATTTTTTTTTTTGTTTTTCGATGGTAAATGTTCATGGCTCAGCAGCAAACGAGGTAAATGTATGCTCGTACATACATACATACATACATGCTCGTACATACATAAATACATACCATAAAAAAGTAGGTACGTCGATGTTATATCATCTGAGGTTTCGGTAAGGAATTTCGAATGGTAAAACTTTCGATTTTCACAAAATTTAAACGGACCAGAAGCGAAAAAAAAATGGTCATGGAAAAAAGTCCAAAAATTGAAGACTTAAAAATTGCAAAAAGCGAAAAGGGTTAAAAGTGATGATGATAAGGTTTTTTAAATCTTAAAGCATGTTAAATATTTTCCGAAATTAATGCAAGCTCAGTCAGGCTGGCCATAGCCAGACAGACGTATAGTTAACCGAGCTATCTTTCCGGATACAGAAAGATAACAAGATAAGCAAAGATAGAGAGAGAGAGAGAGAGAGAGTGTCATTTTAATGAAAAAAAAAACCGAAAACGAAAACGAAAACGAAAACAACAAAACAAATGTAAACGAAAAGGAGACAGAAAATATATAAAAATATTTAAAGTAGTGAAATTGCATTCCAATCCATTGACGCCGGTCCGTGTCCGTCCGTGCCGCTGCCGGATGGGCGATGCCGGTAAAGGTCTCAAGCGGAAAAAGGTCAGCGCATCGATGAAGACTCGACGCATCTTGAAGGCGGCAGCTGCACATGATCTGACTATTCAAATATATGATTGCTCAGCACGACGAAGTTGTTGTTGTTGTTGTTGTACTGGGATTTTGTTGTACACCAAAAAAACGTTTACGATGATGGCATTGTGTACTTTAAGCGCTTCATTATCATCAGCATCAGCATCATCGTCATCAGCATCATCGTCATCGTCATCATCATACAGTTAGCAGCGTCAGACATTTCGAGTTCTTCTTCTTCTTCTTGTTCTTCTTCTTCCTCCTCCTCCTCCTCCTATTTTCTATTTAGTTTCTCTTCGCATCGAACAGCCTTCTTCTTGGTTTGGAAAGAGTTGAAAGGAGAAAGATGGCATAAGTTCAGCCCACTACATCGATAAATTTGGGGGGAGGGGGGAGGGGTGTGGCCCCTGTTTAGAGAACATCTTTCATTTAAGAATTGCGGCTTGCAAGAGCTCGTAGCGCTGAATTACGAGTACAACGAAAAGGTAGAGCGAAGAAATGCACTGATCAAAGAGACCGAATTAGTCGAAGAATTTGCAACTATTCGAGAAATAATCGTGGAAATAAACGAACAAACAAAGAGATAGTGAGTGAGTGAGTGGTTCACTGGAGCGTTGCGACCGCTTAGCGCCAATCCTGCAGTCAATCAAATCGATCAATCTTTCCTTCCTTCCTTCCTTTCTTCTTCGAACTCTACACACTAACATAAATACTTGAATTAAGCGTCATTGCCTTGGTGGAGTTGCCTTTACGCCTCCTCTTAGCTTCTTCTTTTGTCACTTTTTGTTAGTTTGTGCTCGCTTTTTGAGCCTTAGCTCTTTATTTACCCTTTAGTCAGTTTTTCTTAGGCTTTAGAACACACACACACAAATGGATAATTGCATTACTTAGGCATGAATCCAACGCCAACGTTAGCCTTTGCATAAATATTCGTCAGTTTATCCTTTTGTCCTTTTGTTTCTCTGTTTTTTCAAGCTGCCTCGACCCAACCTTGTCGCTTTTTTTGCGCAACACCCTGTAAAAAACGGCAAACGCACAAGATTATGTTCAAAATCTGTACGTCCACACTTAAGGGGCATGCAAATTGTTGGTAAATTTTAGAGAATTAAAGCTAAATTTTCAACTTATTAAAGACTAATTAAAGAGTGAGAAAAAATCCATTTCAAACTACAATATATGTTAATTGATTTTTAAAAAAAAACACGGAAAACAACAACAACAACAACAACACATTACACATTAAAGTCAACAACAACAATTACAACACATTAAAGTCTTTTTGGCGCACCCTGACGCGGCATGCAGCGGCCGCCTGAAAAGCTCGTATGAAAATCTTTACTTATTAAAATTCGTTCCTCAAAAATTGTTTCTTTTAAATGCTTCCATCGTTTTGTTTATTTAATACACATTTTTTTTTTCATTTTACATCTTTTTGTTGTGGTTAAAATTTTTTTCTTATGCTGATTTTATTATGTTTTGTGTAACTTTTTGGACCAACTTAAATAATTGTACACATATGAAATGCGTCGATGAGCATCACTTTGTAAACAAGTGAAAACGAAAAGGTTTTTGTTTGCTTGTTGTTGTTGTTGTTGTTGTGGTTGAAAGTTGGAAATATTTATGACATCAGACCCAAACATCGAGAGAAATGTGTACATACATAAATATCTTAACGCCTTGTTTGTTGCCGTCCGCTGTTGACCGACTTTACGGAAATCGAAAGTTACCGTCTGTCGTAATTCATAACCAAAAATGCCTGAAGTAAGTTATTGAATCTATTGAAATGATGCGCTCTTACATCATCATCATCAACAACAATGTCATCATAAGCTCATCAAAGATGCTACTGAGGTTTTTTCTTCAAGTTAGTCGCCTTTTTTTTGACACAACGTCGCGACGTAATGAAATCGTGCACATTGGAATGAAAGTTACGCATTCGTATTACTGTCATATTTTAAATCTGTTAAATATTTTGTACTTGTTTTCGCATTACCGTACCGTATCAATGGCCAATGTGCCTCTTGAGTTCGGCTCTATCTTGCAGATATTACCTTATAACCCAATTTTATTATGGTCCTATTATTTGTATTTGTATTTTACTTAATCATTGAAACATTTCAAAGTGAACGATAGAAAAGCTTCAAAGAACAAAACTAAACCCTCAAAAACTAAAGCGTCAACGATGCTGTCCAGTAGGACACCCCTGATCACCAACGAATCGTACATAAATGAACCGAAAACAACAGCAGGAAACAGCAGAGTCCGCAATTATTTATTTATTGACAATAATCAAAAAATATTTGCATCACTCTGGTGTGTCATTTCATCGATGTTTCATAGATTGAAGATTCGGGTCAGCTTGATTGAATGTGTCGTGCCGTTGCCAAGCCTCAACACTACCTTTACTTCTCTGCTCACTTTGGAGAAGACAATACAGAAGTTGGTTGAAAATAACTGGTTGCATAACCGCTTGGAAAGCACAACAATAACGACAACGACAGCGACAACGACAACGACAATGACAGCGACAACGACAGCGACAACGACAGCGACAACGACAACAATAGAATCGATATGTATGAAAGGTTCTACCATTGTAGTGTGAAAATTGACCGCAAAATTGATGCACTTCGTCGCCGTCGCAACAACGCAATAAATAACTTCCGCCGCAATATGGAGTCGTTCCGGGCATCGAGCGGATGATTGTCCTCTAGTAGCGATGCATCCGGTTTCGGTTATTTTTGCCTTTCAATGGTGACATGTTGGTTCCGTGTTGTTGCGGTTGTTGTTGCTGTTGCAGTTGCAGTTGTTATTGCAGATTTCTTATTGGTTAGTATTAATGAAAATTCCTACTTTTTTAAGCTTCTCCATTCAAAGTAATAACTAAAAAAAAAACGCTAAAAAGTAGGAAGGTGGGCTGAGGGGGGGGAAAGGGTAGGTAAAATTCTAATTGTTCTATTATTCTATTTTACATAATTATGAAACTTTTAGTCTACACGGTCAGTTGAAATGTTTAACTTAAGGTCGTTTCTGGTAACGTCATGACGTCAGCAATGCTTTTTCTGTTTGCGAAGCTTCAAACATGCTCTGATTGATGGCTGCTGCTGCTGATGTTGTTGTTGTAATAATAATCCTTACTAAATCTATCTAATTAGTATATGTATGTACGCAGTATGCGTAGTATGCAACTAATTACAAACTCCGGAGTATGTTTTTCTAAAAGGAAACTATATTAATGAACATCCTTATTTTATGTGTTTGTTGTGTATGTTAGTCAGTATGTTGTACGTCGTCGTTGTTGTTGTCATTATTTTCGCAGCTGCTGTCTACATGTAATTACCAACTGCTGCGATTTAATCACTGTAATTATCACAATTAAGCCGCTTAATTCAGCCGATCGTTTGAAAGCCGTTTTGTTGCTTTTATTAAAAACAAAACGGCGCAAACAACTTTGCTTATCTCTTGCGAATTTAAACATTTTACTGCGGAAACTCTTGCGAATAAAGAATGAAAAAATTCAACAAACAATATCTCATTAATATTTGGTCCTTTTTTGATGCATTGGATTATTGGAACGTTAGTTAAGTTGACATACATAAATAAAATAGGAAAAAGACTCTTCTTTCACTTTAGTAAGACTTTAGTAAAATATGTTTTGTAAATAAAATTGAAAACTGCTTAATTTATCGTAAGAAGGAATAAACAGATTTTTTCCTCAAAAATAATTTAAAACAAAAAATAAATTCCATAGAACCAACATCATAATCATCATTAGTATTATTAAAATATATAATAATAATAATATAAAATAATTGCTACATATTCAAATACCAGCCTCCTTTTAATCAAAGCAAAAAGTAAATGGAAAATAATCAGCATTAAAATTTCCCAAGTTTTATAAAACTAAAGAATAAAACAAAAATAAAATATTCGATAACAAAAGCAACTAAAGGCACTAAGCACGCAAATGCTAATTTTATTGCTGAAATTTCGAACTATTGGAAAAACAGGCATTTTTATTCATAAGCATTATCGCTGATGATTGGACGGCCATTCTCCATCAGTGGAAATACGTAAAAGCGACTCTGTATCGGTCTAATAGTATTTTTATGTGTATTTTTATTGTGTAAATATATTGATCAATATTTATTACTTCTTACTTCTTAGCCATTCCGTTTTCGAAACATCAGAAAATTTTTGTAAAAAACAAAATTCAACTGACCATTCCATGAAAGGAGGGCACTTTTTCCCTTTCCTTTCTCCTCTTGTTGGTCCTCTTCGACGCTTCATTTAGTAAAGAATAAATTTTTTCATTTGCACCAAAAAATTCGCTACACGAAATGGCGCAACAGTCTTTAAAAGATGATTGAAAGAGCCATCAAAGATTTATAAATCTTAGATTAGAGAATGAAATTCTTTGCATTTAATGCGAGAAGCTTGCTTTTGTAAGTAATTAAAGAAATGTGTAAGAAAGAAATGTGTTCGTCTAACAGACTTTCGACCAGGTTTAAAGTGTCATTTCGACTCCACAAGCCTTAACTTTCTAATGTGATCTAATGCTCACTTTAGCGGTCATATTGATATTTCTAAATATAAACAAAGAATAATTATTTTACGATTTACCAAATGAAGCCATTGTGAAGGCGTAGTAAAATTTGCCAACTTTTCCAAAAATCAAAAAGTAGTCCAAAAATCAAAGTAGTTCTTAGTTGAGGAGATATATTGTGCTGTTGGTGGGAATGGTAGGTTAACATGAAAAGTAATGTATTCAAATCAGAGGAAGAGTCATAACGGCATCATTGGTAAATAATGATCCTATCTTTACCGCAAGAAGTAGCGTAATTAGCAACAATTAATAGGCGCGCTGGTTGCTGCAGTGTTAAAGCAACAAGTGCGCTTCATTATGATTTGATTTGTCTTCGATTTTTTTTTTTCTTTCTTTTACTAATTGTTCATTGTTTGGTCTCTGCTGAGTGTAGAGTCGTTCGAGGTCGTGGGAAGGTCATTGCAATGAAAATATCATTTATAATGAAAATCATGAGAAAATTAAATACAAGGAAATAAAAATATCGCCTTCTTAATATTGAAATTAACAATTTGAAACTTTCGTTGACGACGCGTCGTCATGGCTGAATGATGTGACTGACTGTGTTGATACGAGTACATTATCGATTGATGGCTTGACCGTTTTAAATATTTTTAAATTTTTAAAAGAAAAGAAGAGATTACAAAAGTAGCTTTCTTCTCTTTTTCATCCCATGATTACACTTTTCTTTCTTACTGTACAGATTAGATCCAATCACAAAAAGTCAGCCTAAAAATAGGCAATAATTATGCTTCCTTTGTTGAACTATTTATTGAACACCAAATCACACGAGGGGCCATACACGCCCATCGGCAAATAAATGTGCGAGTATATTGCTTATTATTCAGTAACAACATACAAAGATAGTTTATTTGGGAAATGAAAAGCCAGATTGTTCTTGTTTAAAAGCATAATACAGAGAAATCGTGTAAAAAACTTGGAGAATTTGGGACCTGATGCTACAAAATACGTACAATGGAAACTTATAAAACTGTAAACTTGAAAATAGATAATCACTTACATAGATAATTACTTTATATCATTAACAGCCAGATTGTTAATCTCTGTCAAAAGCAGCAATGGACAAATTCAACTGTCAAAACAGACGATAAGTTAGTGGTAATCGAATAGCAGTTTTTTGCTTTTCGAATATCACTTTTTTTATAGAAGCAATTTTTATAGAAGGAAAAAAGAAGGAAGAAAGGAAAAGATAATTAAAAGATTTTGCACTGTTTGTATTTGATTTTATTAATTTTTAATAATATTTTATTGGCAATTATAATATACATATGTATGTACATCAAGATCAAGATTAATATAAATATATACAATATGTATAATATAAATATAATAAATTTACTATATACATATACTTATACATCATTTGTTGTACATGGTGGTGTATTACTTTTCTCTTATTATTGTGATTCCTATCTGTCAAGTTTCATAGTACATCCATATATTTATTACGGACAGTATGATTTTAGAGTTTCCGTTGAGCACATTTTGTAGCAGCATTCATCAACTATGCCACGCCTTTGGCGAGAAATTTGCGATCTTATCTGACGCTTCGTATCTTCCGTGCTCAGCTCAGCGGCTACATCGCAGTTGAAGTAATTGTCAGAAATTTTGTTTGTTTTAATGATCATTACTTACAATGTTGATCTGTGGGGTCTTCAAAGTACTTGTTTCCACAAATTAAGCTTAGCGCACTGGTTAAACTTGCACCGCAATATCGGCTTCTGCTTATTTGAGCGAGCTGGACATCGGAACACCGGATCAACAAAAGAACCATGACAAATAGCAGACTTATGTTTTTGAAAAACATTTTTTTTTGTTCGAATTAACTTTATTCGACTTAACTTGAAGACTGTTACTTCTAATGTGATGCCACACTCCACAATTTGGTGTGTATTTATAATGCTTCGGCGTATACAAACACTGAAAAAAATGGTTCGTACTAAAAAACAGAGAGATTATATAGTAAATGCTATTTTATTACTCTTACGCAGTTCTGTTGTAATTTGTTGTAGGCCCATTCAATCAGTCAGAAAAAATTATCTTAAAAAGTAAACAGTGGCGGCGTATAACAAAAGTCCAATTCGAAAGAGTCTTCCACTCAATTTTTTTACAATAAAGCCAATGATGCTGAATTTTAATGAAATCTGGGAGCGAATCGCAGATTTTTTAGAGTAAAAGTATTTTATGAAACGTGCGTCAAAGTGTCAAAGTCAAAATTGACACACAAATTCTTTGCGGAGTTTTGTCACTTGACGCTTTTTACACTGATATTAGTTTAATCATATAATTTTGCATCGATCTTTTCGAGGGCAGTAACATAAATGTTATAACAGTTACATAAATTTTCAACTAAAGAAATGCTTCATGAAATATTACCACAAAAAAATGTTTCTAAATAAAATTAATGTTTTTCAGGAACAAATTACGTTTTTCGAAAAATTAAAATCATCTACAAAAACGGTTTCTAAAAAAACCAAATTGAGGTAACAAATGTGTTAAGAGATAAATTAACCAAAAAAGGCTGGTTAAAAAAAATGTTAAAAACCACGAAACCTTGAAATCTACAAAACCGTTTCAAAAACAATGGAGCAAATAAACAAATGAGCAAAAAATAAACAAATTTAAACCATTTTCGTAGATTTCAAGGTTTTCAACATTTTTTAACCAGACTTTTCCGTTAATCGCTTACAACATTTCGGTTATTTGCTCGCAATTATGACAATTTTTAAAAAAATTCTTTAGTGGACATTTCAATTTTACAGGTTTATTTTCTAATTTTGAACCACAAAATAATCGAAAAGGCTCTTTTGACATAAAAAAATTTTTAAAAAATTAAATAAATTTTTTTTAAAAACAGATAACTAACATATTTAGATGCTACACTGTACCAAAAAAAGTGCAGCAACTAAATGCTACGACAGTTACATAAATTTTCAACTAAAAAAATGTTTCTTGCAACTTTTCCAAGGCTCTAAAAATCCTGGGAATCCATAAATAAAATGCATGTAATATATCTATTTAGAACAAATTATGTATATTTTTCTAAAAATAAAAAATCATCTAGAAAACCGTTTTCGGAGATTTCAGGGTCTCATCATCTCATCAAGGTTTTCAAGATTTTTCCATTTTTGTTTAGTTTTTTGTTCGCAATTACTTCAATTTTATCTAAAATTTTTTGGAGATTATGATCTAGCGTTATCGCAAACTGGCATAAAAAATGGAAAGGCTTAATTCAAAACAGATTACTTTGACGTCACAAAGTACACAACCGAACTGAGGAGATGATGTGTCTCCGCTGATTATTATTCAAAAAGGGGTTATTTGTTGTAGCTCAGAAAAGTAGATTCTAAACATCAGTTTCCGAAGGACAAACAAAGCTTTTGTCGCTAGAGTATTTCAAGGTACGAACATTTCAAGTGCAAAGTTTCATAAGTCGTTGATAAGCGGACTTTATGTAACACTTTACTCATTGGCTATGAAATAAGGTAGATATAGATTTTCAAGTGACTTTTCCTCAAAATGCCAGAAACTGTGTTATTTATAATTGTCTCAGCAACTTCTTTGTTGAACGCATTAGTTGCAGAATTGACGTTGATTGTCTTCAGTTTTATTCATAGCGCAAATACTTTAGTTTAGGAATTTCCTAACGAAATGTTTTGATTTGCCACAATATACTCCATCAAAAGCTACAAATTACTCCCTGAACGTAATGAACGAACGGATGATTTCAGCAGCAGCAAAATGCAGAGCAAAAGGCTTTCGATGGCACGAAAAATGAATTTAATTCACGGCATACAGTTTGAAGCAATCCTCAATGCCTTCGCAGCATTATAATGCGACGGTAGTTTAAGTGATTAATGTTTATTTAATTAAAATAAAAATTTTATTTCCAAGAGAAAATTTTAAAGCAGCTTAATATAACGAGGTCGTTGCGCAACCAGTCTCGGTCTGGTTGTTGTGATACCGAAGAACAAATTTATTTCTTTCTTTTTTTTTTTGAGCTTCTCTTTTGTTGTTGGTGCCTCGTAAATGATGCTAATTATTTTCGTCCAAAGGACCAGAAAATCTTTGTCCGTGTAAATTGTTCGTACAACATATTGCTAATGTTCAACGATGTGCTGACATTTATCACCCTTCCGCCTTGATAAATGTAGGTATGTGCGTATGTATGTGCAAGCTACTTCGTGCTTGTTTATAATTAAAATGAGCATCCTTGTTTTGAGCTTGGTTTATTAATGCTTTCAGAGCCAACCTCATAAATTAAAGCCCTCTTAAAATTAGTATATTTTTAGGATTTTTTTTTTTTTTGCAACTTCAAACAAGAGCATTATTTCAGCCTGGCTGAAGCTCATACAGCCTATACCCAGGGTTGCCAAATCGATGAGCAGAAATTGGGCCCATTTTCGTTTCACGTTTAGATAGTTAGTTAATTATTAAATAACTGCTACGAAGTTTATCATTAAGTACCTGCTGTTTCTTTTAAGGCGTAACAAAGGGATAAACAAAGTGAACCCTTCGGGTGTTCACTTAGACAACAGTATAAGAGGATTTAAGGAGTACCAAGAAAAAGAAAGAAAATGGAAAATGTAAAACAAACTTGTTCGTGGCAATGTTTTTAAAAAGATCTGGGCTTAGAGTTTTTGTCAGGCCTGCGAACTGTGGCAACCCTTTCAAAAATAAGTCCCGCAAATCCTCGCAAGATTTAAACGATTTCTAAATCGAGAAATAGGCCTATGTAATCAAAATCAGATGATGCTAATTCAGAAAAAAAAGTGAAGCCATCATACGAGTATATGTACATATGACGGATGAATAAATACATGTATAACAGAAATTAAGCCTGGTCTATTGATCAGTAGCAGTATGGTCTATTGACCTCTGAATATATGTACATAAGTGTCAAGGAAGAACGTTGCTGGCATATTTGTATGAATTAAAGCATATCCTTGTTAACATGTTTTTATACTTACAACTAAATACACAACATAAAACATTACAGAACCATACAATGCAATAAAGCCATTATCCGTCCATTATCTTTGCTTTACGACAAATACATATGTATATCGTAAAAAAAAACAAGCCCACACCATCATCAACATACACACTCTTAATTACACACTATCGGGTTAAATCTCTCTACTGGATACCGGATAAATTGTAACAAAGTCTTATGGTGCAAAAGCATTAACTTATCGATGCCTTTTTTCTCTTCATCATTTTAAATGTTAAATGTTGAATGTCTTAAGTTATTTGTCTTAAGTGTAACTTGCATGACTTGCGTGAGTTTCTCGTGCTTGTAAAGTGAATTCTCTTGTAAATTTATTGCTACTGATTATTATTTTTTCACAAATATGTACGAGTATGTTCTTCCCTCCGGCCGTTCATCGTTACTTGTTTTCGCTCTCAATAAAGCCTGATGAAAGCGAAACAAAAAAAAACACTAAATTTAATAAACTCTGAGACTAATGAATTAACTCAACGGGGCAATGCGTTAACGAGACCGATATTATTGTATTTAAGAAGCATGTTGATCTACGATGTTTTTAAAAAGAACCCAAAAACAATAATAATAAATTAATAAAACAAAACAAAAGTTATATATAAGATATTTCAGTATTATTATACGATAGTATGCGTACTTATTGTAGTTGTCGTTGTCGTTGCTGTTGTTGTGGTTGTTGAAATATCTAATTTAGCATTTATTGCTTACCATTTATTTTATTTCTTTCCTCCAAACAGCTTTAATTGCTGGACCTTCTTCTTGTTATTCTTCTTCTGCTTCTTCTTCTTCGAGTTCTTCATCTTGTTTTTCCCAGTGTTATGTATTTTTGAGAGAGTGCGTTTGGGAATAGCTCACATGCGTGTTGGAGTGAGCTTGAGCATTTTATTAGCCACCGCTGTAGCGAGATTATTAGAAAAGACTCGATACTTTTCTGCTTGCAAAAGTATTGCATACTTTTAGGAAATTTCTTTATTACCTTTTTGCTCACTTTTAACGGTCATCGTTAATGTGTTTATTCTTCTTAATGATTGAGGGAGGGAGGGGGGGGGGACTCATAAGTTGCTATACTGTTCTCATTGCGGAAAATTAACTGTTCTACTGTTTTATTATTTTTTTTCCTTTGATTAATTATACTCGTATACGTAAAGTTTCATTTAAAGTTTCTGTTTAAATGAAATATAAAAAGCACCACCGTACATACAAAAATCCAAAAAATCTGTGTGAAAACGATAGATAATAAATTCATAATTTTCAAATAATTACTTAATAAAAAACTTCCATTGTTCAATACAATTAGTTAGCAAAGTAATTTATCAGTCCAGCAGTAGAAAGCATATTAAGAAAAGCAAAAAAAAATGCATTCGATTGTCATGAAATTGAATTGATAGACGACTCGTTTTTGACAGTAACACACACATGTGCAATGTCGTACGTGCAATAAATTGCATTTTCAATTTTCCAGGCAGCAAATTAATTGAACTACTTGCTCTCAGTATCTGCACCAAGCTGCAATAAATCAGCTTAAGGACTTGACGAGACAGTGTATAATTAAGTATAATACTGGAAAATACCATGAAAATAATTACAGATTGAGTAAGTGTTTACATTAATAGCGTACTTTGCGTTGCGGAAAGGATTTTGCACAATAGGAATGGACTCGAGCCAGAGGCAGAGAATATTTACGAATATGTACGTCACTGGATGTAAATTGCCGCTATCATCATTGCTCTCTCAAGGCTCAATTAGTGAAAAATCAATCAATCCAGTCATCAATTTTTAATTGTACGAGCTTACTCTCTTGGTATGTTCAATGATAAAGTACGAGTATTTTATATGAGCATAATCTTTTAAGTCAGAATCACGTTTTTGCGTCGTCAGTCTCACTGTATTCCGTGGACTAGCATCCTTTAGTTTAATTGAAATGAAATTGATGGAGACGGATTATTTTACAGCTATTTTAAAAATGTCATTAAATGTGAAGTTTTAACGTGTTCTCTGTTACTTTTTAATTATTTTTAAGGTAAATAATTTGCGAAGAAACAATGGCCATGTATTTATTATACGTACATATATACAATCAGAACTATGTGAGATTTATATCCACAGAACAACTCATTATTCATGCAGCGACCAACGTACTTGATTGAGGCAACAAGATAATATTTATTTATGGTTGTATGTAAAATATGTATATGTATATGTCGTATTGATATTGTTGTTGTTGTTGTTGTTGGTAGTGGTGGTTATGTGTTTGCTCCTTTAATGATATTGAGACATTTACATCGTAATTACAATTGTTCGAAATGGATACTTTGCCATTTTTTAAATAATAAATTAATAATTAATAATAAAATTAATGCTCGCTACTTGTGGGCAATAATATCAGATTTCACTTTAATTTCGAAATGAAACTCCTTTGGAACCTTTAAACCATAAAGATTTAAGAGTATAAATTGTTTTTCAAAAAAGATTTTCCACTGTCTTTCTCGGCTTCTTTACTATCACAACTAGTGCAGCTAATTAGTAAAATAATAATTAAGGAGCATGAATAAATCATCCCATCTAAATAAAGCAGAGAGTGAAAAATAGCCGGCAGCCGGCTAAATAATAACCTAAAACAACATTTAGGTAAATAATATAATAAGCAATGCAACAAAATAGAAATTGAAAAAAAAAAAAAAACAGACGCTTCAAGAAAATGCATAATATAATTCAAATATAAGCTCAATTGAAACAGCAAGAGCCAGAAATAAAATGAAAACATAACATCTTGCTCCTCTAAAGCATAATAAAATGTATAATACAATCCACACTGAAAAGAGTACGATTTGCATTTTGTTTTTGGAAATGTGCCAGTACCAGAACGCTTTCGGCTTTAGGCGGCTTCATGTTGCATCGTCAAATATCTCGAACCGGGCTGGCATCACTGTTTCCGGTGCTACGATGTTGCGATGAAATAAGAAACAAATAAAATAAACACTGACTGCAAGCAACAACATTGATATAACAATAGCAACAACAACAACAACAACAACAATACTACTGCTAGTATCCGTCCAACCATAGAAATAGCAAAAAAAAAGAAAAACAAAAACAAACAAATTTCAAAAATTAAAAATAGTAAAATTTCATTCAATTCATTGCGAATAAACTCGAAGAAGAAGATAATCAACATATTTCCTAAACTCGCAGATACCTTTTTTATAAATGCGAGCACAATAAAGCTTGCTGATTTGCGGTAATGAGATCATCAAGTATGCTCAGTTTTTCGCCGTTTTTGGCGGTAAAAAAAAGAGGAATGAACCGTTTCCTTTGGTCTTGCTGTTTAGTAAAATCGAGAGAAATTTAAGATATCTCTATTTCCAGCCTCCAGCCTAAAACCAAGTGTGGATTTTTAGGATTTTGATACGATGCTTATAATAAAAATTTATCCATTTTTTATACATTTAACCAATTTTATCCATTTTTACCCATTGAGATCAAGGAAAGGTTTCCAGAAAACTTACTGCATAGTCTAAGAGCTTTTTAAAGACATTTGAATAAACATTATTATATTTTCTTAAATGTTTTTTGATGTTCTTTTCAAAATTTTTCTTTTGAAATTTGATAATTTGCGTTCTTTAGGTCCTTAATATACAAAAATTAAAGGTCTGACCACACCTTACCGTTGTTGAAAATGGGAAAAATTCTGTGCTGGCACAAAAGTTAAGCTCTGGGATGTGAGTTCCTTAAGCCCACATCGATCTTCAGTGTTGGACTGAAAAATACGCCAACCAATAATAGATAACTATAGCGAAACTTACAATTTGAAAACCGCATTTATCACAATCACAAGAAGCAACAACACGTTTGTTCGGTATGTTTGTGTTGTTGTGATTGCGGCTGAATGCTGAGGGCTGTGTTAGTGCGGCAGCCATTTAAATTGGCCACCAAAGTGTCATAATTAAACGCCTTGTGATGTCCAGAGCTCTCGCCAGGGGCAAACTAGTACCATTCGGGAATTTATTGACTGGTCCATAAATAATGAAACATTGTTGTGCTTGATTAAGGAACGAGATGAGCTGTTGCGTGACCTCAATGTAGCAGCAAAATTGGTTACATACTCGTATCGCTTAAGCTTCGGATTATTTGCGTGCCTAAAAACGATGATGAGAAAGAGGTCATAAAGGACCGACAACGACAGCTGGTGTTGGTTGGTGCTGATTGGTGCTGGCAAGGCGTTAAATTGGCGAAAAGGCGAAAAGTCGAGTTGAGAAAGAAATTATTGAATAAACGCACGATTGGGTAAAGAAAGCACGGAGGAGGAGTTTGCGGTGAAATAAAAATAACTTAACAAAATTCCGTTTCGTAATAATTTTGCATTTTGCCCCAAAAAATTTGCCGCACTTGCCACGTCTGGACATAACAATGAGGCTCAAAACGGAACGGGCCGATACCAAACAGTCCAAGCCAAACATGCTTGAAATTAAAGTTGCTGCTTGATTATTAGCAACACTTTAACGAACAGCGGCAATGTTTTCTCATTCGAACGAGCTTTTTTTTTTTGGCTCTGTCCGGTTTTGGCTTATCATGAACACACTCACACTCAATTTCGCAAAATTTTTTAACCAAATTTCGTATAGAAATTGTTCCGATTGTCGAGATAATGCTTTGAAAAATATCACGCAATTTACGATGGTTCTTTTTTCTCGCGTATTTGTATGTATAATGAATTTGCCGCGCAGATACTATAAAACACGCCGGAAATCAACGCGAATAACGAATAGAAAATAAATAACAGCAACAAGAACTCCAACACAAATAATTCCATCAGAAATTTCGTGTTCTTCCGCAACGATATCAATGCGCTAATTTTGAGTGCATTTATGTGTGTGTGTGTGTGTGTAGAGATTTAAGTCGGTCTGCAAAATATCGTTCAACACTTCATTATGATTCCTCTAATGAAGCTAATGTCATGGCTAACGGCAACAACAAGGATTATTCGCAACCATAGCTGCAGCAACAATAAACACTGCGTCTACTCGATAAAATGGCGTACAAAATGGCGGCGGCAATTATTAATGCGGTATGCATGCAATGGTCGTTTTCTCTATACTACGCCATTTTGTTTTTGTTAGTGTTTTTTTTTGTTTTTTCACTGCATCGGATGATAAAACATTTAACGATAAATTCATCATTTTTTTTTTATAAGCTTTGAACACTTCCTTCCTTTGGCTTTTGCTCTGAAATAAATAAAATATTATTTATTGTGATTCATATTTTGGTTAAATCTATTCCTTTTTAAATTCCAAAATTCTCTGTAAAAATCAGAAAAATGTTAAGAATAATGTTAAGATCAATATCTCCAAACGCAACCTAAAAAGGGTTTACCGAAATTCATTCCATAACTCATAAACTCAGCTTTGATTAAAAATATATTGATAATTATAACTGCCCTTACCCTAATTCTCGCCTAACTCTCTTAAAATTGCGTCAAATGAAAAGAAGATTTAATTATAATTCAATTTTATTTTGTTTCTTTTAAACTCATGCTTCACATTTTAATTACGATTAGTTATTTTTGTAATAATTTAAAATTGGTTTAAGTGTTTGTGGCCACTTCCAGCGTTTCCCGAATCCTTTTCCTCAACAATTATTGATTTAAAAACAGCTCAACGAGCATGTAATGCACTTTAAGCAAGCATTTACAAATGATACATATTCACAAGTAAGAGACATAATGTACATACATACATATATGTATATGTATGTACATACATACATACATATCTGTACTCTTTGCCTTTCTCTTCGTTTTAATTTTTCTTGGGATCAAGAAAATATACGTGTCAGTTTTTAAATTTTGGAATTTGTCGATTTTTAATGCTTGTGCATAAGTTCTAATTTATTTTCGTATTTATAAACATTTAATAAAAAATTTGTTCAATAGAATTTTTTTTAGTTTTTCATTGGTTTTTTAGTTTTTTATTCGTCATGATAATTTTTTAAGTGTAATTTGTTTTTTTTTTTCAATATCCTTAAATAGGCGCTGTTTTAGGATAAACACTGGATAGTGGGCAAATATTTTAATTTATATTTTAATCTACACTTAATACTTGTATGTTCATTTATTTTGGTTTTGGACAATGTTTTAATTACATTTTCATTCTTTAAATTTTTCAATTAACTAATAATAAACTATAAAAGTTGAATTTTTTCCTCTCCTTTCTATTGTGCGTTGACGAAAATTTGCCAATTTCATTTAAGAATAAATTAATAAAGAGCCATGTACTTGAAGTGAATAGTATTTGAAGTAAAAGTATTTGGTCAGTTGCGATTACTTATAATAGATTTTCAATTTCCACGAGATTACACAATGCCACACGAAAGATATACAAGAGTTGCTATATATGTATACATACATATGTATATGGCAATATTAGATAAGAGGGCACGATCCGCAACGTTATAATCGGGATCGCTTGTGTATGAAATTCTTGGATTTTCTTGAATTTGTAGCACCGCGTTATTTCTTATGCGTACGTTCGCATGTTATTAAACGATATACATACATACTCTAATAAACAATTTGCTTTTCTACACCATTATTTTCTAATGCTAAATAAATCAATCACATTCACAATGTATAATCGTAACGATTTCTTCTTATGCGTAAAAATTACAATTTTCTAAAAACGAACCTTTTTCATTATTTTTTCTTGTCATTTTTTTTTTTTTGTAACTTAATATAGTATCCTTTAAAATTCTCTATGACTTAATTAAGGTTCATTAAATTTATATATGAGTACCTATGAGTTATATTATTTCGACATGAACATTGTTTTTTTATCTCTACATACTCGTATATGTATGTACATACACATATTGGTATATCCGTATGTATTTTTGTGTCCGTACGTAAAGATCTATTTTATGGAAAAATGCAGATTATTCTCAGATAATTTACACAATGATTTTTTTAATCAGTAAAATTATAAAATCGAAGACTTTTATGTTAAGACTATTAAAAGTTTCGTTTAGAGATTTAGGAAAAAATATGAAAAAAACAAATTTAAACTTCTTAGCTTTTGTAGCAGTACGAGAGCTAAAGCTGTCTCAACTTCCGGATTAAAAAACTTAAAAAATAATTCTTAAAAATTTATAGTGAAATACAAACAAAAAGCTATTTTTCTAAGATTTTATTCCGATTGTTAAATTTTTTGAGAAAGATAATAAATAAATAATAAATTAAAAAAAAAAAAAAAAAATTAAAAAAATTCAAAAAGTGAATGTGAATTTTTTTATAAATTTAAAATTTGCTAACAAATTTTGAAAGAAATCTATAACAGTTATAATCTCAAAAGAATATGAGAACCATGACCGAAAAGCTTTATAGATTTTGAAACTTTATTTAGAAAACGCAAAAACTGGTTTTAAAATTTGGAAAACTTATCTTTAGAAAATCTTAAAACACTGGAAAAAACTTTTTAAAAAAAATTACCGTATTTCGTGTGTGTAGATGTAGTGCAGAGAATTCTGACGAGTATTTTGTGAGAAAATACGAACAACATGTAGTGAGAACTGTGTACGTATGTACATATATTGACACATTAATTATATTTAGTTTTATGGACTTTAAGTAATAACACTTAGTAATTTTAGAGAACAACAAAATTTTTGTTGTTTCCTCAAAAGCTATTTTTTCCACTTCTTTCCTTCCTAACTTATGAAAAATTGTATAAAAATAAAACGCAAATAAAATAAAAATAAAAAATAAAACTCGTATATAAAATGAAAGAACTTTTGGATGAAAATTTTTGGGTATAACGTAATACATAGCATAATTTAACAACAATATCTTTTATACTGAAATTTTTTCAGTTATAAAAATTTGTGGTTTTTTTTTTTTTGTTTTTATGGTTTTTGATACGGTTTTTTGGAAAGTGTTTAAATTGTTGTTTTTTGACGATGGACATGAATTACTTTATTGATATTGACTACGTGTACGCAGTTATACACACATTAGGTGAGATTTTTTTTTTCTCCATTTTTTTGATAATGAAATTTGCTTTTGTGTACTTTAATTGTAGTAAAGAGACTTCAGTTATAATTTTTTTGCCAATTTTAGTGTACTTTTGCTTTTGGTATTTAATTTTTTATCGAAGAAGTTAATAAGAATATTTTTTTTTTAATTTTCATAAATGTTTTAATGTTTTGTCTTAATGTTTTTGTTTGTTCTACCACTTAAATTTAATATTTAATTAGCTTTAAAACTAGATACTTTAATGGTAACAGTTTATAAACACATACACACCATCAGCAACGTCATCTTAAGTAATCGCTAAATAGTTTTCCTAAGGTCTAATTATCGAATATTTACATGGCTTTATTTCGTTTACTCCAGTCGCTGGTTATGTCGCCGGCAATCCGTCTTCGCGACGACTCTGCACCGTGCCAACACTGTCCAGTGTTGGAGCGACCCGCTTCCAGCGCATATGTTGTCGTCCTTCGCTCTGTCGCTGCATGAGTAGCAGCAGAGAAGTCAACAGCACCAGCAGCATACTCGACAGCTCGTTGCGATATGAATGACCATGATGCATGGCCGCTGGATGTTCACCTGTTGAGCGTAGGAATAAAGATAAAGAACAAGAAGAAAAAGGACAGAGAGACACCAGATGAGATTCAAAGTCTTGTTAGTCAAAACTGAAAAATTTATTTATCATTTAGTTGCAAAAGGTTCTTTAATTACTTCTAAAATATCTGTCGTTATTAATAAATGAAAAAGGTTAGCAGAAAAATGGTATATTTTCAAATATTAAAAATTTCTAATGAATGAATTTCAAACAACTTTTGAGACAATTCATTGGATAAAGAAAGTTTTCACCTGTTACCTTAACCCACGTTACGTAAGACCTTATGTACAAGATGATATAATACTTTCTATATATGTATGTACATATAGCCCGCAGAAGGTGGACTCTTCTACCCACAGTTTTATGCCATTTTTTACTGACTTCAAGGGCTTATATAGTAAATGGGCGTCCACGACTAATAACTCATCGTGTATTTGATCGCAAAGTTCTTGAGATCATTTCAAATTTGTTCAGGACAATTTCAGACAATTTTCAAAGTATTACAGAATCAGCTTTGTACAGTTCACCATCATCGGAACTGGATGAATATATAGATTTCGCCTCTGAATACAATAATTGGCGCTCTTTCTTTCATTTCGCTTTATTTTTTATCATGACGTGTGCTTTTTACTGAATATTGCTTAAAGGGCAATATATTCCAGTATCATATAAATTGTGTTTCGATCAATTTCGATCATAGACACGTGTACGTACGTACGGTATGGAAGAGCGGTATACGGCGAGACATTGTATGTAAAGAGAATCAAGAAGGCAGTACATTCCCTATAGTTCGAATATCTATTATTAGAATCGTATCCAAACTGTTCTTATCAACAATCGATTATAGTTCATTTTCAAATTAATTTATTACCCATATTCTGTGTAAGTGTGTATTTGTACGTAAGTTAATTAGGAATTCTCTAATCAGAAAATACTAATACTAATCTAATTAGTAGAAAATACTAATCGAAAATTTTGTATAATATGCAGTGTTCGTTGAGGAGTTAGTTCAGTCGCTGAACAACTTCCTTGCTTTAAAAACTTCCTTTCAAAATAATGAACTTCGTCCACGTATTATTTCATTTGTCCTTTGTTTGGACTGTCGCAGGGAGGCAGGCGGGCAGAATATTTAACGGGCAAGAGGCCTGCCCTGGCCAATTTCCGTTTATGGTCGGCATTGATGTAGAAAAAGAAGTGGGTTCGTATTATTGCGGAGGATCCTTGATCGCCAAAAGTTGGGTTTTGACAGCTGCTCATAGCGTTCACAAGTAAGTGTGTATAGTCGTGGAAACGGTCAACTATGAAAACGTTTTTAGAAATTGATTTCTATCATTTAATATTCGGATCTTTTACAGCGCTATTCTTTTGAATATCTACTTGGGAGCCAGCAATTTGGAGGAATCTCATGTCTGTTATATCATCCCGGGCAGCGATGTCCACACCCATACAAACTTTCGCTTTCATTTGTACACTACGAGTATGACCATGGACAATAATATCGCTCTGATTAAAATTCCTCCCACCGATTTTTGCGATAATGTTTTTCCAATCTCGATCGTGCAAGCCATTTCCGAAGAGATTAGTTATCCTGGGCAATACGGTGTCACCAGTGGATGGGGATACACAAGAGATCGCGGCGCATTGACCATGCATTTGCGATGGGGTCGAATGAAAATCGTTGGACATGATCTCTGTAATAGATGGTTACGATTGCATCCGCGCCATCATATCTGTGTGGATACGAGATCTTATTCTTCTACATGCTACGGCGATTCTGGTGGTCCTCTCTTACTGGAATCCTCCGGTGAATTAATTGGTGTAGCATCCCACGTCGTGGGCCCATCTTGCGAATTAGGCACCCCCGAAGTTTTTATTCGAGTGTCGTCTTATTTAGATTGGATTAAATCCACAACCGGTATCCCGTAACGATTTGGGATATAGAAATATCCATGCAAAATTTAAATCAGCCTAGTGCATGGTAATTAGGTATATAAAGGTATCCTGTATCGTACCGTTCCTATTGTAAAAGATGTAAAGATAAGGCCTTATGGTTTTGTTTTTTAAATCCCTGAAATGTGCGGAATAGCAACAATTTAATCAATTAATTTGAAATAACGAAGCCATCGCGCCAGAACATTGATAACTAATCAAAAAAATTATACAATACCACAGATTTGATGTATAATAATACTTATACTCAAGTATAGTATTAGATATTCAGTCCGCGGTATTTTAGAGTGTTTCTGATTGCTAATCAATGTTGTGGCTCGATGTCTTTGTTGGTTCTAATTAATTGATTAATTGATAAAGTTGCTCGTATTTTGCATATTTAAAAGAACTAAAAAAGACCATTAAATTGTGAAATGTTTACCGTTATATCCCTTACAGTAGGCATATATGTATGTATATCTGTACTTCTGTATACTAATATAGATAATAAAGCTGAATGTTTGTTTGTTCAAATGCGGTTGCCATAGATCAATTTCACATTTCGGAGCGAGTATCATATAAATTTTTGTTTCGATAAATTTCGATGGTCAACGCAAAAATTAGATTACTCTTTGTCTTGATTAAAGAAGTTCCGTGGAAGGCTCTCGGGTGAAGTTTCACCCATATGTAGTTTCGTGTGAAAATATTGTTAAAAGTCGCTGTCAGATCTTGTCTTGCTGATTGCAGACAGCACGCAATAGCTGAAGATAGCATCAAGACAGACAGTCCCGGGCGAAGTATAAGTTTGTATATAACTTTGAAGTTTTAGGAGTTATTAACTATTCCATTAGCACTTTTTGTCATAACATTGTCAGTGCCCAGATGGAGTTTTTGAAAGCATTACAGTCATTATCGTTATAACTGGGTGAACGCTCATCGTGAACATAATTTTCCCTTCCAGTCGAAAAAAACCATTACCTTTGGAAAAAGATCATTGCAACTTCACCTTCCTACGCATTTTTTCCTGCCAATATTTTAAAATTCACGATAAATGTGAAATGCAAAATATAGATGAATTGAAGTTCTCGAAGGTAATAGTTATCGGACAACGCATATTTAAGGTCCTTAAAGAGACAAAATTTTCTATTTTATATAAAAATTTCAACACTATCTACCTTTACACTTTCATTTTTAATAGTATAAGAGTATTTGGTTTGAGTATTGGTATGGTTTATACCAATACTATAAGAATTGGTTTCCTTGATTTTTATGCTATTTTTCATTTACTAATTCTCTGAATAAAATAATTGGCACTCTTTCTTTCTTTTCGCTATTTTTTTTATCACGAAGTGTGCTTTTTACCGAATATTGCTTAAAGGGCAATATATTTTGGTATCAAATAAATTTTGTTTCGATAAATTTCGATCATCGACACGTGTGCGTACTTACGGTACGGAAAAGCGGTCTACAGCGAGACATTGTATCTGAAGAGAATCAAGAAGGCAGTGCATTCCTTATAGTTCGAATATCTATTATTAGAATCGTATCCAAACTGTTCTTATCAACAATCGAATATAGTTCATTTTCAAATTAGTTTATTACCCATATTCTGTGTGAGTGTGTATTTGTACTTAAGTTAACTAGGAATTCTCTAATCAGAAAATACTAATACTAATCCAATTACTAGAAAATACTAATCGAAAATTTTGTATAATATGAAGTGTTCGACGTGGAGTTAGTTCAGTCGCTGAACAACTTCCTTCCTTTAAGAACTTCCTTTAAAAGTATGAACTTCGGAATTGTCCTCGTATTATTTCATTTGTCCTTGGTCTGGACTGTCGCAGGAAGGCAGGCGGGCAGAATATTCGACGGACAAGAGGCCCACCCTAACCAGTTTCCGTTTATGGTCGCCATTATTATAGTAAAAGAATTGGCTTCACGCTTTTGCGGGGGATCCTTGATAGCCAACAATTGGGTTTTGACAGCTGCTCATTGCGTTGAAAAGTAAGTGCGAGCATGTATAGTCGTGTAAATGGTCAACTATGAAAACGTTCTAAGAGATTTATTTCTATCATTTAATATTCGGATCTTCTACAGCGCTATTCTTTTGAATGTTTATTTGGGAGCCAGCAATTTGCAAGAACCTCATGTCGGTTATATCATCCCGAACAGTGACATCCACATCAATCTAAACTTTAACAATGTGTCCTTGGATAATGATATCGCTCTAGTTAAAATTCCTTTCACCAAATCTTGCGATTTTATTTCACCAATCTCGATCCCGCGATTAAATTCTGAAGAATTAAGTTATTTTGGGGAATACGGTGTTACCAGTGGATGGGGCCTCATAGGTGATCGCGGCGAAATGGCGTTACATTTGCGATGGGGTCGAATGAAAATCGTTGGACATGATCTCTGTAATAGATGGTTACCATTGCAACCGCGCCATCAGATCTGTGTGGATACGATATCTTATGCCTCTACATGCGACGGCGATTCTGGTGGCCCTCTCTTACTGGAATCCTCCGGTGAATTAATTGGCGTCTCATCTTTCGGCGTAGGCCCCTCTTGCGAATTAGGCACCCCCGAAGTTTTTACTCGAGTGTCGTCTTATATAGATTGGGTTAAATCCACAACCGGTATCCCGTAAATATTCGGAGTTTAAAGGTCAATGCAAAATTTAAATCGGCCTAATGCATTATATGTAAATATATAAAAGTATATACATATTTAAAAGTAAATATGTAAAAGTACATAATATCTTGCAATAGGAATATAGATCTATAATCTGTTGAATATACATATAAATATGTAATATAATGTATAAATTTGAAATACACATGAGTTAAAAAATAGATGATTTCATTTTTAAAACTGCTCAATACCTCGAAAACTAGAGCTGATAGACAAAATGTAAGAGTTGTTTTAATTCTACATTCGTAAATTACGTAAAAACAGTTGAAATATGGCTGCTGCCAAAATATGTATGTCGGCTGTGTAATTAATGTCCGGGTTTTCCAAAAGTACCTTCAGCATAATGAATGGAATTATCTGGTAAACACGTTCCTTTTCTTATAAGCCGCAGTGATAGATAATCTCAACAATCGACTCCATATACAACTTTTATTTTGATTATTCTATGTTCTATTTAGAATTTCGCAGAAAAAAGGATTTTGTTTCTTAATTTTTTAGAAAATTTATAGAAATTAAATTCTTCTAGAAAGTAACATAATAATAGGCTGTGCCATATAAAGCGTATGTACAACACAGCATTGGTCCGATGAATCTTCGACTCTAAGCCTATGAGACTATGGGCGTTCTTACCCTTCTTGATATGTGAATTTCCACTCTTTATATGCGAATTTACTCTTTTTTATATGCGAATTTACCATTTTTTTCAATGCAAAATCCCACAAGAACATATTAATTTATGTATTTTTTTCCACAAGTTTACACATTTTTTGTAGTAAAATTACTAAAGTCAAGTGTGTTTTATTTACGCACTAAAATGTGTGAGATTTTGTCTACACATTTCGTGGGAATTTCCTACATTACGCTGTAGGCTGAAAACCACTTGCCTACATTTATTATAGTAAAAATTTATTAGAGTGTATGTACGAGTATATTTCAAATGTAGTCCGGATTTTATCAAATTAATATATTTCAAACGTGTTGCAAATTTTCTCAAAGCTGCAATTCTCAACCTGAAATCATGATAATTAAGGAATTAAGGTGACATGTTATTTTGACACTGACAGCAATTTTGGGCTGCCTTTTCCTGCTGCGTTTTGAGACCGTTAGACCCTTTTTTGTGGTGTGTCGTTTCAGATCGATGTTATGCCGACAATCGAGTAACGATTCAGGCACTTACAACAATATTGTTCGCACTATTGCTAAAATAGGGGCCGAAACCATCATTTCTGTGTGGATACGAGATCTTATGCTTCTTATGTTTTTTTTTTAATTCCCTGAAATATGCGGAATAGGAACAATTTCATCAATTAATTTGAAACAACGAAGTCATCGCGCCCGAACATTGATAAGTACTCAAAAAAATTATACAATACCACAGATTTGATATTACTCGTATAATATACAATTATGATGTTGACTGAATACACTTTTTAAATAATTTTGAATACAGTTCTATTGTATATATGGGAGACAGTCAAAATCCCGTATTACAAAATCCCGAAACGGCAAAATCCCGAAAAAATTTAAAATCCCGAAACGACAGAATCCCGAAACGACAAAATCCCGAAAAATTTTTAATACCGTAATGAGAAATTTCGAACATCACGAAATAAAATTTGAAATTAATGAAGAAATAAAATTTAAGTCACAATTTTTTTTCAAAGCGAAGTACGCGCCTACTTGGCCTCTTTTTCAATGGCAGAAAAGCAAAGTTGTAATATCGAGAGAATTTGCCTCCTGATAGTGGCTAAATTGAAGTTTGCTAGTGGTTTTAAAATGTTTAAGAAGATGGAGAATACCGAAAAACTAGTTTTGTAATTTTTTTCGAAGGGATTTTGTCGCTTCGGGATTTTGTCGTTTCGGGATTTTGTCGTTCGGGATTTTGTCGTTCGGGTTTTTTTCGTTCGGGATTTTGTCTTTCGGGATTTCGTTACCAACCCGTATATATAAATATGTACATACATATAATAATACTTATGCTCACGTATAGTATTATATGTACATATATTCAGTCCGCGGTATTTTATAATGTTTTTGATTGCTAATCAATGTTCTGGCTCGATGTCTTAGTTGGTTCTAATTAATTTATAAAATTGATCATATTTTGCACATTCAAAAGAACTAAAAAAACCATTAAATTGTAAATTGGTTAATGTTATGTTATGTTATATCCCTTACAATAGGCATATGTGTATGTATATCTGTACTTCTGTATACTAATATATGTATATAATAATGTGAAGATTTCATAAACGCAATATTGTCAGGCAATATGAGACTTGAAATTGTCAGGCAATTGAAGACCCAAGTATTTCAGAAGAAAATTTCCAGAAATGTCTCAAAATTGTCTGGATTGTCCTGAATATGTCAAAAAACGTCGTGTACTGCTGACTAGAGATACCATCTTTAACTATTTTACGTCTGCTTTTAGGAAATTTTTGCGTTTATGAAATCTTCACATATACATTATACATTATATTATTCACATATACATTATATACATATATTAGTATACAGAAGTACAGATATACAGATATACAGAAGAAAAAGAGCCCACTACTATAGTCAATTGTATGAAAACAACTGGTTTTTAGGTGCCGTCTACATTGACATATCGGATTGTCTGGCAATTGTATATTTTCAGCTTATGAAATACCTTGTCAGACAGGCAATATGCAAAAATCATTTATGTAGTCATTTTAGAATCCCACACAACACAATTCTCGCTCAATCTGCTTTGTTTTTTTCTTAAATTTGAAGTTTAGGCATTTCAAAAATACAATTTCAAGGCAATTCAATTTCAAGAAATCACAAATACAATTTCCATACAATTTCAGGCGATAACTACGTTTGTTGTTGCTTTTTTAAATGCTTTTTGTATATTGCCTGTCTGACAAGGTATTTCATAAGCTGAAAATATACAATTGCCAGACAATCCGATATGTCAATGTAGACGGCACCTAAAAACCAGTTGTTTTCATACAATTGACTTGAGTATTGGGCTCTTTTTCTTCTGTAAACTTCGAATTAGTAAAGAAAATCTAATTAATAAGAATTCTGGCATTGCAAAAAAGATCAAAAAATCATGGTTGCCATTATCGCAAAACTTCGAAATCACACACAGAATTTTCACATTTTTAAAAATTTTTTAAAAGCAGACGTAAAATACCTAAAGCTGGCATCTCTAGTCAATAGTACACGACGTTCTTTTAACGTATTTAAGACAATCCAGACAATTTTGAGACAATTCTGGAAATTTTCTTCTGAAATACTTGGGTCGTCAATTGCCTGACAATTTCAAGTCTCATATTGCCTGTCAATATTGCGATTATGAAATCTTCACATTAATCTTAAAAAAGCAACAAAAACGTAGTTATTGCCTAAAATTGTATTTGAAATTTCTTGAAATTGAATTGCCTTGAAATTGTATTTTTGAAATGCCAAAACTTCAAAAATTAGATTACTTTTTGTGTTGATTAAAGAAGTTCCGTGGAAGGCTCTCGGGTGAAGTTTCACCCATATGTAGTTTCGTGTGAAAATATTGTTAAAAGTCGCTGTCAGATCTTGTCTTGCTGATTGCAGACAGCACGCAATAGCTGAAGATAGCATCAAGACAGATCCTGCCAATATTTTAAAATCCATGATCAATGTGAAATGGTAAATATAGATGAATTGAAGTTCCCGAAAGTAATAGTCATCGGACAACGCATATTTGGGTCCTTAAATAGACAAAGTTTTCTATTGTATATAAAAAATTTCAGCACTGTCTACCTGTACACTTTCATTTTTATACCCTACACCCGAAGGGATGAGGGTATATTCACTTTGTTCTTCCGTTTGTAACGCATTAAAGGAGGCGTGGCAGGTATAGAAAATTATATATATGTATTCTGGCTCAGGATCACCTCCTGAGTAAATTTAGCCCTGTCCGTCCGTCCGTCCGTCTGCCTGTCTGTCTGTCTGTGGAAATCACGATTACGGGAGAACGCATAGAGCTATCGCCATGAAGTTTGGCACGAATATTCTTTGTCATCGTAGGCTGTTTGGTATTAAAAATGGAAAATCGGACCAGTGCCACGCCTACTTTTTATAGCGAATATGGATTTATTCGGGCTTAGAGCGCAATTTCTCAGCTTGTAGAAGGAATTTTAAGCTAAAATTTTATTTCCGGGTCCACCATCTTAGACGAAAATATACTCCCAAAAATGCGCGTTGTCCGCCCACTGGTATACCATACCATATAATGAGGTGTTTGTTGAGAGAACCGGTGTTGTAAACGAGTTAATAGATCAAAATTTACTATCTGTAAATAAAATGAAAGTAGGTGTCACCCGCCTATTTTATGTCATCAATTCGACAGATGCGGGTGTAGGGTATATAAGCTTCAGCCAGGCCGAAGTTAACGATCTTACTTGTTATTACTATAAATGCTTGGATATATTCGCTCTTCCTAAAGCGCTCTCCCTTCTCTGCGGAAATTGTAATAAAACCTTACGGCAAAAGGCTAAAAAATAGAGAAGGAATATTTTCCTTGGTTTTTAGGCTATTTTTCATTTACTAATTCTCTGAATAAAATAATTGGCACTCTTTCTTTCTTTTCGCTATTTTTTTTATCACGAAGTGTGCTTTTTACCGAATATTGCTTAAAGGGCAATATATTTTGGTATCAAATAAATTTTGTTTCGATAAATTTCGATCATCGACACGTGTGCGTACTTACGGTACGGAAAAGCGGTCTACAGCGAGACATTGTATCTGAAGAGAATCAAGAAGGCAGTGCATTCCTTATAGTTCGAATATCTATTATTAGAATCGTATCCAAACTGTTCTTATCAACAATCGAATATAGTTCATTTTCAAATTAGTTTATTACCCATATTCTGTGTGAGTGTGTATTTGTACTTAAGTTAACTAGGAATTCTCTAATCAGAAAATACTAATACTAATCCAATTACTAGAAAATACTAATCGAAAATTTTGTATAATATGAAGTGTTCGACGTGGAGTTAGTTCAGTCGCTGAACAACTTCCTTCCTTTAAGAACTTCCTTTAAAAGTATGAACTTCGGAATTGTCCTCGTATTATTTCATTTGTCCTTGGTCTGGACTGTCGCAGGAAGGCAGGCGGGCAGAATATTCGACGGACAAGAGGCCCACCCTAACCAGTTTCCGTTTATGGTCGCCATTATTATAGTAAAAGAATTGGCTTCACGCTTTTGCGGGGGATCCTTGATAGCCAACAATTGGGTTTTGACAGCTGCTCATTGCGTTGAAAAGTAAGTGCGAGCATGTATAGTCGTGTAAATGGTCAACTATGAAAACGTTCTAAGAGATTTATTTCTATCATTTAATATTCGGATCTTCTACAGCGCTATTCTTTTGAATGTTTATTTGGGAGCCAGCAATTTGCAAGAACCTCATGTCGGTTATATCATCCCGAACAGTGACATCCACATCAATCTAAACTTTAACAATGTGTCCTTGGATAATGATATCGCTCTAGTTAAAATTCCTTTCACCAAATCTTGCGATTTTATTTCACCAATCTCGATCCCGCGATTAAATTCTGAAGAATTGAGTTATTTTGGGGAATACGGTTTTACCAGTGGATGGGGCTACACAGCGGATCGCGGCGAATTGGCGTTACATTTGCGATGGGGTCGAATGGAAATCGTTGGACATGATCTCTGTAATAGATGGTTACCATTGCATCCGCGCCATCAGATCTGTGTGGATACGAGAGCTTATGTTTCTACATGCGACGGCGATTCTGGTGGCCCTCTCTTACTGGAATCCTCCGGTGAATTAATTGGCGTCTCATCTTTCGGCGTAGGCCCCTCTTGCGAATTAGGCACCCCCGAAGTTTTTACTCGAGTGTCGTCTTATATAGATTGGGTTAAATCCACGACCGGGATCCCATAAATATTCGGAGTTTAAAGGTCAATGCAAAATTTAAATCGGCCTAATGCATTATATGTAAATATATAAAAGTATATACAGATTTAAAAGTAAATATGTAAAAGCATATAATATCTTGCAATAGGAATATAGATCTATAATCTATTGAAATATATAAATATGTAATATAATGTATAAATTTGAAATACACATGACTTAAAAAATAGATGATTTCATTTTTAAAACTGCTCAATACCTCGAAAACTAGAGCTGATAGACAAAATGTAAGAGTTGTTTTAATTCTACATCCGTAAATTACGTAGAAACAGTTGAAATATGGCTGCTGCCAAAATATGTATTGGACTGTATAATTAATGTCCGTGTTATCCAAAAGTACCTTTAGAATGTTGCATGAAATTGTCTGTCAAACGCCATGTTTGTTCTTTATCACTTTCCTTTTTGTATAAGCCGCAATGATAGACAGTCTTAACAATCGACAGCATATACTACCATATACGACTGCAGAGCGTGCAAAAGTCATTTTCTTTAAACCCGGGCTAAGAAACATCATTAGAGGAGCGTTATAGTTAGGGCACTTTAACGCGAATCATACGCGGGATTGTTCAGAGCGTATGAACAACACAGCATTGGTTCAAAGAATCTTCACCTCCGAGCCTATGGGCGAACTTACTCTTTATTATATGGGTAAAAATAAAATAAAATAAAATAAAATAAAATAAAATAAAATAAAATAAAATAAAATAAAATAAAATAAAATAAAATAAAATAAAATAAAATAAAATAAAATAAAATAAAATAAAATAAAATAAAATAAAATAAAACAAATTAAAATAAAATAAAATAAAATAAAATAAAATAAAATAAAATAAAATAAAATAAAATAAAATAAAATAAAATAAAATAAAATAAAATGAAATGAAATAAAATAAAATAAAATAAAATAAAATAAAATAAAATAAAATAAAATAAAATGAAATAAAATAAAATAAAATAAAATAAAATAAAATAAAATAAAATAAAATAAAATAAAATAAAATAAAATAAAATAAAATAAAATAAAATAAAATAAAATAAAATAAAATAAAATAAAATAAAATAAAATAAAATAAAATAAAATAAAATAAAATAAAATAAAATAAAATAAAATAAAATAAAATAAAATAAAATAAAATAAAATAAAATAAAATAAAATAAAATAAAATAAAATAAAATAAAATAAAATAAAATAAAATAAAATAAAATAAAATAAAATGAAATGAAATAAAATAAAATAAAATAAAATAAAATAAAATAAAATAAAATGAAATAAAATAAAATAAAATAAAATAAAATAAAATAAAATAAAATAAAATAAAATAAAATAAAATAAAATAAAATAAAATAAAATAAAATAAATTAAAATAAAATAAAATAAAATAAAATAAAATAAAATAAAATAAAATAAAATAAAATAAAATAAAATAAAATAAAATAAAATAAAATAAAATAAAATAAAATAAAATAAAATAAAACGAATGAATAATCACAATTTTCTATGGAATTCTGCGTTTATCAATTTATCAGTCTGCAAAATTTTTTTCTATTCCATTCAAAATGATTTCAATGATGATGATGATACTCTTGCTCTTAAAGTGTTCTTCTCTCGTTCTAATAAAAATGATTGACTACTTCAAACATTTCTCATCGAAAACTTAAATTAATTATAGTGCTCTTTTTCCTTCGGTCCATCAATGAAAACTTTTCTTTTTGCCTTTTGAAGTTTAATTATAATTCATTCGCTATTCATTGCTTTTTGCTAATTATCGACTAGCCTTTGATGTTCAAGCGCTTGCCAATGCTTATCTTTTTATCCTTGTAACTAAAATTGTCTTTAAAGTTGTATACTCATAAAAAAATGTCTCTAGAAAATCATTTACAGTCAAAGCAATCTACGTTCTATGGTGGAAAATTTGGAATGAGAACCTGAAATCTTCTCCTTTAACAAAGTAAAATACAACAAACACATTTTCGCTAAAAATAAACCATGTTTTTTCTACACCATGTTTAGAAATGGTCATAGCGATGTGATTTCATTGTTTAAACCTTCTCTTGTTTTTCTGCTAGTTTTAATGATGTGTAAATATTAAGTTTCTTAAAGTTTATTCAGTAAGAATTAATTGAAGTCTTTACTCTTAAAAAGCTTTCTAAAGGTCTTCATTGGAATAGTCGAAGAGATAAAATGAACCTTATCTCATATAGGAGAATTTTCGACTGATGCACAGCTAATTCTTTGTAGCTGTGTAGCTTGATAAATATGTATAGAGCGATTGTGCCTGAACGTAGGCAGGCAGGTTCTTCGCAAACGAATCATGTCATAGATTCAATATTTAAAATGCTCTTTAAAATGCTAAATTTATGCGAAAAGTGGGATGGAAAACTTCCTCAAAAGACCGTAGACCGTTCAGGAAGATATCTGGTGCAAAACACTTTAAACATCTGGCATCTTGTAATTAATCGAATCGAATCAAATTATGAAAATCTTTCATTCCTGTTATATGTATGCCTGTGTGTCTGCTATTTAGATGAATAATGTATGACGGCTTTGCTGATTTATGCTCCGTCGTTATTGTCTTCCTTCAACTTCATCAAGCATTTACTCAAATGTGTCACACATTTTCAATCGACGACTCACAACAACAATCCATAATCTCGCACCACTATAAAAACATAAACCCATCCCAATAAATCCCAATCGAAACGTGAAAGGAAAGTATGCAAAACATGTCCCTGGATCTCACTTCTACCCTTTATGTCTGTTATGCTTGTTCTTCTTCTGCTTACTTACCATCAACGATATGTACTCGAACCGATGTCGGATTCGCATTCGATGGCGTGCATGTATAAAGTCCTGAATCCTGTTGGATGGCTTTCTGTACCAAGAGGCGACTAGTTGTAAGTATACCCTTTTCAGTAACCAAGGATATACCGCCGCGGGGTGAATCGAAATTTATGACCTGAACGTTAAATCCAGCACAAGAGAGCGTGTTGTTACATTAGCCAGAGAGGTATGGAGAGAGAGAGAGAAATTCAGTTGTAGTAAAACAAAAATAGAGCAAATAAAATATGGCAAATATAATATATTGTACTTATATTATATGTCTGGAGTAATGATGAAAAACTTTTTAAAAAAATGTAAGAATATTTATAGAATTTTTATTAATAACTTTACAAAGCTATCGTCACTGCGTGAAATTAAGCGGCGCCACAATTGAGAAACTTTAAAATATCTAATTAAACCCTACACCCGAAGGGTTGAGGGTATATTCACTTTGTTCTTCCGTTTGTAACGCATTAAAGGAGGCGTGGCAGGTATAGAAAAGTATATATATTCTGGCTCAGAATCACCTCCTGAGTCGATTTAGCCATGTCCGTCCGTCTGTCTGTCTGTCTGTCTGTCTGTCTGTCTGTCTGTCTGTCTGTCTGTCTGTCTGTCTGTCTGTCTGTGGAAATCACGATTACGGGAGAACGAATAGAGCTATCGCCATGAAATTTGGCACGAATATTCTTTGTCGTCATAGGCTGTTTGGTATTGAAAATGGGGAAAATCGGACAAGTGCCACGCCTACTTTTTATAGCAAATATGAATTTTCCCGTGCTTATAGCTCAATTTCTCAGCTTCTAGGGCGAACTTGAAGCTCAAATTTTATTTCCGAGTCCACCGTCTCAGACTTAAATATTCTCCCAAAAATGGGCGTGGTCCGCCCACTGGTGACAAAAACCACGATTACAGGAAAACTAGTGGAAACATCATTATGAAATTCAGCAGGAATATTCTTAGAGCTCACTGATGTCGAAAATGGAAAAAAACGGTTTACTGCCACGCCTACTTTTTAGGTAAATATTAATGCCTCCAATTTGAGAGCTGAATTTCTCAGCTTGTAGTCCGGATCTGAAGCTGAAATTTCAGTGCCGCGTTTACCTTGTCAGTAAGAGTCATCGCACAAAAAATGGGCGTGACACGCCCACTGGTATACCATACTATATAATGAAGCGTTTGTTGAGAAAAGCGTTGTCGTAAATGAGTTAATAGATCAAAATTTACTATCTGTAAATGAAATGTAAGTTGGTTTATCCCGCCCACTTTTTATAATCACTTTGACAGATGCGGGTGTAGGGTATATAAGCTTCGGCCAGGCCGAAGTTAACGCTCTTACTTGTTTTAATCTTAAATAAAGTGATTATATTTATTGCATTATACTATGACACAAAATGATCCGCTTACAGATAAAAATATACAAAATAAATAATAAAATATAAAATAATTTCCGCTTACAAAATATATTAGACTAATTTGCATTTTTCTCTTTAGGATGTATATGAATACTTTCTGAATTTGCAGCAAAGTGTAACTAACTTCAGATCGAACGAACCACTTAACATAACTTATTATCGAGCTTCGATTTTCTGAAGCTTACCTCTCGATTATGTGACCAGGTCACGGTGGGTGGCGGCTCCGGCGCAAATTTCACAATGCATGTCAAGTTGATGGTCGAACCCATGTTTATGTGTAACTCTGGGCCACCAATTATTTCGGTGATGGGCTCTGCAATAGAAGATTATGCTAATATAAGGTGTTTATGGAAATTAATATTGTTCAGTTAGTTCGGCTTAAGTTATTCTGGGGATCCCAAAGTGTGACCAGTTGGCGGTGACTCGACTTTGCCGATGGTTTGAATATTACTTAGTTGAATGTTACCAATGTATGTAATTAAGTTAAAGAGCCACATGACAATGGTTACTGATGGTTACAGAAGAATTTGTGGTACCACAAGAAGACTTTCCTGAATGTAAACAATTTGGCAATGCAAATCAATTACTATAGAATTAATTATAATTTAAGAAATTAAGTAAATTGTCCTCGAAAGTTACTTCAGTTATCAGCTCAGTACCGTTAGGTAAAAGGCAACATTACTTGGTATAACAAAACATAAGATTTATGTAGAATTTTCTATTGCTGTAGTTTCTTTATCTTAGAAGACTTCTTCTTTGCGAAGCCTTAAACTTATTTCTTTAACTATATTTTCGCAAGTTTTTTTCATCAGATTCATTTTAAATAATGAAAATAATTTTTTAATTCCAGATTCCAGATTTTTTAGGACTATTATTTTCTGAATATTTCATGACTTTGCGGTTATTCTGTTGGCCGATATTTGATTTATGATTTTATGAAAAATCAATTTATTTATTCCGTTGTATTTAAAATAGTTTCTATTTGCTTTCTTCAATAAAATTCATAGTCGACATAACGAATTTGGTAATATTTTGCCAAATGAAAATAGAAATGGTTTCAGTTGTTATGCAAAATATATTTGAAAACACAAAATATTTGAAAATTCAAAATATCATTTTGAATTTTTGTTTTGGTTTTCTTTCTTTTTTTCGTTTGTTTCTAGAGCCATTCTATTGTACTAAACCATATAACACTAAAGAATAATCAAAAGAGACCAAATAAATACTTTTCCATTCTATTCTTTTTACAAAATGTCAAGAGAAATGAAGCAAATATCAATGAATTCAGTATACTCACACACGCACACACACACGCACACACACTCACACACTAACACACTACCTATACAAAAACGAATGAATGAAAATAGTTTTTGCATTTGTCAGAATGAAAAATGCGAAAATCTGAAAATGTCAAGCAGCTGCTGACTGAACATTTTTTGGCAGGCAGGAAGGAGTAAGGACGGACCTAACAAAAAAACAACTTCAAGTCAACAAGTCAATTTAGGTTGAGATGCATAATGCTTATACACATGCATGTACATACATACACATACATGCATAAATATCTAAATGAACAACAAGCAAAAATGTTTTATAACACAATTATTCATTCATACAATTCAACAAATAAACAGAAGAAAAACATGTTAGCCTTGACTTCGACGGGCCTTGACTCGGCCAGGACAAAGTTAGACACTACAAAGAAGTCAACATTCAGAGGAAGAGTGCTTCTTCCTTGAAAAGCTGTGAAAATTTTATTAAAAATTCATAACAAATGGCGATAAAAAAGTACTCTTTTATTCAAACGACAGGGCATGCTTAGAATGTTGGTAAAAGTATTATTGTAAATTCTGTCAAAGAAAATATGTTAAGGCACAAAGTAAGTTCCGAGAACTTTATATACGAACATATTATAGGCAGGCGTACTATAGGAAGGAATTAGAATATGCCCGGAAAATTTTTATGAAGAATCTATACTATATTACAATCCAAAAATACTTCATATTGATTACATTAACTCTTCAACGTCGTCATCTATGTATATATAGGGTGCGCCATCTTTTATGTCGGTATGTGACTGTTCGGCCGCATTCCAAGTAACATTGACAGTCTGTCGGCGACCGCTTCGACGAGTTCATTGGAGCGTCTTGGGCATTAATGAACGTCATGTCGACTATCTTTCACTATCCTGTGCTCAAAAAAATTCTACACCAAACGAGGAATAGTGTTGTCAGACGATGCTTCTGGGCCGTCGACGATTTTCGACGATATGCACGACTATTTTCATTGTGCAGCGTCACTATTTCGGCGCGTTATTTTGATGTGAAGCGATTCTCACTGAGTTCACGTTTCAAAAACTTGTTTACTGCAGTCAAACGGTTGATAAATCGTTTAAAGTTATTCAATGTTTACATACCGACATAAATGATGGCGCACTCGTTATATACGAGTAGCTCAGTGCAATTTTCAGTTGTTATTTGAAAATTGAATTAAACTGAATTAAACCAAAATCTCACTTGACATCGAATGTTAGAATCAGGATGAGGAAAATCGAAAAATCTCGAATATTTCGAAAATATTTATGTAACTTCATGGCCTCTACAATAGACCAATAAACCATTTGAAAGAATAAGTTAGTGATTTATTTTCGAAAAACATTTTTATGCGTCCGTCTTTTTTTGGTCGCGCCGGTTTTGTTTTGTAGGAAGATACGATACTATAAATTAACTGAGGCTATAAACGGCAAACGGTACCGCGGGGAGCGCTGAAATCATAATCAACTCGAAAAACAAATAAAAACAGCCTTCAAACCAAATGATGAATGATTGAGAGAGGAAAAAGCAGACTCTGGAAAATCAACATCAAACAACTCGGAGAGCCAAACAACAGGCTGAACGACAGATAAACAAGCATACAAAGGGGCTGGAGAATTGGTCATGAAATACATAAATTCTGATGAATAGGCTGCAAATAGAAATTGCTGGAAAGAGAGCAAAGAGAGATGGGAGAGAGGAGGGAAAAGGTATAGAGATAGACACAGAGAGAGGGAGAGAGTTTGAAATGTGCTAAATCTACTGTGGACGAGGATGGTTGGATGAAATAATAATAAAACCAAAGACGAATCAGACAGACCAACTGACAAACTGACTGACAGAGTGACAGACAAATGGCAGAATGGCAGATGTTAGAAACTCAGTTAGAAACAGTTTGACAGTACAATGGTCAGAGCAAGTGGCAGCTCGAATGGCGGAGAGAGAAAAAAACAGAACGGAGAGAGAGTGGCGAATAGGAGGATGACAAACTCAACAACAAACGTCAGAGTAGCCGCCAACAACAACATACCGATTCCTTTGAAACTTAGCATTGTGCATTCTAGAACTCAATGCTTTGCAATTATTGAGGACTTGAGGCCGTTTGAGGGACCGAGCATCTGGTAAAGAAGTGTATCTAGCGTACAATTAGCTGAATATACAATCGTAAATATACAATATGCATATAAGTGCAAAAAATACTATAATACTATGATTCCTATCCCCAAAAACGAATCACTTCACACACAAAACGGTACGGTACGGTGCGGTACGATTGGTTCATCCATCAATCAGCCAACGTAGAGCTTAACGTACATATACATACACACATATATTGCCCGTATATACGCATACGAGTACAAACCTAGAGTCGAATGCAGCTAGTAATTAGCAGAGAATGGCAAATCACTTACCCACAACATTCAGATACACGGAGTGGCCGATCGGCGGCGTCGTTGATATCTGACATTCGTAGACGCCGGAGTCCTTGCGTTGTGCGTAACGTATACGCAACGTCCAGTCCTCGGCATGTGGTGAATGCATCGCTTCGAAGCGCTGATCGGACGTGTATGTGTAGCGGCCGACTGTCAACAGATGAATGTCACGATGGCGCACCCAAGAGACCTGGCAGAAGCAATTAAAGTGCTGCATTAATATTTCGCATGTATCAAAGTGATGCTGATGAAGAAGAGGAAGAAGAAGAAGAAGAACGCTGGTGAGTGCAGCACTTGGTCGTATGGGATTATAACTTAATTATCATCAGCTTCTTGAGTGTACGCAACAAATGGACAGAACCGAGCAAGTTGCACGATATATTGTGTGTCATAGACTTAATTGTTTTCGTTATGTTTTTGGCCCGATTAAAAAATGATACGCTTATATCATTTCTGTATTTGTGTTATCAGTTTCTGTTTTTGTTGTTATAAACGATTGCAACGATGGCAAAAAATATTGCTCTAAGTCTTGCAACTTTATGTAAATAGAAAGTCTTTTGTGACTTTCGGCGTCTTTCAACATTTCACGTAATTATACCAGATTTTGTAGAGAGAAAACATGCTGTTATTACACTTGAAATAACAATAATTACTATTGAAAATAAGCTTGGCGTCTCATTATTAGAACTAGAATTATTTTAATTTTTAATTTTTAAGAATTTAATTTTTTTATCCTTTCAAGACTATAAAAATTACCTGCTCTTTACTTCTTACTTTAGAAAGAAAACTGGACAAGAGAAGAAGCTTGCAACTTTTCAGCTCTAATCAAATCATTTGTTATAATAAATAACAAATATTAAAGAGAGTAAATAAAGAGAGAGAGAGAAAGAGAGATAAGAAAAATAGGAATTGAAAAAAAATAAAATATTTTCTTTTTATAGCGAAAATTATTCTTCTTTTCGACGTAATTGCATTTGACCAGCATCGCCGACAAACGGCAAATCGACCATATTTTCATTTGTTTGTACCTCAGCGCACAAAAAGTTTTGTGTTTTTGGAAAAAAACATTGAAAAGAGATGGTTAATAAAATAAAAAGGCCCAAAACAAAAGCTTCATAAATACGTATAAAAACACAATCTATAAAAAATATGCAAAATGTTCGCCATTGTGTCTTTTTTATTTAATTTTCCGCTTTTCAATTGCATTTGAATGGTTTTGTTTTTGTAATTTAGTCATGTTCGCTTTTCCATAACCCAATTTCAGGTTCTCTGTTTTTGATTTCAGCGTTGGCGTTTGGCGTTTGACGTTTGACGTTTGACGTTTGGCATAACTTTCGACCTCCCTCCCGACCGTTTCTGCTGATTATTTTCCGACTATTGACCTCACCCTGCTGAATTGCACTGCTTCGCCACAACCTCAAATATTTTAAAACTTTAAAAATTCTATTAAAACATACACTCGTGTTAAAAGTCACGCTGATTGAAAATTTTCCAAATGTGAAAGTTCATGATGTGGCACAGATACGGCGAATACGCAATATACTCGTAGGTACTGACGAGTCGAGATCATGAAGATGGCATGTTGATGGCTCTAATAATAATTGGGTCGTTTGTTGATTATTGTATTGATATTACGCCAAAAAAAATTCGAATTTGAATTAGTATTTTGAATTTAGCCGGTCATTTTCTTTCTTATTTAGGTATTTTCTACTTAGGTACAAATATGTACTAAAGTAATTTAAAAATGTGTAATTTTAATCGATGGCTAAGAAGCTAAGTATGGATAAGATTCGAATAATAGATAACCATAAGTGAAGTTCTGCCGCTAGATCTCTTTGTTTTTCGGGTCTCATTACTACTAGGCCTCTATTTCTTTTTCTAACACAATGTCTCGCTGTATACCGCTTGCCGTGCGTACGCAAAAGTGTCGACGAACGAAATTTATCGAAATTAAATTTATGTGATACTAAAAGGAAACTCGCTGCGGGATGTGAAATTAATCTATGACACCGTATTTGAACAAACAAACATTTAGCTTTATTATATTAATATACAGAGGTATAGATATACATACATATATTGCTATTGTAAGGAATATAAAGATAAAGTCTTACACGTCTTACTGCAGGCATAAAAATCAGTTCAAATTCAGTACACATTATAATTGAATATTTCAATATAATATTCATTCCGTGGTATTGTGTAGTATTTCTGATTGTTAATCCATGTTCTGGCTCGATGTCTTGGTTGCTTCTTCTTATTTAATTTATAAAATTATTACAATTTTGAACTTTCGAAAGAACTCGAAAAACCATTAAATTGTGAACTGGTAAATTGTATGCGTACAGTACATGTAAGGCGCTATCCTAATATCCCTTGGAATAGGAACGGTGCGATAGAGATGATGGTACTGACCACATACATAGTAGATATATACACATTTTATATATTTAAGATGCATTAGGCCGATTTTAATTTTGCTTGAATATTTCTATATCCCAAATCGTTACGGGATACCGGTTGTGGATTTAATCCAATCTATATAAGACGACACTCGAGTGAAAACTTCGGGGGTGCCTATTTCGCAAGAGGGACCTACGCCGAAAGATGATACGCCAATTAATTCACCGGAGGATTCCAAAATGAGAGGACCACCAGAATCGCCGTAGCAAGGAGAAACATAAGACCTCGTATCCACGCAGATATGAAGGCTCGGACGCACTGGTAACCATTTATTACAGAGATCATGTCCAACGATTTTCATTCGACCCCATTGTAAATGTAACGCCAATTCGCCGCGATCCCCTATGACGCCCCATCCACTGGTAACACCGTATTCCCCAGAATAACTCATTCCTTCAGAATTGAATTGTGCGATCGAGATCGGTGAAATAGAATCGCAAAATTCGGTGTAAGGAATTTCAATCAGAGCGATATCATTAGCCAGTGCGTCACGGTTAAATTTTGGATTGATGACTATGTTGTTTTGCGAGATAATATAACCGACATTTGATTCTTCCAAAATGATGGCTCCGAAGTAAACAGACGCGAAAATAGCACTGTAGAAGATCCGAATATTTTAAATGACAGGAACAAATCTTTAAAAACGTCTTCATAGTTGACCGTTTTCACGACTACGTACTGCTATACTTACGTGTCAACGCAATGAGCAGCTGTCAGAACCCAATTGTTGGCAATCAGGGATCCTCCGCAAAATTCTGAACCAAGTACTTTCGTTATATTCAGGCCGACCATATGTTTAAATTGGCCAGTGTGGGCCTTTCGTCCGTTAAATATTCTGCCCTCTCCTGCGACAGTCCAGACAAAGGACAAATGAAATAGCCCGAGCACAATTCCGAAGTTCATTATGAGTTTTACAAGGAAGAAAGTTGTTCAGCAACTAAACTAAATCCACGTGGAACATCTCATATTATACGAAATTTTTCATTAGAACACAGCACACAATACTTTAATACGAGTACACAGAACAGTGTAAGTTGCTCACACAGGGCAATAAAGTAATTTGGAAATGTGTTATTAGATATACAGTGGAACCTCGGTATACGACATTAATCCGTTCCGGATGCTTGGACTTATACCAAACCAACCTTTCCTATAAGAAGTAATGTAAAAATGATTAATCCGTTTTCATGTTAGAAAAAAATCTTCTTAAGCACATTAATAAAAAATACATTTAATTTTTAAAGTTATATTGTGTTATTGTATGTATTATTTAAATAACGTTCAAATTTTAATAAAAATCTTTCCAAAGAACCCCGTGTTTGTCTTTTCCTCAGGATACGGATTTCTGACGGATACGCACGCAAACGGAGCCTATGAAACTGAGCCATTAGTCGTATACCGAAATAAAGTCGTATACCAAGTCGTATATTTTTTCGTCAAAACAGGACGTATTCTGAATTCGACGTATTCCACAGCAGACGTATACCGAGGTTCCACTGTACTCGATTGCTGATAAGAACTGCGCTAGACCTATTTTATTCTCTTTAAACGACGCAAAAATGTCGACGATCGAAATTTATCGAAATTAAATTTATATGATTCTGGAGTATACTCGCGCCGCAACTCGCCCCGAGATGTAAAATTGATCTATGAAAACCGTATTTGAAAAAACCAGCATTCAGCTTTATTATATTAATATAAAGGTATATAGAGGTATAGATATATGATACATATATTCCTATTGTAAGGAATATAAAGATAACGTCTTACACGTTTTACTGTAAAAAAGGCATGAAAACCGGTTCAAATTCAGTGAACATTATAATTGGATATTTCAATATAATATTCATTCCGTGGTATTGCGTAGTATTTCTGATTGTTAATCAATGTTCTGGCTCGATGTCTTGGTTGCTTCTTCTTATTGAATTTATAAAATTATTACAATTTTGAACTTTCGAAAGACCTAGAAAAACCATTAAGTTGTAAACTGGTAAATTGTATGCGTACAGTACATGTAAGGCGCTATCCTAATATCCCTTGGAACAGGAACGGTGCGATAGAGATGATGGTACTGACCACATACATAGATATATACACTTTTATATATTTAAGATGCATTAGGCCGATTTTAATTTTGCTTGAATATTTCTATATCCCAAATCGTTACGGGATACCGGTTGTGGATTTAATCCAATCTATATAAGACGACACTCGAGTGAAAACTTCGGGGGTGCCTAATTCGCAAGAGGGGCCTACGCCAAAAGTTGAGACGCCAATTAATTCACCGGAGGATTCCAGTAAAAGAGGACCACCAGAATCGCCTTCGCAAGTAGAAACATAAGATCTCGTATCCACACAGATCTGATGGCTCGGACGCACTGGTAACCATTTATTACATAGATCATGTCCAGTGATTTTCATTCGACCCCATTGCAAATGTAACGCCAATTCGCCGCGATCCCCTATGACGCCCCATCCACTGGTAACACCGTATTCCCCAGAATAACTCATTCCTTCAGAATTGAATTGTGCGATCGAGATTGGCGAAATAAAATCGCAAAATTCGGTGTAAGGAATTTCAATCAGAGCGATATCATTGATCTGAGCCATATAGTTAAAGTTTGGATTGATGTGTATGTCGCTGCTCAGGATGGTATAAGCGACATTAGGTTCTTCCAAACTGCTGGCTCCCAAGTAAACATACACTAAAATAGCACTGCAGAAGATCCGCATATTAAATGAGAGAATCCAATTTTTTAAAACTTTTTCATAGTTGACCGTTTCCACGACTATACATACTCGTACTTACTTGTCAACGCAATGAGCAGCTGTCAAAACCCAATTGTTGGCAATCAGGGATCCTCCGCAAAATATTGAATTCACTTCTTTTACTATACTAATGGCGACCATATGCCGAAATTGGCCCGGATTGGCCTCTTGGCCGTAACTTATTCTGCCCTCTCTTGCGATAGTCAAGACAATTGACAATTGAAATATTACGAAGACAATTCCGAAGCTCATTATGAGTTTTAAAAGGAAGAAAGTTGTTCAGCGACTAAACTAACTCCACAAGGCACACTTCATATCATACCACATTTTCGATCAGTGTAATTTCTGATGAGAACACAGAAAGCAATGCTTACAACGAACCTCTGTAGTAAAGTAATTTAAAAATGTGTAATTATAATCGATTGCTGATAAGAACGGTACGCATAAGATTCAAAAAACTATAAGTAATGTTTTACTATAAGTACGATACTAAATACGATAACTTACGCACAAACGCAGAGGACAAGAGTAATAAATTAATTTAAAAAATGTACGATATATCAACAGTCCATGCGAACGAGTATAATGGATAACATTCGAATAACAATTGAGGCGTTTTCTTTGAAAGTGGTTTAAGTCCACTCTTTATTTTATTTGGAGATATTTACCTACAAGTTTGCATTTTAAATGCAATGCCATTTTTATGGAGAAAATTGTATAGATTTTAAAAAGATTGGTTGCTAAATTAAATGAAAATATAAAGATCATACCCGAAATAAAAGTTTGCTCAGCATTAATTAAATTTTTCCATGTCGTTGACTTACCACACTCTCAAAGAACGCGGCTCAATTAACTACGAGTTTAAGAAAAATTTCTTCTGATTCTAGGTCGCTTTGATAATCTATGGTTATGTAATCGAAAACCCACATAAATTTATATGATATATATGATAAAATATATTAAAAATTATGGAAAAGCGTCATAATGCGGATATACCAAATTTGTGGCAATTTAATTCATGTTTTTTATTGCAAATTAATTTTGTGGCGTAGTTATTTCTAATTATTTGCTGAAGTATTTCATATTTTAGTTTTCACATTTCAGAGAATTTAGAAACTGTAAAGCGGCTTAAAAGTTAATTCTATATAAATTGAAAGCAGGTTCATTCAATGGTCTGACTGTATCCTTTTTAGTCCCCGTCAGATTTCAACTTTTAATAGTTTAACTAATTTAAAAATTTTAAAATCGCCAGAAGTGGTTCTCATCATCGAGGTCTGAACTACTCGAGCACTATTCTATTCGAAAATTGTTTGTGTTCAATTATTTTTTCTGTTAAAGCTTTGATGTATTCATCTTTAATTTCGAAGATTCTTCTTCGCCTTTTTTCTCGGCAGATTCCATCACAATCTTTATGTTAGCAACTGTTTGCCTGACAGTTTTCTGACAATTTCTTTGATGGATTTTGACGTAAAAAAATCCTGGAAAGTAACTTTTTCTTTCTAATAATAAATAACAGCTGTCATTGTCTGCAATGCCGTTTGTAGAAATGGCAATGCCACCTCTGGAAATTCTCCGTTTTGAAGAACGCAGCTGAGACAGTCGAAACAGCTTTTGAAGGACACAATATTATAAGTGAAAATGTAAAAAGTCTGTGAAAAGTGTTTTATAATATGTACAGCACATTTTCATCATGATGAAAAGTTACTTTTATGTCTCTTTTGCTTTCTTTAACTTCTCTTTTTTTCGATCCTTCTAAACCGAAATAGTCTTTTCGTTGTTAGTATTCTTGTTATACGCTGTGTGTAGGGTAAATAAAAGTCCTTTTATTCATAGGACGTACATATGTATATATGTTCAAGGACTTAATTTTTTGGCTGTATGAAAATGTTCGCCAGATTAGAAGCGAGCGAATACAGGTATCGCCCTAAAATATAGCATAAATATACTTTGTTTCTATCGCTTTTTGAGAGTTGAAAAAAGTTAAGTAATCGAAACTCATTAAAGTAATAAAATTAACTATTACTTGATAAGATATAAGTATTATTTCCTCTCTCCTCGAGCATTTTACAGTTTAAGTTACTGCAAACTAAAATCCCCAACACGTTTCTGTTGAGGATGATTTGCGTCTATTTTTTAGGAAAGTTTTCATTTTAAAGTTATTTTCAATTGACCAATAAATTTCTTACTTTTTGTAAAATTGAATGATTATGTAGTCGATTTTTTTAGGTTAGGTTAGATTACATTAAATACATTTCATGCATTGCCATTACTTTTAATATTCAACCCAAACCAAAAGGTTAACACTTTTATGTGTGGAAAAACGACGTTGTCACCGTATATTACCCAAATTTGTTACCCTCAGAATTTGTTAAAGCAATGGAAAATTTCTGCTACATTAACCGCCATTCTTCCGTTAACTGATTAGCCATCGCCATTTCCGTCGCCGCCGCCGCCGCCGCCGTCATCATCGTCGACATCGCCTGTTAAGCTCTCATACATAATGAAAAACTATTCCTCGTCCGTAACGAGGCTATACAACACTGGCCGAATGATTGCTGAAGAAAACCATAAATTGTCTCTGCTTTCAACGTTCCTACGGTTCTGTTGATTGCAAACTTTTGCTGCTGTCGGTTTGTGCAATTCGTTGGTATTGCTTGAATTAAATCAATTGGAAATGCAAATTTATAACAAAAACCGAATGGAATAAAAGGAATCCGCATTGAAAACGAAATCGAAATGCAATCGAGCACCACCATAAAATAATGGTAGGAAAAGTGCTACGACGTCGTCGTCGGACACCAACAACTAAAGGATTTATAAGACAGAAATGCAAACTGAATGCAGATTGTAGATACACGATAAAAAAAAAAAATGCTTAGATAAAAAAAAACAAAATAAATTCCAATAAATTTTATTGCTATTCAGTGAAATCGCTTTGTGGACAAGAAGGGTTAAGATTTAAAATTTTGCCCCTTGAGAGGCTTATTTTGCGCAACAAAGACTTACTTTTCAGAAACGTTTCTTTATAAATTCTCTGTTAAACGACATATTGTGAATGTCCAGAAATACCGGTGTTCGGTATTCGGTGCGCACAAAGGATGCAGAGAATGTACCTATTTTATACTATATATATATAATGATGCAGAAGAACCTATTTTATACCATATATCTGGACAGATAGTTTTCAGAGGTTGCTAGTTTTCAAGTATTGATATTCTATTACCCAAAAGAGTTCTCATTAAGGTTAAATATAGAATATAGAATATAGAAAAGAAAAATTCTCATGAAAATTTACATGGAAAAAATGTGCTATAATTTTCTAGATAATGCCATTGGCTTTATAAAAACTAAAGCAAAAGCAGCAGAAGAAGTGTGCCGGAAACTGTAAAAATTTTAAAGAAAATTCTTCTTATTTCTATCTATCTTCTCGATAAAGTGTATAAACTTAGCATGCATCGTGCAAGAAAGTAGCAAAAAGTGTGAAGAAGACGGTGCGGGGCAACCTCGACCGAAGGCTCGAATGAGAACAAAGAAGCTCGCGGCATCAATTTAAATCACAAAAAACTTTTGCCGCAGTGATGCTACACATTTATTGTTGTTGTTGTTGTTGTTGTTGTTGTTGTTGAAGTCGTTGCAATAGTTCCTCCTGACATTTTAAAAGTTTTTGTTTTGGTTTTTTTTTTCTATTGTGCTTTTGGTGTGTTCTTTTAATTGAACGCCCATTTGTGTGGGCGCCGTCGTTGTGAGAACTTAAAACCATTTGACCCAAAATCTAGAAATTCCGTGAAATAATGCACTCGTTGAATTTATCTCTCTCTTATTTTTCTATTATTTCTATCCTTTTGTTTTTATCTAATAAAATATAATAAAATATAATAAAATATTCCCGCTTTTTCTTAGTACGGCACTACCGCCGCCGCACATACCTAATAATCTTGAAAAGAAAAAGTTTTTCGTCACAGCTTCCTGAGCTCATTGATTTCAGTCATGATGTCAGTAACTTTTGTCATGCCTTTGTGCAAAAACCATTTACGATTTCTATACAAATCAAATGTAGATTGTAACAAAAATCTATAGCAGAATGCAAAAGGATTTCTTTGTGAAAGAGAGCGCGAAATTAATATTACATAAAGTTTCTCAAAGGATGATGCTATTTTCCTCGATTCATGAGATAATCTTTCTATTCTTGAGTCTTCACTCTAGCAAAGAGAATTCTTAACGGAAATATGTAATCGTACACAACTTTCAGATATAAAGAGATATTTGGTGACCCCCGCTGAAGCGATCGCTGTCAATTTTAACATTAAACCTATTCGTATATTTCTGCATTGCATTAAAGCAATAAACTACTCGAAGAGATTATGCGCATATGCTCATACATACTTTTAAATGTAAAGTGATGATGATGCCTCCACAGACCGACTGCAAAGCAAGTACAACACGTCCATACTTATATTATACATATTCGTATATCTACAGAATTTTCATTTAATTTCGAGGCAGGGCAGGCCATTCGTTCACTCTGTACTCGAATCCGTCAATACTTTGGGCGTCTCAACCATTCACGCTAGAGCATCGAGAGTCCTGGCGTTTTCATGACAATCCTCGAACCTCATAACCACCGACCATACGGACCGACCGACCGACCATATGTGGACCGTTAACGGAACCACCACAACGGAACGAGTTTAGTTGAACTAGAGCTGAAGCTGAAGCTGAAGCTCAATGAATGAATGTATGTCTGTTTGAAGCTAATTTCTTATCCTTAACCACAATCGAGCAAGCGACGACGATGCCCCAATGTAGGTACCGACGTGATGTGATTTAGGTACGTAAATATAAGCAAAGCCATGACATATCAACAGGACTGCATTCTATTGCTATTAATTTGTAGATCTTTGTGCTGCCGTTTCTGCCGTATCTGAGACGTACTCGTCGTATACGAAAATACCAATAAATTGAGAAATCTATTGAGCGGGAAATTTGCGGTCAGAATTCCATTTCACTACGAAAATTCATTTAAATTTCAGATCTAGTTTATGTACTTACTTTGGAAGGTACCTACTTGAACGGTTAATTATGTACATGACAATAAGCAAATTTAATTGTGTTGTAGAATCAGAAATACAGAGATAGATAGCGGTTAAGATGAATGATAGATAGATATATGTATGTATATAGTTTTATGGGGTTATGATTTCGAAGGCACATTAGTGCCGGCAAAGGAAACATTAGGCAGAAGAAATAGTAAGTAGAAAAGCATGAAAATGTGGAAGAAAAACGGATTGAAGATAGAGAATAAGCCAAGATAGAAATACGAAAGGAACACAGAGTAAAAAACAGTACCACATAAGAACAATAAGATCTCCTTTTGAGCCTTTTTACTATGAAATCTTATTAAAAAATACAAATAATATGCTTTTTTCATAGCGAAATCTTATTAAGTTTTTAAAGAAAATCTTAATATCATGAAAGAAAAAGTTTGTGTTATTATTTCGTGATATTTTAATAAGAAATTCATATTTTTTCCCCCCGAAAAATCATGAAATCAACAAATCTGAATGAAAGTATGAAGAATATTATTTCTTTTATAAAAGAAAAATTCTTATACGAGTATACAATAATATCGTCGGTGTGGCCAGAGCTTTGAGAGTAATATTTTTGCTCTCACGTTTACATCAGATCTATAATTCGTATTAATTTTTTTTTTAAATTGTCAATGTTTATAATGGACGAACTTTGCTTCTTAATTCTGAGTACTTTATGTCTCTATATATAGAATATACATACTTTGCAAAGAAATAACAAATAATAGCATATTACTTTTCAGGCTTTAGCCATGATTTTTTTTTTCATGAGCTTCATCGAACCATTAACCAAGTAAATCGGATGCAATTGACATTAAATTTGAGTATGAAAAAAAGTCGAGTCGATTAGAGTTTGAAATTTTCGAAAGAGAAAATGCACGGATGCACTGATTGGGTTGTACGAAAAGCTCTCGAATTATATTCAAGAAGAATAAACGATAAACGATATCGTAGCAGAGTGTGTATGTACATACAGACAAACATACGAGTATATACGAGCCATGTGCGGGGAAAAAATCGCTTTAAATCCTTTCGAGAAACGCTTCAAAGACATTTCGATAATAGCATTAAAATCAAACGAGAAACGTATAAACCGAACTCTGCAGAGATATTTTTTGCGAGTATAATACTCAATACTCGCCATCTTTGCCATTCTACTATACTTACGTAAGACCATAAATGCGTAAAAGTATGAAAATATGATAAAAAGAAGAAAACGGCTGACTGCGGCATCATCCAAGCGTATTAACAATCACATACAATATAAAAGGTTAAAAATTTATACAGTTCCTGCATAAAAATTCGCCAATTTATCTCTAAAGTAGTAAAGAATGGATGAGAAGTAAAATAATGCTTTAGAAGTAGCCAAATATTTAATCGTAGAAATGCTATTTTAATGATATTTAATGGAATCAATTTTATTTAATATTCCGAAACAGAACTTATCAATGCCAGAATGATGAATGAAAAGCATGATCAAAACTTACTGCTATAAGAAAATAAGTTCAAGCAGCTTTTAAACGTACGAGTATGTATTAAATAAAGGTATAAACAAGGTACGAGTATGTATTAAATATTATACAAAAGAACCTCTTTAAGGTTCCGTTTATAGCGAGAGTCGTTTGTAATGAAGGAGAACGCTTTGGCCTTACGACAAGATGTCATTAATTAATTATATGGTTCTTCTGACACACAACTTCAATTCCATTCACAAACTTCAAGCATACTTTTGAATTGATTGATCAATTCTATTAGATATTATTGGATATTATCTTGATGTGATTGCTGGAATTAAGATATTGAATATCGAGCGTTTTGCGTTTTGTTTGCAAACTTGTATAGGATAGACACTAATGTCTATCTGCTCTTGTTCTTTTGTTAGTTTCGGTCAAAATCATGTAAGTTGGCAAAACTAAACTCCTTGCTATCAATCAATTAGGCCTAATCAATCAATTAGTTATTACTTAGAAATTCTTAGGAGCTCGTCCTTTAACTTTGTCATGTTTTGTCTCATTTTCTATACGATACGGCATCTGACAATGATGCTAAATGATGGTAAGGCAGTAGTAATGCGTTGACATAACCACGATATTAGTAGAATTAAAAAGTTTGGAATCTCTTTTTAGTTTTGGAATCTCTCTCTCTCTCTCCCTCTCTCTCTCTCTCTCTCTCTCTCTGTCTAGCTCTTTCTCTTTTCTAACTCATTCACATGAAAGTATAATACTCGTATGTATGTACATATTTATGTATTTGTTTGCCAACAAAGTTTGCCAACAATTAATAAATCAACTGCTGAGACCTACTTAGAGCAACAGGCTCACGGCCGCCCGTTGCTATTAAGTGATTGCCTTTTCCTGTCACCCTGCAGGGGGTCTATATGACCCACTTGCGAGTACATGTAAAGCGACAAAGCATAACTTCAAAGTTTCAACTGCAAAAAAGTAGCTTTTTCTTTTAGTTGTTGCTGCTGCTGTTGTTTGTTCATTGCTTGCTTGTTTCGGATTTAATCAGTGCGCGCTTTTTTCACCGGCCTGTTCTCTCTCTCTCTCTCTCTCTCTCTATGACACTGGTGAGGCCATGATTTAGAATTTTTTAAAAAGGTAGTAAAGAGTTGAAAACTGAAGAAACTTGACTTGCTTTTTGTTTGTTTCATTCGAAACAATTTTTTTCCTTTTCCTGCGGCCTTTGATAATTCAAATTACTTGAGTTTCTCGCTTTGTAGTTTCCTTTTGCGTTTTATTTCATTCTGAGCGCTCTGCACTTATTAATTATTAAAGGACGAGTTATTCCTTGAAGCGCGCATGTATGTATGTACGTACATACGAGTATATCGGTTTTATGAAATATTTTAATTTCAATTAACTCTGTTGACCCAGCCGGAAAAAAGGCACGAACTCCGGTGTAAACTAAATGAAATTTCTAAATGAAATTTTATTTATTTGTAAAAATATGCTGAGTTTTCATGTCATTTTCTCAGCTCAACATTCAACTTCAATGAAAGCGCAGTAATAAATAAATGAGCTTAACTTTAGAGTAACTTCAGGCGTGAACCATATCGTCTGTGTTCGTCTCTAACTGTGGTTGCTTCCTTTTTCCCGCTTAAAAACCAAACGGTGGCAACGCCAATTAATTAGTTAATTGCTAAACAACAGAGGGCGCCACTTTCAGTTGAAAACAGCCGCACTATGGCTATCGTTTTCGCTGTCGCTGTCGCTGTCAGTTTACAGAATAAATTTTCCTCCTCTTCGTACTCGTCCTCGTCCACGTCCTCGTCCTCGTCTTCGTTCTGTTGGTCTTCTCGTTTCCACTATCAACACCATAAACACCGTCGTCATTATTCTCACAGTGCGCTTTTTGCTAATTACTTTAAATAACTTTTGAATCATGAGTTGCCAATTTTGTTATATATTTAGTTTGCGTTTTCATTGTTTTCTTTGCTGCGATCTCTTTGTTGTTGCAATCGTCCTCGTTGTTCGGTAAACCATGTACCGCATTTGTACGAGAGTAGATTGAGTCTCAACTCAAGGCCGAGCTTGAACCAGAGCCGGAGCCGGAGCCTGAGCCCGGAGCCCGGAGCCCGAGTTCAAGTCTAAGCCTGAACTCAACTACCTTTGAGTTATGTTCAGACAAGTCTAACGGCTGTAGAGTTGTGATGGGTCGAGACAAGGGCGAGGCAGAGACAGAGCCAGAGCCACAGAACGCTAAAACGCCAAAGATTGTTGTTGGTTGGCGAAAAAAACACTTTACACAAAAAGTTACAAGTTTCTGCAGAGTTTGTTGATTCTGCAGCTGTTTGACACAAATTCGCAAAGGCTCTTGAAAACGGTCGAGAGAAACTTTTAAGTTTGTCAACAACAACAACAACAACAACAACAACACCAACGACATAATATAACAAGAGAGACATCAACCATTTCATGTTGATAATGTGAGGAAGAATGTTAGTAGCGCGGCTGGAAACAAGAGATTGTGGGTGGGAAGGGGGGGGGGGTGTGGGGAGTGCGTTTACATTAGCGCCGTCAAGCACACTCTAAAGCGTTAAAATTATTTGTTGCTTGCTTAAAAAAACTGATAATTTTCAGCTTTTACTAACACAAAAACATCATAATTGTAACGCTTGAGGGTACTTTGACGCTAATATAAACTTCCCCCAAAAAAATAAACGTGACGAGACGAGACGTCAGCGAAAAATAGTGAAAGAATAAGAACGAAAAGTTAAGCGAAGGCGAGAGAAAAATATGCCAAAGCATTCAAGTGAAGAAGGACATACTTGTTAATGTTAATGTAATTTGAAGAGTATCCTTTCAAATTAACACAATTTTTCAACATTAAAACTTGAAAAATGGATGCAAAAGAACGATGAAGACTTTAGTTTAGTTTTGTGGCATTTTCATTTATGTTGAGAGGATTTAATTTACGCATAAAAGCTAATCATCTCGAAGCTCATGACAGATTCATTTCATTACTTTGACATAAATTGGTGCACGATATTTCGCGTCATTCTTCTTTCTTCGAAGCACTTTCGATGTATCGATTCGATCGCTCACTTACCGTTCGATTACCCAAATTTTTCACACGACACGTCAACTTAACCGTCTTGCCAACCAGACCGGTGATGTTCGTCGATACACTGGTCTCGAAGGAGGGCCCGCCGGTGCCAGGCGTTGGTATCTCTTGTAGAAAATCGGTAAAGAAGCGTTTCGATGCACCCTCAAGGGAGCCTGAAAGGACATAGAAGGAAACCAGTTAAGAATTGAATCATTAAAGGTATATGAGTTTGCTATAATTTTGATCATGTGATCATTTCAAAAGCATTCATCTGCGTAATTGATCTTCGACAAGCGTTTTTGTTCTTTGTTTTAAAAATATCTTGGTTTTCTTTGAAATGTATTTGCTTATAAAATAATAATATTATCTTAAGTATTTTTAAGATCTCAAAAGAAAGCTTTTCTCAAACTACTAAAGCAATTTCGTCCTGCCGTTTGGGCAGGAAGAGTCAAGTGTCCAAAGTCAAAGGTAATGCGGAAAAACAACAAAAAGGATAAACGGAATAATTTACCTTACTCTCTAAACGTTTTTAAACACGCTTGACAGCAAATAACATCAGCGATAACAATAATAATAATAACAACAACAAAACAACACTAAATTCGGCTCCGGGAAATAACGCCCAAATGAAATAAGGCCCAATTTTTTTTTTATATGAAGATTTGAAATCGTAAAATTTGGGTCTTATTTCATTTTTTTTGGGCTTTATTTCATTTTCAACAAAAACTGAAAATGAAATAAGGCCCACGTTGGGCTTTATTTCATTTTGTTGTGGGCTTTATTTCATTTTTTTGTAAAAATTTTAAAAATTTTGAAAATGAAATAACGCCCAAAATTACGGCGTCGTCTGAACTTTAATGCAGAAATGCAGAAAGACCCTGGATAGAGGAAGGCTTTTCAACAAGGAGATGGTTTTGTTGGCTGAGGGTTTTAATCCCTGCCCCGGCCGAAGGCCGGCACGCAGAAGGACCCTGGATAGAGAAAAACTTTTCAGCAAATAGATTGTTATATCCTCAGCCAACAAAACTATCTCCTTGCCGAAAAGTTTTCTTCTATCCTGGGTCCTTCTGCGTGCCGGCCTTCGGCCGGGGCAGGGATTAAAACCCTCAGCCAACAAAACCATCTCCTTGTTGAAAAGCCTTCCTCTATCCAGGGTTCTTCTGCGCAGGCAAAGTGTTCTTCTGCATGCCGGCCTTCGGCCGTGGCAGGGATTAACACTCTCAGCCAACAAAACCATCTCCTTGTTGAAAAGCCTTCCTCTATCCAGGGTTCTTCTGCGCAGGCAAAGTGATCTTCTGCATGCCGGCCTTCGGCCGTGGCAGGGATTAACACTCTCAGCCAACAAAACCATCTCCTTGTTGAAAAGTCTTCCTCTATCCAGGGTTCTTCTGCGCAGGCAAAGTGTTCTTCTGCATGCCGGCCTTCGGCCGTGGCAGGGATTAACACTCTCAGCCAACAAAACCATCTCCTTGTTGAAAAGTCTTCCTCTATCCAGGGTCCTTCTGCGCAGGCAAAGTGTCTTTCTGCATGCCGGCCTTCGGCCGTGGCAAGGATTAAAACCCTCAGCCAACAAAACCATCTCCTTGTTGAAAAGTCTTTCTCTATCCAGGGTCCTTCTGCACAGGCAAAGTGTCCTTCTGCTTGCCGGCCTTCGGCCGTGGCAGGGATTAAAACCCTCAGCCAACAAAACCATCTTTGCTGAAAAGTTTTCCTCTATCCAGGGTCCTTCTGCGTGACGGCCTTCGGCCGTGGCAGGGATTAAAACCGTCTCCTTGCTGAATAGTATTTGTATATTAACCAGTCCAGTAAGTCCAACAGCTGCTTCGTAGCTAACCCATTTCAGCATTTATCGCAAAATTGGGCCTTATTTCATTTTTTTGGGGCTTTATTTCATTTTTTGGTAAAAATTTCAAAATTTCTTAAAATGAAATAAGGCCCACGTTGGGCCTTATTTCATTTTTTTATGAAATAACGCCCAATTTGGCAAAATGAAATAAGGCCCGCATTGGGCCTTATTTCATTTGGGCGTTATTTCCCGGAGCCACTAAATTCATCCATTTTGTAGGGCGACAAGTTCCTTTTAAAAATGCTGGAATGGTTTGAAAAGGCACAATACACGACCCTTTTGTTAGTTTAAGTTTATTACAGCGATAGTAGCTGTCGTAGTCGTTGTCGTTGTCGTTGTCGTTGTCGCTGCAGCTGCAGCTACTGCCAACGCTTTGTTTTGTTCGCTCGAATGAAATTTTATTAAACAAACAAACACGAAACATGCAATTTTCGCATTTATTCATTCATTCGTTTATGCAAACACAATAATGGTCACAAAAACAAAAAAATCTACCAGCACATATACACACATATAAGTACACATACATATGAGAGCTTATAATTCCATAAAAAAAAATTTCTGATGTTAAACAACTTTAGAAAAATGAACTCATGACATGAATGAGACATAAACAGAGTAAACACAAGCAGAGCAAACTCATATGCATACATATACACACACACACACACACATATTCCATTCCACACATTCCATTGAATTAGTGGAATTTTAGCTGAATAAAATGGTAAAAGCTTCGATTCTATTTGCTTTCGATTCGTATTTCTATTATTAATAATTCGTTAATATTAATTCATATAATTAATAACAATTAATATAATTAATTAATATGATTATTTATAATTAATATAATTAATTTAATATCAATTTAATATTAATTATTAATATTAATTAATAGTACGTTAATATGAATTAATAATAATTGATATTAAGTATTTCTATTCGTAATAATGACTCGTGAATTCATTTTTCATTGAGTTCTTCGGCTCGAAACGTTATAAAAAATGTATTTTTAATTTTACTTTTTTTTGTTTAAATTTTATTTGTTTTTTTTTATTATTATAAACAAATATTGTACTGATAACACTTAAAAAGCCAAAGCTTCAGCAGAAATTGGTTTAAAAACGTACAAGTGTGTAAAGATTTTAAAAAAAAAAAAAAAACATTTTTTTTAAATAAAGAATCTAAAAAAAATTATTAAAAATCCAAAATATTTGAAAATATCATACATACCATAAAATCAAAAACGTTTAAAAAATCAATAGGTTAATAAATCCAAGAAAGGCTATAAATTCAAAAAAGTTTGGAGAATTCAAACTTAAAAAAGTTTATAAATCCAAATTTATAATTTCAAAAGAGGTTAAAAATTCGAAAGAAGATAAAAGCCTACAATAAATATTTGCAAAATTAAAAATTGTAAAAAATCCAAAATTTTTAAAAATATCCAAAAATACCATAAAATCTAAAAAAGGCTGAATAATCAATAGATTAAAAAATCAAAAAAAGAATAGAGATTCAAAAAAGGTTGAGAAATTCGAGTTTACCCGACTCGACGGATCGAAGGATCGAGTAATCAGTATTTTTACACATTAAAATTTTGGAAATTTTCCCGACCGAACACTTGCCCTTGCCCGACCGCCTGCCCTTCGTGCCGACGATGTACAAAATGGCGCATTAAAAGGAAAGCAGAGCGGCGGGTATTCTGAGTATAACGCAACTGCTGCGAGTACTCGTATAATTAAACTTTGAAGCTCACTTGTTTTGAAAAAATCCCTTTCTCTGTTTTTTCTTCCTGCAATCGTTTTCCTTTTGCCGTAATTATAGTGTTGTAATTGTTTTTGGCAACGTTTATCGTCGTCGTCGTCGTTGTTGTTGGTTGCTTTTAGTAATTAGAGTGAATTTTTAAAGAAAATTATTTCGTTCGAAAACAACAACAAAAATACAAAACACATCACAACAACAACAACAACAACTAAAACAACAAACTTTACAATGTTGCTTTGCAAAAATAATGCGGTGTAATTATTTTAATTTTTTTTGTTCTTTTTTGCGCCTTAAATGCAGTCGTATACAAACGAAACGATACGATACGATACGATACGATACAATATAGTAGGTACATACCAGAAAACATTTGTAGGTACATGAGTTTATTTAATGAGTTCTGTTTATGCGTGTATTCTTCGTGTGTGTGTTAATCTTTGATGTATGATCGCGTAATGAAAATTACAACAGTTTAACTACTCTGTCCTTAACCTACTCCCCCCCCCCCCCCCCCCCCCGTCCCCCTCGCTCCCCCACCCCGTACCTTTCATCGGGCCTTTCTCTCACACCAACGCATCAACAACATGCACATACTCGAGGTGGCAAAGCTCTTTTAATCAGAGCTGTTTTAAAATCAACAAAAACAACAACAACAACAACAACAAAAGCAGCAGCAACAACAACAACAACAACCGCATCAACAACAGCAAAGTAAAATTAGTTCAAATGCGCAAAGAAAAAAGAGCAAATAATTATTTACACATTTCAGTTAATTATAGTAATTGGTTTAAATGATTTCACTTAATTTGATTGGGTCTTACTTACTTTCGCCTCAATACTCTTTAATGCCAATAAAATTGATTATTGAAAATTGAAAATCGACTTAAGCCTCTTATTTATTAGATTTCAAACAAATACTAATTAAATTAAATAAAGATTTAAATCTTCTCGAGCGCAGCAGCATCATGAAATCGTACTCTTAGACACAATTCACATTTACAAATAAAAAAAGTTTTATTTACAAATCTACAATACTTAATGCATCAAATACTCATTTTCCAAGAGAAAAAACAAAAATTCGAAAAGCAAGTGGAAAAAACCGCCGAAAGCTGCCAGACAGGCCAGTATGCAAACAAGACTTAAAAAGTCATTAACTGGTTAATTGTTGCTTCACAACGTGCCGGCAGACTATCCAACGGCTATCTACGCTTTTGGCAAGGGCCACCAAAGGGGTGCGCATCAGCTTGTTCGGTGCGAACATGTTCGCAACAAAACCCTTTTTGTTGTGTCACGATTTGTGGAAATGCGCTGTGATTTAGAGAAGAAAAATTGTGGGGGCACCACAATGGATACGACTAGCAAAAAGAAAGAAAGAAAGAGAGAAAGGAAGAGCTGCCAAAAAAAGAACCTCTTCTGTGTTTACCTCACGTAAGCTAATGTTGTTTTTTTCCCTGCATAACGTCGTGCTTCAGTCGAATTAAGGAAATCTTTTGTTGTCTTTCAGCCTCGCAGCACTTGCGTTTAAAGCTTACGTGCTTTTTCTCCCTTTTGCTCCCTTTTCGTCGACTGACTACTGCTTGCGTGAATGCAGAGTCTAAGTGCAGGAGTACCGCAGCGGATGTATGTACATACCTACATTTTATGGATGATTCTCTACGTGCAGGTTACGTTCTTTGCATGCTTAAGTATACAAACAAAGGACATTAAATACAGCAAACAGCGTCATTGTATCTTCAGACAAAGGCATCTTCGTTTGTGTAGGTTTGTGTATGTGCGAACTCAGCACCCTGTCATGGATGGTGCGGTCCCTGTACAGATTTCAGCTTTGTGAACCCGGTCCTATGATGTCTGGCAGTATCTCTACTGTTTCGTATATTTCAGTGGGTACAAAATGGAAACGAGAAAAAGAGCGCGTTAAAAAGAGAGAGACAGGGAGGAAGATAGACAATATAAATAAGAAAAAGACAGATTATAATGAGTTTTGTAACTTGCCATATACTCGTACTCATGCCAAAGGATTATACGCAAGGTTTAACCTAATGAAACTCACGTGACTGAAATATAACAAACTTATTACGAAGTAAATCAAAAGTAAATCTTGACGTCCCAAGATTTAAGCTTCTTCTTCTTTAACAAAAATTTAAGCTTCATCCTTCTTTGATGATGAGAGTAAATGCTTCTCTCAAACCTCAAAATACTACAACACTTTATGAATTGTAGTTATTTTAGTAGCTAATTTCACCATTAAAAAGGGCCCGCTCGATTAACGTTTGGCGAATTGTCGAATTTTATTTTCCAACATCAGGTTAAGGGCCGATTTCACAGTGTCCGGTTAAGTGCTAATCAGGATTTTCAAATGTCAAAATCTCCTACAAATTGACGTTTAAAAGTCGCAATTAGCACTTAAGCGGACATTTTGAAATTGACCCTGAAAGAAACCTCAATTTTTTTAAAGCTTTTTTAAAAATAAGATTTCCTCAAATCGTCTCTTAAAATTCTATTCAAAAAAAGGATGCTTCGCGCGTTCGACCAATCCCGGAGCGTTTATACAAAATCAATGCCTGCAAAAATTTGCACTTTTAAGTACAAACAGAGGACTCTACTTAATCCCTTTGCCATCACTTCTTTCATATTCCCTTTTACTTAATTTAATTTCGCATTATTTCCATAAAAGTAGTTGATATATAAGGACGAGGTCGTACAAAAGAACGAACTGAAAAGCAGCGAAAACTTTCCTTGATGGCATTCAAATGAAATTCACTTCTGCGGATGCTTTAATCACAACACACACACACACATACCACTTTATCTCTCATGAAGTGCAATTTTAAATGAGCCCACTTTCATAAAGATGAAAGGCTGAAAGGAAAATTTTGCTTTCCGCGCAAAACGAGCAAAAAATGCATCTTCAAACTTAACGTTGTCATCAAGAAAAGGGCTCAATGGCTGATTACGGTTTGCGTAGTACTGAAAACTTTCACAACAACCACAACAACCACAACAACAACAGTAACAACAGCAACAGCCATAACAACATCAACGCGAAACGTCGCCGTGTCAGAACCGTGACGGCACCTATGAAAATTGCATGCACTTCTTCTTTTATCATCACCACGAACACGAAGACGCACACAAACCAACGGGCTTGTGGTCTTGTATGTAGGCCCGTTGCTCCTGGTTCCGTCATCGTTGACGCGCGCGGTGCACTTTTAAAACAGAAGTCGTTGACATTCTTGCCGGCGCGAAGTCTTCGCTTGGGCATTTTTAATTCCATTCATCCTACCACCAGGCAGTCAGTGCATCAGTGAGTCCGTCAGACCGCATGTCATACGCGACAGTTAGTCGCAGACTTTTCGCTGACGCTCCACCACCACATTATCCTTAATCCACATTGTCTGCAGACTGCAGCCATTGTTCATCGTTCTCAGCGCTCATCGTTGAGACGGAACGACGGAAGCCCTTTTTTACCCGCTTCTCATTACGCGGTCTTCACATAAAATTCAATCCGATGAGTGTGTACGAGTGTATGCACGTCGCCCAGCATTTAATCAAATGCAGCTGAAGCACTATCCAGAGGCGCGCCAGGCCAATGAAGCCTGAAGTTAAGTGGCTCGGTCCGCTCTGAGTGGCACTTCTTGCCACTACACTGCCTGCCTGCCATCCTGCCTTGCTGCTTTTCGGTCGGTCGGTCGGTCGGTCGGTCTAGCTGCCTTCCTGTGTTCCTGCCTTGCTGCCCGTTTGGGCTCCATCGCATAATCTGCAACAGATATCCGCCGACTTTGTGTTGTTTGGAATCCGGTTAAGCAGGTCGTCCCTTGTTGGGTTGGTTGAAGGACGGAGGGAACGGGGGTCTCTCTTGGCTACTGTTCCTGCCGCGTTCTGTGCATTTTTGTTCTTGCGACTTTTTTGTTGTAATTCTGCTGTAGCTTTTATTCCGGTTACAGTTACTCAATTCGCGCGTACCACATCCATGCTCTCAACCATATGCAGCGCCTGCAGCACGTCCTTACCAAATGCTTGATGTATGATTCTGCAGCAATGTCTGGGCAAAGGAGCGTGAGCGAGGCTGGCTCCTTGAACGTTAAACCTTCCACTTCCTTTTAATGTTTAAATTCGAAAGGAAAGAGACAAAGCTTAAAAACGGAAAGTATATTTGGATTTTTTTTTAAAAATTCAAGTGAATACCAAGAGAACAACGATAAGGCTGCAAATTTAATCCTATTATTGGCATATTTTAATCGCTTCAAAATCGATAGATGCCATCAGGAATTGTTTGGGGTGGCCTCTTTTGACCAACTTTTTTTACAAATAACAAAATATTTGCGCATGATGCTGATGTTCCAAAGTATGTATTAATGCGTGTGCAGGAAGCATACAATATTTATAGAAATATACGCATAAGAATGCAAATAAAAGCAAAATAAGCGGGGGAAATGGTGAGCCACTACAACACGGCATGCCAGTGACCAAGAAATGTCGAATTCCATTCGACAAACCCAATGAAATCTATACCAGATGAGCGTCATAACGATCTCAGGAACTTAGCAGGTATGTCAGCTCTGCTACACGAAGACCACCTCACCATCACCGCAGGAGATTGCACCATTGCCCGGGATGTCGAGCAACGGGAACGTGGTACTAAAACTTGTGTTGATTCCTTCAATGAAGACCGACAGTATGTGAGGTATGTGTGTACAACATGGTGCACTTGTCTCTAACAAATTTCATCATATCTTCAAAGCATGCCATCAAATGACAGCAGACAAATTAATTTCCTCTGCTCTTATTCATTACCGGATTCCTTTTTACCCTCACATTCTTCTACGCATTCTTAATAAATACCATAGTACTTCCTTGCTTTACGTCATCGATATGATGGGAACGTTGTCGTTGCGATGTTCATGAGCAAGATTTTCCCAGTTTTGCGCGATCTCGTCTCATTTGTAGACTATGTAGTCTAATTGCAAACAAATTGCAAACAAATTGCAAACAATTGCGAACACATTGCAAACAAATTGCAAACAATTGCGAACAAATTGCAAACAATTGAAAACAAGCTGCAAACAGTTGCGAACAGTTGCGAACATATTGCAAACAATTGCAAACAAATTGCAAACCAATTGCAAACCAATTGCAAACAATTATAAACAAATTGCAAGAGAATTGCAAACAAATTGCAAACAATTGCAAACCAATTGCACACAATTGCAAACAAATTGCTCGTTCTCGAATCTAGTCTCGATTGCAAAAAAATTGCAAACAATTGCGAACAAATTGCAAATTATTGAAAACAAGCTGCAAACAGGTGCGAACATATTGCAAACAATTGCAAAAAAATTGCAAACAATTGCAAACCAATTGCAAACAAATTGCAAACAATTGCAAATAATTGCAAACAAATTTCAAACAAATTGCAAACGAATTGCAAACAATTGCGAACAAATTACAAACAATTGCGAACAAATTGCAAACAATTGAAAACAAGCTGCAAACAAGCTGCAAACAAATTGCAAACAAATTGCAAACAAATTGCAAACAAATTGCAAACAATTGCGAACAAATTGCAAACAAATTGCAAACAATTGAAAACAAGCTGCAAACAGTTGCGAACATATTGCAAACAATTGCAAACAAATTGTAAACCAATTGCAAACAATTATAAACAAATTGCAAACAAATTGCAAACAATTGCAAACCAATTGCAAACAAATTGCAAACAAATTGCAAACGAATTGCACACAAATTGCAAACAAATTGCAAACAAATGCACACAAATTGCAAACAAATTGCAAACAATTGCAAACGATTTGCAAACAAATTGCAAACAATTGCAAACGATTTGCAAACAAATTGCAAACCAATTGCAAACCAATTGCAAACAATTGCAAAAGAATTGCAAACGAATTGCAAACAAATTGCAAACAAATTGCAAACAATTGCAAACTAATTACAAACAATTGCAAACAAATTGCAAACGAATTGCAAGCAATTGCAAACGCATTGCAAGCAATTTCAAACAATTGCAAACAAATTAAGACGAGCTCTGCAAGTTCGTCTCTCGTCTATGCAAAACGGACTATATAATCCACATTTTAAGCGTGGAATTTTGTGTTAAAGAAAACATTAAAAAACATTTTTTTATTGTACTCGTGTACGGTTTTTACACTCAGCTTGCAGACACATTTCTTAACAAAAAAATTACTCAAAGCGAAAGTAACGGCAAACACAAACTTTTTTCGTCTTTTTATCATATTTTTGTACCATAAACTAAATGCTCGTACTGTTTTTAATTTCTAAATCTAGAGTGCTGAAGATACCAGCAAAAAAACTCAGCTGCCATTCGTTGGTTTTTCATTCAAATAACTTTATCATTTCTCACCTTTATTCTCGCCCCGCTCTAGTGTCCGCACTTTCCTGCCAAAGCATTACTCTCCAGCTGCCACCGAAGCAGCTCTCTCGCGCCGCAATCTCTTCTCTCTTCGAAGCTTTGAGTTAACTACGATATGATGCAAGAGGTTTTTGTGTCAAGTTCATAAAATACATTTTCCGAAGCTTTTAAAAACATTTCTCCTACTCTTTTTATTGTTGCGGGTAAACTAACATTTTCACAGATCCTTACAAACGCCCACATAAATCACGAGGGGGCCAAACTGGGTTAAGGGTGCTTTTGTGAACGCGTGTGTGCACGGAATAGTTGTATGTTTACAGCTACAACTACAAGAAGTTGGTGAAAAAGGAAGGCCAAAGGCGCTGCAGGAGGAGCAAAAAGATGCTCTTTCCTTCATTCGTAAAAAATTTAGCAGTGAATACATATGTATACATACATATGTACGTATGTAGGTATAGCGAGGAGTAGAATATCCTATATAATTGGCACCACTTACAGCAGTACCAGGTGCAGCTACTGATAATTCGGAAAATAAATCTTCTTATAAATTTCATTTTCCGACACTTGCACTAGATGCACTAGAAGAAAAAAAAGGCAGTGCGGTTTCTTTTGGTTCAGTTGAGTTAAGTATTATTTAATTAAGCACGAGCACTATACAATAATGGTGGAGCAAATCGGACATGACTCTGGCTTTCTAATAGACCTATATTAAAAAGAATTATAGAAATTATAGAAATTTTAAATTAAATTAAACTCAAAATCTTGTGATCCCACACGCCAGACCACGTGCACGTCCACGAGAACGTTCTTAGAAAATTCTCCTTTAGTAAACCTTTAGATAATTTTGCCAGACAAGGGTTAATGTTTTAAAAATGTGGCAATACTCGCAGTAAGTATTCTTTCAATTGAATATTTCATTTATTCTGTATAACATGTGCCCCGAATTGTCTTTTCGAAGGCCTCTACTTTGTTTTTATAAAAAAAGTAAACCGCAAATATCATTGAAAATACCTCGGTGGAGTATATACAATGGTTAACATGCTCTACGCAACGTTTTTGAGATTTTGTAGTTTAAATAAATGAACAAAGTCGATATAGTCAGCAGGCAGCAGGCTTTGGCAAGGATTGCGAGGATTCCACACTTATGCATGGAAACTCTTAACAACGTAATTCAGCGGCTTTAAACCACCCCGAAAATGCTTTCAAGCGCAGGAAAACATAAAAGCAGAAAAAACTCAAGGCAGGAGACATTCTCAAAAGAGAAATAAAAATGTCTGCCAAGAGCAACGACACAAACGGCGACGACGGCGGCTACTTGTTTTTCACTGAAGTGTTTTAAAGCACGCTTCAAACAAACAAACAGTTCGGGGGCCTGTAGAGCGAGCGAATGTCAAAGAGAGGGAGAGAGAGACTGAAAGAGAGATAGACACAGGCTCGTATATGTATGTATGTATGTATGTATATTTATAGAGCAATAAAAGGAACATAAAAGGAAAATAATTGCAAGCAAATTGCAAACAATTGCAAACAAATTGCAAACAAGTTGCAAACAATTGCAAATAAATTGCAAACAAATTGCAAACAATTGCAAACAAATTGCAAACAAATTGCAAACAATTGCAAACAAATTGCAAGGAAATTGCAAACAATTGCAAACTAATTGCAAACAATTGCAAACAAATTGCAAACAATTGCCAACAAATTGCAAATAATAATTGCAAACAAATTGCAAACAATTGCAAACTAATTGCAAACAATTGCAAACAAATTGCAAACAATTGCAAACGAATTGCAAACAATTGCAAACAAATTGCAAATAATTGCAAACAAATTGCAAATAATTGCAAACGAATTGCAAACAATTGCAAACAAATTGCAAACAATTGCAAACGAATTGCAAACAATTGCAAACAATTGCAAACAAATTTCAAACAATTGAAAGAATTAAAACATCATTCTTTCTAAACAATCATTATTTGAAGTTTTTGGGAGATTTTGTATTAAAAACAACTACAAAACATAACTCATTAAACATCGTACTAAAACTTTTTTGCCTTTAGCCATCACTACTACTGAATTTTTTTAATTTTTTTTCAGAAAGCATTAATTTAAAATAATATTAATCATTTGTTATTCAGAAAGCATCAAATGAAAATATATTCAGAAAGCATTGAAAATGAAATAGCATCAATTTTTCCAATACTTATACCGACATACATAAAAAAGGTTGTGGCTGATTAAGGAATAATGTAGCATAAGTACATATGTATGTATTACTTATACAGATATTAAAACAAGCTATACTACAGATAATCGATAAAAATTAGACGACTAACGATAAGAGTACGATAACGAATTGTTGAAATGATGAAACTGATAAAAATGGTTTTTAAAATTTTTTTTTTTTTTATAAAATTAAAATATATGAAGTTTTTTTTATGTATTATGTATTTTAAATACATACATAAATTTTAATTTTTATGGTAGCTGCCGACATATAAGTATACGCATACAATGTTATTTTTTTGTTTTAAAAAAATTAAGGTATTTTTAGAATGTTCATGTTAAGACGTAATCTCAAAAATGAAACTTTAATAATATAATAATATGGGCTATGGTAAACTCATGCGATAGCGTTATATCACCCTTGTATCAAGAAGGGCTACAGAGGGCCTCGTCTCAAACGAATTACAAAAATTAAGACCGAAAGAGCGAGAAAGCGAGAGAAAAAAAAGCAAATTTGAAAACCTATACCGAACCTATACCTATTTGCATTCGAAACTTTTCTTTAATTACAAAACCATCCGCCAGAAAATTATCGTACATCGAAGTATTATAAAAGTCATCGTTGAGAACCTTGTTTTCCATTTCGCTCGTAATAAATTTCTATTTATGTTAATATACGTATAACCGATTAAAGTTAATACCTCAAAGCATACCCGTTCGTTACGAAACTAACGAGTCAACAGGCCTTTTTCAAGGCCTGGGAAAATCAAATAACTTCTACTATTATTGATTCTTGCTGATTTATCGCAAGCAATCCATCGCAAGCAATTCATCGCAAGCAATTCATCGCAAGACAAATTCATCGCAAGACAAATTCTCGCGCAGCAATTCATCGCAACAGGAGTTCATCGCAAAAAATTTTTTGCGAGCCGAAGCAGAATAAAAAAAATTTTTTTTTTCGCGCGATTTTAAAAATCAATTTTACTGCTTCCGCCAAATAATTTGAGAAAATTGTTCAAGAAACTGAAAAAGTGAGTTTTTACTATTTTTAAAATTTGTGCCTAACTTGCTAATTTCATATATTTCGGTGATGAATTATTAAACATTTTTCAAAATTTTCTTGTGATTAGTTGTTAATACGATGAATTGCTGTTGCGATGAAATGCTGTGCGATGAATTTGCCTTGCGATGAATTGCTGCGCGATGAATTACTCGCAATGAATTGCTTGCGATGAATCAACCGGGTACCACTATTTTTTACTTCATGTGACATTGTTTTAAGTGACAATCTGTTCTTCTATTCTCAATCTACTTTTCTATACTAATATTAATAAACCTTAATGTTTTTTCGTTCAAATGCGGTTGTCGTAGATCATTACCACATTTCGATCGTGGGGGCAAGCTCCCCTCTAGTAGGAGTATGATAGAAATTTCACTTTGATAGATTTCGATCGTGGGCCGTCGACACTATTGCGAATAAAAGAACGCCTTCTTTAAATCTTATCCATACTGTTTTTATCAGCAATCGACTACAATTATAACTTTTTATAAGGCTTTACCTTATTATGCTCTGTATAAGTATTTGTACCTAATGTATCGAACATTTTTTAAAATATGAATTGTTCGACGTGGATTTAGTTTATTCGCTGAACAACTTCCTTCCTTTTAAAACTCATAATGAACTTCGGAATTGTGCTCGGGCTATTTCATTTGTCAATTATCGGGACAGTCGTGGGAGAGGGCAGAATAGTTAACGGCAAAGGGGCCCGTCCTGACCAATTTCGGTATATGGTCGCCGTTGAGGTAGCAAAAGAAGTGAATCCTCTATTCTGCGGAGGATCCCTGATTGCCAACAACTGGGTTTTGACCGCTGCTCATTGCGTTGAAAAGTAAGTATCGCAGTAGTCGTCAAAACGGTCAACTATGAAGACGTTTTTAGAGATTTGTTTCTGTCATTTAAAATATTCGGAACTTCTACAGTGCCATTTTCGCGTCTGTTTACTTGGGCGACATCATTTTGGAAGAATCTAATGCCGCTTATATCATCCGGCCAAGGGATATACACATCAATCCAAACTTCAACAGTGATACACTGGCTGATGATATCGCTCTGCTTAAAATTCCTTACACCGAATTTTGCGATTCTGTTTCACCGATCTCGATCGCACAATTCAATTCTGAAGAAACGAGTTATTGTGGGCAAATCGGCATCACCAGTGGATGGGGCTACACAGCGGATCGCGGCGAATTGGCGTTACATTTGCAATGGGGTCGAATGAAAATCACTGGGCATGATCTATGTAATAAATGGTTACCAGTGCGTCCGAGCCATCAGATCTGTGTGGATACGAGGTCTTATGTTTCTCCTTGCTACGGAGATTCTGGTGGTCCTCTCATTTTGGAATCCTCCGGTGAATTAATTGGCGTTTCATCTTTCGGCGTAGGCCCCTCTTGCGAATTAGGCACCCCCGAAGTTTTCACTCGAGTGTCGTCTTATATAGATTGGATTAAATCCACAACCGGTATCCCGTAACGATTTGGGGTATAGAAATATTCAAGCAAAATTAAAATCGGCCTAATGCATCTTAAATATATAAAAGTGTATATATCTATGTATGTGGTCAGTACCATCATCTCTATCGCACCGTTCCTATTCCAAGGGATATTAGGATAGCGCCTTACATGTGCTGTACGCATACAATTTACCAGTTTACAACTTAATGGTTTTTCTAGTTCTTTCGAAAGTTCAAAATTATAATAATTTTATAAATTAAATAATTAGAAACAACCAAGACATCGAGCCAGAACATGGATTAACAATCAGAAATACTACGCAATACCACGGAATGAATATTATATTGAAATATCCAATTATAATGTTCACTGAATTTGAACTGGTTTTCATGCCTTTTTTACAGTAAAACGTGTAAGACGTTATCTTTATATTCCTTACAATAGGAATATATGTATCATATATCTATACCTCTATATACCTTTATATTAATATAATAAAGCTGAATGCTTGTTTTTTCAAATACGGTTTTCATAGATCAATTTTACATCTCGGGGCGGGTTGCGGGGCGAGTATACTCCAGAATCATATAAATTTAATTTCGATAAATTTCGATCGTCGACATTTTTGCGTCGTTTAAAGAGAATAAAATAGGTCTAGCGCAGTTCTTATCAGCAGTCGAGTACAGTGGAACCTCGGTATACGTCTGCTGTGGAATACGTCGAATTCAGAATACGTCCTGTTTTGACGAAAAAATATACGACTTGGTATACGACTTTATTTCGGTATACGACTAATGGCTCAGTTTCATAGGCTCCGTTTGCGTGCGTATCCGTCAGAAATCCGTATCCTGAGGAAAAGACAAACACAGGGTTCTTTGGAAAGATTTTTATTAAAATTTGAACGTTATTTAAATAATACATACAATAACACAATATAACTTTAAAAATTAAATGTATTTTTTATTAATGTGCTTAAGAAGATTTTTTTCTAACATGAAAACGGATTAATCATTTTTACATTACTTCTTATAGGAAAGGTTGGTTTGGTATAAGTCCAAGCATCCGGAACGGATTAATGTCGTATACCGAGGTTCCACTGTATATCTAATAACACATTTCCAAATTACTTTATTGCCCTGTGTGAGCAACTTACACTGTTCTGTGTACTCGTATTAAAGTATTGTGTGCTGTGTTCTAATGAAAAATTTCGTATAATATGAGATGTTCCACGTGGATTTAGTTTAGTCGCTGAACAACTTTCTTCCTTGTAAAACTCATAATGAACTTCGGAATTGTGCTCGGGCTATTTCATTTGTCCTTTGTCTGGACTGTCGCAGGAGAGGGCAGAATATTTAACGGACGAAAGGCCCACACTGGCCAATTTAAACATATGGTCGGCCTGAATATAACGAAAGTACTTGGTTCAGAATTTTGCGGAGGATCCCTGATTGCCAACAATTGGGTTCTGACAGCTGCTCATTGCGTTGACACGTAAGTATAGCAGTACGTAGTCGTGAAAACGGTCAACTATGAAGACGTTTTTAAAGAAATGATTCTGTCATTTAAAATATTCGGATCTTCTACAGTGCTATTTTCGCGTCTGTTTACTTCGGAGCCATCATTTTGGAAGAATCAAATGTCGGTTATATTATCTCGCAAAACAACATAGTCATCAATCCAAAATTTAACCGTGACGCACTGGCTAATGATATCGCTCTGATTGAAATTCCTTACACCGAATTTTGCGATTCTATTTCACCGATCTCGATCGCACAATTCAATTCTGAAGGAATGAGTTATTCTGGGGAATACGGTGTTACCAGTGGATGGGGCGTCATAGGGGATCGCGGCGAATTGGCCTCACATTTGCAATGGGGTCGAATGAAAATCGTTGGACATGATCTCTGTAATAAATGGTTACCAGTGCGTCCGAGCCTTCATATCTGTGTGGATACGAGATCTTATGTTTCTCCTTGCTACGGCGATTCTGGTGGTCCTCTCATTTTGGAATCCTCCGGTGAATTAATTGGCGTATCATCTTTCGGCGTAGGTCCCTCTTGCGAAATAGGCACCCCCGAAGTTTTCACTCGAGTGTCGTCTTATATAGATTGGATTAAATCCACAACCGGTATCCCGTAACGATTTGGGATATAGAAATATTTAAGCAAAATTAAAATCGGCCTAATGCATCTTAAATATATAAAAGTGTATATATCTATGTATGTGGTCAGTACCATCATCTCTATCGCACCGTTCCTATTCCAAGAGATATTAGGATAGCGCCTTACATGTGCTGTACGCATACAATTTACCAGTTTACAACTTAATGGTTTTTCTAGTTCCTTTCAAAGTTCAAAATTATAATAATTTTATAAATTAAATAATTAGAAACAACCAAGACATCGAGCCAGAACATGGATTAACAATCAGAAATACTACGCAATACCACGGAATAAATATTTTATTGAAATATCCAATTATAATGTTCACTGAATTTGAACTGGTTTTTATGCCTGCAGCAAGACGTGTAAGACCTTATCTTTATATTCCTCACAATAGGAATATATGTATGTTATGTATATCTATACATCTGTATGTTAATATAATAAAGCTGAATGCTTGTTTTTTCAAATACGGTTGTCATAGATCAATTTCACATCTCGGGGCGAGTATACTCTATTATCATATTAATTTAATTTCGACAAATTTCGATCGTCGACATTTTTGCGTCGTTTAAAGAGAATAAGAGAGGCCTAGCCCAGTTCTTATCAGCAATCGAGTATATCTAATAACCCATTTCCAAACTACTTTATTGCCCTGTATGAGTAACTTACACTGTTCTATGTACTCGTATTAACGTATTGTGTTCTGTGTTCTCTTTAGAAACTACGCTAATCAAAAATTTCGAAAATCGTAATTTCGAAATTTCGTATTTCGAAGTGTTCGACGTGGATTTAGTTTAGTCGCTGAACAACTTTCTTCCCTGTAAAACTCATAATGAGCTTCGGAATTGTCTTCGCACTATTTCATTTGTCCTTTGTCTGGACTGTCGCAGGAGAGGGCAGAATATTTAACGGACGAAAGGCCCACACTGGCCAATTTAAACATATGGTCGGCCTGAATATAACGAAAGTACTTGGTTCAGAATTTTGCGGAGGATCCCTGATTGCCAACAATTGGGTTCTGACAGCTGCTCATTGCGTTGACACGTAAGTATAGCAGTACGTAGTCGTGAAAACGGTCAACTATGAAGACGTTTTTAAAGATTTGTTCCTGTCATTTAAAATATTCGGATCTTCTACAGTGCTATTTTCGCGTCTGTTTACTTCGGAGCCATCATTTTGGAAGAATCAAATGTCGGTTATATTATCTCGCAAAACAACATAGTCATCAATCCAAACTTTAACCGTGACGCACTGGCTAACGATATCGCTCTGATTGAAATTCCTTACACCGAATTTTGCGATTCTATTTCACCGATCTCGATCGCACAATTCAATTCTGAAGGAATGAGTTATTCTGGGGAATACGGTGTTACCAGTGGATGGGGCTACACAGCGGATCGCGGCGAATTGGCGTTACATTTGCAATGGGGTCGAATGAAAATCACTGGACATGATCTATGCAATAAATGGGGACCAGTGCGTTCGAGCCATCAGATCTGTGTGGATACGAGAGCTTATGTTTCTCCTTGCTTTGGCGATTCTGGTGGTCCTCTCTTACTGGAATTCTCCGGTGAATTAATTGGCGTTTCATCTTTCGGCGTAGGCCCCTCTTGCGAATTAGGCACCCCCGAAGTTTTTACTCGAGTGTCGTCTCATATAGATTGGATTAAATCCAAAACCGGTATGCCGTAACAATTTGGCGTATATCCATGCAAAATTTAAATCGGCCTAATGCATGGCAAATATCGTATATAAAAGTATATACATATATCGTACATTTGTGCTCAGTATCTGTTTACTAATGTAATAAAGCTGAATTGACTTGTTTTTGTTCGTCTTTTATTTGTTTGTACGCGATAAGGAGCTGCACAAGATAGCTTGAAACGACATTCAAGATATAAAAAAAATGTTGAAGTGTTGACAGCAGCGCTTTTGTATTGCTTTCGGATCAATCCGTGACTGCCGAAAGCGCTGCTGACACAACACGATAGGGAGAAACTTCGCGTCGTACTTTTGAGTTTGTGGAATCGTAACAAATCATTAAGAAAAAAAGGAAAAAGAATATAAAACACATATACCAATACACACACACACACACACACTCCCACATAAATGAAACTCAAGACAACAAATCCGATCCATAAACTATACTTGAGAGTCAGTACACGAAGGTGCAGAAGCAGCAGCAGCAGCAGCTCAAGGATACCCGCGCCGATAACATACTGTACATACTGTAACAGCAGGTCACTCTGTACCTTCAGGATCACTTACTCACACTGAAGCAAGTACGAATTTCTCGACTGTCGTGAGAGTACAGCTGAGACGATAAGAGTAATTGGAATGTCAGCATTAAAGGCACCACCGGAAGCCGGATGGAAGGCATAGCAACGATATACTCGCACATACATACGTGCGTACGAATTCATATAACATGATGTCACATGGTCGCATGGTTGACAACGGTCGCGACAAGGACCGTTGGCCGTTGGTCATTTGGTTCAAACCATAGACATACGAACTGGTAAAAAATCCAGCCTGAATGATGGATGGAGGACCAAAAAGGACAAGAGCAATGACAAAGCAAGAATCAGAAACGGATGGAGAAGTGAAATAATGATTGAGTGCTTTCATTTTGACACAAACAACTAAAAAAGGCTCAATATAAGTAAACAAAAATAATTTCTATTTAAAAAAACTGTCAAAGAATCACAGAGAGCAACAAGGTTTCATACAATTAAGTGTACGTATGTATTATTATACAGTATCAAGTGTGCACAAAGGTTGGAAACGCCAAGCATGATGACCTTCTTAATGCTGGCCAAAGAATATTATTGACTCAGTTAGCTTCTGAGTGGACTGCGTTTCACAAACAGCATATAAAGATGGTCTATGTCCCTTCTAATGGACTGACGGCAACACTAACTAACCGACTTGTCACCGACTCGATGACAAACGGTCTGGCTGGATGAATGGACTGTCAAATGACACACTGGTCGGCCACAAACTGTTTCGGCTGGTTCATGTCTGTACAACTGCATGCATTCTGAGTGTATGCATGCATACACTGACGCATTACACATATGTGTGAGTACATAGTTTCTGTCCATTGAAGAGAGACTACTTGTATCGTACAGGTTAGAAGTTTTAGAGCTCACTTTTCTGCTTTTCCTCTCTCTATATGCATTGGTTTTTAAACCTCCTTCACTTTTAGTTGCTGAGAGTAAAAAGCTTGTGTTATGGTTTATTCATTGCCATCATCATCATCATCATCATCATCATCATACTTAGACATTCATCTCATCTCAATGATCTCAATCTCTGGTCAAGTATCGTACCAAAGGCCTTTATTAGCTCATGCATGGACAGCATACAATTGACTATGAAAATATGCACAATTATTCGTTCGAAATGGGAGTGAAAGGGAGGATTGATAGAACTCGTCAAGAAAGAGAAAGAAACTAAAAGAGAGATACTATTTCAGTTTGAAGGATGATTTGTATATGTTTCCATATAAAATGCAATTGACTCAAAAAATATTGCCGACAGACTGTCCACGTCACTTAGAATACGGCCAAACAGTCACATACCGACATAAAAGATGGCGCACCCTGTATAATGCTCTATGAATTGAATAATACTCGCGCTTAAGGCAGTTCAAAAAAAGAAAAAGAAAACAAAGCAAATACATTCAATAGTATTTCCTTGCTTACCTCAAGGCTAGATAAAACCTTGTTCAATAGAAACAAATAATAGTCGAAAAAAATCAACAAAGGATGCTGCATCAACGTGACCGATTTGTCTGTAAACTAAATCGATCAAGAAGAGAGGAAAATTCGTTTTAAAGTACCATAATAATGATAATTGAAAAACCCATTCATTTATTTATTACAGACTTTACAAAATGTTCATACAAATTCGAAAATAAAAAAATTATTCTTCAAATTGAAGAAAGGAAAAAAATTTTTTAAGAGAGGATGGATTAAAACATGCAATAATTTTCAATATATTAATATAATATTAATTAATATTATATATTCTATCGGCAACAAAATTTCTTACGCATGCAATATAAAGTATAATATTGTACAATACGAAATCAATGTCAGTGTCGTTTATCAATTAATAATCGTCTGCAGCTGTCGTCACCGAACTTCGTAAATAAAGCCTGCTAACACAAGATTGGCACTAATTAGCCAATCTAAGAAGATAATGACAGCTTTAATTTAAACTTTAGCTATATCGTAGTTGTACATATATACATACATATATGTATATATATTTGGATTTTCCTGTCAATTAGCTTTAGCGTAGAGAGAAAAAAAACTTAGAATGTTAGAGCAATGATATTTAAAATCACACAATTCGATAATATTTTAAAGCAAAATTCAGATTAATTATGTATCAAATTTTAGTATTTTTAATTTACTTTTTCGAAGATTTTTGCTGAACTGAATTGGAAATTTAGAAAAAGAAACCATCACGTTCAGGTTTCGAGATTTTGGGGTTTTTTCAAGTTTTTCTTTCTAAACAAATAAATTACTCACCGGCGTAAGTAAGAAGTACCCATAAAATCAGTAACGATTGCGTTGCCATGTTGTCGTTGTTGCTGTTGTTGTATTTTTGTAATTGTTCTTGGTAGAGCTTACGAATGCTTGTTTTGTTGCCTTCAAATTGTTGCGTCTAATAAAGCTGGACACGTATAATACTTCACAAGTGCGTTATTGGCCTGTGCCTTTTGCTTGCCTCTCTTTACCCCTTGCTGCCCTTTATGGCGCCTTCGTTGCCGACTCCTTTCCCACGCAACAGCGCGCAACTGACTCGTTTCTCATTTCTTTGAGGCAATTTAGTTACTCGATACGTTGGCCACGTTGCCGGCCATTGCCAACGCCATTAATGCCCTTTTAAATTAGCGAAAAATACTGTGTTTATAATACCGTAATGGTAAGCGTCGATCGAAGTCCAGCTGTTCTTCGGCGTTCTTAACGAGAGCATGCCGCATTCGCAGCGACTGCGGTACATGCTGTATGACGCTGTAGCTCCGGCCGAGCGTATGGCGCCGGTACTAATACGCAGCGTCTTCTTGTGGTAATAGCAACAATTTTGTCATGTTGTGCTAGTTGATGGCGCAGTCATTGTTGTTGCTGTTGTTGTAATGTACATGTTTATCGCATTTAATGTTGTTTACATTCGTTAAACTCGCCTCGCTTCCTTGGCGTCACTCCATTTTCATCAGTTATATCGCGGTTAACATGGTAACATGGCAACTCTAGCTAATGAGCGCTGAAAAGGCAAAAAGAAACGAGGAAGAAACCGAAAAGGGAAAAATTAATTAACATGTTGTACACATCGATTACGAATATGAGCTATGTTTTTTGCTATGAATTTTCTTTTAACGATAAATAAGAGCTCTCCTTTCCTTAAGGGCCCTCTCTCTCTCTCTCTCTCTCTCTCTCTCTCTCTCTCTTCGCACGACAACCTCGATAACTACAAAGTAGGTACATAATGCAAGGTAATACGTATGACAAACGTCTCGGAAGAGTTGTAGCAACAGTAACAACAACGGCAATTGCGCAATGTCATACATTATCAAGTGACCGAAGAAGTCACCTTGGAGTAATGTGGCACATGTGGCACTCGCACGGGCTGACATTGCTGTTGTCGGCACGTGTTGTGGGTCGGCCCCATAGCCGTAAGGCGCACATGGAGCCAGCCAGCCGCGCTCCATTCGATGCGGTTACAGGCTTGAGTTATGATCGCTGTCCGTAGCATTAATTTTAAAATGTTTTCCGTTGTCGTTGTCGTTGTCGTTGTTGTCCTTCCGTCCGTATCGAGAAGATATGGGTTTATGTATGAAAAAAGTTGCTGTTGTTGTTGTTGTTGTTGTTGTTGTTAATACTATTATTGTTTTGGATAGTAGTTGTAATGGTAGATGGTAGATGGTTGTTGTTGTTGTTGTTATTGCTGATGGCAATTTCCTTGCGTATATACTCGTACTCGTATACACTCATACATACATAGTTACATACGAGTACAATATTTTTTTTTTAATTTATTTTTCTTGCTTACTGCTTGCCCTGAGACTAACCTCTGTACTCTTCCTCTTCTTCCTTTTAAATTTTGTGATAAATTTCGCTTTGGGTATTTTTATAATTTTATGGTTTTGAATTATGACAGTCGTTCCTCGGCTTGGCTCGCATTTAATGTATTTGTTGAAGCAATTTGTCAAAAGAAAATATACGAGTAACCGCATGTACCGCATGTGACCCATGACCAGTGACCTCTGACCTCAGACAAGAGCTCCCTCAGCCATGAAAGCCATCAAGAGCAAAATGAAGAGTTAAAAGCTACTCAGGGCACCGCACCGCACCGCAGCGCGTGCTCTTGCTACAAGTGCATAATCGTACACAACACAACAAAAAAATCTGCTGAAAAATGACAAGAAAAACAATAATTCTTTAATCAGTCAAAATAATGGATTCCTTACGATGATCATCGTGATTTCGTGATATTAAAGCAAATGAGAAGAAATCGAGAAGAAAATGCGGAAACAATGATTAGCTCCCAAAAAGCTATACGATCTGAAAGTTTTAACCAGTAATGAATTTTTATGGTCTTCAGAATCTTTAGTAGGATAGTTTTTTTTTGTAGAAATGTAGAAAACCTTTGGAACATAATTCAGTTAGGGAGAGATATAGTGCACAGATATATATTGCTTCTAACTGAAAATTATTGCTTCCGAAATGACGATAACAATTTGTACCGGTGAAAATAAAAACAATCACTATAATTAGCAGCATTAAGAGCTCACGATACTCATGAATATTTTGATTATTTTATCAATAAACCGCATAAATCTGATGTTAATGAAGGCGGCGATGGTGAATCAACAAAAATAACAATAATAATAGATAACAATTCGTTGATAAATTAGATAATTGCTAAGAAATTGCCATGACGCCGTCATAAATTTTGCTTTGCATTAATATTATATACATATATTATAGTATATACTCACAATTATTAAAGAAATTTTCTTTGTAATTATGCAATAAAAGCATGATAGAAGCCCATTCAAGTAGCTGTAGTTCTTTGTTTTTTCTCCATAACGCTTTTCTCTCGCGTAGCTTTAACCCATTTTCGTTTACACTTTTTTCAGTTGTTTTTTTTTAGAATTTTTTAATTCAAGAAAAATTCTGGAATACAAATAAAAATTGTTGATATTAAACTGAAAAATTTTGATATTAAACTGAAAAATTCTGAAATTGAACTGAAAAATTCTGAAATCAAACTAAAAAACTCTGAAATTTAACTGAAAAGTTTTGAAATCAAACTGAAATATTCTGAAATTGAACTGAAAAATTCTGAAATTAAACCGAAAAATTCTGAAATCAAACAGAAAAACTCTGAAATTGAACTGAAAAATTCTGAAATTGAACTGAAAAATTCTGAAATTAAACCGAAAAATTCTGAAATCAAACAGAAAAACTCTGAAATTGAACTGAAAAATTCTGAAATTGAACTGAAAAATTCTGAAATCAAACTGAAAAATTCTGAAATCCAACAGAAAAACTCTGAAATTGAACTGAAAAATTCTGAAATCAAACTGAAAAATTCTGAAATCCAACAGAAAAACTCTGAAATTGAACCGAAAAATTCTGAAATTGAATTGAAAAATTCTGAAATCAAACTGAAAAATTCTGAAATTGAACTGAAAATACTGTAATACAAATTAAAATATCTGATATTAAATTGAAAAAAAATGAAATTGAACTGAAAAATTCTGAAATCAAACTGAAAATTTTGAAATCAAACTTAAAAATTCTGAAATCAATGTAAAAAATTCTGAAATTAAACTGAAAAGTTCTGAAATTGAACTGAAAAATTCTGAAATCAAACTGAAAAACTCTGAAATTGAACTGAAATGTTTTGAAATCAAACTGAAAAATTCTGAAATTGAATGGAAAAATTCTGAAATCAAACTAAAAAATTCTGAAATTGAACTGAAAAATTCTGAAATTGAACCGAAAAATTCTGAAATTGAATTGAAAAATTCTGAAATCAAACTGAAAAATTCTGAAATTGAACTTTTCAATATTTTCATCCGCTTCAGTACATAAAAATATAAGCTTCGAAATGCATCTCTCTGAGAGCAAATGCGAAATTGGTTTTCTTCTTCTCTTCTTCTACTCGAACTCCTGGTCCTCACTCATTTCGTCATCCTTTCCAAGTCGGTACGGAAAAATGGCTGGCTCACAAAACTCCATTAATTAAGTGATGCGAAGCCAAAGCTAGCATCTATAGTAAATTTCAACGATTTCGACCGGATTTCTGCTGGCTGTTTTTCTCGTGGTTGCAAAAGGGTTAGGACGAAATTTGTTTAAACACTTCCGACTTCCGCCTAGCTGCAGCCATGCAAACACGAACCGCTTGTAGCTCTAAACAACCGGAAGTGCGAACGCGTGTTTAATGAAATTCGCTCTGGCGCTATTATATGCATTTATACTCGTAGTACAAGCTCTTTTTTTAGGGTTTTTTGTTACATTTATTTCGATTGCAAAGTCAACTGAACAACCGCAACCAATGGATAATTTTATTGAATTCAATTGAAGCCTGCAGGCCGCCGGAACCGAGAACCAGCACTTCATTCGGGCTGCATTTGTTGTCGGTTTGTGATGCAACGACAGGTAGCAAAAAATAAACGATCGCAGACAAAAAACAAAACTGGCGAATTAATTCAATATCGTCAGTTGTCATGGCCGAATATATGTACATACATACATACATACATACATTCATATAAATGAGCCTTGTATTGTAAATGTGTGTGTGTGTGTGTGTGTGTGTGTCTACATACTCGCCACGTAGGAAAGTAGGTCACTGCATTGTTTACGTTTCGTCCACGAAATCGTCGATGAAAGGCCTTAACAATACTGATTGCGAGATAAACGCTTTTTTAAACGCAAACTTAAATTGCTTCCAGCGTCGCGTCGACTTGCACGAAAAAGCAGGCAGCATCGACGTTATTTTTTTGGTTATTATTCTACTTTTGTCACGAATTCATTCACGATTTGTCATGAATTGATAGTTTATCGTGTACGTTATTTTCCTACGAGACGGTTATGTGTTTGTGTGTTGGTGTTGGGGCATTTTTTGTGTGTGTTCATTGCGCAACTATGTTTGTGTCTTTTTATCCAAATCGTTTTCAGCAAATTGATTTCGAAATCAAATAAAGTTAAGACGAAAAAGTCAACAGAAGTTCTTCATTTCACTTTTGACAAAATCGATTTTGCAATCGTTGGCGGCTAGTTTTTTGTTAATTGAATTGAATTTCCTCCGGAAAGCATACAGAGCTTTCCGGTTACTGAAGGAAGGGCAAAAAAAAAAAAATAAAGGAAATGCTATTGAAACAAATTTTGTTGCTTCGACTTCTTTGCCTGCACTCAATCGATTCTCGTTCTTTTTGATTTAAAGCAATGATTGTGATTATTATTTGTAATAGTTAGGTTAGTCCAGACGAAAAAGAATAAGAAGAAGAGAAAAGAGAACAGATAATGTAGAATAAGAAGGGGTACATTGTATAAAGGTATATACAAAAAAAAAAAAAAACATGCTATGAAGGCTACATCGCTACTAACAACTTTTTGAGTGGTTTGCTGCTGCTGTTGCCTCCGCTGCTGTTGTTGTTGTTGCTGCTGCTAGTATTGTCTATCCCTCCTGGCAACAGAAACTGAATTCGTTTGTCTTAGTCCTGAAAAGTGTGCTTCGGGCAAATGTAGAAAAACTGACGGACTGGACTGGCTGCACTTCTGTAAACACGGAAGCTTACAATGGCAACGCTTCAAGTGTTGTCCTCGTTGTCGTTGTCGTTGTCGTCGTTGTTGTTGTTGTTGTTGTCCTTGTTCAGTTCAGTTGTTGTTTTTTCTTGTTGTTTCTTGCTGTTGTAAAAGTATGCAACGTTGAGACAATGTTGTTTGGTGCTCAAAATGTCAGTCAGCCGGAAAGGCAACGAAAAAACAAGAGGAAGAACGCTTGGGCAGCACTAGTCGTTATACGTACCTACGTAGAAGAAGGATAATAAAACGACGAAAGCAACCAGAAAATTTTCGTCATGGTAAATATATATTGGTATTGGTGTGTATGCGGCACCTCTTCGAAATTAAATTTATTACAGAAAAAAAAAACAAAAGAGTAGAGAGTTTTGCAGGTAGGCAAAAACTAAAAGATTAGCTGCACAATTTTTTGTATCACGAAGTCAGCTTGATTTTCATCCAGATTATACATATGTATATCGATTTCAATAGCATTCGGAATATTCGTATTATAGAAACATAAAATAAGGCGATTTTTAATTTTTTTTTTATATAAGAAATTAATTCTACGAGTCTATTAATATTATCGTATATAAATAAATAAGAAATTTATCCCATTTTATCCTATAAAAGACAAAATTTCTTCACTGATTCAATGTTACGAGTAAAATGAACATATTTTTGCACATACATATTTTGTACATGTACATATTTTTTTTAATTTTTTATTTTATACGCTTTGAAAACCCTTAAAAGCTCAGTACAAAAAATTTTTTAAATGTATTTTTTATTATAAAGTTTCAGGGATTTTTCCATGTAACATCTACGTATTTACTCGTGTATCGACTACGCGTTTTAGTTAGGAAATGAACCCAACGACGTGTGTGAGGTTAAAGTATTCGATTTAAAAGTTACTCATACGCTGCGGTGTAACTTTTCTTTGAAATACTCTCTAGTAGATAATCCCATTAAATAAACTATTTTTTGCATTACAGTATTTTACAAATAATTACGGATCAATATCCGAAAGAGAGATATAAAGAAAAATATTCTATACTCGAGTATATAACGGATGCGCCATCTTATGTCGGTATGTGAACATTGAATAACTTTAACATTTATCAAAAGATTGACCCGAAAGAACACGTTTTTGAAATATCTCAATTTAGTACAATTTTAATCACGAATCGCTTCATACCGAAAAAATGCGCCGAAATAATAACGCTGTACAATTGAAATAGTCATGCATATCGTCGAAATTCGTCAATGGCCAAGAAGCATCGTCTTTTGAAACACTATTCGTCGTTTGGCGTCGAATTTTGTGGAGCACGGGACAGTGAGAGATCGTCGATATGCCGTCCATCAACGTCCAAAACGTTTTAATGAACTGGTTGAAGCGGTAAGAGAGAGTGTTGCCGAGTGTACGCCACATGTGTCGTATCGTCACCGCGCTCAGCATTTTGGCGACAGTGAAACCACCTTGCGGCGCATTTTGAAGGATGATTTGCATTTGTTTCCGTATAAAGTGCAATTGACTCAAAGAATATTGCCGCCAGAGCATCTACGTCGCTTGGAATATGGCCAAACAGTGACATACCGACATAAAAGATGGCGCACCCTGTATATACATATGTACCTTTGCTTAGGTATAAGAAAAAATCCGTTTCTGTCTGTCTTGTACGGTATTCTGCCCGCAAAGGTTTCAGTTGTATGTCCTGTCGAATTCCTGAACAAAGCTTAAAACTGCAACAAGATACTTCTCTACATTGTCTCCTTATTTTTAGCTGCGGCACCAGAGAAATTTGGTGTCGGATTGTTTCATTGAGCTCGATCATCGTGTCGTGCTGCTAATCTAATCTCACCTCCTACCTAACGGGGCCTACTGATTCGGGCGCAAGCACCGATTCCACTAGCTTGTTCTTCTCTGCTGCTTGCAACACTGTCCTTCTTTTTTTCTTTCTGTCTTTCGTTCATTCTTTCCACATACTGCTTCCGGTATTTCCATTACCATTCGCTGCATTCACACGAACATTCGGCGCTTCCTGCGCAATGAAGGGTGTCGCCGAGATAAAGTTACCGTTCGTTATTAAATGATATCAAAATAGAAAATAGCAAATGAACAGTTCTGCCAGACGCGAAGCAACAAAATGTTACAAATAACAATAAAAACTATAAAAAAACTGATAGCCATTAAAATCGTAGCTAAAAAATTAAATTGCGCCAAGGTTTAGAGCAAAAATCGAAAGATCGTAGAGTAAGAAAGTAGAATTCTGGCATAGAATGAAGGATTCATTTTTGATTTAGTGCGGCTGGTGTCGTTACACGTTCCTATATAGTGTATAAAATAATAATAAAAATAAAAATTAAATATAATTTTATTCGAAAATATCGTTTATTCAGCGGTTTTTTTTTATATTCAGCAGGACTTTCAATTCATTCAGCACCATTTAGTTGGACTTTTAATGTAATTAGGTTTAACTGTGGATAATTAAGATAGACTTCCAATCGATTTAACACTATTTTGCTGTATGCTTCATCCATTCCAGCTAGATTTTTCGGTTTCGTATTATTTGTCAGTTTCTTTAGCTGGATTTTAAGTTAAATTTCACCTAATTCTGCTAGATTTTCAATCGATTTAGCTGAAGTTGCAGTTTATTCAGCTAGTTTTTCGTTCCATTTGACCCCATTCTATAAACTGGGCTTTAATTAGACTTTAAAACTTTAGTCAGATACATTTTAGGTTAAGATTTTAGACTAAATGTGAAAGGATTTTAAGGTTTCTCAGATTATTTCAGACTTTTACCTCCGTAAGAGAAAATGAATACAGCTTTCATATGTTTTCAAAGTTGTGTTCTCTCTCTCTCTCTCTCTCTCTCTCTTTCTCTTCTCATTCAACACACAGTAACTCTATGAAAGCATAAAGTATTAAGACTTTTATTTATAGAGTTGCTTTTATCGAACGAAGTTAAGTTTTTTCCTCAATTTTGATGTACCAACAACTTGATTTAATCTTTCTCTTGCCCTCTTTGCAACCTCTGTTCTCTTTGCTTTCAATTTTTCACAGAGAGAGCGAAAGAGGGCGAGAGAAAGAGAGCACAGCTGATTAAACTGTCTTGGCCAAACAGAATATTTCATATCAACGAACCGAAAAAAACAAAATTTCATAAAAAAAAAACAATAAAAACAAAACTGAAAAAATGGAAGCCAGCTCAAAAATGCACCAAAGGATTTATGTCTAAATAAACAGAGTTCACTCAGCTGTCAAACTGACAGCTCTACTAACACTTTACTCTTTTTATTACCTTCTACTATCAACTCTCTCTGTCGCTCTCTTTCCTTATCCTTCGAACAGGATCCCTCTCCTTCTGGCCCTCCTGCTTATCCCCCCGGTTTTTAGTACTCGTTACAATCGTTTCTACTAGTTTTCGAATATTCTAAACAACATTCACACGAACACTATACAAAAACCAACCAACTGCCGTATCTAGACCGAAGCACTGAATTTCTACAACAACGTCGGTAGCGATAAATCTTTGGGTGCCTGAAAAATCGGCTCGGCTCCATTCGCGGTACAGCTCAGCAGCAAAAACTAAAACAACGAATGGAACGAGAAAATGTTTCAAAACAGAAAAAAAACTCATTAAAATGTTAAAATCGTATGTCATTTCATGTCATCAGATGCGTTCAGGCTTGCATGCCTTGTAAGTTGTTGATTGAAAGCCGGCAACAACAACAACAACAACAACAACCATAACAATAACAAAAATGAACACCAGAGAAGCTGAGCAAACAACAACAGTCACAGGCGATCTGCCAAGGGCTCATTTTCCCCGAAGAGTCAACTGGATTTATTGCACCGAAGCTTAAAATAAATAAATATTATCGATTGTTATGGATTTTACACTGAGAAATTTTGCTTTGCCAAAAGAAAATGAAACGATATTTCAACACTTTGCTAATTTATCGCAATTGAAATGCAAAAATGAATATCATTTTTATACACTTTTCTGACATCTCACGGAAATGCAATAATTAGAAAAAGTGGATATAGAAAGTTTTGACTTTTTCTCGCTCTCTCTCTCTCTCTCTCTCTCTCTCTTTCTTTCTCTCTCTCATGCTCCGTCTGACAAGCCAATTAAATTCATTTTTGGCTTGCCAACACGTGATATGTACACTTAACGAATTATGCGGCTGTGGTGACAGTTGCAACCATTCTCATCCATGATATAGAAGACATCAACAGAATGGTGCGGCTCGTTCAACATTTTCAGCTTCAGAGGTTTTTGCTTTTTCCAGTTCAGCTCGTCTCTTCGGCCACTTCAGTTTCCAGCATGTTTACAGCGAAAACGGGACAGCAACGTTAACCGTTACAGAATCAACTTTGAATGAAACAGCCGAGACGTGCTGTCATAATAAAGCTAAAGGAGAAAACCGGCAGAAAACAAAAGAAAGTAAAACAAATACAAACAAAACAAGGACATAAACATAAACGAAATTATGTACATACGAGTACAACGAGGCTAAACAAAACAAACTTAATAAATATTTGTTTAGAGCAAAAGGTACTGGTACCGGTACAGCGACATATGGCGCCAGATGAAGAACAACTCTGTCAAGAATAGGCACAGGTTATTTCACAGGGTACATATAGGGTGTTTTTTTAGCTTAGATAGAACTTTCGAGAGGGACAACTGTCAATACAAGCTGTCCCTCTGACTGCTTTTGTTGTTATTTATGTTCAGTATAGTCTGGCAAATCATCATGAATAGACTCACGCTTGAACAACGCTACCAAATTATCCAAATTTACTTTGAAAAGCCGTCGTCGATTCGAGCAACTTATAGACGACTTCGTGAATTTTATGGCGCACATAATCGTCCATCGTCCATGGCTTAACGGGTTTGTTAATAAGCAAAATTGCCGCATATGCAGTGAGACGAATCCACAAGAGACTCTACAGATTCCATTGCATCCAGAAAAATGCACCGTGCAGTTGCAGTGCAAGTGCAGTTTACATGCTGGTGGCATCGTTGGATCTTATTTCTTCAAAAATGAGGCCGAAGCTCGCGTTACAGTCGCGTTACAAGGAAAATATGGATGACCTTGATCCAGACGAAATGTGGTATCAACAGAATGGCGCTACCTGCGCCAAAATTTGGTGAAAAGTTGATTTCGAGAAATGGACCTGTCAATTATCCTCCAAGGTCGTGCGATTTGACATCTCTCGATTATTTCCTGTGAGGTCAAGTAAAGTCACTGGTTTATGCTGCTAAACCAGCAACAATTGACGCCTTGGAGGCCACCATTATCCATGTTGTTTGTGACATACGGCCAGCAGTACTCGAAAAAGTGACTCAAAATTGGACGTCCAGAATGCACTACGTCAAGAACAGCCCCGGTGGCCATATGCCCGGGGCAAAATTAAATCATTTTCAAATGTTAATGCCATGTCTTGATCTTTCGAGTGAATAAAACAATTTTATTAAAATGAAATTTTTTGTGTTATTTTTTACCATTTGAAGTTCTATCGAGCTTAAAAAAAAACCCTTTATTTATTAATGGCAGGTTTCCTTTTTCACACAAGCGGCATAAAATTATCTACTTCTTCGATGGGATTAACGACCATAATTCTTTCATTATACTCGTAAAATGTGTCACCTTCTATTTTTTAAATTAATTCTTATTAAATAAAGCTTAGCAAAGGTGGTTGGTTGGACGGTCAACCATAAGACAGGATAAGAGAAGAAAAAACGAGGTAAAAAACAGAAAATTTATTGCTGTGAGGTCACCTACTTTGTGAACTAAAACGCATGACAACGCGTTCTCCGTTGGCATGAATTCCCGGTGCCTAAAGAAGTCGCTTCCGTACATGGTCCTCAGAGCGAAGGAAACTTGATAAAAAGCATTAAAAAATAAAAAAAAACGGATATTCAAAGCTTAATACGTACATACGAGTACATACATACATACTTCTAAAGATTTCACGCATGGGTGCATTCTGACTGCAATGCAGGTTACAGAGGAACGTATGTGAAGACCATACACAAACGCGCGCACACACACACACCCACATTTAGGAACCAATGCAGACGCTATCTTAAGGAAGGACACGATTACGGTTGCCCACATTCTAAATTTCATCATAAGTTTTCTGTGGACCTCATAAATTTTAAGCGGACTTAAAGCGGTCTAAAGTTACTTCTTGGTAGATTGTGGCACTTTGTGAAGGTGCCTTCACGCGGATAAATTTAATTAAAATATCTCCCTTCGCTCCGAATTGTTCATATTTTAGAGTAGTAGTGCAGCAGTAGTAGTAGTTGAGTAGAGTTTCGTAAAGTATGCGAAACACACACAAAGGAAGCATCTAGGAAGAATTTTACACAATCCTTTTCAGCGGTAACCTCTGATCTCCAAACAAAATGCATGGTTTCAAGAAGTTATGTTGTTGCTGGTGACCTTTATATAATATAAATGCATACATTTTACACAATCACTAGACCGCTATAACTACCACTAACAGCATCACCATAATCAACACGATGTAAGTTACCATCACCATTATCATTTACGTCGTCATACCTCTAAAATCACTATCGCTATCACTATCACTATCACTATCACTATCACTATCACTATCACTATCAGTATCACTATCACTATCACTATCAGTATCACTATCACTATCACTATCACTATCACTATCACTATCACTATCACTATCACTATCACTATCACTATCACTATCACTATCACTATCACTATCACTATCACTATCACTATCACTATCACTATCACTATCACCATCACCATCACTATCACTATCACTATCACTATCACTATCACTATCACTATCACTATCACTATCACTATCACTATCACTATCACTATCACTATCACTATCACTATCACTATCACTATCACGATCATGATCACTATTACGATCATGATCACTATCACTATCACTATCACTATCACTATCACTATCACTATCACTATCACTATCACTATCACTATCACTATCACTATCACTATCACTATCACTATCACTATCACTATCACTATCACTATCACTATCACTATCACTATCACTATCAGTATCACTATCACTATCACTATCACTATCACTATCACTATCACTATCACTATCACTATCACTATCACTATCACTATCACTATCACTATCACTATCACTATCACTATCACTATCACTATCACTATCACTATCACTATCACTATCACTATCACTATCACTATCACTATCACTATCACTATCACTATCACTATCACTATCACTATCACTATCACTATCACTATCACTATCACTATCACTATCACTATCACTATCACTATCACTATCACTATCACGATCATGATCACTATTACGATCATGATCACTATCACTATCACTATCACTATCACTATCACTATCACTATCACTATCACTATCACTATCACTATCACTATCACTATCACTATCACTATCACTATCACTATCACTATCACTATCACTATCACTATCACTATCACTATCACTATCACTATCACTATCACTATCACTATCACTATCACTATCACTATCACTATCACTATCACTATCACTATCACTATCACTATCACTATCACTATCATCCTCATCATCACCACCGCTTCTATAAAAGCTTATTGGAATTCTACCACTTTCCGAGATTTCAACTCTTTTTAGCAAAATCGTGTACCAAAAATGGCAACTCTCTTTATAGGTCACACGAGCTCGACACATTCATTGTCACTCTCTCGTTCACATGCGATGCTGAACCCATGAAAGTTTTCTCTATTAAGTACAACGTTCTACTTATCCGCATCGGCATCATGACCATCATCATCATCAACAGCACATTTTTCCGAGCGGTGTGGAAAAAATAACAACCCTGACTAAAAGCAAAAAATAAAATCCCTGAAAAATAATATGGTGGCATTTCTGCTGATCACACAAGTACACACATACATACAGCACGGCAGAAAAACCCACATAAGGCCTTCGAATAGCTGAGACTTCGAGTGCTGTGGCATATCGCTGCCTGCGCCGTTGGAGGCTGAGGACAGAAGGCAGAGAGGTGATGTTGCACGAGGTAGTCGTCGAGGTGAGGACACGAGGGAGGACTTGAGGTGAGTTGAAAGAGTGACCTCATTTTCATTTCGATAAAGCTGAGTTGGCATTAAATGAGAAAAGTTATCCTTGTGTGTTGTTGTCGTCGTCATCGTCGTTTTCATTATAACCATTATCGTCAGCATCATCATCACCAACATCAACATTCAGCCATCAGCACACCATCTTCATTATTACCGCTTTCATCATCAGCGAACATCACTTTCGAAATCATAATGCCTCTGTATAGCGTTCAGTGCAAGAACGAATCTGTATATCGCTTGTTCTTGGCTTAAATTGTGTCCGTTTGGGGCGCGGTGGGGCTAGGAGGGTGAGGGGAGGGGGCCCACAGGAATTGATTTGCGTGCATTCGAGCTCACTGCAAGGGACACCGAGAAGATCTCTGCCGAATACAAGTTATTAAATCGCACGCCAGCGTGGATGAAGTGATATTATTACTGATACGCCTTCGGCTGCGAGCGCAGTGTTTAGTATAAATTGTGTATGCAGCTACCGAAGAAACGATTTTCTGCACTTTAGATTCTAAAATAACTTCTGAACTTTTAATTATTTTCCTCAGCTTTCGTTAGTTTTTGAAAAGTTGCTAAGATTTTCAGGGAAACTTCTTCTGGGAGAAACTCAATTCTCGCAAAATTTATTACAGTTTTCGTCATGAATATATAATTTTCTTAACTACACGGAAATATTATTCTAAGTACAAAAAATGCTCCTAGAATTTATCTGATGGTACTTCTTTTTTCAATTGAAGACGTTCTTTATGCACAACACTAAGGTTGAAAAATGTAATCTGAATTATATGCGAGTATTTTAATTTTGACGAAAACAAAGAAAAATCTCATGCGAGAGAGGGTGAGACAGTGAATACGGCTCAGGGTTGGTAAGTTTTATACAATCGTATACAATGTCGTTGTAGACAGGCTTCCCTTCCAATCGATTTATATTTTTGTTTCGAGCCCATCGACACGCCCCAGCTTTCTGTCGATACAATATATAAACAATATATATAAAACGATACAAAACATCGTTTCATATCTCGTATATAAGAATATTTACATATATAATACATGCACATATGGTATGCACACACGGAAATATACACACATATGTATATTACTCCTATATATTTGCATTTCGTTACACCTCAACGGCTCAGCTCCGACGAACACACGCACTCACTCACACTCTCCAAAGACCTTCTCTCAGCCGCAGCAGAGAGCATCTGGTGCATTCATAATTTTCGATGTTGCCTGCGGCTAACGTCATTCATTTGGTTACCATTTTCGCATATAAGAAACCACTAAAGAGCCTGCGGTAATACAACCCTTGAAGAACCCGTTAACGAACCCCGCCCTGCTGCCTGCCTCCACAAGGCTGCACCCACCACGACGCAACAGTCTCTGCTCTCGGCATGCATATTCCACGGCTGATTTCCATTTTATCCCGTCTAGATATACTACTAGTGCAGCATAAAAATGTTACCTCAGCAGTGTGGCCATCTTTTGAATGAAAGCACACTTTAATAGAAAAGAAGAAAATAAATTCGTTAAAAAAAAACGACATACAACATACAAAAGACAATGAATTCAGGTTAAACGAACAATAAAAATTGTGATGAGGAGACAATCCCGCAGAGGGAAAGAGGGGGCAATGAGGAAGTGGGGTAAAAAAGGCATTGTGCCAACAACAATAACTACAGCGGCGGCAACAACACATTTTTAATAGTATTACATTTTTAACATTTTTTGTTTTTTGCTTCGTGCCACGCCGCCTGTAATCGTGTTAAAAGCTGTGACACAAACACGCACACTTAGCAGTCAGCACTTTCTGACCCACTAGGAAATGGAAGAACAGCAATTTAAATAAATGCACATAAATAGGTAAGTGGTGGAGACCACGAGAAGCTCTCTGGGAGAAAACAACTGAAGACATATTAATAAAAAAATAAAAAAAATAAAACACATAAAACACATAATAAAAAAAAAAAAAAATTAAAAATAATTCAAAAAAATATCAAAAAATCTACTAAATAAATATATAAAATAAATAAATAAAAAACATCATGAAATGCCAGAAAGTTACTTTATAAAAGTGACTTTATAAAAGAACTTACTTTATGCAGAAACTAAAAATTATCAAAAATAAACATTGGGAAAGTTTTTTGAAGAAAACTATAATTATTAGTATGTTATTATTATAATAATCAAATCGAATATCGTTATTTGGAGTTTGCATACTTTTCCCAAAAGAAAACCAACGAACCAACAACACACAAACTTATAACGTATGCATATTTTTTTTTTCTACGATGTATTTCACACAATATAATTCGGATTATGAAATATCGAATATTTCGAATTCTCCTTGGAATTCATTCGTTTATTTATGATATTACTCCCAAACTCTGCAACTTTAATTTTATTTGAATAGCGAGACTGTACAAGTTTCAACAAGTATGAAATGCCAGGTAAATTGCGGTCGAAAGTTCGAAATCAATACGAGTATTTCGAAGCTGCCTCAAAGTTGTGGCAATACTCGTATTAGAAATAATCTTGCTATATATTGGTCCTCACTGATTTTGCTTTTCGTATCTAACTTCGATACATGCGCTTATAGTTTTGGGCCGAATGTGAATGTTTGTTGTTTAATCTTATCTGCTTCTTTTATCGTATTCGACTTATTATTGAAAAGGCTTATTTGGATATGTTTTGACAAGGCCCATATACATAACTCTATTGTGGCACTGTTTTACGATTTACGATAACGCCTTTTTCACTTGATCTTTATGTCTTTGAAGCCAAGCATAACTACGACATTATTTAGAATAGTTTAGTGTACGTTCGGCCTCTTGACAATGAAATACTTGTACTTCGTCGCCCTAATCGATTACTTAATCGTCCTATCGACCACCGCTACCGCTTCCCGCATATTCACCAAAGTCAAAGGTCGAATAATTAGTGGACATTATGCCAATTATGGAGAATTTCCGTACATGGTTACCGTGGAAGCCACGAAAAGCAATGTATACAAGTTTTGTGGTGGTTCGTTGATTGAGGCTTCGTGGATCTTGACAGCTGCTCACTGCGTCGATGAGTAAGTTGATGGGTGTGTCGTTCGATTTCCATTTAATAACTTCCGGCCTCCTTCGTTTCTTAGCATTGACTCTCTACTTGTCTACCTGGGTTCCACTCTCCTAGAGAGTGCAGAAGTGGGCTATGTCGTGCCACTCGATCATGTCGTCATCAATTCAGACTATGATCCTGAAAAACTTCGGCATGATATCGCATTAATTTGGATTCCTGCAACTGATTTGTGCGGTTCGGTTTCGACGATCGCATTACCCACCGCCCAGACTGCTCACCAGTATTATGTGGGGAAGCCTGGACTGATAAGCGGATGGGGCTCTACAGGTAGCGGAGGGCCTCTTTCGAAACGTCTGCAATGGGGCTACATGCTTGTGGTCGATAATGAAGTCTGCAGAAAGATAGACCCAACGACAAATATTGCGGAGCTATGTGCGGAACCAGTCGACAATGCGGCACCTTGTGATGGTGACTCCGGCGGTGCCCTCGTTTCCGAATCGACACTTATTGGCGTCGTGAGCCATCACGTAGGTAGCGACAACTGTGAGGATGGTGTGCCTTTCATTTTTGCTCGAGTTAGTTTCTATTTGGAATGGATCAACGATGTTACCGGAATTTCCACTTAACAGATTGCATAAAGAACATTTGCAGGCACCGTCGAAATTTGAGGCTCATTTCTTAATACTTTACTGCTTTGTACATACTTCAAGTTGTAGAACAATAATAATTAAGCAACAACAACGCCAGCAGAATGGTGTACCTGTTCAACAAACACCAAGCCCCGCCTACAATGCCCATTTTCTTATTCTAATATACGAATATAATTTGTTTTCCGATTAATGTTGCTTGAAATTAAATGCTGTCTAATTACAAAAGAATTTAAATAAAATTACAACGAAACGCTTAAAAATTAAGACATTTTTCGGGTAAAATGAATTCTCACGGTCTTAGGACTTTCGCCTGAAGAGATCTTGGTATGAAAGGCTGTTAGTTGATTCCTTGCCACGGAATTATTAAAATTATCCAATTAGAAAAGCGAAAAAAGCAAGCTTGAAAAAATTCAATCCGCGCTAAATTGTCTCGAATGGCATAATTAAACTAATACACACTGCCGTGTTAATACAAAATAATACCAATATAAATATTTACAAATTCATTATTTAGAGGATCAACATTCACACAAATTTTGCAATAAAGACGCTTTCATGGAAAAATGCGCATTCTGCATTTTAAAAAAACAAAACGAAATAAAAGCAATAACAGAAAAAAAAAGGAAAAAACCTGAATAAAAAAAATACATATCAAGCAATTTTTTTACACATTACACTTTACATATCGTTACATACGATACCATTTTTCACGTTATCCGGCTTCTGTTATTATCCACCATGATATATTTTCTCACTAACAATAATCACTATTAAAAAAAAAACTATAACACAAACGGACAACACCGTTTTCGAGGGATATAAATATCAGTAGAGATTTAAAAAGGTTTTTGTTGATGTATTTGAAAACAAAAATGTTTATTACATTTCGCAGAATTGAATGGCTTTACAGATATGACCATATACATATGTACATATGTTTATTTATATATCATGGTTTTTGTTTATATGGTTCGAAAACTATGTACGAAAACTGTGGTTGGTTTTTTTTAATAACAACATTTGATTTAGGTCGCTGGAACATTTTTTTTATCATTTCTTTAATTGATTTGAAATTAAAAAAAGACGACATAGTACACTCTAAAAATTCTAGGTATAAAGTATTTTTAACATTTACGTTTCGTATACGTAAAATCAACGAAACGTAAAAGATTATTTATACGAAAGTTTCGTATGAATTTTATTTACGAATATTTTTTTCTATTAAGCTTTTGTATTCTAAAAAAACACAAATTTTAAACAAAGTTTCCTATAAAGTCAATTATTTATACAAAAGTAAAATTTAATTTCATCAGAATTTATTAAGAAGTTTTTTTTTATATTTATTTTCATCCGAATTTATTACCAGCAGAATAAAAGTAATAAAAAAATTGTGTAAATTCTATACTAAAATACTTTGTAATAGCATTTTTTGTAATATTTTTGCTTTCAAGCTTACTTCAGATTTATAATTCGTATTCATTTTGTTTCAGAAATTATCAACGATAAGAAGATAATTTTCTTTTATCTTTTTCCCCAACCCATACATACACATACTCGTATAATATACAAATAGAATAATATCAAATTCATACATAAATAGCATAAACTACATTTATATGATTTTCATATAAAATTTATAAGAACATTGTATTTTATGAAAGATTTTTATTTTATATCAATAGTATAAAATCAATAAAAAATTGGATAGAAAATTTGTTTGCGATACACCGGAAACTCTTAAAAATTACTGGATTAAATAAAAGTTGTAAGAATATTATTTAAACAATGGACCAACGACGACTCATCGAAATATTACTTTGCAAAATCGCATGATATTTGCTCCGAATTGTGCGGTTTTTTCGTGTTTTTTACTTAAACTGCCTTCATCATCCTTAAAGTATCGTCCTCTGTCGTCAGGACGCTCTGATCAGAGGCCGTCGAAGCTTCGCGAACCTTTGCAAAGGGTGATGCTGTTCTTGCAATTAGTTCTGTTTTAGCACATAAACGACTCTGCCTTATGCTTTGCCTTTTAGGCTTATACCTGTCTCTCTTTTTCTCTCTTTTCTCCACGCTTCTCTCGAAAGTCAGCCTACTCCTTACCGCTAACAGCACCGGCAGCGCTGAAGCGTAAAGCAGCCACTAAATGCTTTCACGACGTCGACGCGCACGACGGTACCGTGCACAGGTAGCACTGTGCCACTGTTGCCATTGTTAATTTTTTGTTGCTGCCAACACAGAAGGTTGCATAATGTTGCAGCAGATGCCACAGCGGACGCGGAAATGTTGCTGCGGAGAGACAGTACTAAAGTAAAGAGAGGATGTAGTGCGGAACTACAAAAAGAGCAACAACGACCACAACAACAACAATCATAACGAAAATGAGAACAATCAAGAAAATAAAAAAACACGCGCACCGCAGCAACCGTAGAAATGCGAGCTAGGAAGCTTTCATCTTTGATGCTGACTATTTTTCCACAAAACAAAAAAAAAACCTTTCCCGCGGGGGGGGGGGGGGGGGGTTAGTCAACCCTATTACATTTGTTAAGCAGAGCAGAGCAGAGCAGAGCGTATTTGTTTTTCCTGCTCCAGCCTTATCCTTTGGCAACTGCGGCTTCTTCTCCCGCGGGGCATCAGCGGTTGCTGATTCTGATCAACGGCATGCTGTTGTGGAAAATTCATCAAAGTTATGGCGCGCTGCCGCTGGTGCGAAGATAGCAACAAAACAGACGCGAAGCGATAAGCGTCTGCAACAGAAAATCTTAGCTTTTCTTTCTTTCTGCTTGTTTGCTGCTCATGGCTTTTCTTTAATGTCAGCTCCATTATAAACATCTCAGTGGAGTAAGACAATAATAAAGACGGCTTTGCTGCAGTCTTGTTTGTTCAGCATTCGCACAGTTTTTATAACCGAATAAGTGCAATAAGTTCACAGTTTCATAGCAGTTCATAAACTAGTTGCGTAGTGTACGTTCGACGTTATTCCTCGACTGTTCGAGCCTTCTGGTCTACTTTCCTGGCAATAGCAAAAGTCCTGAACAGGTTTTGGAGACAGATCGATGCTCTCCATGGTACAGACCAAACTGAAAAGCTGAAGTTCTGAACGGCAATAATTGTCTGGGCGCCTGCAAATGCTTACACAAACAATAGTTCATACACATACAGATGTACAAACACACACATATATACGTGTATATGTATACAACTCTTACACTCTGGCTCTGACTGTAAACTTCATCGCTAAAATCCGGTTGAAAGAATTTTAAACGTTGGGGCATCCGGAAAAAACTTTGCACAATTTGACAAAAGTTAAATTTTCTTTACAAAACTTTTTTTGTGCACGTTCTCGACGTTCTGGCTGTTGTTGTATGTTTGCCTTCTTCAGCAAATTGTATTTTTCGAATTTTATTTTGACTTTTTTTCTCTTCGTTTGTCTGAATCCGGGCGTTCGTTGATTTCATTCGTGGTTCCTGGTTGTTTTGTGGTTTTAAACACTTTCACAATGCTTCGACTTTCATGCAAAAGTTGATTGTGCCATTGTGGGCGTGGTGGTCTGGACGGAAGGCCCAACACCTTCCACACCATTCGGTGCGGTGTAAATTACGCGGATTTTCAGTGTATTCAGAGAACCATTAAAACGCTTTTAGTTCAAATTTATTTAAGTTCCGTTTCGATTTTTTTTCTGTAGGTTTTTTTTTTGGTATTTTTTTTTTTACTTTTTTGGTATTTTTTTTTGGTATTTTTTTTTTTGGTAATGTTTTTTCTCCGGAGCACTTAACACCTTCTCACACACCCTTTCTCTTTTACACCCTAGTGGTAACCGCCAACAATATACGGCTAAAACTGTGTTAGGGCCCGAAAGGGAGCGTTTGTTGTAGGTTTTTTTCAAACTGGTCTTGTTGGAATGTAATTTAAAAATTGCCATCATTGTTGGCAAATTTGAAATGGAATTGCTTTTTCGTGTTGGCGGCATACTGCCGGATGCCATGATGCTCTGCCATGCTCGTATATATTTCGTTATACCTCCATACTATATGTATGTACCCATTATATCTATACATACACCCGGATACTATGTGTGTGCCTCGAAAATTGCTGTTTGTGTGTGTGTACTTTTGCGTACGTGTGAAATTGAAATTTATGAAATTGCTTGAAAAGCAAGCACTCTTTTCTTTTAAAAAAAAATTCAAATAAAATTTGCACTTTTTTCATAACAAACACACACTCGCACGTATTTTTTCTAATAACTTTATTTATTAACACAATAAATATTTCATAATTATTGTAAATTTAAAGACAATCGAATTAAAACTGAAAGCGTGAAACTTGAAACGCTTTTCAAAAGCTTTGCATTCATCATTTTAAACGCCAAAGATCACAACGATTTCTACCACGAAAGAAAGTTTTCCAACTCTTTTTTTAATCTTTATAAATAAATTATTTATAAAGAACTGAGTTTCAGTCAGCCCTCACTGTAAGAAGTTAATAAGAAGGAGCACCCTTCTTCGCTATAGCTTAAATTTCTTCGTTTTTCTTCGAAAACTATCAGTAATTTTTACACACCGTCTCAAAAAGGTCTCAAATTGTGGCAGCGTGTAATAAAATAAAATTTCAATTATTTTTCCTTTTTGCGGAAAAGAAAATAAGCCAAAGGCTTATTCTGACTTCTCCTCACTTTCTTTGTGTAACCTAGACCCTTTTTTACTTTAAGTTATTCCTTTCTTCAATTCTTTTGCTGCAACCCAAATCGTAAATCCATTAAAATTAAACTTGTTTTCAACATCATTTTTATGAGGCAAAACGGTATGCCTTTCCTTCAGCCGCTATAGCAAAAAAAAAAAAAACACCCACAAGTTTTGTACACTCGGCAACCATTAATTATGCACTCCAAGCCGCAACTAACTTCCTTTTGAACCAACCGAGTTTGAACAAACAAACAATTCGATTCTGATGAAGAAAAGATAACACGACACACATTTCAGTGGGCACACTCGTACGGGCCATTTGTGTTCGACGTAAATAATTTCTCTATTATCTTAAATAAATCTAAGAAAGTTGCTTAAAGTTAAAAAGCTGAGAAATGACAAAAGCAGAATTAACAGAGAAGTAAGAGAGTAAAAGTTGGAAAGTAGGAAAAAGGAAAGTTGCAGAAAAAAGAAGTTAGTGGAGAAAAGTTTTAAATGCTGTAAGTTAAAAACTTTCTATAGAGGTGACCGTACCCAAAATGTAGGCACTACGAATATTGAGGAATTTATTTTCTGAACTGAAAAGAAATTTCAATAATTTTTCTCACACAAAAAGAAGAAAGTTTTACGGATATTTCAAATTAAATTCATTTGCAGCAGCATTCATGAAAGTAGCAAAGGAAAGAAGGAAGGAAGGAAGGAAGGAAGGAAGGAAGGAAAGAAGGAAGCAAGATAGAAAGAAAAAGTTGCCTTCTAAAGCTTACTGTAGCATTACTAAAGCTTTGTGGGACTTTTAAAGAGTTACATTCAAAACTTGATTGAAAAGTGCTGGGAAATTTTTACTATTTTTAATTGGATTGCATTGAAAGGATTTGTGAATTTATAAAACTACTAAAATTATTCACTTCACTTCAATGCAGTTAGTTCATTTCAATATACGAGTTGAAATTTCCATTTAATTAAAAACATTAATATTCTCAAACGAAAGCGTTTGTATCGTCAATTTATTTAATGTAAGTATTGATCGTTTATGGATAATGCTGCAATATAATTTGCTGAAAATTTGGCACAATATTATGTAATAATTAAAGCTGACCGGTTTAGAAATTTTATTAATTTTTAACAATTTAACGCAGATTTTGCGCATAAACTGTTCTAACATATAAACAAACATAGAATCGACAACTATTTTGCCATAAACGTACATAATTTCAAAATTAATTAGCTGGAAAAAACGTTAGCTATTAACGCTGGCAACGACATCGACAATAGCGACCAACCAACCAACGAACGACCACATAAACACTACCGGACCGGACCAAAAATTCAAATATAATTTCGCATATGCCGAAAATGTTTCATCCGCATAATTATCTAAATGGAACTTCATACTAAAAATAATAGTAACAATAATGCTGCTGCACGTGACCGTGTCCAGTGTCCCGTGAGCGTGTCCGTGTCCGTGTCGTTGCACAGAGCCGCATGATCATGAAAATCTCGCCCTTCAATCGCGTGTAATCGCTTTAAGAGATAATCATATTATGGTATTAATTAACAGAAATTATTATAAGAATAGTTGTTTATGAAGATGATAAGATGATAAAAGGAAAACAAACAAGTTTAAATATTTAAAATCTTCGGTCAAAAGAATTTTTTGTAAAAATAGGCAGCGTTTTTCAGGATGACAGAAATTTATAATGTTAAATAATTGTCCATGTAAATCGTATTAAATTTGTAAATCCGCAAACCCTCACAATTGTTTTTCTGTAATTTTAGAGACAAAAATAGGCACAAGATAATCATAATAGAGATTTATTTTTAAAAATAAAAGCAATATGAATTACATACTATCAAAAATATATCAAAGAACTGTTTTGAATGTAGAACCAATTTTTTTTTTTTGTTTTAAGTTTTCAATGAAATTTTAAGTTTCCATTTAATTTTCGATACGAGAAGAAAGAGATACGAGTTAATAATTCACGAAGAAAATACTCCCATAAAATTATTTCGAAAAAATAATAGTCGTATTATTTGTAGTTGTTGTTTGTTTTGGCTTTTTGTTTTGCAAATTGTCAGTTTATTCTTCAGTTTTTTGGTCAATTTGAAAGCCGCGAAATTTGTGTTAATTTTTTTTTTTTTTTGCAAGAAAATTTTTTACCATTTGACTTTTAATTAGTGTTGATTTTAGTTTATTAAGCAACAAAAATAGCATCCATAATATGTACTCGCAGTAGCATAAAACAAATTCCACAACAACAACAACAACAATATCGAAAAAACCAGACCATTTTGACTTAATGAAGAGAAATTCTGCACCATCAAAGATCAAGGCGTGCGTGTGTTTGATGGTGCTAATAAACTCTCCCTCGACTCTACTTCACTACACCTCTCTCACCCTGCGCTCTCGCCACAGCCGCAGCACACTCACCCACTGCGCACGCACACTACAATTTTTTTCTACTTATTCTTTAACCGCAAGCTTCCGACTCACGATGCGCTAGTTGCGTTTTCTCGTTGACGTGCCTGCGTTTGCTCGCTATATAGAACTTTTCTAACAATGATTTTGGAAAACGAAAGGCTGAACTTTAATTCTTAGATGATGCATATGGAAAGCGGCAGAGGAGAGTGGAAAGTGGAAAGCATTAAAGAGAGACATATGTACATATGTACATACTTAGAGACTGATTCCTTTGGATTTTCATACGAAAATTTGCAATTAGTTCATCCGCTGTTCATCAGATGGTAAATTTTTGCTCAGAGCGCAGCACGATTGCTCAAATGTTGCTGAAGCTTTAGGCAATAACTGCTATTTACTTAGCGCTCTACTACTACCGCTACCGCTGCCGCTACTGCTTGTGCTACTGCTGCTACTCGTCTATAAAATATAGCGCTATAAAACGGCAGCAGCAGCAGCCGCATCTTTGAGCATACGCCTTCCTGAATACGCCTTCCTGAATAAACGAAGTGAGTCAATGTTTTTGCCAGCAAGTAAGTCTCCCGCTCACACGCCCTCTCCCGATTTCCACACCAACCTTCCCTTCTACTCTCTCTCTTTGGCCGTTTCTGTTCATTAATTTCCTTTCTTAGCAGTTTTGCAACAAGAATAAAATTAATTTCTCAGTCAGGGCGATTATTCTGGCAACGCAAAAGGGGAAAAGGGGAAAAGGCGAATTTTCGAGGTTCTTTAGTTTAGTTTATTTATTGTGTGTTTTAGTCGATTTAGGCAACATATTTGCTAGAGGTTGGAATTTTTTTTGTTTCCTTTTGTGCTGCAGAAAATAATTAAGTTTTCATTTTCTTTGAAGTTCAGAAAAACTTTAATTCGTTCCTTTCAATCAAGTCATCAACATTTTCAAGGAGGCAAAGGGAGGGAGGAATTTTGCGTGAGTGAAAATTTAAATGAAATAAACAAATTTTTTTTTGTAATTGAAAATGCTCAATTTATAGAGTATGTGATTTATGCGAATTTAGCTTAGCTCTCTTGATGAATACTCGTGAGATACTCGTCTTAAAAAAGACCTCTTTTTAGAGAACCCTTTGAAAAAAATAAAACCCTTTGAAAGCTTCGATATTGTAGAGTTGCAGCAGAAATCTTTTGAGGAGTATTATATTGGAATCTAACCAATAATATCTAGAAGTCTTTAAGACATTTGAGGGGCCATGATTTGATAAAATGGCAAAATTGCGACGCGCTTAAAACTCAGTATTTTAAGCCTAGTTTAAAACCTTTAACCTTTCAATGAATATTTCAAAAACAGAAACTTCAACCCACCAAAAACCATATCGTTTAAGCCTCGACGGGGAGGCATTAATTACTCTCTTCCACACACACACACACACACACACACACACACACACACACACACACTATTAACAGCAATTATTGAAGTCTTAACGCAAGGGCGCTATGAAAATCAAGCTACATTTAATTGTTTTTTATGATGGCTATTATAATTTAATGAACATACTACAGCTAGCCTGCTTAACTGCACCAACAACAAGTATCCCTTCCGGAAAGCCTCCCTTCGCCACGCAGCAAAGTGTGTGCAACGAATGTGAAACTTAAGCTGCAAAATTGCATTTAATGATGCGACGAGTCATGCGAGGCTCTTAGTAAACCTCATGGAAGGCCATAAAATCCCATTAAAAACGAACACCGCAAACACCTTAAGTTTTTAATTATTCAGCAACTTCACACTCAGCCGTCTCGGCTTTCGTGGAGGCGGAGCATCAGTACGCGGGTATGGCAGAGGCTGACTTCGAAGAGAAGAGTTTGAAAAAAATATATACAAAGGAATACACATGTATATTGTGTGGTGTACACACACACACACACACACACACACATAACCACATCTATACTTATACAAACACTGCCATAGAAATTGTCAATTCTTCTTCAGTCCACGCTAGCTTTGACCGAAAACTATACGTCTTTTTTAAGTGTATAAGAAAAGAGTGTAAAATTTGTGTGGCATTACCCATCGTTAGATACGTTTTGATTTTCGATTTTTTTCAACGACAAAATTAACCCTCAATTAACGTTATTTTAATTCTCCCGTAAATCTAACATTACAATCTACAATTAGTTTTTTGGTTTTCCAGTTATCGAACTCTGGCCAAAAGAATATACAATACAATAGAATATTAAATTTCTTGCTAGCTTTATCAAATAATATGAATATGTAATGAAAAATCTAAAGGCTAAAACTATGTTTATTTTTTAATTTTACATCTAGTGTTAAAAATTTTATAAATTTCTAGTCTATCCAGTAAAAGACGAAACTATTTTTAGTTATACACAAAGTTTGTTACAACAAAGCCATAGAAAAATATACGAGTACATACTTGAAATTTTCTTCTTGCCAAAATAATATTTGTACGTATGGTTAGAACGAGGTCGAATAGTTTTCGGACTCTGGAGATGGTGTCATCCTCGGAAAAACCACAAAAAGCCAAAGCAGCGAATAACTTCAAACCACAGCCGCGTATGGTCGTCAAGAGGCTGTCATGAGAGGGAGGAGGACGGGCGATAATATTTTCATCTCTCCAACTAACGAACACATGACGCGCCCACGCCCACACGCCCGTTTGACAGTTCATTTGTTGCCATTTGCAACCAACATCTTGCGTTGCTGCCAAGCAATAAATCATAACGCGGTTGCCGGCCGCAGTAATGGCAGCAGCAGCAACAGCAGCAACAGCAGCAACAACAACAACAACCTAACCACTTTTAACGGCATCTTCTGTTCGATTTTTAACACTGTAAAGGAGTTAATTAAATTCCGAAGATACGATACGAGTACAATAAACGGCGCAAATAATAGCGTTACATTGAAGTCATGCCCTTAAAGTTGAATATGGATGTGTTGGTGTGTGGGAGTGATTGTATGTATGTATGTATTCCTGGAAGGTTTTTATAAAATCAGCTCACTCGATATTCGATAATCGAGAATATAATCCTCCTTCAAATCATACCTACATCAACTACGAGTATGTATGTATTTTCATTTAGTTACAATTTAAAAGGATTTGGAATTAACCGTTCGAAAACCGTATTTAAAGACTTTCAGAAGAATTCCGAAAAAAATTCCGAAAGTATTCCGAAAGAATTCTTAACGTAAAACAGTAAATCTTCAAGAAATCTCTGGATGAAACGATTTCAATTTAGCAATTTAGCAATTTCAACTGAATGCAGTTGTAGAAACAGCAACAACGACAATCATCAAAGAGAAGAAGAAGAAGCTAATAGTACGTATGGCAGACGTGAAGTATGAAACAAGATGTTCATCAGCTTGTCACAAGCTGATCTCGACAATGTCACCAGAGACAGAGACAGTGATATTGGAAATGATGATGACGCAACTATGATGATGCTAATAATGATGTCAAACTGAAACCTGAGTTGAAGACGGTAATGATGCAAGTAGTAATGATGTTATAAAGTTGATGTTTATGATGATGGCAATGATAAAGAAAGAACAGAAACATTTTTAATGGCAAAGGCACAATATTGAAGAGGTATGAAGTTGAAGATGATGATGATGATGATGAGGATGATGATGATGATGATGATGATGATGATGATGATGACAACTTTCAGGATGGTTATGATAGAAAAATGTGAGTGGCAAAAAGATGATGATAGTGAAGATGAATTAAGTTGAAGACGTTGAAGGATGTTGAGAAAAATAAAGGAAAATGATGAAAATGGTAAGCGAAGAAACGAACAAGACTTTACACTTACATAAATAGAAGTGTTATTGCAAATAAAAATCATAAAAATAATATTTTTGCTAGACGACAAATAACTACGAAAGACAGCAAATACTGCAGATCTGCAGAAATATGTCTGTATGGTACAATTTACAATTTTTGTAATATATAAACGCATCTGAATGGAACAACTTTTCACTCACGAGATTTGAAAAAGCGAAAAAAATTTTTTTTTTATGAAAATACATATTATCAGAAAAGCTGTTAATTAACTTTTTATTGAGGAATGAAGTTCTCGCAGAGATTCCAGAAATAGTCGTTTTTTATTTATAATTCTCATAACAAAGAAATCATCTATGAATCGAGATATCATAAAGCATCACGTTAAAAGGATTTGCGCAATACATTCGCTGACATTACATTTTTCGCATTACATTTTTCTTAACCCCAAAAAAAAAAACGACTCGACCGAAAACGAGAATTTTCTTGTCTCGTGCGACAGAATAAAGACGATAATGAGGAAAAGAATAAAAGATCATAATTATGTTGAAACTGACAAAGTGTAGACTAGACTAGTTGGTGTTTGATGATGAAGATTATTATCTATCTTCGTAACTACAACAACAATTTAAAATGTGCCATACGTTGCATGTACTCAAACACAACCATTCATACTTATACATACATATACGAGTACGAGTACAATCATGTACAAATGTGATTCTGATTAACATTTCCTTCTGATATTGCCTTCCGCCTTTCCTTACTTCCTTCCTTCCTTCCTTCATTCCTTCCTTCCTTCCTTCCTTCCTTCCTTCCTTCCTTCCTTTCCTTTTTAACTTTGGCAGTAGCTAATACGGATACATCCACAACGCGCAAGAGGAATGGAAGGAAACTGCATTGTCAGCCACTCGCTCTTACTGAAAAACGTACGATTTTATTTCTACTCTTTTTTGAGCTGTAAGTTCTTGCAGTAAAAGTACGAAGGCAGCATTTGTTCAAGTATTGTGCGCACCCTGTAGGAAAGAAAGCCTTCAATGTTTTCTTTCAACGTTCAACGAACAGAACATGTAAAAACATTCTTCTTCTTTTGCTCAATTCTGTCAATTCAGTTTTACCAAATATAAAATTAAACATATAGAAAATAAAAGATTGTTTAATGGGAAGGATTAACACGAAAATTTACGAAAGGAAATCGATTGAAAAATAAAAGGAATAGAATTGAAAAATGCAAGTCGGCGAAATTATTAATCAAAAATCAATATGTATTTATGCATAAATAAAAAGTATATTAAAACCATAATTTTAAGCTAAAATTATAATAATATACTATATTTTTATAGACTTTATTCATGTCTCTTCTTCCATGACAGGAATCAAATGTTCAACTTCTAAAATAACGCTTGCGCCATCTTTTATGTCAATATGTAAACATTTAATAACTTTAACATTTATCAAACGATTGACTTCAGAGAACACGTTTTTGAAATATCTCAATTCAGTACAATTTTAACTATGTATCGCTTCATACCGAAACAATGCGCTGAAATAGTGAAAATAGGAATTGAAATTAAAAATAGTCGTGCATATCGACGAAAATCGTCGACATCAAAACACTATTCGTTTAGTTTGATGTCGAATTTTGTTGAGCACGGAACAGTGGGAGATCGTCGACATGCCGTTCATCAACGCATAAACGTTCCAATGAACTGATTGAAGCGGTAAGAGACAGTGTTGCCGCGAACCCACAAGTGTCGTAACGTCACCGCCCTCAGCATTTTGGCGTCGGTGGAATCACCTTGCGCAGCATTTTGAAGTAGGATTTGCATTTCTTTCCGTATAAAGTGCAATTGACTCAAAGAATATTGCCGACAGAGCGTCCACGTCGCTTGGAATATAGCCCAACAGTCACATATCGACATAAAAGATGGCGCACTCTGAACATACATATATAGAAAAGGTCGAAATGATCAATAGCAGACACATTAAAATATTTCTGTATGATAAAGCCCTTTGAAGGTGAAGCTATAGATGTGGCCAAGGATTAAAACGACTGGTTATGGTCGTACCGGCAACGCGTAGCAAACCAGACGCAACGTAGACCAAACATTTCTACTTTCCTACTGGCTAAGTTTAAACGTTTTTGTATATGTGTGTGTGTGTTTATGTGTGTGTGCATGGAAAAATGTAAGTATGGCTGTCAGTGAGTCCGAGAAAGTCAGATGCATGCGGACTCAATCTGTTTGTCTGATGAAGTATTTGCAAATTTATTTTATTTTTAAATTTATTTTATTAGATTTATTTTTTTTTAGGTTTTTTCTATGCCAAATTCTATTTATTTAATTTAAATTTATTAATTTACGTATTTTTCTTACTCTTAACATAAAATATTTTTTACTGATAGAAGTTTTTATTTTAATAAAAATATTTTTTTTTTTTATTGCATTCTCAATCCTTTCGGTATTTTTTAGATTTTTCACTTCTTTCTGATGTTGTTTTTTTTTCTGTTTTTTTAAGTAATCCATTATTTTTATAAACGTAATTTCGCGTAAAACGCAACACTGCATCTTCTATCTTTAAATAAGCGCTGTGCTCTGTATGAAAAAAAAATCAAAATATTATTATCAAAGTAAATACTTTTAAAATAATAATTTTTAAGTGCTTACGAGACTCCGAGAATAAGAATAAACTTTTTAATATACTTCAATGATTTCATTAATGTATAAAAAAATTATTAATCCTTGAAGTACGATTATCTACGTCTTCTTTCGCCTTCTTTGCCGTAACTATCTCGTTGACTCTCTCTCCCTCTCTCTCTCTCTCTCTCTCTCTCTCTCGTCCTCTTCGTTTTACCTCTTGCTCGTTATTTTCATCTAAAATTTCCGGTGGCTAAATAACATTTTTTAGCATCATAACTAATAAAAAAAGTTGTTTATCTTCAAAGCTCACTCGGTTGGAATAAATTAATGACCATTTAATATGATAAAAAGCAAGTAGTCAGGAAGAAACCTTTTAACTATCCAACCGGAAACACACGCCTTCTCTTACTGTCGCGCTTAACTCTCTTTCTAATTTTCTATAACCATAAATTAGAAGTTGATTGGAGCGTCTAGATTGTAGACTTTAGAATAACGAGGCTAAATCAATTAAAGCAGAGCTATAAAATATTAAAATTACAGCGAAATTAGTGAAATTACAATTGAAATTAGTGAAATTACAATTAAAATTGGTGAAATCACAGCGAACACAAACAGCTATGACGTCACCAAAGGACTAAATTTTAATCACTTAACAATTTTAGACCATTTAAACGCTTAAACCATATACAATTTTTGCAACAATAAAAAGTACTAAAATTGCTAAGAAAAAAAAAACATGAATGTGTCAGAAACGCGGAAAACCTTTAATTTTTGAATTTTCCGAAAACCTTTACTCAAATTTTTCTCAATTTCTTAAATGCGGTGTACCGACATATACCGCCAAGAAGTTGCCATATTCCTTTCAGGTGCACCAGGACAGATTTTTATATTTCTTACAATATTTTTGTTATTGTTTCTTTCTAAAACTTTCTAGATAATCTCAAAATGATTTGCAATGTGCCGGAGCGGGGAAGGTGGTTAGTTAGACTTTAGTCGAATTTTCAAACGTTTCAACTCGAACTGTGTTTTTTTTCGAAATAAACTTATTCAAAATGAACCTAAACAATACAATACAATTGGTCGCTTTCTTTGTGTATTTTTTTTCTTAATCCATTTCAAGGAATACAATGTCGAAAAAGTTTTTATTGCTAAATTAACAAAAAAGAAAGAGAAAATGTTGCTCGGATGAAATTTCATGATGCTAATAGAAGAGAAGAGAAGAAAAACCTTTTGCTTTTGCTGTACTACAATTTTGTTTTTGTAACAGTTTCGGTTCTTGCTGAACATTTCTGAACTACTAAAGCTACATTGTTTTTTATTTTTATTTATTACAGAAGGCGGCGGTGTTATTATTGCTGTTGTTTTCTGCTGTCGGTTGTCGTTTTCAACCTTTGACTTTAATTGGAAAACAAAATCACGTACGTACGATACATATGTGTTTACATTGATAGTGTTCGTTCGCTTTCCTTACGGTTTTTAACCATTCACAACCATGTCCCGCCAGTGTCAGCCACTCCGCTGCAACTCCTAACGCCCCTGGGAACTCTTCTAAACAAATTAGGTCATATACGTGTGCACGAATGAATGGGCGATATATGTACTCGTACATCTGTATGTGTGAATGGATAGTCATTGTGTTTGTATTTATTGGGTTATACAGGGTGTTACCTGTATAAAATGCGACACAAAGTCAGAACTAATAGATTTGTTCTAGACAACAAATATTTGTATTAAAAATCGTACAAAAATTCGTATTGAAGTGGCGTGCGGTAACCCTATTACCCCCTCCCCCACCCTTCCCCCTCTTCCCCCTTCTATAAGAAAGCAAAAAATAACTTCAAAATGAGCAAAAAAAAGTTTTTTCAAATTAACATACATACGTACCATTTTGAAAACCTATCAGGTTTTCAAGAAGGTTCCAAGAAGGTTTTTTCAATAAACTAATGCTATTAAAAAATTCGGTGATTGTAATTCTTTAAAAAAAATTACGTAAGTCCTCAAAAAAACCGCTAAAAAGAAGCTTTATGAAGCTTCTTATGGATTGCGTACTTCAAACTTTTTTCATATTTATTTATTTATTTATTTATCAATTCGCTTACAAAAAATCTCTCAAATGTTGTTAATCAATTGTATTGTGATTACTTCTTAATAATTCTGATAAAATTTGTTTAAAAAAAATCTTCATTATTTTATATTGGTTGAATATTATGACTATTTTGGTATGACTACCACAAAACAATGTGGTAGCAATGTGGACCAAATTAAAGCAAACCGAATTGTCGCTATGATTTTCCCATCCCGAAAACACAAAAGCAAAACCAAAACCAATGCGACAACCCACATTCTGTGGATAACCTGATGACCACAAAACGAAAGCCAGGCACACGCGGACTGCGGTTAAGCATTGAAACATTATGAACATTATGAACATTATGAAAAAATAGCACGCCAACGTACCATCATCAACCAGAATGAATATAAATAACAGATATTACCATGAAAATGTATTAAATACAAAACGCACCGATGATAGCAATCACAAAAAAGACCGCAACGCGTTTGTCACCAACCAAATTTTCAGAAACTCATTGACTCAAAAATCTATTTATTGGAAAAATACGAATTTAATTACAATTAAAGCAAAATTGAAACCGGAAAATATAAGTTTTAATGAAATTCATAACAGAAAATAATCGTTAATACGCAATTAACGAAATATAATTGTATTAAAAATCTACAAATTATATAAACGCAGAAAATTTTAATTTGTAAATTGAAGTGTCAGTCTTAATTGGAAAGCCAATATTATAGTTAAACATACATATGTATGTATGTACGTACATACAATAGAAGAAATATTTGAGACTGTTCGTTTTCGTATTAAAGTGAGAGTTATTGTAAAGAATTTATTCTAGATTTTCTCAAATTCGTTTCGATTAAATATGCTATAAATTATAAAACTTTGTTTAATTGTTAAATTTCAATTTTTAAAAACTTTTAAAAAAAATTAAAAGCAACAACGAAAACTTCGATTTTCCTAACTTTTCTGTCAATAATAATCCCAATGACTTTTTAGATTTTAAAGAATATTTTAAAATCTTAAAAAATAAGAATTTTTTTTTAAGAATATATTTTAAAAAAAACTGGACAAAAAATTGAAATGAAGAAAAGTCATCTTCCAAACAAACATATATACAAACACACATACATAACGTAAAAGTAAACTACAAGCGGAACCTAAAATTTCAAATATGTCAGCGCAAATATTGACAACGATGGAGAGAGGTAACGTTCTTGTGATACTGGTATCGCATTACTCTGCAAATATACGGGCAGTATCCTGCAAGATTTTGCCTTCGAAGAAAAAAGAAAAAATCAACAGATATGTCAAGACACTAACCCACACATACCCATAGCTACAAACACATCAAACAACTTATCTGTGTGAGCTTGACATAGCATACACTTAAATAAAAAAAAAATAACAAATCAACATCTTGGCATTAAACTTATAGAAAGAAGTCAATAACTGAATTCGAAATCTTGAAGAATTTAATTTATATTTTTTTTTAAAATAATGAAGTCTTAAATAACCTTCAAATACAAATTAAATCGAAAACAAATAAAAAACGGATACAAATTAGGATTAAAAGCGTTTTTCCTTTTAGTACACAAAGACCTAGGAGAAAGGTCGGAGAAGAGAAGGCAACACTGTGGTTAGACAGACAGACCACAGAAGCACTGTAAAGAAGTAGAATAAAAGTGGAATTAAAAAAATTCATTAAAAATTTATACACAATCAAAAAGCATGACATAGAAAAAAATTATAAACGAAATTGATTTTAGTAATACACATTTTTTTGTTTTTTTTTCTTCAATTAATAATCAAAAGAAAATATAATTAAATGAACTGATTAAAATAATATTTAATCAAGGACTCAGTTTCAACGAACACATTCCTAATTTAAAACGAAAGCGCTATCCATGAAAGGAGAAAAGGAAAATTGAAAAATGTATAACGCTTTATCAATGATATTGGAAATGAAGAATGAACACCCTTCACCTCTTCTATGCATCTCAAGATATTGCATTAGAAAAATACTTAAAGACCTTCTTTTCAAAAAAATATATTCATATCATGGCGTTTTGTGCCTCGCAAGTTCTACTACGGCATGACTTTCATATGGACCGACTTGCAAATCGATTGTGCAATCTGAATTGAAATTTAAAATTATATATACATACATACACAATTTATGCAAAAATATTATGAGCAATTTCCTGAAAAGAAGAAGAAACCATGAAACGTGAAAGTCATACTTTGAATCGAATTCTCGTAGAAGTATGAGTATCATGTGCGATGATTCACAAAATATCGAACTCTCTTGGAAAACCGCTATACACAGATGTACCAAAAAGCGATGGGAAATAATTATATAGAGACAATTTGTAGGTAAGAAAAATTGCTAAAGGAAAAGTTCTATAAGAAATTGATGAAACTGATGATCAAAGGAATGGATTAAATACATACTATCCTATTCCTCGGAAAACTTTGGAGCTATCCAAAAGCACTTTTAGGATGTTGAATGACAATATCTTTGAAACAGCATAATTGTTTTTTATTACTTTCTTTTATTTCTAACCCAAATTGATAGACAATTTTGACAATGGAATCGTATATGATACTGCAGTATGTATGGGTTAAGGTTAATAAAATTTATTTTGAAAAGCAGTGTACAATAAAAAATACTCAATCGTAAATTAGGTGATTTTTTCGGTAAACACCAAATGGTCCGAAAAATTCGAAATGGGGCTAAAAAATTTAGAGAAACTGTAAAACAAATCATGAAAAAACAAAGTACACCAAAGTTTTCATTTTCGAATTGCTGTCTGTAAACATGGTTGTGGTGGTCATTTGGCAGGTATCGTCCTTTACACGCAGTTGTCATAGATAATAACTAACAATTTAATTAAAAAGAGCAATAAAATTGAAAACAGTATGTTTTTTATGTGAAAAAAACTTCCTATAGTCTATTTTGGATAAACCTATACTGGTATAATAAAAGTATAATACTTATTTTCCTGAAAGTGACTGTAATACGATAGTATTTACCAAACACAGAAAGCAGAAACGAGAACTAATTTAACGGTTTGTGATTGTAATAAAATGCCATTTAATCTCTTTGTAAGCATGACAAAATCTCCGAACGTTTGTTATGTTTAACAATTACTTAGGTTTTAATTTAGGTATAAATTAGCTTTATCGGATATGTACAATTCAATGCACAATTCAATTCTCTTAACTTAAAAGTCGGTTTACTAGTCTGACACCACACCCACCCCCCCCCCCCTCCCAACACACTTCCTCCTTCCCGTTGGTAGCTCTTTCTATTTCACGCTTCAACCAATTTATTTGCTTCATCCTTTGCCAGGTTTTAATAGTGTAAAGCCGTGTCTCTCTATCTCTGTCTTGCTCTATCTCTATTTCTCTCTTTTCTCAAGCATTCAATGAATGGCTTTCGGTTATCCATTTTATTGCGTTTGTTTCGGCTTTAAAGCCAAACAAAATTGAAAATCGCAATCAATTTTCAGCAGCTTTACGAACGTAATCACTTTCACACAATCAGCACGTTCCTAGAGCGCAAATCCTCTTTTGTGTTTTCGTTTCGTTCTTGCTATTGGTTTTCAGTACCTCTTCCGCGTCCCGTTTTTCAACGCTTTCCTGTTTCGCATTATCATGCTACCAGAGGATAACAATAAACGGTCGACCGATTTTAATGAGCTGTGACTGTACAAACTTTTAATTGGTATGAAAAGCCGATTTGTAGAGATGCGAGTACATTCGACATTAGTTTATAAATTTCGTATACATACGCGCATTTTAGTTAAATAAATATACATTATTGTGAGAAACTCTCTTCCATTTAGAGAACACCCTTTGACACGAGAACAAACAATTATTTTGTCTTCTGAAAATGATTCAGAAAGTCGTTAAGGCTGGAAAGAAACCACCATCTGCTTTTTTTTGAAACCTAATACGATACGATTCGAGTAAAATCTACCACAATTTCAAAAACAAATCGCTATATTTTATTTCACCGACTTAAACTTTCGCTAAAATTCTGATTCATATGGAAAAATTACCTCACTTCGAATGAACCTGATTCAAACAGCATCAGCTCAAAGGTCGTAACTATTGAAATATAATGTTATGAACATTTTCGCAGCTAAATGGCTTCAAACGGTCAATTATCTTGGATCTCAAGGCGTAACCCCTTATTTTCTGCCTCATTTTCGGCATCATTAATCTACATTACATTGTAGCGTGACGCACACTTTTACCTTTACCTACAAAAAAAAAAAAAACTTAATAACCTTCAATAATTTGCACTACTAACCACCAGTTAGTAACCCAATTAAGTTACTAACCACCAATTAGTAACCAAATTGCTTCTAATTGCCGTGGCCACCACGGTGACAAACGATTACAAAGTTGTTCAAGCTCGTAAGTGATTATTAATGAATACACACACACACACACACACGCACACGCACGCAGACACCGATGATACGACTTTAAAAGCCAACCTTTTCGTTCATGTTAAGCAACCATAATTAAGAAATAAAAATGTATATTAGTCAACATAAATTTGTGAGAAATTAAGACTACTACAATGCTTATGAACGCACATGGATAATTAGAAAAAGATTATAATTAAATAATTTTTTCGAAAATGATTAGTTGCGATTTTATCACAACAGTGCCACTCTTCTATAACTACGATAGTATCGATGACGATATTATTATCATACGATAATAATAATAAAAATTATGTAGCTGATTGCGAGGGCAATGACATTTCAATTTCGTGTACCGATGACGACGATGATGATGATAATAATGAGCATAATTGAAATTTCAATTATTTTATTATTTTATTGGGAGCCCGGATAATAAAGATTATGACGATAATGATGATATTTGATATGATAAAATAGTTTTCATAATATCATAATATTTCATTTTCACGATATAATGAAATTGAACTGATATAAAAAATACTATTTTTCGCTCTAGTTCTAAATATATTTATTCAATTAAGAATTTAATGAATTTAAAAATTTGGCTGCTCAAAAATTTGGTTTCGTGCTTTCGGTTACGATACTGTCAGATTATTCTATTGTTGTTGTTGTTCGCTGTCGCTGTCGCTGTTGGTGACGTTGTTTTGGTAACTGTCAAATGCAAATATTCGTACATCCAGTTTCCAGGAGAACCAACAAACCGTAAACACCACAATCTATCACTTTGACATACGCCGCTTCACGTAACATTTTAACATGATGAGGAAACGTCTAAAGCATGTCAAACGTTCGACATTTTTCGGCTTTTCGTTGTTACTTGTTACGGTTTCAGTGTCCTCCATACTCGTATTTTGTGCATTTTGTTTCTCAAACTAACAACGACCAGAAATAACCACAAATTCTTGCCATGTTTCAACAACTAATAGAATAGAGTCAGTACGTATGGTATAAACGAAATTTTGTGATTTAAGAGAGGCAAAAGGAAACAAAAATAAATATATTTAAAATTTGTAATAATGGCCATATAAATTTAACGATAAATGTTAAGAAAGCTATTCAATGAAATGGAACAAAAACCAATGCAAAGTTTATTCAAATAAATATTTAAAAAACAAATCTTTGAAAATAAACTATGGATGAAAGAAAAGAGGGAAAAAATTAAGGAGGGAAAAAAGGAAGGAAGAAAGGAAGGAGGGAAGGAAATCAATAGGTGAAGGAAATGCCGAAGAAATGAAAAAATAATGGCAGCACCAAGAGGCTCAAAGAAAAGCAGTAAGAAACGAAAGACATCAGAAGGGCAAAACGGCTACGGCAAATGTACTGACATTTGACATTTGACAGAGACGAGATAACGACAATAACAAACCTCTTAAACGAATAGTAAAATTATGCTCGTATTTTGTAAGAGAAATTATAAAATCAATAAATTCACCCAAATTTACCCAATATTTTTACTCAATATTTTGCAATTTTTTCAACATCGATAATGATTTATTAGATAAAAACATACGATACTAGAAGGGGTTGAAAGAGACAGAGGGGGATGGAAGAGAGAGAGAGATTATTCCCTAAAAGAGTGTGTGATAAACCGAATAAACCGCAAGGGCGTTTGTGCAAACGACTGACAACGACTTTGCTGTAATTTAAAAAGCTACTCTCAGTGTAGTGTTGATGTTGGAATGTTGTTTCTTTGTTGTTGTTATTGTTATTGTTGTTGTTATTGTTGCTCTTCTTGTTGTTGTTACGAGTATCGTTGTTGGGTAATAAAGGATAATTGCTTGTTTGTGCAATTTTCTCATGTGGAAAATTGTTCTCAAAATTTAATCAACTAAAATTAGTTTATTCGAAGAGGAACGAAATACTCACAAAAGTAAAAACACAAGAAATAGAAGAGGACAAATAAAACTTCAGGGAATTAAAATTTATACAAAAAAGAAATGGAATGAAAATGACAGATAGAGAAAAGACCATTAATAAGCGAGAGAAATTGGGATATGCGAAGAGTTGTAGAGGCTGAAATTAACAAATGAACAAAAATTGCTTTCTTTCCTTTGATATGAATCTCGCGGGAAAACAATACAATGAATGGAGAGCTATATTTCTGCAATTTCTCTCTCTCTCTCTCTCTCCCTCTCTGGGTATAATGTCTTTTCTATGATTATCTTTGCTTCCGAAACGGTACAGACCTCCTTTAGAGTCAAGTACGTACGATAATTTCATGGTTTTAACAAGAAAGCATTAATTTAGAAATTTTAAAAATGGAAATTAAGTGACAATCTTGCATTTCAAGCAATAAACGTATCGTTGCCTAAGAGAAAACAACATCAACTCGTTCATGGAACCAGCAAAGAAATTTAGTACGGGCTATAATTGGCCAAAATCTCAAGAATTAACAAAACAAATTCTCTTGTCGAGTATAAAATAAATAATAAAATCATGCTATACAATATGACATATGATATGATATAAAACGATATATCATAAATCATATCGTAACATATCTACATACATATATTGATCAATAATATCACAATTAATAATATCACTGATATATTTTGCAAAATATATTTTGCAATTTTGCAATTTTGCAATGCATAAAAGAGGCGCCGCCGCCATCACCAGACGACCGACCATTCGATATAAAAACTCACACGAAATAAATCAAGCTGTCAAATATTAATTTTTTTTTTTTTATAAATAACTGATCGGAGAAGAAAATGCAACCAAGCGTAATAGAGAAAAAAATTAGAATAATATTTATGGAGCACGGAGTGAGTGAGCATAAAAACAACCCCAAGCATTATTTTTTTAAAGTTTTGTTCAGCAAAACAGTGCAAAAAACACTTACTGCTAGCGAGTTGCTAAAAGCTTTTTCAGCAACATTAAAATTGTTAAAAAGACAACGGAGGGAGAGGCATAGAGACAGAGAGACAGAGAGACAGAGAGACAGAGAGAGAGAGAGAGAGAGACAAATAGACGGTGAGAGAAGAAATAGAGAGCCAGAGAAATTTAACAATTTTATTGCGAAAAAAAGCAAAACTTTCCGCAAAAAAACATGAAAGAGTATAGCACAGAAAAATATTTTTATCGAAAGCTCACTTCACGGTAGCTCAAGGATACTATTTTTTTTAAATAAGACAGACATTTTTTAAAGAAGCTACGATTTTGTGAAGCTTCACGCTCGCTTAGAATTGCGAACTCCATACAAATTTTATAATTTAAAAATTTCATTTCAGTTTATAAAAATGTTTTAAACAATTGGAAACATTTTATCATGAAGCTGCTGTTCGCAGAAATTAGAGTTATTTTTACTTCAAATGTTTTTAACCCATTTTGATTGAAAATAATAAAGCATTTACGTATTGTATTTATTTTCGAAGGCTACAGATTGTCAGTGTTAAATAATAATAATAAAACAAAACTAAAAATCAATAAAATCATGTCGTTAACTTTTCTTAAACTTGGTTTTATTATCTTAAACTCTCATCATTATTTTAATCTGTTATTAATCTTCACGCCAAATACATTGCCATTCAAAAAAAAAAAGAAAAATGGCAGAAAAAACTAAAACTTCTCTTTTCTGGTGATAAAAAGAAAGTTAAATTAAAATTGTCAAAATATTGCTTGATCGATTGATTGATGGAAACCACAAAAAAAATTGGCATCACGTTGGCTGCAATGAACATTCTGCAGTAAATTCTCTCAGTAAAAGAGCAGAGGAAAAAATGTTCAAATAACAATTTATTTTCTCGTATCGTATACCTTCTGACAGGCTTGACACGTATAAATTTACAAAATAAAAGGAAATGTCAACGTTGAGTTGTCTAATCCGGCAACAAAATGGAAGAATAGAAATAGAAAATATTTTACTCGGGTCCTCCTTTTTTCGCACTTGAATTTTTCGAATAATCTAATGATCCTCTTCCTCTTCGGATTTAACACTAAAGTGAATACTATACGATTTAAAAGAACGTATTTTAATAAATTAATTTCAGTACTTTAATTGAATTTTATTTAATTGTTGAAATATACTCAGAAAATTTACTTGATTTACAGCTGAGACTCTCTTAAGCTCTTTATAAATACCAAAACGTTATGAATATTGAGTATACTCTTGAAAAACTATACTTAAGTCATCGGATTATCGTAAATAACTTTAACTTTATATCGTTTATTAACTAATTTCTAGTTTCTCAGGCTGCTAAGATTGTATAAGTCCTTACTCTTAAAAAATAAATGAAATTCATCAGGCCAATAAATAAAACTGTTAAAAATTTAGCTCCTCGGAGAATGACTCCATCTTCATTATCCATTATCCTCTTCCAATGCATGATCCACTCACCGAAACCTTTAAAAACCTTCACAAGTACCTTTAAGGAGTTACCCTTCACGAACCTACATCGTACCTACATCGAACCTACCTTTGTTTCAAATGATTTAGATTTGAACAATTTGATTTTGATCCACTGCAGTGAAAAAACAAACGAAACCTCATATCGTATCGTGCGTATATCGTACAATTTCTCTTAAGATATATAGGTACTAAGCTCTTTGCTACCTTCCTAAATTATCTTCGCCCTCAACAACAAGCAAAAAGAACATTATAGAGAGATAGAGAAGGTTTTTCTTTCGAATTAAGTGAAATATGAGTACTATTTATTCACCGAAACCACTCTCTCTCTAAGACGTCCCTAAGATATCTTTGTAAGCTCTTAAGTATCCTTCCTGTCTGCTTGCGTTGCGGATTAACTTTCAGCCTGTGGAATGTGTTCGTGTTCTGATGATGAAATTCAGGTGATTCCAAGTGAAATAAATGATGGCTTGAAAGAGACACCACTCACGCTGTCCTTTACAACGAAGAGAAGTGGATAAAAGATTAGGCTAAAGGCTAAAGTATGCTAAAGTAGGATCAGAAAATTATGAAAGACTGCTTGTAAAGTCTTTCAAAAGACTTTCAGTTGACTTTGCAAAAGAAAGGGGAGCAGAATATTAATGGAAGGGTGTGTAATTGCCAACCATGGGAGAGCGATATGTGTCTTTGTTTTTTGTCTCAATGTACACGAATCATTACAAGAATCAACAGGAAGAAAATCTACAGTACAAATCTAATATACATATATACTATATATATCGTTTGTTCCTTAAACAACTATGATTTCATTTTAATTCAATTACTATAATTTCTGGTTAAATTTACATATTTTTATAGTATAAATTTTAATAAAGCAGCAAAAAATTAAACTTCAAATATTCTCTATAAATTCTGTTACCATCAAATAAATTCAATAATAATAAAGCTCTTGTGACTCAAATACGAGTACATATCTCGAAAACTCGAATTGATAAGAAAATAAACTTCATATAAAATGATCGCAATCTAAATTTATATAATTTTTTGCCCTTTATTTATACAATTTTTTTCGCATTTCACGCGCCACAGTCTTTACATGTCTTCACTTTACATACTCGCATAAACCAAACTTCAAAGAAAACACACACTCCTGAGCTCATTCGTGCGTACAAATAAGTGCTACTATGAGTATGTACGAATATATTGTGAATGAATGAATGTTCGCGTCATAAGCAAGTATCAGTTGCCAAAGTTTGGTATTCTCTTTGTCACCTCAGAGTTACGAACTTTGACTAAATATAATTAATGAGAAGAACCTTTTGATGAAAGTTCTGCAGCAGCAGCAGCAACGACGTGAGATGACAGCAAATGTAACGATAATGCTAGAAATTGTGTGGCAAGGAAGTAAGGAAGGAAGGAAGGAAGGTTGTTATTGTTGTGTGGTTTATTTTGTTATGTCGTTTTTGTTGTGAAATGAAATTTCTGTTGTATTCTTTTATGCTTAAAAAATTTTAATTAAGTTTTACAATTTCAAAGAAGCCACAATGAACTGTACTCGATTTCATGTCTCCAAAGGGACTACGAAATTTGGCAAATTATCCTTCGTTCTTTGAAGAAACTCAAGGCTTTAAATGGAAGACACAAAAGACTGTGATGATGGTGTTGTATTTATTTTACGATAAATCTAAAAATAACCAAAAATGTATTACCTGAAAAATAGGCGTATCTTCTTATTTAATTTAACGATATTTTTACACTCAAAATTATCGTCAAATGTTTCCACCAATTCTGAAAAAAAAATTATATTGGAGATTGTCATTGTTTAAACAACATTATCATATATGTATACGTACTCATACAAAACTGTCAATCAAAAGCTGTCAGTCATAGCAATACACACAGTGACGCTTTGTGAGGCCTCAATGTGGCCGATAAAGTTAACAGTAACGCACGAGTAGAGACCTACTGGTCAAGGAGGGAGGTCAAGGAAGGAGAAATATAAATACGAAGCAACTTTAAAAACTTGTCTAAAAAATTTGTTTAAATTTGTTTAAAAATTTATCTAAAGGTATTGTTCAAACGTTTTCAAAGTCATCGGAAACGTTGTCTCGTATTATTTGCAATTATTCGGTGATGTTCCCGTGACCCAGAATTGTATACATTGTATATATTATAAAATAGCCTCAAGGCTTAAATACTCGCTTTATAAAAAAAAAGCCTTTTTATCTATTCGTCATGCTTCTGAACTTACCAAAAGATTTGTAGAAAAATATTGTCCTTACTTATCATAAGTATCAATCTTTAGAAAGCTTTTTCCTTATAAAGCTTAACATTTAGGCTTTTTGCCGAGATTGTATAATAAAATAGAAATTTCTATGAATCACTTTTGTCAACTTTTGTGTTGCTTTTTTTTTTGGTACTTTGAAAGTATTAAGGATAAAGGCTTTGCATTAGCAGGATTTAAAAAAGAACTCTTTTATGACTACAAGGCTTTTTGTGCTACAAGATATTTGCTGGTACGTAAAACCCTTTTTAGATTTTTAACTTGTGTCTTAATTTTTTTTTTTTTTTGTGGTAACGCAAGCGCATTGACTGGCTGAGGAAATAGGATTACTTTGGTGATTTTTATATATGTACTATACACACTCATAAATAAAAATCAAATCTTCTAAATAATGTTTTGGCTTTGAGCCAATACGCCTTGAGCCTTTGACAATCTTATGGCTGAACAATATGGAAGGTTTATAAACGATAGTCCTTTATAGACATAATTAAATTTATCCCTAGTAAGACATTTTTCTCAAATTCTTACTTTTGAACCCACAGATTTTTAATTTGAGTTTTGATTTAATTTATTGCTATTTTTTTCTTCTTAAATTTTATATTTATAAGAAAAGTTTTCTTCATAAAATATGTGGAATTTTCAGCAACGAAAGCAAAGGTAAAAACTGAACTCTTATCAGCTAAACTATCGTAGTATACTCGTAGTATAGTTATAGTAGTAGTAGTAGTATTATAGTATACGTAGTATAAATGCGTAACACCCTGTATGCGTATATACATACATACATACTCATACATGCTTGGTTTTTTATTCACGTTGATACACCGCAGCCTCCGAAGAGGATCCATTTGTGATGACTTTGTTTGATGACATTGTTGTTGTCGCTTTCTATATGAATAGCAAATACTTGTATGAGTATTCATTGTTACAAACATTCTCTCAAAGTATTTTAAATGTGTAGGCGTGTCCGTTATATCGATGTAAAGAAAGCACATTATTTGCTGAGCTTTTTTATACTCTTTCAGAAGGCAATACGTAATAAACCTTTTATCATTGTTGTAATTTTTTTTTTTTCATTTTTCCTTTTTGTGTCCTTTTACCACAAAACGAAAATAGCTGTGGTAAAATCTTTAGCGTATAATGCGATACATAATAGAATGTATAATAATAATGTGGAAAAATAATGTATAAAAAAGGCTATTTTTAATTGAACACTGATTTCAGAAATGAATTTTAACAAATTTAACACGCTCTGCATGGTATACAAATTCATTGCTGTCAAATTGTCTCTGCATTGTAGATTAGAAATAAAAAAAAGTGGCAAAAAAAAGGCGCAGCGTTTGACAGATATTCTCATTCAACATCCTAAACCTGCTTTTGGATAACACTACATATATTCTCCAGCATATTTGCAAATTGCTAATTATTTTGTATGCACTAAAAATATGGCAATAGCCAATACAACAAGTCATATCTTCAATATTTCAATAGCATTCATATCATTTCATATCATTCATTTGTCTGCACATTCATCATGCAATACTTCCATACTGTTGGAAGCTCATATTGATGCTCATATTGAAGCTCATATTAATTGATGCACACGCTCATATTGATGCCTTAATATAAATGAGATGCAATAAATAACCTTTCTCATTAATATTGCGACTAATGTCAATCTCGTTGTGTATTCATTTCAACATTTTCGCTGACAAAAAAAAAAAAAAAAAAACTAAACAGCAAAATGATTATTGGCTTTTGATGAATTTCCAACATTTTCTCTTACTCTTCAGTCTTTCTCTCTATAGATCATCCAGCAGAGCGAGCGACCTTTTTGCACGTTTCGAAAGAGCATTCGAGAAATCACTGGCATTTGCATTTATTTTAATTTGAGAGAGTACTTTGCTTCATCCATCATCGTGCTCCTCTTCTTGTTTGTTCTTCGGGCGAACAAAAAAATTCATAATAATGATGGCAATACATGTAATGCAACAATTTGTTTTCAGCGACCCGAAACGACCCGAAACAAAACACACCCCCCTCAAACGAGACCAACCCCGACCAATCCATTTTAGATTTTATTTATTTTGCTTTCGTTTTTGTTTCTTCGCTTCGTTTTTCTGTGTTGTTCTTTGTTTCTACGAAAAAACTTTGCTAAAGTAATCTTTTCGAAATCCTGCTACTGATTGAAATGCAGTCTTATTCAATTGCAACCCGCAACCCCCTCGCAGCCTCAATTTTTTTCGTCGCGAAAATGTCGCATGCTCTGCCTGCCTGCCACCACCGCTTGCGATTTGTTGGAATCGTACTCTCTCTCTCTCTCTCTTCGGAACTCGTTCAGTCTGTCTGATTGATGGAATTTAATATCGCATAAAAGCCAGCATTAAGCAAAAAAGCACGAAGCGAACAAGTAAATTGAACGCAGCTAAGAGTCTACAGCTGAGACCTCTCCCTTTGCCACTGCCCTTTCTCCGATCCTGGCCCGTTTGCTTTCTCAATCTTCGCAGAATCTGGCTCTCGCCGAGCTCGCCTTTTTAACCTTTAAAACAAGGTGACAATGATAAAAATCTTCTTCTTTTTCCGCTTATCAGCAGCAAGTTTTAACGACGCATTGTCAAGCAGCGGAAGAGAGAAGAGAACTGACGGAAAACGGAAAACGGAAAACCGGAGAACGGCAAAAGAAAAAGCCATTTAGAGCAGGTCTTCCCCAAACTTTGTTGTTTGTATTCCTAATTGCCCGTTGGGGAAACGCCGGGGGGTGCAGGGGGGTGTGTGTGTGCAGGTGTATAGGTGTATCCATGTGTATGCCTGTGTTAGCATTTATTTATATTGTTAAGAAAACAATGCTGCAAATAATGGTTTTACCTACACCGGAAACACCGCCTTTGAAAAAAGTCGAATTGTATAAAATAATTCCGCCCGGAATTTTTTGACGGAAATTTTTTTTTTTTTTTTTTAGCAAACATTTTCTCTGAAATGAAGTGAAAAAGATTAATAAAAAATTCAAGGATCAAAGATTGTGAGGATTTTTTTTTCTTTTTATTATGAAATTTAGTCATAGTGCGTTTTTATCGTGGTCTTTTAAAGAGACCATTTAGAAAAAGAAAAGAGAAATTATTAAATGAGATGAGATAAATCTTTTCTAAAATAAAACTTATCATCTGACAACTTTTCCGATATGCAAAGACGATTTCTTATGACAAATTTTCGATTTCTCCCATCATGTCTTTTTTGCTAAGATTTCAATAAAATGACAAAAATATTAATTGTTTTATAGACAAAAATATATTTGACTTTTCACAGCAAACTTTCGATCACTGTCATGACCGAAAGACCTCACTGTCTTGTAAAAAAATATAAACCATTTCTAAAATTTTTGCCTTCATTTTTTTCATTTTTATTCATTTTTACCCTCATTACTTGCTTATTTTGTGAAATGAGCCGTTTTCTTTGAAAGTGGGGTAAGTCCACTTTATGAAAACATGGAGTTAATGATGAGAAAAGTTTTATTCTGTTATGCCCTTTATATTTTTTCATTTAATTTAGAGAACAAACTTTTCAAAATCTATCTAATGCTCACAAAACAAATCATCTTTATTCATAAGAATTGCATTATTGCATTCAAAATGCAACGCTGTAAATATCTCGAAATAAAAACGAATGCGCTTAAACAATTTTAAAAAGAAAAAAACGGCTCAAATATCGCCTGACACTGTCAAAGAGTAAGTAATGTCTCTCCTAAAATTCTTTTATTACAAAGTTCGTCCAAGTGCTGAAATCAATCCGGACTACTTAAATCCTGCAACTGATATGGTCGCTACTTAATTGACTTTTATTTTGTGGTTGGTGGTTGTCTTTTAAAATGATTTATGGTCCCTATCTGAAGCTCAAATGAAATCAAACAGCATATGCCATGAAGCGTATGCCACGTACCAAAAAATCTCTGAACATAAAGTATCAAAATACGAGCGAAATTGAATGCTTTGGAAATGGAAAATGGAAAATTTTTGAAGTACGAGTATTGATGACGAGTCAGAAGGTATGGAAGTCGGTGATGGTAAGTCCTAGCTGGGGTCGTTAAGCCGGTAGGTCCTTCGGTTGTTTGGTTGTTTGATTGACAGCACGTTCATTGAACTAAACGGACTTTACGAACAGTTAATAAACGTGTCTAAAGGAGCAGAAATATTTCAAAATTTCAGTCCGAAAACTGTTTGTTTCGTCTGCTGGAGCATATAAGCGAGAAAGGGGATGAGAGAGAGAGAGAGAGAGAGAGCGAGAAAGAGTAGAGAGCACTACCACAAACGTGAGAATTGGCCTCTATACGAGTATACTATACTCGTTGATCATTTTACAGTTGGCCCTCTCGCTCCTTTATTTGGTGTTTTTCTTGTGGTTGTTGTTGTTGTTGTTGTTGTTCTCCGTGTTATTTTTGTAACCATAACAAACCGCAACACTGCCGCAAAAGTTTCTCTTTTAGCCGGCATCACGTATCGCTTCAATCAAAATATTGATTTTTGGAAAGGTCTCAACGTACTCGTACTCGTAATACGAGTCTGTTGTTTCTTGTATAACATCAACACTCCATGATTTTTTTGTTATTATTTTTGGTTATTTCGGTTGCTAATTGTAAGGTGAGGTGCCTTAAGTCAACGAAAATCTCAACAATTGTAGTGAATAAATGCGTTTTTAACGCACTTGGACACCAATTTAAATGATACTTCATAATCTTTTTGCACACTTTAAATGATACTTCATCGCACAACTCACACTCAACGTCACTTATTTAGCACGAGTACCATTTATGTAAATATGGTATATGTATTAAAAAGTTTCACTTTTCATTTATCAGTAAATTAAAATCATAAATTACGATACATAATTAATGGAGAAATATTTTTTGATCAATCCTTTGACGATAATATTTCTTCTCAATAACTATGGCAAAATTGTTGCTAACAAGCATGTACCAGCATGTATATCCTTTTGTTGTTTTCACACTGAACAACACTTAATATGCAAATATTTCGCACTTTTTGTACTAACATAGTTTCAACGTTATCTTATTGCAATAAATTTCATTAAAATCTCAATTAAAATGGGACATCTTTCGGTCAGTACTTAATAATGGCATATAAAATTGAACAAACATGGATGGATTGTTGATGTTGCGAACAACAATGAAAGCCAGCGATAATCAAGAACAACAATGAATTTAAAACAAAAAATCAAAAACAAAAAAAACAAAAAATTGATAATGCAAATCGTATGATAAAGCTTCTGATTGAATTTAAAGTATACCAGTATGTAAATACATATGTACATATACATACATATACATATATGAACTATAGATGGTTGTGTAAATTAAAAATCTATTGTATAAATTAAATATGTAGGTACATACAATTCGATTTCATTACGTACATTTCACTAATAATACACAATCAATATCGCTTAATCCAAAAGTACCTTTAGGATGTTGCTTGAGAATATCTATCAAAAGCCGTGTTTATTTCTTATAATCTTTGCTTTATTTCTAACCTACAATGATAGACAATTTTACTAGTCGAATCGCTTATAAATCGCCAGAGTGTTATAAGGTTATTAAAATTTATTTTGTAAATCAGTGTTGAAAAAAAAAGTAACGATAATGAAAAAAAAACGAGAATGACATGAAACATTCTCAAGAATTTAGCAGTTCTTATGGGATTTTGTGGCGAACTCAAAAACTAGGTACTTCATCAATTTTGGTTTTCGAGATATACTTGTAAGTAATTAAATATTTTTTTAAAAAACTATACTGTATTGTTTATAGACTTGATCCAACCGACCTTTCTGTAATGGTAGATCTTTAGCTATTATTTTAAAGAGCCCTTAATTTAGCCACAACCCCCCCCCCCCCCCGTCCCACCAAGATTTCACACAATGCGTTTACATTGATTGCGTGGTTTATTTTAACTTACTTCTTACTTTTGCTTTATGTTTTTGTACGAAAATTTGATGTTGATGTTTTAAATTTATGTATACCGCCAGACATCTTTTAATGGGGAATGTCTGTATGTGTGTGTGTGTGTGTGTCTAATAGTGAGTCTGTGTGCTTGCATTTCCTTCCATTCTAGAATTAATCAATCTGTTCTGTTCTCAAGCATTTACACAATTCCACTTTTCAGCAACTACGAGTACGAGCATGCAGCTACTTACTGATTCAGTTTAGTTGTTTCTTCCTGCTCATTCATCCTCTATCATCGACTTCTCCCCGCTTCCCAGCGCCTTTCCTTAATACTCTTCAAACCAAGCTAGCAAACATCCACGCCACGTCAACCGTCGCTCTCTTTCCTGAATCCTGCCTTTCCTTTCCTTTCCTTTCCTGCAAAATGGTGTCCGTATGGTTTTGTTCTTTTCGTCCATTGTTACTTTTTTTCAGTGTTTTTGTAGTTACTCTACTACTATTGCTCTTGTTCTTTGTTGCTGTGTTTTTTGTTTTTGTTACTTTTGCATCTATTTCACTTTACCGCAATTTTCTAGAGGTTATTTTCACTTCATTTTAGATTTTCAGTCTTGAATTTTTCAACAAGTTCTCTGAACTTGTTCACATCAGCGTGTTGTGTCTTTGCGGTTGTGTGTGTTTTGTGTTAGTGTGTATACAGAAAAAAAAAAAAAAAAAAAACACACCTCACAAAGCACAATCAATAATCACTTCGTTTCTTGAATCGTTAATCAAAAAAAAAAAAAAAGAAAAAAAAAGACGAACGACTTCCCGACAAAAAATGAGCATTTCTTGAAGTCTTTTTTCAGAAAATCTTTTCTCAGATTAAATCTCAGCCAAGGCTAAAGCTTTCAGTGTCGTTTATATAGCTCTTGCTTTTCGTGTTGTTCTATATTCTTTGACAGAGGCAGGAGGGAGGGGTGTGTTAAATCATTTAAAGGGAGAAAATTTTACATTTTGGCATAATTAAAGGCAACAAATGACAAAATTATTGTATATAAAAGAAAAATATAGTGAAAAAGGTGACAGATTTTTGAGGAAGCCTTGAATTTTTTTTTGCTCCATTTTTTTTGCTCCGGGGGACAGTTTGCGCCCCGTGAGTCAGCCTCCTAAATACGCCACTGAAAGCATTCACCCAATCTTTAATCTCTAGTGATAAAAAGAAATATTAAATAATGACAATTTTTGTTGTCATCAGTGTTGTCGCTGTTGTTGTTGTTGTTGTTGTTGTTGTTGTTGTTGTTGTTGTTGTTGTTGTTGTTGTTGTCGTTGTTGCTGCTGATTTTGCGGTTATTATGGGGGGGATGTCTGTGTGTTTCGTGGTTGTCCTTGTCATAAAAACAAATGGTAAAATGACAAGTCAATTTTTTTTGGAATTATTTCTTTTTTATACTCTCACTTCATCTTATTCTTCGCTGACTGTCCTCCAACAATATTGTTGTTTTTTGTTTTTTTTTTTTGTTTTTTTTTTACCTTGTAATTTCTTCCGGCTGAACTACATTTTTACGCGTTTTTCTTACGATGTTTTTCCTTTGACATTACTTTTGACATTATTGTCTTGTTTGTATTCTGTTGGTCTTTTATTGTTCATTGATTATTCATGTACAATAGCTAAAGCAAAAGCAAAAGCGGCGAAAACGGAATCTTACCAACTTATGTAAAAGCGCTGACGGGAAAAATATTTATTGTTCTTCATACATAAACGCTTCTTGCGCAACTTTTTTCGTTTAACTCAAGCGATATGCACACGTTGTGTATTTTTATTATTTTTTTTTAAACCATTAACTTGTCATTTTTTTCTTCCTCTACCAGCCCCAATCCCACCCGCCCACATAATATTTTGCAATTCCATTTTTTATGCAACGTCATGTGCTTAACCATGCTTGAAATTATGCATTCATGCAAGAATGTTGAAATAGTTAAGGAGAAACACATCAAATGGAAAGTAACTAAATGGCAAAGCACCAAAAAAGGAAGAAGGATAAAAATTATAAAAAGCAAAATACCACGCAAGAATGGCGTCAACCTATTTTTGCTATTTCACACGCAGCTTACATATTTCACACGTCGTTCGAGGTGTGAAAATTTCGACAATATTCTAGATTTTTTTGAGCATACTGCACTTATTTACTATATGTATTCTGCGAGCGCCTCTAATTTACTATTGAACGCGTTGAATATACATACCTTTCGAATGATAGGTTTGGAAAGTAAACGCTCTCTGGAAGGCCTCTGGAATGCTTGCACTTACTATAATAAAGTGAATATTAAAGTTTAAAGTGTCCAACTATAATGTCCGAGTACTTCTGAGTGCCTTCTGAGTGTACTCATACTCGGAGTATTTTCTAAGTATACAGAACTGTATACAGTTTTTAAGGAATGTCTATTTATAGAAAATAGTTGTGTACAACTGGACTTAAAGGAGGTCGATAGTACTCGTATTAGCCTGAGGTAACGTATCTAAACTTAACATCTTTGGTTAGTTGACTTGACTGAAGATTTATGGTATAATAAATTGTGATATTAACAGTTTGTTGTAGTTGTAGTTGTTCCTTTCATTGCTTTTATTGTTACTTTAACTTTTTCAATCCACTTCTATCCTTCATTATCATATATTTTCTATGCCGTAAAACAAAATGCATTGAGTATACTTTTTTGCAAATACGGATAACGTTAGTTTATAAAGTTAGTCCTCTCTTCTAAAGGAAGGAAGGTAGGAAGGAAGGAAGGAAGGAAGGAAGGAAGGAAGGAAGGAAGGAAGGAAGGAAGGAAGGAAGGAAGGAAGGAAGGAAGGAAGGAAGATTAATAATGGCAGCTCTTTATATGAGCTAGACACACAAAACCCAAATATACTCCCGCACATACCACGACAAGGCCATGGCAAAATCCAAAACCTTTTCAAAGCTGTTGTTGTTGTTGTTGTTGTTGCTCAATGTTTATGAAATATGAAATTTTGATATTTTTTATTTATCGATAATACTCTTTGTATCAATATTTTCTGAACATTTAACTAGAACAATTTGAATAATTAAGTTGCGATAAAGTTTAAGTCGGTTACGTAGAGCATTCGTTAAAAGTTTTCCTTAGAACTAAGAATTGAAAATTATCGACGACAGAGCAACATTGAAAGAAAATGTATGTACACTTTTTGCTCTGCAGATTTTTGTTTTGAGTTAAGACCAAAGAAAAAGACATTTCACTCTTCTGCAAGGATGATTGGGAAAATTATGCCAAAAGTTTAACAGAAGTTTGTAAATACCTTTAAATTATTTACCACTATTGTCTGATGAAAAAGGCATTGGCATGGCACTCTGCCAGTAGTAAAATAGGCCATATCCAAGAGACAATCCAAGACTATATAACCGGTAATTTAAATTAATTATTATACCAATTAAAATAATGTATTACAAAATGTTGTTAATTGTAGAAATAAGGTCGCGCATATGTGGCCTTCGATTTTTCCGATTAAATCTATCCTTCAAGGTGATTATAATAAGAATATACTGAAAAAAACAAAGACTAAAAGATCTAGAATGATATACAATTACATTTACGTATTTTACATCAATATTTCAATGAAACTCTACAGGTACTCTGGCAGAACCTCTGCGGTAATGATAGCTTCTCTGTCAAATGGGTGTGTCTCAAAGAGGTGTAGGTACCTTGCCTGAGACGCCTGAGACTTCACACGACAAATATTGTAAATGATTAAAGTAATTCGGTCTGCACGACATCGTCATTAGAGAAATAAAAAAGCGAACTTAAAATGCAAGCGTTTCCAATGAACGTGTTCAACCAAAACAAACTGAACACAATTCAGGTGGTTCGTGCGTGCATTGCACGACATTTTTTAGCCCAAACAAAAAGTGTAGCTTGTTAAGAGAACGCCAGAGAGAGAAAGAAGAGAGCGCCCGCCGTAGTTTTTTTTATGAAATAAATTCTATGCACATATTTTTCCTTCCATTTTTTGCGCTCTTGCAAAAACCTTTGCTCACCGAAGATTTGTTGTTTTGTTGTGCCAACGCTCATCTCTCATAGTCTTAATAAATATTTGAAGAGTAATATTAAGAGGGGGAAGGACTTGGAAAAATTAAACCCAACTTGCATTATTTAGTGCTTCAATTAAAATTTTAAAAAAAAAAAAAAAATTTCTTCAATTTATGTTTCTTTTTCAACATTTCTTGTTTTCTTTTAGTGTAATTATTTTAGCACTCGTATATTGTTTTCCTCTCTACACACACACACACACCCCTCCACACACACACACGTACATGCTGCACCTTTCTGGTGGGCGGCATAAATTTTTATTATTAATTCGTGGCAATTTAACTACAGCAACTGCTTCATTCCGTTCCATTTCGTTCGGTTTCGTCCATTTTCGTTTACGCTCACGCGGTTCGTGTGCAAGTTTTCGAGTTATCGATTGTAATTTATTGTTGGCGAAATGCAATTTTCAGAAATAATTGCTTCAATTAAATGTTGCTCTGAAAAGGCAAAGATAAGTTTTAGCGATTGCGGTTGAGCGAGCGAGAGCGAGAGCTATATTAATAATAATGATGGCAATAAAAAAAGCATAAATCATAAAATCTCCATAAAATTGCAAAAAATAACAATATCAAATAACACTTTGGAATATTAATAAAAAATTCTATTGTAAAATTTTGGAATTTATTTCTTTTAATTTTTGTTCATCTTCCGTTAGTTGGTGACGCAATTAATAATAATAATAATGAGAGCAATTACAAGTTAATTTAACATCAGAATAAAGTCTTAGAAGGTGCAGGGTACCTTCATTGTTAGCACTAATAACAACAACAACAGCAGCAGCAGCAACAGCAGCAGCAGCAGTGCACAATAGCGGAAAAAGATTTCTAAACAAATGGCAAAAACAATTAATTCTCAGCACTTTAATTTAATTGTTAAACACTTCATTGAAAATTAACGAGAAACAACAGACAAAAACAATTTCAACACGCAAAACTACAATCTTTTGTTTGGGTTGTTTTTTTTTTTTTTGGTAAATTTTTTTGGTAAATTGGTAAATTAAAGGAATTTTTTTTAAGGTTTTTTTTTAATTTAAAACAATTCAATTTAATTTAACAATTTCATTAAATAAAAGAAAGTATTAAGAGAATAACGTTATACGTTATGTATGATTATTACTTTCATCACTTTGATTATTACATTATAATCTTCCTTCCTTCCTTCCTTCCTTCCTCTCTTCTAACTTTATAAACTAACGTTATCCGTATTTGCAAAAAAGTATACTCAATGCATTTTGTTTTACGGCATAGAAAATATATGATAATGAAGGATAGAAGTGGATTGAAAAAGTTAAAGTAACAATAAAAGCAATGAAAGGAACAACTACAACTACAACAAACTGTTAATATCACAATTTATTATACCATAAATCTTCAGTCAAGTCAACTAACCAAAGATGTTAAGTTTAGATACGTTACCTCAGGCTAATACGAGTACTACCGACCTCCTTTAAGTCCAGTTGTACACAACTATTTTCTATAAATAGACATTTCTTAAAAAAATTCCCAAATTCAGTTCGATTAAGTTAATTTAACTACAAAAATTTTCAGTATTATTAAAATAAATGTCATGAAAACAAATTAAAAAAATTATTTATTTTAAATAAATATTATAAATAAATATAAAAAATATTTTAAACAAACACCAATAAAATAAATATCATAATTAATTCAATTATTAACCGCATTAAAATAAATATTAGCAGTACCTAGGTATAGTTTTTTAAAAGAAAAGTAAACAATGATTTATTAAAATTGAAAAAAATTATTAAAATAAATCAAACGAAAAATGATTTATTGCGCAAATAAACAAAGTGAAAAACAACGCTTAAACGAAACAGTTTTTTTTTAAATAGTCGCGATAGTCGTGAGTACTGTCGACAGCAGAGTTTGACCCAAAATCATTTAAAATTTAATAAGTCACTTTAACACAATAAACCTCATTACAAAAACAACTATTGCGGTTTTACACTTCATTTCAGCAAAAAGTCAAAATCTCTAGCAGCGGCCACGACCACGACCACAACCACGACCACGACCACCATCAAAACAGAAGAAACCAAATCTTATATTGTATTAAGAGCAAAAACAACAACAATGACGACCGCAACGTCAACGACAACAGCAACAACAACAATGACAGCAATGACAGCAACTGCAACTACCAAAAGTCAGTACAAAAACAATAACCATCATCGACCACGAACAACTAAACGAAAAGAAATTACATTGTAAGCTCTTTAGAGCTTCCAATAAACCCAATAACCCTGATGGGCACCCACAAAATGACAGCTGACCGCAACGGCGTCGGCATCGGCATCGGCGTCGCCATCGCCGTCGACCTCGGCTTTGACGTCGCTATGAGCTTCAGAACAAGCGACAACCTCTCAGCACCGACTGCACCGACCGGTACCGCACTAACGCACTAACCATCATTGCACTGACACTTTTGGCTACCGTGAAGATGTCTGTGTATGTGCTTGCTGCGTAAGTGTGCCCGTGCACATACATACATACTATACATGTGTGCATCGTTGTTGATGTTCAGAGTATGAGTATTTTGTAGATACTAACAAAAGATGTCTGTGGTTGTAACCAACTCACCGACTCTTTCACACAGTGACAAATTTCTTATAAACTCGATTTTAATAGAATTTTAAACGAAAAATTTCCAACACTACCGAAGCGTGCTGAAAACATGTAAAATAAAGCTAAAGACAAGAGTATAATGAAAACAGAAAAAAAACAAAGAATTCCAACGAAAAAGACAAAAACGAACGACTGCAAAAAATAACAAGGAATTCAAACATCCATGACTAAAGTCAGTGACATCATAAGTTTACATTGTGCTGAATGTAACATAAAATGAAAATTACGCTGGTTGCACGAGGGAGAGGGAGAGAAAGAGAGAGAGAGAGAGAGAGAGAGAGGGATACAGAGCAAATGGTCTGACCGAGCTTTTTGTACACTATAGTTCACTAAGTCTAATTATATCTAATGTGTATCTAATTATTAGACACTATATAATAGTCTTCATAATTGAGATAAATTTTTAAGGTAACTATTCCAAATTCCAACTATTCCGAACTTTATTTTTATTTATTTTTATTTTATTTTTATATAATTTTTATGAATTTCTCGATGTTCGTTAAGATTTCCGACTGGGTTAGTTTTCATTCGTGAGAACGAAAAAGGTCCGGGTGCGCCATCTCTTATGTCGGTGTGTGACTGTTTTGACCGTAAAAATTTTTTTTTGACGGTGTGTGCCGTATTTCAAGTGACGTTGACGGTCTGTCGGCAATATTCTTGGAGTCAATTGCACTTTATACGAAAACAAATGCAAAGCAGCCGTCAAACTGCGCCGCAAAGTGGTTCCACTGACGCCGAAATGCTCGCCAAATTCTCGGTGACGATACGACATAAAAGATGGCGCACCCGTTACCATCATTTTTATGTATGTACTCCTACTTGTCACGCCTTTCTTCCTCCGAATAGTAGACATGTTCTCATTCGAACGAGCTAATTTTACTCTGCCAGACAAAATACATTTTAATAACTTTAACACGCTTTGCATCGTGCTCGTATATGTTATGACAACATTGTTATCGAAATGTCTATCATTAGGTAATCGGAAAGTAACTGCCTTTGGAAAAAGTAAGACGTTGAGATATTCTGTTCTGAACTTTTTTAACAGAAACTTTCGCATTCATCTTGCTTTTTTCTGATACTTCCGGTTATTCTTCTATTCAAAATTTATTTCTTCCTCTTCTTCTTCCTTTTTTCCCTTTATTTTTTCTTCTTATTCTTTGTCTTAACATTTCCCAAACACCGCAAATGACAAAAAAAGAGGGACAACAATGGTAATATGGCCATAACTATTAAAAACGACAAAAGATTTATATCAGAAAATAATCCTAGAGAAGAAAAAAAAAAAAAAGAAAAGAAAACACCATTGAATCTGACTTAGCCATAGACAAGTTTTCAAGAACTCACGATAGTGAATAACACAGAAGAAGACAAGCAATGATTTGTACCAAACCAAGAACAAAAAAGGACAGTAAGAACAATGAGTACAATGACTTTACTTTTACTTCAAAACACTTTTTAAAAATAAATATCAATAAGAACTCAAAGTCTTGATATCTCTCGAGTATCTTCGTTGCCGAAATGAAATAGTTAAATTGCTCAAAGGGTTATTTTTCAAAATCGACGTTAAAGTTAATGAGATATCATGACGTATAAAGAAGAAGGACATAAGCCCGGTTGCCCATTATCAATCTAACCTGATTTACGACACTCTCATAATCCCTAAACGCAACCCTTTATGCATTTCTTGCCCGAAACCGCAAACTCATTCACTAAAAACCTATAACTTTCGGAATTAAAGAATTTTATTATCGTATTTTTCGAGAAGTAAGTCGATCATTTCTCTTAACGTCTGCTAGTATGAAAACTGAAACTATATAAAAAAACACTTTCAACATCAAACGAATAATGATATACCTACTTCCTTCCCTTCTTCTGCTTCCCGCTCCCTTTACTCTTACTAATTAATTTATTTTTTTTTTTTAATTTTCGGTTTTCGTTCTTTTGCTTTTGTCGCAACATTTTATATTTAATCACTTCACTTGAAACCGTTAAAGCTGGCAACGCTATAAATAACGCTAGTGGACACCGAAATCATGCATCAGGCGAAAAGATATTAATATACCGGGGTGATAATTTATGGCAACTGTAGCGAATGACCGACCGAGCAGCACCAGCTGATGGCTTAATGAGTGGAGTCAGAAGAAGTAGAGGGAGGGCCAGAAGAGGGCGTGGTGGGCGAGGAGGGCAGGAAGGGTGGAAAATATTTACTTGTTGAGCAAGTAAGGAAGAAAATTTATGTATATGCATAAAGTCGCAACAACGCAAAACTGTTAAAAGAGTTTTGCGTTCGGTTGGAAGCGGAAGAGCGTAAGTGTGTCAGTTAAACAGAAATAAACGGTTTCACTACTAGTGATTACGAGGCCTTTGGAAGTTGGTGTGAATGGAGAGGAAAATATGCCGTAAAAATACTTTGGTAAAAATTATTAATTAAAACGCAGGCCGATATAAAAAAAGGCGCATGTATTTTTATATTGTATTTTATATCGTAGGAGACTGCGATGCTATTTATAATTTAAAACCTACCCATTTTATTAAAAAGATAGATATTCCATTAGAAATAACGAAGCTAAAGATTTTTAAAATAAAAACAATGGAAAATTAAATTTTCTTTTACAATTTCTGGCATCGATTTTTACAAAATTGATCGGAAAAATTTTTATTTGAAACGAAAATAAGTTTTTATATAATAGAAAAAAAAATCAAAATGATTATACACACCCAAGCCGCTTAAGACCAAAAATAATACTTTTTGTCGATATCTCTAAAACTACAGCTGATAGAAAAACTGCTTATTACTTTCCAAATGTTTGAGCGATTTTTCTTTAAGAGCATTTGTGCATATTCTTGCAAGTTTTTTGTGTGAAGTAATGTTATTTATGCAAGATAATAAACTTCTTCCTTCTCCTTTCAATTCCTTTCGTAACAGTAATTTCCGCAACTCTTCGATTCAGCTACAGTTTTTCGGAGATAAATTTCATATATATTATATTAATGGGAAATACTGCACACAATTCCACTATTTAATATTTTTTTTGTGTAATTAAATATTTTTAATTACACAAAAAATACCCGAAAATATCGGAATGACGCAGCTCCGATGTTTTGCAGCTTCAATTAGAAAAAAATTCCATTCAAAGCAATTAAGACTGAAGAATTTGAGAAGAAGACTCGTAGAATTGAGTGTCATTAGGAATATGAAAGAATGCCAAATATTCCGTTAAAATGAATAGCTCGATACTTCGATGATCTAACCTTGATATGACCTTCTTTTATGATGATAAACGAAAAACCGTTTTCATCGCATCACCATCGATGCGTCGTCGTCTTCCGGCAACTCATAAATATTTAAATGAAAAAGTACCCTCCGAAGCATTTAGTTTAGGAGAGAAGATGTTGATTGGGACCGAGGCGCGATGCCTATAGAGAAAATGCTTATTGAGAAAATAGAACAAAGGTATGACACAGTATGGCCGACCATTAGACCATCATGTCTATAGTATAGCCAGGCAATAAGGTGAGGAATGAATTTAATGAGAAATCTTTGTCGTTGCTGCTGCTGCTGCTGCTCAACGAAACGCCATGACAAAACAGCTCCGATAAAAGGTCCTTATTTTCACACAATTTGCACGCACTTTCAGCACGTCCAATGATGACAAATATTCAAATATCCAATTAATTACTGAATGAGAGTAGAAAAATACCTTGAATACATTTGAGTTGAACTAAAATTCTTATAAGAATTCTTATAAAATTGTATTTTATTGTATTTTAAGGATAACCTTAAGGATAACTTGACGGAAATTTTAAGACGCGATTATACTCGATATTAATATTTAAGATTTTTCCAAAAAATTTCTCTAAAAGCTTAAAAGAAAATTATTTCCTTCATGGTTGTGTTTTTTTTTAACAAAGTGTTTAAGCTAATAAAAATTCCGCTAATAAAAATTTTTTTTTTTAATTTTTATGCTAAAAGTGCTAGGTTCATAACGAACGACAAAAGCAAAAACATTTTTCCAGCTCCAACAAAATTGTGTGCCATGAGCATTTACCATTTTTTTTTTCCTGGTTAATGCTTCAGGAACTTTTATTTGAGCGAATGCGCTTAGAAGCTGCTTACGTTTCAGTGACGACAGAGAAATCGCTTTGGCAGCAGCGAAAAAACTGTTCGCTGACCCAAAAAAAAAAAAAGCGAAATAACGAATGCAAAATTTTTGTTTGACAAACGAAATGAAAAACTTTGACAGAGAAGTTTCTTTCTTTGCAAAACATTTTCCAACAAATGAGAGACGAAAAAGAAGTCGAAAAAATTCGACCGAAGTGAATGTATCGCATCAACTACGAGAGTAGTACGAGTATACTCGGAAGAGGGTCTAATTCAGCCGTGACCGTATTGGGAGCAAGGTTGTTAAGTGCGTTATAGAAAGGTAGTTTCGTCAAAGCTGATAAACGATTTCACTCCTCGCATACTTCATCGGATCGGTGGCCCTCTGCTGTAGCGGCTCCACACAAAAAGTATGGTTTTCGAGTGACCTTCGTTGTTGTCTATTGATGTTGGTTAAGTTGGGCGACAGCGTTGGCTGATGATGGGTTTTGGGACGAATATCAATCAACCTTTGTCAAGTTTGTAGCACAAAAAAAAAGGCACATCACCGAAACCAGTTTACCTCTAAAATAGCAAAAAAAAAATTACCTTCTTTTTTTCTTCATTTTAATTTTTTTATTTCTTTGTTCCTCCAACAATTTTAATTTGTTTTCCATAAAATACTAGAAAGGTTGAAAAATTTAAATTATTATTTATTTTCTTAAAATTTTGTTTTATAATAATTAATAATTAAATTCAATTGCATTTTCAAAAAATACAATATATAAGAAACTGCATACTCTGAAATGAATTTAAAATTTTCCACATTTCAACTTTCCATTTTCTTAAAAAAATATATATTCTAATTTTAATATTATTATAGTACGTTTCTATAGCATCATGCTCTTATTTAAAAGCAAGAAGGAAAAAATCTACAAAAAAGAATACTAAATAGAAAAAGTTTTACCCTACCAGTTAAATTGATAATGGCTAAGATGAACATTAACAACCAGAGAAAAGCAGTCTCTGCGCCCTAACGCTTAACGCAGAGAACAAAAACAATACGACAATAAATGACGCATTCGAAGGCGCTCTCTTTTATTTTTTCTTATGATAGTTTGCTATAATTTTGGGCGGTAGTTGCGAACAATTTTCAAACTTGAAGCGTGAAACTTGTTAAAACTTTCAATGGATTCAAAGCAAGGAATAATACCATTAACAATAGTAACGTTTCAAAACATTGGATAGAAAATAACTTGAGCTATGAAAGAATGTAATAAAAGGTAACAACTTTTATTCCATTAATTCTTCTTGTACGAGTACAGTACCAGTCAGAACTTTCGGCTTAATTTATAAACCAGTTCAACTTCTGAAATATAAACTGAAATTCAAACATTATGGTCGCGTTTTTGAAACATAGTTAAAACTTTCAGCTGCGAAATAGACCTTCTGAATGTTGCTGCGTTATACTAAAGATGGAAATTCTTTGATTCAACCATTTGCCATCAACCATTTTCGACCTATTCTTGTTCCATTCGCGTACGTACGCAGAACTGACAACTTCCTTTAATAATCTTGAACAAAATACATAAAAAGAGATCTCATAAATATAAGAAAATCCCGCAACGAAATAAAGGGGCGTAGTTGTCATAACAATAAAATCCATAGCTGACAGCATTCCAGCATAAAGTGTTCCCGTTAAATCCGGTGATTATCACACCATTCTGCCTCGATTGCCGGCATTAACGACCACGTAATTCGTTTAATTTGATGCCAAATTCGGGCAGCGAATACGCACATAAAATGTAAGTGAAAAAAGTTATATTAGACTTAACAAGGACAGGGGGAGGGAGGTGGGAGGTGGGTGGGAGTAGAGTAGAGTAGAGTAAAGGAGCACGAAAAAATTCCAAATTAAGATATTGAATGGAAGAATGTTAAGAAAGGAAGCAAAAAAAAAAAAAAAAAAACACATAAATAGAAGAAAAGTATATAAAGAAAAAACGAAAATAAAATAGGCACAGACCTTGGCTTTCGACTGTGTCGCAAATTTGTCGCCAATTCGACACTCCCTGCCTATTTCCGAGATCTTCATCACACAGCAATCGCAAAAATAAAAATAAAAAAAAAAACTCCCGAACACACCCTCCAGAGTACATCCACACCTACCTACACATTTCAGGCATACGGCTACTATAAAAATATTGTATTCGCATATATTTGAATAGAAAGAAAGAGCAAGCTAAAATGACAAATTATTTCCGCTTTAGCAGAGCGAATCCTATACAATACTACTATAGTACTCGTAGCATTATATAGACGTAGAGCTAGTGCGGAAAGCGGGCAGGCTGACCCTTTCGAATATGAGTTTGGTTACACGTTGGTTAATTTGTAGATATTTAAGGACATTTTGAAAAGTTATGAAGTACGTATAATAGAATTAAAATTGAATCTAAAAAATGAAGTCTAGTAAGTATATGCCGTTTGGACATAAAACCAAACGAATGCTTCCATTAATTCATTCCACTTTTTAGAGGTCATTCTGCCCCTTTCATATTCCTTTCTTGAATATGAAGCTTTTAGAAGTGCATATTAAGAATATTTCTAAAATTGTTCAACGCGCAATGACATTATTAACAAAGAATAGACCGGAATTTTAAGATATGCCTTTTTTAGTAGTTAATGCATATTAAAACTGCATAAGTTCATATTATTCCTTTATAATACCTAAAGTGCCATACGCTAATTAAAAATTCCTAACGCAGATGACGCTACTGTAATGTTTGCTCCTCGTTCATTCCTCTGTCAGCCTTCTGAAGAATGTTATAAACGAAAGAAGCCAACAACATGTTTTCAATATGCGCTGTTTAGGCGTCGTCGTCATGGGAAATTTTATTTAATAGCACGCTAATGACTTTTAAGGCGCAGCCGGAAGTCCTTGCGAGTCATTCTAAGTATCGGCTCTTTGGGATTAGATATCGTACAAGTTACATTACAAGCATGGTCGTATCGTTTGTGTGCGCGTTTTAGTTGGTTTATGATAATATTTCAATACATGTATGCACTATACGAGTACAAAGAGGCGCAGAGTAGTCAGTGTTGCGGTACAGTGCGTCTTTCACATGGTTTGAGTTTGAAGCGGGGTGGGGGAAGAAAATGGTAGTGGAAAACTTTACTAATGGTTGGACGGACTACTTGCGAATATGGAAAATAAATGGTTTATAGCACGGCAGAAAGCTTTACAAGCTTTAGTGCACTAACAGCGCATTATAAATTAAATTCTTTATAGGAAAATAATGTGCTGGTTTTGCCTTAATGTCTTATCTACTGTGTGCAAATACGTTACATTATATACATATGTATTTACGGCTACATAATTACTTGCGGTAAATATGTGCTGATGTATATACAATAGATATACCGTAAAATGGTACTCAAATTGCTAATGGATGAAATCATCCGGTGACGTCATCTAGGTGACGGCTTAATGTAATGGTCATAAAGTTACCAGTTATTGAATACTCGTCTGCTATAAATTTTATATTAAAAGTTAGTATCAAGAAGATGCAGTCACGTATCCATATATAACGTTTACTGCCGCCCTTCACAACGGAGTTCAACGAAAGGGGAAGGATAGTTAGTGACTGCCATGGATTTAATAGTGGGATTAAATTCTTTATACTAAGGATGATGATGGCGATGACAAAAATAAGTACAAAAGACGAGACTCTTAAAGTAAATATCTTAAGGCCTTTTTTTTTAAAAACCGAAAACGGTGAATATAAGATAAATAAAGCCCAAAACAAATCCCAAAATCAAGCATTCAAATTATATGTATACTTCATAAATAAATTCAGTTCAGCTCATCTGCTTCACGGTAACTTTGGCACTGTTTACACATAACTATCGTCAGCCATTGACAAATAGAACAGAATCAAAATGACCAAACTTTTTGGTTAATACACAAGAGAATTTTACTGACAAATGTTTACAGCTGTCCATCATTGATTATTTAAAATTTTGATTAATTTATTAATTGTCGCATGTCGCATGCAACGTGACAGCAAAGAAACACGTGACACTCAAGTGACTATTTAATTAAATATTCGCATGTCAAATTAAATTTAAGATAACGATCACTGCAACAATAACAACAAAATTCAATGAAGATAATTTGGCACGCGTGAGTGCATGCTGTCAATTAGTTTATTGTAACTGGTTATGGTTAGGTCGGTTCTTTTGTGACTTTAGATTAAGCGCAGGTAAAAATGCGATATAATTTAGCTTAAGATTAGACACTGCCAAACATAATACACCCACCACCACCCACTAAGAAATCGACAAGCTAAAAACGAGACCTTATTAACGGCATAACGGCCAACCCAAACGGCCATCAAATACATACGTAATTATCTGTGCATTCAGTTAAGCGGAGCAAACTAAAGTTTACTTCACGTGACATGCAAAGTTGAGAGCAACAAAGTGGCAGACTAATTGGCGCGTGTCTAATAGAGTCTTTCACACATGATTGTCATAGATAACACCTGATAAGGACATAAAAGAAGCTACAAAATTAGCAATAGTATGCTTTTTATTTTAGAAAAGCTGCCTGTAGTCTCTTTTGGATAACCCATTACCATGTCTAAAACAACTGCTTGTTAGTCTCTCCGAAGAAATAAAGTTTCTCATAAATCCAGCATCTCATATAATCCATTTTATTAAATAAATATATATACATATTTACATAAAATTTATGAAAAACTATGTAATAAAAGAAAACTTTTCACGTACCTTTAAAAAATAGTATATCATAATTTTACCAAATTATTATCAGTTAATGCTTACCTGAAAAGATATGGAAAAAAGAAGAAGGATTACTTTTTGTTATTTTCAAAACTGTATCGAAAGACTATTCTTAAAGGAAAAAATATTTTTTAAAATTTTATTTTATAGTACCTACTCGTACAATGTCTGTAGAGTCTCTTGTGGATTCGTCTCACTGCATATGCAGCAATTTTGCTTATTAACAAACCCGTTAAGCCATGGACGATGGACGATTATGTGCGCCATAAAATTCACGAAGTCGTCTATAAGTTGCTCAAATCGACGACTGATTTTCAAAGTAAATTTGTATAATTTTGTAGCGTTGTTCAAGCGTGAGTCTATTCATGATGATTGGCCAGACTATACTGAACATAAATAACAACAAGAGCAGGCAGAAGGACAGCTTGTATTGACAGTTGTCCCTTTCGAAAGTTCTATCTAAGCTAAAAAAACACCCTTTATAAATTTAATTACATACTATGAAAGATTAGAATGACTTTCTCATTAGATAACTATACACATCCTATACTATCACTACTATCGCTCTGATCCAGATACTATCACAGCCTGAAAAAACATTTTAAAGCTAACACAATTTCCTTAATCCTGTACAAGATAACACCAGACTGACATAAATATTTTGAAAACTGCATGTAGTAAGACTTTTAAAGGAACACGGATACGAGTACAACAGATAGGCAGAATGAGAAAACATATATGTAAGTAGATGGCACATGGACCAACATCAAACAGGATCACAATTTTGCTAAGTCCTTTACAGTGTTCAAAATGGCAAATCAATGCCTTCTTTATCGATTTACAGAAAATACAAATCGAAAATCGGCATTTTAAAGGACGTGTTCGTGGTTGTTAAGAGAAGAAGAAAATACCACAAACCAACAACACAACTACAGAAGTCTGTAAAATAACAACAACAAAATTTAGTAGATAGTTTTACAAAGTCATAACTTTTAAAGTTTTATTGCTTTCACAGAAAATCAAATGTTTGCAATGCTTCTCAAATGCGTTACCCCAAAAAACGCTTTCATATGATACAAGTGCATAAAAAAGAACGTTTCTTTGAATATAGAAATTTTACGATATCTTATTCGAAGATTTTACGATTATTTGATTTTTTTTTCCCTCAAAATCACAGGATTCTTGAGTGATTTCACATTTTAGCCCGCTATCGTTATCATAAGAGTAGTTCTTTTTTATTGTTTATGCTTTTGCTGTGACTATTATGACTTTATCTTATTTGCTTTAGCATAAGATACTCGTATTGTGAGACTTTTACTACAACGCTACATTATAGAACCGGAAAATTTTGATTTTACAATATAAAAGAAAGGAAGTACGCTGTTTTTCAACCACAAAAGGAAAAGTTAGCAAATATTATGGCCGTTTATGTTGAAGAGATTTGCTTGTTATCGATTGTCGTCGTTTAGGAGAGCATGGATTTTTTATGGGACTCGTGAAATGAGGCATTCCTGGTGTAATAGCAACCTAAACCTAATAGTTTTTTTAAAAGAAACGCTGAAATATAGCGTTTGCTCTTTACCATAAACGCCTTCTTTGATAACGCTTTTAAAACAGCTCAAAATTAGTACTTAGGGACATATTGCACAGATTCTGCCCCTGTCGAATCCAGAGCACACCACTTTTAACCCGAGGTTGGACCATTTTATCCCCTTAAGGACAAAACACAGAAATTCATTTTTACTAAAATTCTCTTATGATTTATTAACAACGCACTTGTTATATTCTTTATCTGCATAAATCATGTACTCAAATTATAAATAAACTGCACAGCAACCCATTTTTACTCATACCTTTTTCTTTCTTAATATTCGGCTTCTGAAAATTCCGAAAAAAGCAAAAAAAAAGGAACTTTCATTGCATTGCGACCGACCGTATTAAATATTACTCGATCTATACTGTTTATACATTTTTCGGTACAACAACCAAATAAAAGCGACCGAAAATCTGACAATAACCGACCCTTCGACCCTAATAAATACATCTCCAATAAAAAAATAAATTGTTAAGCATTTTCCAAACTCATAAATAACTTTATCTGGCCACTAGAGGTAGCTGGCAACCAAGTCGAATTAGGCCAAGGAATGCACGACTTCGTTGCGAGAACAAAACTGAAACCTGTTTAAGAGTTTAAGCTACAATAATACACCCCCTTGTATGGGTATTTTCCTACAAAAACAACAAACACTGAATGACACAGCGATACATATTCAAGGCTTGTTACACAACAATAAACAAAAATGGATAACAACAAGATTAAGAACAACAAAAGGCACTGAATTTTAAGACTGAATTTAAAGGTATCTGAGTCAAAAGGGGCCAAAGCGGGACGGGACACCAGAGTTAAGCTGGGAATTTACTGAAAGATGATAATTGAATCAAAATGGAATTATGTATATAATAATAATAAAAAATGAAAAAATGGATTTATATACATAAATATCAGTTACTTAATCTGACAGTAAAAGGGTCGTTTCGTTTCGTACAGGGTCGTTCCGTTTGGTTTTTTTTTTTTCTTGTGTATTTTCTTACCACCAGAACAAATTGACTCTTATTTTATGACAACATCAATAATAAAAGAAACTAATTTATTTTAATTTATAAGAAGGCTATACAGAAAACTTTTCGATAGTCCTGAAATTTTTAAATTTTGTATTAAACTTTGCTTTAAGGGTGAACTTTTTTCTCTTAATGCCATTGGCTAAGTGTACGTCACTCTTGGGGTTGTCAGGTGCAAATCCTTTATTTCAGTGGATTAGTGAATGTGTGAATGCAGGGAAAGGGCATTATTTCAGTGAGAAATTTCAAGATATTTGAACAATGAAAAAAGCCGTTCAATGAGTCAGCAAGAAATTATGTATGACTTTTATCTTTAATGCTCACTTCACTGTCACTTTTCTCATAAGGATCTAAAGTGGCTGCCTTGAAGTCTTAATTGTCCTTATATTATTGCAATATGTTGCTACTTGCTGCAATTATTGCCAAGACATGTTTAATATCAACAACAAACGTTTTAAATAAATACAAGTTGCCAATTTGCTTCAGGGTTTGCAGCTTCCTGGAGTAGACGGCACTCTCAGAGCTTCAATTTCTTCCTCACTATCGTCGTCGTCGTCCTCTCACCCCTCTCCCCTCCCCCTCCCCGCCTGTTCATGTCTGTCTATGCCGGTCGCTGAGAGTATACTCGTAGCAACAGAATACTAGTATGCTAAAGAATTGTACACGCTTAAGGAATTCCTCGAGAATGTTTTCACGACCGCCTTCAGGAACAATTTACCATACATATTTTACTCTTCCTGATCTGTGTACGTATGTGTGTGGCTGTGTGATTTTCCACTTTGGGCCACGATGAGATAAATTACTGCTTGCCACAACTTGTTTCAACATCGTTTCTCTCCGACCGCCTCAAATATGCATTAAAAGCTATTACAAAAAAAAAAGTACAATTTTTTTTTGCAATGCCAAATACGCATGTCATTCAATTCATCAATCAAAATTTGCGAGATTTGCATTATGGTTATTTGTAATAACCTTCTTAACATCAACATTTATTAAACTGCGTTACACTCTATTAAATTAAAACAAAACTTTCCTAAAACTAATGAAACCATGAAACCAATTTTAGTGTAATAATTGTTGTGTTTATTAAACCTTAACGAGTTCAGAAACGAATTAAGCCCTCCAGAAATTATCAAGTTATGTATAGTTAATAGAATCTTTCATTATAAAGCCATCTTTTGGAAGAAATATTCTCACACAAACGAACAGTAACCATCACAAGAATAATTTGTGAGTTTGCAAGCTATTATAATTGAAATTTAATTATTTCATAATAAATGCATAATTATTAATTTAAATAACTTACAAATTGAAATATTTCTCGGTGATGATTTCATTGTAATGGTTGCGTGTAGTACGTTGTAACTTTTACTTCCATTCAAATACTAATTTTACCTTCCTTGGCCTTGCCTTCTCTTCACTTCCCTTCCCTTCCCTTCCCTTCCCTTCCCTTCCCTTCCCTTCTCTACACTGCCAAATATTTCCACACAATCGGACAATGTCCTTTAAATGCATATGTTTTCAATGTTGTATGTACGAGTATTATTGCAGCTACTGTTATTGTTATTTTGTTATTGTTATTATTATATCTTAGTTGTTGTAATATTCAAATTTGTGCACATTATCCATTCTTAAGGCTCTACTTGAATACACTCGAACAAGTTTTCGTCAGAATTGTTACTTTTTGAGAATACGAAAGTACTCAGTGGCGGAATTCGACCGCAGACCTACTAAGGCCTAATATGATATTTTACAAAATTAAAATTTTTATAAAAATTTGTTTTTATTTTCTTTTTTAATTTTTAAAATTTTTTATTTTTATTAAATATTTTTCTTTTACATTTATAAATTGATTCTTTTTTTTGTGCCTTTTGCACTTTTATTGCAAAATTTTACAGTAGGCCACAATGTACGTTCGTTTCATAAAGTTCCTTTTTTCAGAGGATTTTTTTTTTAATTTTTGCCGTGAAAGGCCGTAATTTAAGTGGAAAACAAACACTTTTTACAATTTTTTTTTTAAATTTAAATAAAAATCCATCACAATTAACCATTGTAGCACAGCAAGCTGTTTGTGGTGTGCCAAACTTAACTGGTTTATTATGAACAGACAAAGTATCGCCAAATTCTTTTTAACCAAATTTCTAATTGTTTGCTCCGATGGACGTTTATACAATATATACCCAAAAAATCTCGTCATTTAGGATGGGTATTTTTTAGTACTCATATACTCATATTGTCTATCATTTTAGGTTATAAATAACAGAAAGTGGTCAGAAACAATGACGGCGTTATAGGTACACACAGATATTCTCAGCTCAACATCTTAAAAGTACTTTTGGATAACTCTATATAATGGAAAAAGGTGAAAATATTAATGTTTTTTTCTGAAAATATTTTGCTATATCATTTATATAATATTTAATATAAAATGTCATTGTATTTCATATTGCTATATACTTTTTACATAAAATTATTATCCATATGATCCATAATTTTTTTTATAGTATACTACACTCTGACACTTAATACGCCCCTGACTCGAAAATGCAGTTCAAAGCAGTCGCAAAAGCATTTCTGGTAGTGCAAAATATGTTGCTAATGATGACAAACAGTACGCAATGTTATATCAACATACATATATATTGGCAACATTTATATACATTTTCCTTTAGGCTTTGCATCGCAATACGTACGACGCATCTCAATCAAAATCGAATGAATAAAGTATGCATAATTGAATAATATGAATAATATGAATAATTTTTAGTTATCAAGAGGAAATGCAAAGTTTATGACCTTAAATTAGAAAGCCCTGAAGGCAATTAAATGCATATATGTATATAAAATTAGCTTAGAAAATTTTCGAGATATGGAAGTAAATATTTAATATAATGCAAATATTTTTCAAACGTATTATATTTCGACTTTCGACTTTCGTCTTTTTCGCACCAACTTTCGATCCAACAGCTTTAATATTTAGATTAATCTTTCAGTCTAAAGAAACCCGAGAAATGCAATAATTTCTAAAAATTAGGAATTTGGCAAATTAAAAGAAAACAGGTTTCATAATTTTAAATGGTCTCAAAGTCTCTAAGTAATGCCAAACCATCTCTTAAATAGAGCTGTGACATACATATACTATTATCTATTTCTTAAGGATATATTTCAATTTCTTTGTACACAGTTTGCTTTAAGAATTTCATATATTTACATACTTTATTTTTCATATATAACATATATTTCTTTCTGCCACTCGAGCCAGTTTATTGCTCCAGCAGATGGTCGCGGGCATTTGGGTCGCGGGCGGAAAGGGCGCAACATGGCCACCGGCAATATCATGGCGAAATTTATTATGCACCTCAATAATTAATTGTACCAAACTCTTTTCTTCGTAAATCTTGTGAACGGAGTCGTTGGCTGGACAGTGGTAAGAGAGATCCTGAAACAGATGATGCCATAAATGAATGGCATATTGCCCGCATTCGCAGCACGTGCGAGTACTCGTAACGAAGTGCTTGCAATGCGCTGCAGTTACATTTGCTCGAGGCAGCTCACAATGAATGTGTCGTCTGCACTTGCAACTTGCTAAGTCGCACAAATCCTCATCCTGCTGTTGCAGCAGCTGCAGCAGCTCCTCCTGCTCTAGTTGCGGCTCCTCCTCCTCCTTCTCCTCCTGCTCTGCTCTGCTCTGCTGCTGCTGCTCAGCCCCAAAGACTCTTAACCTCAAGATTAAACAAATCAAACAGAAAGTTTTCACACAGAAAGTCTTGCTGTTCAAAGTCTTCATAACGCGATGGTACCTAAAGTCTTTACCGAACTAAAATGACCAACACGGATTTAAGTTATGGCTTAAATAGATTCGCTTTTGAAGAAAGTATGTAGAGAGAGAGAGAGACAGAGACTACCATAAAGTGTCGTACAATATTATCTTTTATAATATTCTTTCTCTGTGTTTATTCTCTGCGCGGCCAACAACAACAAAGTGTAATAAGTATTTAAAAAACATATGCCGCTGCTCATTTAATATACGATAAACCGGCAGGGCCACATGCCGTTTATGATATTGTCGTATGAATTTAATAAAATGTCATTTTATCCGTCATAATTTTTAACATCTGTTGCGTTATTGTAAATTGTCATATTATGATAGTACATATTTATTTTGTAACTCAAGATATTGATTTTAATAATTATGTATTTTTAACATTTCAAGTAGAACAAACGTAATATCGTATGTATGTAAAATTATGGTATTATTTGTAGAAAAACGAGAAACGACAGCAAAGACAAGAACAATTATTTAATGTTAATTCGGCCGAAAAAGTACATTATGGTTACTAGAAATGACTGTTTTGGGAACCAAGAACTAATATATGTTCATGTACTCATAATATATATCCGCATATTTTAATTGATTATAAATTGTTATGGTCATAGTTAACTAAGATAACGAAGAAATATATACAGGGTGCGCCATCTCTTATGTCGGTATGTGACTGTTTGGCCGTATTCTAAGCGACGTGGACAGTTTTTCGGCGATATTTTTCAAGTCAATTGCACTTTATATGGAAACAAAGGAGAAAACATTCTTCAAAATGCGCCGCAAGATGAATACACTGTGCCTAAATGCTAAGCGCGTTGGCGATATGACACATGTGGCGTACACTCGGCAACACTCTCTCTTACCGCTTCAACCACCGTGTTGGGCGTTGATGAACAACATATCGACGATCTCATACTATCCCGAGCTCTACAAAAATTTGACACCAAACGACGAATAGACGATTGTCAGAGGGAGCTTCTTGGCTTTCGACGATTTTCGACAATCTGCACGACTATTTTCAGTGTACAGCGTTAGTATTTCGGCGCGTTGTTATGGTATGAAGCGATGGTTCGTGGTTAATTGTACTGAAAGGTATATTTCAAAAAATATGCTTAGTCAAGTTAAATGGTAGACAAATTTTAAAGTTATTCAATGTTTATATACCGACATAAGAGATGGCGCACCCGTTACATAGTTTAGAACTGATTCAAATGAGTTTTCTTCTACTCCTTCTTGTTTGTTCTTCTATTTTGTCTTAATATTCACTTCCTTTTTCCTTGCATTCTAATTTTGCTAATTTTGCTAAATGTGCTTTGTGCTTGTTCTTGTGATACAATCAACCAAAACATTGATTAAAGGAACGTAAAGATTGTATTTTTGTATAAGATCTCTATATTCTTTTTACCTTATTTATTGTACTCCTAGTTTTAGTTGTTCTTATTGTTGTTGGTGCGGTTGTTACTTTTATAAGGGACGGTTTAATGCTGATGATGGTAATAGAATGTTAAGAGAAAATTAGGCGATCGATGAGGCAGAGTTATACATAATTTGGTTTTGTTGTTGTTTTTGGGAACAAAGATATGTACTACGATACATTTTTGTAAAAGACATACATAATTCTCGTCTCGTCTCGTCTCCTCTATTAATTGCATTTAAAAACGAATAGGTTTTTGTCAATTTTAATAAAGAGTTCTTCGACATTTTAACTTTTTCGGAGTTCTTGAGGAACCCAAAAATCGTTCACGTGGCCAAGAATGTTAGAATGATGAATAATCCATGTTTAAGCAATGTTATGCATCATCGACATTATCATCATGGTGCTTTATTTCATGTCTTTGCTGACCACAAAACGTAATTTAATTTCTGTCAGTTAGCAGTATTTTTTAATTAATCTAAATGCGCCCTTAAAATTCCCAAAAACTCGCCATAATTTTTTATAAATTTTCCAACCTTGAGACCTTTCTTTAAATTCGTTTTTTTGGGTTTTTTTTTTGTTGTTCTTGAAGGCATTCCTTAGAGAAAAGTGTATAATGGGTAAAGTACAAATGATGACATATAATTTTTCTCTTTTTTTCCTCTCTTTCAACTGCAGTAAACTCATTCATACACACACTTCTCTGTAATTATGTATTTATGTATGTACGTTCTTTCAGTTCAGTTTCTGTGAATGTCTGAGTGACTGAGCATGAAATGGAAAAATGTTGAAATGTGAGAAAATGTTAAACATTTTTTTATTTGCAAGAGCAATTTGCACACTTCGCTTGCTGACATTTTCATTTACATTCTGGAAAATGTTTCCACAAAAGCCAGGAACACAACACAACAAAAAAATCAGAAGCAAAAAGGAAAAAGTAAATAGAAATGACACGCTCCACAAACGCTTCACAAACTTTCGACCCAATAACCGTTCGCGCGAAATAAAAAAGAGGGAGGAGGGCTCCTTCCAGGGGGCTAACAATATTTCCGAACGTTCTCAACTTCAATATCGAGTTAAGATTTAGCTTACTAGCAGGAAGGTTTGGTTTACTAGCGATATTTTGTCCATTTCAAATCGTTTTAATCTCTGTCGCGAGAGATTCAAATGATCTTCATTGAGATGCAATTTTTTGAATAGAGACAAAGCACCATTTTCGTCGCTACAAACAGTATTCGTTGTGTATCGTACGCTGTCTCTATGATGCGGTTTTTATTATTGATGATATTGCAGACGACGATTAGTCTTGATTGCTGTTCGTGTTTAATACTGAAATTAGCGATATAAACATACGCTCGTCCTTTAAACATACGAGTATGTATCAGAGTTCGTAACAATCATGATTAAATATTCCAGTTTAATCTTTTCAATTCTGTCGATTTAATTTCATGAAGTCCATAAAAACAAACCCTAATAAATTACAGTTCCACCAAAAAAAAAAAAACAAAATCAGTTACAAACAGCTATAAAATATCCAACAATTTTATACAATACTGGGCTGTTCATATTATTTTTATTACTCTTATTATTATTTTTATTATTTGTGGTGATGGTGGTTGTTGTTGTTAAATTGCTTGTTGTTAGTGTTATTGTTTTCGGTATGTTTTGTAATAAAGTCGTTGATGTTTTGTCTGACAACGGATGACAATCAACATAAATGCTGTTTTTTTGTCATTAATGAAAATTTAAAAGCAAACAAACAATTAAACATTAAAAGAATAAAAAGAATATCATAATAATAAAGATATAACATTATATGATTATTACGTTATATTCTGTAAGCATTACAATACAAACTTTAAAGCAGTTTTCGGCAGCTGGATACGTAGAAGATTTTTTAAAGTTATAGAATACACTCATGCCTCGCTTTACGGCCTAGATACGTTCCGGAAAAGTTGGCCGTTAAGCGAAAAGCCGTATATCAAATTTATTATTTATAAACAGGAGATCGTTAACAGTACCGCATTTTTTGGCATCAAAGGCCACTATCGATTTTAATAGCTCCAAATATTGAAGAGATTTGGAACGTTGGATTTCCAATTCGATTCGGCAGATATCGTCTATATATCGCTATCGAAAACAATATTAATGTAATAAATATTCCCTAAAACTTAAACAAAAAACCAATTAAATAGTATGTTTTTTATTTTAGAAAAACTTCTCATGGTCTATTTTTAGTTAAAAAGGAATATTTGAATAAATTAAGTCATTCATGTTTCAAAGATTGCAATTGCAATCTTTTTCTACCAAAAAAGAAAAAAAATTCAAAAATCTTTACAAAGGTGTTTAACTTTTAGGTAAAAATCTATACGATAAAACTAATCTATAAAAACAATAAAATTGAAAATATTGTAGTATGTTTTTTATGTACAAAAAACTTTCTATTCTTTGTACCAAAAAAAATTTTTTTTTGTAAAAACTGTGCAAAGCTATTTAACTTTTAAGTAAAAAAAAACCAATTTAAAAACTAAAGTAACTTTATTAAATATTTATGTATGTTTGTATGGACGATAATCTATATACATACGTACATAAAAGCCATACGATTACTCAAAACATTCGCCCATAAACAAAATCGTACGCATTCATACTGGAAGTACACACACATGCCCGCAAATAACCCCTCTCCCCCCCTTTCCCCTCAATGTATGTATGTACACATTACAACAACGGTCTGCACGTGAATGCGACTTTGAGCTTGCGTCTGTATAGGTTCGTACATAACTTTAGACAATTTATAACGTTTACGTCTGTAGCTGTTCTTGACATCAAGGAAAATACATTCAGCACTTGATGGAAAAATTTGACATGTTATGAAATGAGCACATAAGCACACATTCGTATCATAAACGTACACAAATACGCGATACAAATACAACAACTATTGTACTGCTGGGGAAAAAAAGTCGCCGGAGAAAACAATTTCTTTCGGAGAGAAAATGACAAAATACAAATCATTTTAGTCCGCAGCATTTTCAAACACCAAAAAAGTAAATTCCTATATTCTCGGAAGTGTACGATATACACTCAGAAAATAAAAACTACACAGTATAATAATAAGATTATCTTATCTCACAATATCGTACAACAGTTTTATTATTATTTTTGCGAAAATTGTATTTCAAATTTATGTCATAAATATGCGGAAATGAAGAGAAATTTTCTGGATTATAGTGGCTTCTCTGGATTATAGTAATCGTAAAGTGGTCTTTTTTTGCTTAACGAAACAATTCACTAAAATTATCGTTATAGTTTTTGCGTACTCAGCACATGTTGCCCCTATCAACTGGTTTTAGTGGCTTCAATAACTTTCGAGATCTCGAGGCTTACGAGATCACTATTTAAATAAAAACAACAGCGCCATTTCTTCGAAAGTTAGTATAGAAAACTCATTCACAATAAAACCATAAAATTGCTTCCATAAAATCGCTAAAGAAGGCGCTCATTATAACTGCTAATTAGAATAACTGCTAATAAGAATATAATAATTATCATTGCTGGTAATAACTACTCTCGATTCAAGGTTATCAACCCGTTAAAATAACGCTACCAAAATTTTTCCTCCATGTATTTCGGAACAAAAAAAATAAATGCCATTTGCTTAAATGTTTTACGATACTATTTCTCTTTTCATTCTGAAGAAATTGAAATCGAAATAGCCATCGTTATCATTATATACGATAACATATAAATATTTTTAATTAAAAAACTTTTGAACTGATTAAAAGAATCACTAAAAGTACCAGAAACCAGAAAAGAACCAGGAAACATACATATTGTATATAAAAAATGACGGATACAGAAAAATTGAAATCAAAAGCAAAATAATCATTTATTGGCAAAGTTTTATAAACCAAAAAGTTTTGAAGGGCTCTATATTTTAAAGTTTCTATATTTCTCTTAAAATATTTTTTTATAACACAATAATGCTTCACACTAATTTATGAAATACATAACATAATTTTATATATGTATAATATTGTATTACGTATTAATAATGACTTAGTTCAACGTCACATAATACGCACAGGGACTAATATTCTACTGTAGATTATTAAAAAATTAAATATATTATTTTTAAAATAGTGATAAATATGTAGTATGTATTTTTAATTTGACCTAAAAAACAAACTTCATTATTAATTAAAAGACGGCGACCATGACCTTTAAATGACGAATCATAGTACTCGTGTTTGTTAAATTTTTCGCCATATTTCTATTAAAAGTTTTTTCCAATTACGTTGTGTATTTTTGTACAAATACAATAATGTATCGTAAAACATAGTACACTTTTTTTAGCAAAGAAAAACTAATTTTCATTTTCATTAATAGTTTTACTGACTCAAATTCAATTCTTATTCGTTTTAACTTTAACCTTTTAATCCTTGCAAAAATGAAAGTTCAATATTTTTTACCCAAGTATGCATTTTTAATGGACAAACGATCAATACAATTAATTGAAATTCTAACTTTTTGAAGTTTATGACTATATCATCATAAAAAATCAACAACACGCTTCATCACAACAATATAAATACAATTTTACTCTTTTACTCTTTTCCGAATTTTGCTCTGTAACTTTTAATCGACTTTTATGCCGAAGAAACTGAGTTTATAGACTTTACAATCTGCTTGCAATAAAAAAGGTTTAAGATTTATGACCGAAAGCGTCTACGAAACGTCTCAAACAAACCAACTTAATACTCATAAAAGTATATGAAGTGAACTTTTAAAGCTTCAATAGTTATCGATTTTAAAGTATTATGTGTGTTTTTTTTGGCCGTAGAGAAGACCATAGTTAATTGATATTGCTTCAGAAGATAGAGAGAAGCCAGGAAAGCGAAATAGTTCTTCGAGATTGATTAAAATTTTATATCAAAAGTTGTTACGCAGTTTTCATTTGGCCATTTTTCGGAATTCTAAAAGCATAAGCTGAAAGCGCATAACGCCCTTCAAGTCCTAACGTTGAGTACTATAAAAATACATACATCCTTTTTTATTTAAAAAGATGGAAGGGTTCAATGTTGTATGTTATACGGACATAATAAAACTGCCTTTTCGAATTAAATATGAACGGAGGAAGAAGATATTTTTTCTTTCAATCAATATTTTCAACAATAACAAAATTCACACTTTATAATTAAAAAGTATGTACTTATGTGTTCTGTTTTATTTCATATTTTATGTATTAACAAATTGAAATAATTGAAAACCGAGTTTTGTTGCGAGCAGTCGTGCCAAATTCAGACATACGCGTACATACATACATACTCACTTGTGGTTATTAATTCAAAATTATTTAACCACGTAAACGAAATTATACGCGAAACGAAATTATTATTATATTTACTTTGATTTAAATTTCATAAGCTACAGAATAAATGAAAAGGGTTTAAATGATTACTGATGGTAAGTGCTAAAGCACTTTTAATTTTTTACGACCAATGAGGATGAAATAGTCAAAATAGACTATAGGAAGTTTTTTAAAAATAAAAAATACTATTATTATTTTTAACATGGATTTTCAAATTTGGCCATTTTTTACTATTCTGTTACTTTCCTGGGAATGCGTTAATTTTAATATTATCTATTATATATTATCTATTAGATAAAGACCAATTATGACAATTTATCTCGCTGTGGATAAATTAAATTCTAACGCTAGAAAAAGCATTAAGTAAAAAGCGAATATAAACGAATATAGGGCCTTACTTTTTTTGTATTGCATAATATTGCGTTTGCTGTGATTTTTTTTCTAACAGCCAGACTCTCCATTTTAATCCACAAGGGGCTAAATATACCTCTCTGTATTGCTTTTTGGTACTTCTTTGTTATAGAAAATCTCTTTTTATATCAATAGAGAAAATATGCAGGTATTTACCTTTTAGTAAAATTGTGTAATTTTGTATTCTAAAAACCGCTGTTAACACTTTTAACCGCTGTTAATTAAACAACACAGTTGTTTAACAGCTGTTCCTGCGGTGGCGGCTGTTACCGCTTCTGTTAATGTTGGCGCTACTGTTAATGTTACTGCTGCTGTTACTGCTTCATTACAAATTGTGAAAATGTTGCTCTATTCTCTGCTATACTCGCATTTTGTTAATGCCAAAATAATGATGATCGTATATTTTTGGTATTTTATTCATATTTTTTGCAGTCGCTGATTCTCTAACATTGTATTCTTTTATAAATACTGTGCTTATTATAGCAAACATTTATATCATAGCTTCTATCTTCACTGATTTCATGTGCTATCGGTAATGTCCGTTTTTTTTTCAATTTATTTTTATGAAAAAATATACTCCTTTATTTTTTGTCACATTTTATATAAAATTTCTAAAAAATTTATATCAAAATTCATTTCAAATCCAAACCAAGATGGTCGGTCCATTTAAATTTAAAAAAACACTTTTCTGGTACAAAATTTTAAGAAGTATCATTCATTTTTTTAGCACTCTACCAATTGTTTTTCTAAATAATTTCACCTTTTATGAGAGAGGTTCTCCACTACGTTCTCCACTTTTCTGATGCCTAAAAGTAGGCAACTTTCTTTTTATGTTTAATATTTGGGCTTGTTTTTCCTCATGGGACTATGCGACCTAATGGATCATTGCATGTTTTGTATTTGACAACACATGTATTACTGCGGTATACCCAGTTAAATACACCAGAAGGCATATCCTCGTATTTGTGTTAAATTGAAAGCGAAATTCTCTTTTAGCAAGTTTTTTGAGGTGGAAGATTATTTTCTGTTACAACGAAATCTCTTAAAACAATGCCTCAAGCTTTGATTTACTTTTTATTATTTAAATTTCTTGTATGTATGTACGTATGTATGTATGTATGTATGTATATGTACACGATAAATTTGTCACTTCGTTTTCTTTATGATAACTGCCGAGGCGCAAAATTACGATTTCTCTTCTTTTTTTATAATTCCACTCACTGCCATAAGCTCATCGGATATATGAGTGTATGAACTCGTACACATTTATGTATACATATAGGTATGAGTATGTATGATCCCAAAAGTCTTTATGTTTTGACATTTGACAGAGTGCTTAATGGCGACTTTGCTGCATTCATTTTTGCGATTTTTGCGATTTCTTTTATTTTATTGTACATATTTGCAAAGCGGCAACAGCATTTTATTTACACCGAACTTCTCGCTTTGCTTTAATAATGTTTTTATAATTTAAATGATTATGTTTTTTCACTGCAAGCGATTTCGAAACACGCGACACGAAATAATAAAACATCCAGAAGGTGCGCAGAAAGCCTGACGCCACGAGATTTTCACAGCTGAAGCTTTCTTATTTCTTAAACGACTTCAATGCTAATCATTTTCTCAATTATTGTTTTCGACAATTCATTAAAACGGTTTATCAGTTGGACACGACGCCGATGACAACGTTAACGACGCCGCCTAAAAGTATGTCAGGCAAATCTTATGCAATTGTATTTCTCTATTGTTTATGCTGTGGAATAGTTTTCACGTTCACACCAACAACACTTATAAACTCGTGCACGTATATCACACACAAACACACACTCGCACTTAAACTCGCATGCAAACATGCATGTATTATATGCACAAAATCAACAACAAAAACTAATTCAATTTCGAAACAGTCGCCTTTAGCAAACGCGTTATTTTTTAACTTACGCGTACACCATCTGGCTCTACGTCAACGCAGTGTTAAACCGTAACAGTTGATATCCTTCACGAAACTAAACGAGCACACGCGACAAACGCTTTGAATGCGCGCACTCGAAGCTTTTTACCAAGCCCCGCATGCCCCGTTCCCTGCTCGGCAGGCGGCGAGGCCGAAACGCAAGCGAGTTTTCACGCAAGGTGACAGCCAAATGTCCAGTGTCCTGTGACAGCTCTGCTCTGGTCGCTGCTCGACAATGGACGACATTTGAGAAGCCTGAGAGCAAGAACACTTTCTCAGAGTGGTTCGCTATATTTAGTGTCAGCTGCGCAAGCCTTCCTCTCCGCACTTTGTGGAAGGTAAGTGGACGATAAGCCTTCGCCGCTCTTCTTAACCTGTCAGAAACAAACAAACAACCAACAAAGCTTTTCGTTAAACACCGCACAAAGAAGCAACTTAAAGCTTCTTTGTACAGCGCAAAATCGCCGCCGAAAAAAATCGTGCAATAAGTTTATGAATGAAAGTTTCAGACTATTGCAATTTCGTGTCTCATTCTTGGCGGCCTTGTTTTCTGTTTCTTGCTCCGTCTGTTGATGACCTACTGCCAAAAAGCTATTGTACATACTTTCATCATTTTCTCTGTCCGCGTGTTTGACTTCCGTTATCGTTGTCGTTATTCTGACTGACTTCTTATACTGAACCTGCATTTTTGAATCTTTTCTTTTAGGATAAAAAAGTTGTTTGAATGCATTCTTGTTATTTGTTTTACGGCGTGCAAAGCAACCACGAGTATACGGTGGAATGGAAGGGGGGGGGGGGGTCATGGGACGGGAGTGAAAGCTCCGCAAATAGTGGAAAATCCCGGAAAGTGACCATTATGCTTGATGGGATTGAAAAGTTTATTTGGCTCGTAAAAAACAATATGAATCTTAGGTCGATGTTGGACAAAGCGATTCGTCTGGCTACGATTCTTTCAGATGTTTGAATAATAACTTAAATTATGCAGAAGTTTAATAAACTATTGCACGATATTTAAAAAAATTTTAATTTAGTAAATTAAAATAAACAAAATTTAATTGAATTTAGTAATAAAAAAATACAAAACATCAAAAATTAGGTGATAACTTTTTTGCATGAACTCTCAATGTTCAGAACATCAATCAATAAGTTGCTTTAAAATTCCAAAAAATTAATGCAATCAATAATTTCTTTACATCCGCCTTAATATTTTGATTTAAATCCTGATATTTTCTACAAAAAATTTAGTAATTTATAAATTAAAATTAAGTTAAAATCAGCTCCGGGAAATAACGCCCAAATGAAATAAGGCCCAATAAGGCCTGTTATTTCATTTTCAAAAATTTTGAAATTTTTACAAAAAAATGAAATAAAGCCCACAACAAAATGAAATAAAGCCCAACGTGGGCCTTATTTCATTTTCAGTTTTTGTTGAAAATGAAATAAAGCCCAAAAAAAATGAAATAAGACCCAAATTTTACGATTTCAAATCTTCATATAAAAAAAAAATTGGGCCTTATTTCATTTAGGCGTTATTTCCCGGAGCCGTTAAAATCCCAAGAAAACACAATTCATTAAATTTGAAAATAAGTTTTCAGTCGATTTTGTAAAATCAAAATAAGCAAACATCTTTAAAAATTCAATCAGCGCTGTTTAAAATTTTCAACATAAAATTCAATTTTATACTAAAGTGTCATGTGAAAAGGTCAACCTTCCTGGTTTCGCGTTAAAATTCATTAAAAAAATCTACATCTTTATACTATTATCTCTCTATTACAGAACACGAGAACGAAGAAATGAAGAAAATCTGAAATTACACTGTGCATACTCGGTCAATGTTGTAAAGATTTAACCTTTTACAGTGCTAAAAAACGACTCAGACAAGGTAAAGCAATCATAAAATCTAACCACGAATTCATTAAATTTTAATCTCGTCTATTGTAAGAACTCTTTCGTAATGATAAAAAGCAATTTAAGCATGTCCTTTTACGCTCACACTTTAACCACAAGAATCTATTAAAAATGATAAGATCATCGAGTGGCAAAATGAAGAAGAAAGAGGAGAAGAAGATGAAGAGGTCCTTGTTATGATTTTTAATTATGACAAAGGAATGAGATTTTATAAACTTTCGAAATAGAACAAGAATAGTGTTCAATGCGATTAAGGCGAATAATTTGAAATTTGTATATATTGTATGTATATAACAGCTTTGTTCACAAATTTGTAGAAAATTTTAAAATATCGTATTTAATATTATAATATGTAATAAAATTTTAAGGACTAGAATAATAAATAATTTTAAGCATAATTAATCTTTAATTTCTTATATTCTTTATATAAGTTTTATATAACAATGAACATATAAATGAACCTTTTAAATAAATTTTATATGAATATAAAATTCTTATTTAAATCTTATTTCAAATCTTATTTAAAATCTTATTTAAAATCGTATTTAAAATCTTATTTAAAACTTTTAAAGCTTTAAAATCTCTCGCTTAAATAAAAGTTGCTTGACTTTCGCCTAGAAATAGGCTTATCATTTTCAATTTACTCTCAAGAGAGAAAAGTCTTTTGCAAATTTTTTTCAAAATTAATTCATGCCCCAAAGAAAACATTTTATTTTACCTTCACAAAGAATTTTTTTAATTATGTAATATTTCTCTTAGCATGCGACAACTTATGAGAAACTTATGAGAAAATTAACATTTCAACTAAAACATAAAATAAATTATGTACTTTTGTGTGATTTATTTTAATACTTCAATGAATGTTTACGGTAATATTTTACAAATTTACAACACCATTCATTTATTATTGGTATTTTCACTTTAGCTCTTATCAATTGATTCTGATTTAAATCCTACTGATGATCCATACTGATTTGTGAAAATAATTTGTAAATACATATCTCTAAATTTAGAGCAATAAAATCGTAATCAAGCAGGGCCAGCCTTCAAACAAACAACCAATCGACAACCAACACATCAACATCAACGACGAACATCAACCCATCAATCAAAATCAACCCATCAACCAACCAACCAACTCACCTCAATCTACATCACCCACAAACTTCTGCTGAACTTTAATGTGCCTCATTTTGGTCGAGGCCACGCAACTGACTAAATTGAATGAAACACCGCGTTTTAGTAGAAGCAAATTGAAGCACAATGCACAGTTTCGAGCACACTTAAACTCATAAACTATACTCACTAAAGTAACTGTATAGCTTCCACTTCAAAGCAATAATGAATTTCTAAAATGCATCACTCTGCCGCCATAAAACCGCATATTGGCAAAATACACAAAACCACATACCATCATCATCATCATCATCATCTCATCATCATCATCATCATCATTATGTACTTAATAGTACCATTTTGGGGTGAAATTGATTTAGGTTAGAAGTGTTCAGAGAGTCTTGCAAGGACTATAATTTTGTTTTTATTTCGCTTTACAATTTGTAAATTTGGCAATTGATTCGAGAGTACGTGTACATGCTTTGCAAACGAATGGCATTCCACAAAACGTAGTACTTAAGCACTTTTCAGCTTTTGACGTGAAGACATGCATACTTATGCATCTATTTATGCACACGTATTACTGTAAATGCCAAATTGATATCAAACGATTTCAATAACATACAAATTGACACAAACAAATCATAGAAATCATATATAAAAGCCATTTTATATCGTTTCGAAGCGTTTAACAAATTTGTTGCTGGTAAAATATAAAAGTTTTTGAGTTTAAAACAGAAATTTTATGGCCTAAAAAATGCATAATTAAAAGGAGAACAAAAGATGTTTAATATTTCTCAGAAAATTTCATCATAATTATAATTAAATTTTTTTTTAAACGGTTGGAAAATATTTTGAAATCCAGAAATGAAAATTTATCACAAAGCTTAATTTTACAAATATTCAAAGTATTCTTTTAACTTTATAACTCTCACCTTTTTTTCTTTATGCGTGTAGTAGTAAGTTCAATTAATAATTAATTAGTATTTCACCGTGAATTCTGTTCAAATTAATCACTCAATGTTGAATTGAGCGCATTCGTTGTGGCTTCGGTCAAATGTAATATTTGTGGCACAGAAACTAATTAGAATGCAATCTTAGTCAAAAGATCAACGACCACAAACACGGTGGTCCTACAGAAACAACCACGACGACGGAGGCACAACAACGACGACGATAGCAACGAGGCCTGAGAAGAACTGATAACATACAAATTAAAACAAATCGGCGGCAAATTCAATGTTGCGCCATTTCGCTTTGTCCGTGAGCTTCAGCTGAATATGAAAATCAATAGATTAATTAAGTTGATTAAAATACATAGAATGAATACTCAGATCAACACAAAATTATGGAATATGGTTTAACAGAAAACTTAATAGAATGTTTTTATGGTAAAGAGATATAGCGCATATATGTACATATGTAAGCCATACTTTATTAGTAAGAAACAAGATTTTTTTTTTCGCTTTAGAAATTAGTAATAATTTTAGAGTAATACAAAACACGAGCAGTATTTGCAACAAAATAAAGAGCTACTAAAATTAATTCCTACAACATTTATCTCTTAAGAACACTCTTCTCTATCGAACAAATTAACAAATTAACAAATTATTAGCAGCTACAATACTTCGGCCTTGAAAGAGTATTTCAGAAAACATATTTTTCAGAAACTAAAATAATCTGTATACCTTTTAACGAAATTTTTCTAGCCATAATCGTATGCTACGTAACATGCTACCTTCATACTGTGACATGCTAACCACCTCGCCGCTGATAACTTCTAAACATGCCCGCCAGCCAGCCATTTCAACTGAGGCGCCGCCACTCGCCGCCACTTTAACGGCTATACTTGACAGTTTATCGCAACCTTCATTACACAAAATGGAGGAAGCAATAAAACGACACGGCACGATTTATAACGAAAACCAATTTAAAGCGTACGAAATAACACAAAATCCAGGTAACTGATAAATTGAATTAGTGCCGAGAAGGATGAGTAACCATTTAATGGATCTATGTGGATCTATGTGTAGGTATCCCGGGAGGAAATAAGAGCACCTATGGATTATCACCTACGGCATGGCTAATAATAAGTAACCATATGAGCTAATTTAAAAACTCATAATTACATATTATAATACTTACTATATAGGAGCCATTGGTCCTAAATCGTTGCCATCGTTTGCAGTCTCCTAAAGTACTTTCCTTAACCCATTGGCACACCATTGGTCCCAAATCGTTGGGCCATTTACAGTGATGTTCCTTCTCACAAAACATGAAGAAAACAAGTTTGTACGCGCATGAATTTACATACGAGTATATACCTCTACGAAAGGTTGATGAGACACAGAGATGTAATGAGAAAGCAAGAGGGAGGGGGAGGGGTGTGAAAGGGGGACAACCATTTCCGATGTTGTTATACATTTGCGCATTTGCGTGTTTTAGTGCGCCCGTTATTACGTATCTACGCTGATAGTACATAGTATGCATGTACCCTTTCCAAACGTTACATGGTTAGGAAAGTAACACAATCCACGACTACAACAACAACAACCTCGTACTTTGCAGGTAAGCAATTTTCGAATATTGTTGCTGTTGTCATTATTGTTGCTCGTGTTGGTTTTGTTTCCGCCAAAGACCGATAATGGCAGCCGCTGACGGTGCTGCGGTTATCAACCTGCAGAAATCCTGTACTTCAGAATACACAAATGAGACAAAATAAACGGCCCCATAGCGTTTGACGATCTCTGCGAACATTGCAGAAATTCGCGATTGAGTGATTTTTATTGGTTTATGTTAATTCGCGAAACTGGAATAATGAAAGAGAATCGTCATGGTACTCATGGTACTTTCAAAAAATATGGTACTCGTCTTTCAAGAGAGGAATATGCACTCGTATATCAGGGTTAGTATTTATTTCCTCTTTGATTCTTTCTTTGAGAAAAGAAATTTATTTTCTTTTCTCAAACAAAGAGTAAAAAAGGAGTTTAAGGACTATTTGAATGTTCCGACTCCATACTTTTAGCACAAGCTGAAAGTTGAGCACCCTGTACCTATATGCATAGGACTATTTATGCATGGAAGTTTCGCCCGGAGAGTAAAGTTGTTCGAAACAATCATGGAAAATACATTATCTTAATGAACACTATACATTTTACAACTTTCCATATTGCACATTCTTTCGTTGCAAAACGTAAAAGAAGACTTAAACGAACATAAAAATAAAAGAAATTAATCAGATAATTTAGAAATGAAGATAATTACTATAATTTTTTTGTAGTAATTACTATAATTACTATAATACAATTATATACTATAATTTTTTATAGTAATTATCCACAACGCTACTCCTCCTCCTTTTTTACTCCTTTTCTTTACTCGACGCCACTGGCATTAATTTATTTACAAACGTAACCAGAATTTCAACACATCGTGAATCGTAAAAGCTGCTAAGAGTAACTAAAATTCTTCCATTCACTTTTGATTCGTTCATTCTTCCGTTCATTCCGTTCATTACCAACCAACAGCAATTAACTTCGGCACCAAAAAATTGTCGTATGCTTTTAGAAATAACTGCTTTTAAACACAATCAGCCAGCTTTCGTACATACGAGTACATACTATATGTATGGTACATCCTTCGACAATGCTTAGCATCGACGCTCCAACAAAATTCGCAGTGTCAAGAATTAGTTAGAAATTTGCATGAAATTCTGACTGGCAGTACCGCACACCCATCTCTCATTTACTCCTCACGCTCGACATCGTCCGTTGTCGTCGTCGCTTCAGTCTCGTCGCTAGAGAGCCAACCAACATTGGAGGAGAGAGTAAGTGGTCCGGAACGGCGCCGCGTTGAATGGAGCATGATTGCTGTTAATGCTTTGTTTGTTTAATACAGTTTCTTGCAATACGTCATCTTCGATTTACAAAAAACTCCGAAGCAATCAACAGCATTTTGCATGCAATTCGGGCGAACCGATTGATATTCATTGTCTTTCCTTTCGTCCCTGCTGCGAATGGATTCGAAGAGGAAGTAAGCGGTCGAGAAGTTAGCTTAATCTGCATTTCAAACACTTCGTTAGTTCAATTAGTCTACGAATATTTGTTGACACTTCACACCGCGCGTCAAGAGAGTGGTGTCATTTTAACTAAATTCCCAGCGGTGCTATGAAAAATCATCATCGTTGTCAATATTCAATTTCTAATTGAAATAAAAGCAACTCCGTCGTCGCCCTTCGTCCATTAAGTTCATTTCATTTCATTATCGAATAACAAATTGCAGTTATTTTTACATATTAAAGAAATATGTAAACTTCTTCACTTTAATTCAGTCACCAACATTATTTCTGTAAGTTTTAAAGCTCGAATGTTTGTTGCAAGGAAACGCACCATGTCGCACGTGCAAAGGCTTAACCAACAACAGCAACAAAATAGTAATATTTTAAACAAATTTGATTGAGAAAAAGTGTGGCCAATGTGTTTATTTGAAGTTTATTTTGACTTTTATGCTGAGTTGAGAGATCACAAGCGCTTGCAACAAAAAAAAATAAAAATAAAAAAAAACAAAAAAATCAAAAAAAAAAAATTTGTTTTTTATTTTTATTTTTGTTGCAAGCGCTTGTGATCTCTCAACTCAGCATAAAAGTCTAAATAAAAGTCTAAATAAGTCTAAATGCAATAAAAAAAAAATAAAATAAAAAAAACACAAAAAAATCAAAAAGAAAATTTTTTTTTTATTTTTTTTTTTTTTATTGCAAGCTCTTGTGATCTCTCAACTCAAAAAAAAAAATATTTATTTTTTTCGGATTTTTTTTTTTTTATCATAAAAATATGAGATCACAATTTACCCTTTGGACTGCACGAAGCAGAAATATAACTAATTTGTACAATAACAGTGATTTTTAATTTAAAAGTTGTATGTGATGTTTTATATCACGAGTATTAATAACACGAGTATTAAAGTTAAATATTATTCAAGTTGGAAAAAGGAGGCGCGAAGGCGAAAATTTAAGAAACGCTCTCTTAATAAATGGTAAATGTATGTATAATAAAAAAGACAGTTTTTATGCTTTAAAAACTATAACATAATTTCCTATTTAAAAAGCAGTATAAAGATTTGTTTGCGAAAAATGTTTACAAACGTGTCTATTGATTTTGTTTTTTCTCCTGTTAAATGCATAATAAATTTTAATAAATGAATTGCAAAAATTAATCCGAAAAACAGTCGACTCCGAAGTAAACCGAATTATGCTTCTACAGCAGTGAGATTTTGTTCAAAACTTTCTGAGCAGAGCATTCAGTAGAAATTATTTTATATTTGATTTTTATAAATTTCTCCATAAATCTACAAATAAGTATTATTTTTTTGAAACGAAACCAACGCCTAGAGATGTACAAAACATGCATAAATTTGCAAAAAAAAAAAATATCCCCAAACAAGACGTAAACACAAACACATTCCATTATAACACATTAATGGGTGTGGTGCGGTGCGGTTCGGTGCGGTGCAGTGCTGTGCGGTGCGGTGCGGTGCTGTGCGGTGCACTCATTCAAATACGCATTCATGCAACCACGAGTATGAAAGAGTAGAAAGTTGTTGCGACATTTACCCGACTGAATACAAATTCGAACCGCCCACCGCCCACCGCCTGTCAGGGCAGGTTCGTGTGACAACCATGATTTGACAGTCAGTGTAGAGGCTTATCCTGAGATCTTATGACTTTTATACGATCCACACGAGTATGTACATATGTAGGTAGGTACATGCGACAAAGACAAGTGCACACGAATGGAGAAGGTTGCAAGCGAGAAAGTATTGCAAGCTTGACACACTTTATGCATGATTTTGTAATTTCGTTGGAATCAACCGAACAGTCAACTTTTTAAAATTGTCACCAAGAACACAAATTGAACCTGTACGCGCACCGGAGTGCATGTGTTTGTTCATGCATACTATATATGGCACATGTGCACGTTACCATTTGCAGCATTATTTTACAAGGTCTCGATAATGGTGCCACAAAATTACAATATGTATATTGTAAACAAATGGAAATTTGCATCTTATATAAAGAGCAATAATTGTTCTTCAGGGTTTTGTATCTTTCAATATCAGTCACTATAAATGGTTACTAAACGATATACAATGAATTTTTGATAAAATCTGGCAACCACTAACAACAAAACACACTTTGTGCAGTTTCTTTCGTGTTGATGATGGCGAGTCCAGAGGAAAAAAGGTGGTCAGAAACCATATGCGTTTAAAAAAACCATATGCATTAAAAAGAAAACAAAATTGAAACGGAAGAGCTTATGGGGAAATGAGAGAAAGAGAGCGAGAGACAGAGATAAGTGCGTGTATTTTGAGATGGAAGCGAATATCACAGAGAGGAAATGAGTTTGAGCTGATAAGATGCATACCTATGTATGTACAAATATACATATGAGCCGCTTATTTTGAAAGCGCCCCAAGTTCATTATTTTTCATTTCGAGTTATTTACAGGATGTAAAGGAGAGGAATGTTTTGTTTTATGAAAATTGTATAGATTTTGAAAAGATTGCTTTCTTAATTGAATGGAAATTCTGAAAGAACAATAGCTTTCTCAGCCACAACTCCATTTTGCCATGAAGTGGACTTGCCGCATTTTCAAGCTAAATGGCTCATGCTAAAATGGACGTACATAAACACATAATGGACGTACATACATATGTACATACAAATGTATGTATGTATGTACCTTAAATGGAGTTTTTAATTTTTAATGCTTTCATAGTAACATTGTTGAAAGAAAAACCATTCTCGAAAAAAATGTTTGTTAAATTAAATAATATTGCAACAAAAAAAAAAAACCACGCAAAAAAAAAACAATGGTCGGTCGCTGGTAAAAAAGAGTCAGTTGCCGAAATGAGAGAAAAAATGTTGCAGCAAATAGGAGAAGAGTTGAAGCAGCAATCAGAGTAAGAAGCATTACATGGTTACGTGGAAGCGACCTTTCCTTTTCTTTCCTTTCCTTTCCTTCCTTTTCCATTTGCTTTTGGCCGGCAAAAGATTGGCTACTATGAATGCTTCCTGCTGCGCCAAAAACTATGGAATATCGCTCTAACAAAAAAGAGCAACAGTGTGCACAGTGGTCTTCTTCTGCGTTGTATTGAAGACAGTGGACAAAATTCACTTTTTCTTCAAAAACGCTTATGCTGTATTTCAATTGTAAACCTTAAATGAGAGACAATTTATTTTAAATAAATTTAAATTTTGTTTTTAAAATCCAAATTTTAAATTTTGAGTTTTCTTTGTAAGCCTTAAAGAAAACCAGAGGAAGGTAGACCCAAATATGTATGTTAATATGTCGCAATGCTCTAATTATATTTCAGCTGCACTAATATGCACTCATATACGAGTATACTATATGTACTAATATGCCTTTTTATACTACTGTTGCATTGCTATACCATACCTTCACCATGGTCCTACACTTTTTGCTACTGTTAGCGGTATTTCTTTTATCTTTTTCGGTTCAGTGACCAGAACTTGAACTCGAAACTGCTATTAGTGCTCGAAATCTCGTCGGCAATTATTCAAGATGCAGCCAACATTGTTCACTGAAGCAACTTAATTCCGTCTGTTGTTGGTAACAAAGTATTTCTTCACGATGGGTTTTTTCTTTTATTGCGGTACTTTGTGGGTACTACGGTTACTATCTCTTCGAACAGTATAATGATGGGCATATCGTCAGTTGGTTCCACTCTCTAACTGTAGAATGACAAGGGCAGAGAGAGAGAGAGCAGAAAGACCACAAATTTTCATTTCATTGCTTTGTTGATGCCGATTAACATGCTGGCCATGATGATGTTGACCATGACGATGATGATTATGCCGATGATTGGGACAATTGTTAGTTGGTTGATTGTTGAAAGTTACTTGAAAACTCTTAAAAATTTTGCTAAGAAGAACGCATAAATAATGAAAGCATAATTGAAGAGTCATTATTTCAAACTAACGATACAATTCAACTTTAATTTCACTTTAATTTAACTTTAATAATGTCAAAGGCAAAACTCTTTATTTTTTAATGTAAAAAGTCTTTTTAAAAATGGTTATGAATGCATATGTATCAAAAAGTGACAGAGAATTATTAAAAAGCAATTTAAAAGAGCTCTTTTAAAGGACAAGACATTTTGGCTTCAACTCCTTCAATTTCAAATCGAAGTTTAAGCGAGATAAGATTAAATGAAATGAAAAGTTCTCACGGGCCTCAATTTATGTGTGTATTAATTTTATTAAGGATTTGTTAGACTTCACTTCAATCCTTCTGTCAGTGAACTAATACTCTTCATGGTTGTACGTGAATCGATAATCAAGAGTGATCGATTCCCATTATCGATCTGTTATACGTATTATGTAATTTATAAGTGTCGTAAACAATGCCTCAAAGGCATCATACAGAGAGCGACTAACAGTCGTGCAGACATCATTATTGCATTGTCATTCTATAATCGATATTTTTTTTTCAATTATCACGTTTTAAAATAAGAGTTGTTGACATTTCCATTTTAATATTTTTTTAAACAGAATTTTATTAATTTATTTTGTAAACAATTATTTTTAATATTAATAAGTTTTTCTAATTAAGAGGATTACTTTTTCGCTGCTGAAATTTAATTATGCAAAATATTAAAATATTAGTAAACATTTTCTTTTTTTTAAAGTTTTCAACTCTAATCCATACAAAATGCCATTATATACACAAACCATAATTGAATAATTATTTATTATATCACTAGAAAGTAGCAACGTTCATCCAAAAAGCTTCCACCTGTCTTGCCATTCTCTCTTTCGATACGTCTGTCTGTCTGCTTCGCTTTTTATGAGGTGCTAATTTATTTTGCTTTTCATTTTTAAATTTTGATTAAAATGGAATAATATTAAAATCATTAGCATTTTACTCTAAAGAAAAAACACATACATTATCCAGCTTATATGTATGTATATACACACATACACACACATACTAGTCCATGCGATTTTAATATTGTTTGGAATGCAAGCGAAATTATTATTTTTCAAAAATAATTAAAAATTTCAATCTCACACCTAAAGCGCTTACGAACTGAAATTATATTATCTTTATGAAAAAAAAAAACAAAATAAAAACAAAAGGATTTTATTTGCATGTATTAACTTTTCACTTCATATTGTTTTAATAATTGACTTATGCTTAAAATTTAAATACATAAAAAATAATATACATATATACAATACAAAAGGACACTGAGAGAACATCCATCATTTAAGCGTTGGCAATTTTTGCTGTTTAAAAGTTCTTGGTAGTTTATAACCGAATTATTAAAAAAAAAATATTACGAAAACCTCGTCGATATAAAGGTTAATGAGGTTACTAAAACAATTTGCTTTCGAACTCAAGATTCTTTATAATTCATTTGTTGTTTATAAATTGTTTATAATTATGTTTATGCTCTCTAATTGTGTTGTTTTCTACAATTTGCGCACTGTAAGTATATATTTATTTTATAAATTAATAATACAATTATGGAAAGTGATATATGTAAGACTTATTTTATTTACAGAGACTTATTTTCACCTAAAGTTTTTCTCAGTGTAAAATTTCACTTTTTTTGGCCTTAGTACAGGCCATTTTTTCAAACTACACTTTAATTAAATTTAAAAGAAAAAATTTATGAGATTTTAATTTTTACTTAAAATTTAAAAATTTAAGGTGTGTACTCGTATATCCAAAAGTACCTTCAGGATGTTAAAAGAGATTATCTGCCAACGGCATTTTTCTTTCTTGCCGCTTTCTTTTATTTCGAACCTACAATGATAGACAATTAACAATTATTAATTGTATTAAAGTCATTAACATTTTTTTTTAATATCAGTGTTCAATAAAAAGAACGAAATTTTTTTTTGGTTTTAAAAATTTAAATTTAAGCTTTTACACTTACATTCAAATTATACACATTTTTCCCTCACGCTAGAGCGCTGGATAGGTTCCTTAGAAAACCGTGTTAAACGAGGCATACTAAAATCCGAATAATTCAATCTCTTTTTACTAAAATTCAATTGATTCCACTCGAAAATCTCTTCACATTTCTGTGCTGATAAAAAAGCATTACGAACTCAATTAGAAAAATCAATTTTAGAAAATTAACAATAACTGAAGATGCGTTAATATAATAGAAAAAATTTAATATAAATAAAATGGAATTTGAAGAGAAAATTAGAGTGTTGAGTAGCGTGTTATTCGGCGCACAGGCGTATGCTATTTGTGGTCGTTTTTTTTTTTGTTTTTTTTTTTTTTGTAAAAGTATGTTACTCTTTAAATTTTTTTATTATTGGAATATAAAATTAGTATTGGCATATTTTTAAACAGTCATATTTTTAATAATTAATTTTACTATTCTTGTTGTTGTTGCTGAGATAATTTATTCTGAGTTATATCGTATTATTGATATTGTTGATATTGATGATTTGAAGACTTTTTCTTATGACTATTGTTATTGCTTTTTACGACTACTTTTTATTGCTACTTCTTTTGTGCTTGCTATTAGTGTTGTAGATGTCGTAATTGTTGATTTAATGAGTTAACAAAATCTTTTAAATCGACAACTCGACAACTCCTCTCAATTAAACGTTATTAAAATTACTATTATTTAAAAAAAGGGCGTATCAAATCATGCATTATACTCGTACATTCTTGTTCAATAATCGATTACCTGAAATTATGTACATAAAAATTAAGTAGATAATGACATCAACGAGAAAGAAAATATTCGTATGTATGTTCGTAGGTGGGTAAAGAGGTAGTTGTTGTTGTTGACGGTTTTTGATGTTAAAATACTATAATTACACATTCACGTTTTATATGCGTTGGACGGCAAAAACTAAAAAATAACCACAATAACACTAAACTAACTATCAGTCTCGTACCGACACCAACACCTTCATAATTTGTAACGCATTAAGGAAGGGCGTGGCATATAACTATACTTCATCTTTATATATTCAGGCTCATAGCATATATTATCATCGGCATCACCCACAGAAAATATGACGGTAACTTGTGTTCAATAATTATAGATACGCGCTTTAATAATTAAAATTAAATTTAAAATTATTAAAAAAGTTAAATGATTTAAATTACAAATTGGCTATAAAAAACGCAGGGGATTTTTTGGTGAAACAAGATTTCTTTTAAACGCTTCATGGCATAAATTCGATAATAACAATTCCAAATTGAAAAGAAAATTAGTTCAAGAGCAGGCAGATGTTACCAATAGAATGAGTCAAATTAAAGATTCTGTAAATTTTTCGATTAGACTTTATGCAATCATCAGAAAACGTGTAAAAAAAAACTAATACGCGACGCGACGCGACAACGGCTTTATCGCTTTCACTTTTTACAATAAATTCCTTCACAACATTTATGTCTTTATTATCAATAACATCAACGTTATCAACTTGAACATTGTTCATATATTTATTTAAAATATAAACTAAAAAATCTACAAATAAATTCTGAAAGAATCAAAAAATCTTAGATGAACATTTAAATAATTAATGTAGATATTATTTCATTTATTAATTACTGAAATTCTTCTTTCGCTCCCTGTCATTAAAATGAGAAAACAATTAAGTAAGTACAATATATAAGAGTGTAATAAAATAGTTTTTAAATTGACTCAAACTTTTTTATTTAATTACTCATCACTCTAAAACTGATCAATCGCAGCAACAACACGTAATAATGTAACAAACAATCTGCACGTTCAGACAAGATTAATAAATAATCGCGTAACCGAAAAATCAAAACGATCAGTTCGTTTAAATATTTAGCTGTGAGCGGTTGCCGATTTGCCAACACCTGATGAGAAGTTACCTACTGGTAGTATCAATAAAAGTTTTCTAATTGCGAGTATCATCATCACTTGTGAAAGACAAAACCTTAAGCACTATCCGTATCTACAACAAATTTTGCACGCAACAACGCGTGAAATGTTATCAATTACCACTAAATACAGCACGTACATCACGTTCATTTTTATCATGCTTACGGTAGTACCACTGTCGTTGGTAGACTTAACGCAGCATATGTCGACGCAGGTTCGAAAGATTGCCGATCATCTGTATTGTGAACCGTCATTGTGCGTGCTCTATAACGGTGTGCACACAATTCAAGCGTCCCATATTGGTTGTCAAAATAATGGCAACTTTGATCACGGCTGCGGCGCCCAACCCAATTTACTCCGGATGCATAAAGAACGTCGCAATCTTATCCTCAGCATGCATAACTCTATGCGTTCTCGCATTGCCTTGGGCAAAGTTGTCGGCTACTTGGCCGCCTCTCGAATGCCACTCCTTCGGTGGGATAATGAACTTGAATTTCTGGCCGAGCTGAACGTAAGAAGGTGTCTTTTCGAGCATGATCAGTGCCACAATACGCCCCGCTTTCGTTACAGCGGTCAAAACATTGGACACTTTTGGATAAGTCGAGAATTTATCTCGCATTCGAAACGCATGAAATCGTTTATTATTAGTTGGTTCAAAGAACACCAGGATGCAAATCAGTCATTTATCAATAGTTTTCATCAACATCCGGAAGAGTAGGTTTATTATGTCGTCCCTTATTTCGTGCACATAATTGCACAATAGTATTCCTTATGAATACTATTCATAGAAACATTGAGAGTACTATTTCTTAAGAAATCTACCTTATTCTTAAGAAATCTAGAAATTTGAATAATTTGGTAGCGTTGTTCAAGCGTGAGTCTATTCATGATGATTTGCCAGACTATACTGAACATAAATAACAACAAGAGCAGTCAGAAGGACAGCTTGTATTGACAGTTGTCCCTATCGAAAGTTCTATCTAAGCTAAAAAAACGCCATTTAGTAGTAAGCCACTTACCATTCCGCGATTAACGATTTTGCTTTAATCGTTAATGGTGGAGGGTTTTTACTAAAATAAAAATATTAAAATTACGAGTATTCAAAATTAATTTTTATTTCGTAATAACATAAAATATTATTTATGTTTGAATAAATTCTTTTTGTATATTATATAATTATCTTTATACGAGTATGATATAAATTTAACGAGCCCTTTCTGACCAATTTATTGAAATGAAATCTCATTCAGTAGCGACTAATTAACTAAATGTGATTGAATTTCTCTTTCTTCTTCTTCTTCTTATTTTTCCTTTTCGTCAATTTCTCAAAGCAAGCAAATTGAACACTTTACCATGATGGTCGCTGATCGTGCTCATAACGTCGGCTGTGCAGCAATACACTATCGTGATCCATACAAATTGCGGCTACACAAATTCTTAATGACATGTAACTATGATTTCAGTAATCTACTTATGGAGCCGGTGTATAGAGTTGGCCCCACAGCGTCCCAATGCGCTCCACGTGCCGTCAGCAAACGATATGCCGGGCTCTGTGATTGACAAAAATCAATATAAACTCTAACATCTGATTTAGACTAATAATGTTAAAGCACGTTTTCCTAAAGCCGCTGAATAAAATTCCGCTGAGAAAATTCCCACAGCATTCAGAAAATAGACCTAAACTATCTAGTATACATCACATATATAAAAATAAATTCAAATTGAATTATTTAATAAATAAATCGAATTTTTATTTCCTTTTTATGATTAATGAATGATTTGATGGGGATTATTCTTTTTTTTTATTATTTAGCTGCTATCGTATATTTCTGCTTATCGCTGTAGGATTCCTCCATCTCTCGAGTGTACGATCTACTTTTGGTATTAGTCAGATTAGAGAATATTTCATCTTTCAGCAGTGAAACAGTGTCGTCTTCTGTTTTCAATATGATTTTTGCATCTTGACTCTGCTCCAGGCTCTTGTCATCTCTCGAAAGAACGATTTTCTTCAATTTCTGGAACATAATTTTTCCTTTTCTATTACTACGACGATTAGAGGTTATTGCATCTAACAGCAGCAATACTTCGCCATCATTCGTATGTGTTAGATTTCCATCTCTCGGATGCAAGACCTTTAATCCAAAGACATCGTATAATAATGCATAAAGATCTACTAAATTTGCCTTTAGTATTTCGGACTTCGGACTCCGGCTGGCTCCTATGGATGTTTCTCTTCTGCTTCTACGAGATTTGTCGTTTACCACTTTTCCTTCCGCCGAATCCGATTTTAGGGGGATAATAATATTTACACGCCCATAGCCCGGCATCGTTGAATTTGTCCGATTGTTTGGATTGCGAAATTGTATTCGAATTTCACTGGGATAATTCATTTGTGATCCTGCCTTTTCTTTAATTAATACAACTGCAACGAGAACTGAATAGAAAATCGCTCCATGCCTGCTGTTCATGTTGTATCCAATTTTTTTACGCGTATTTTGAAAAAAAGAAAGTGAAAAGGCTTTTGAAAATCCACTCTACCAATATTTTCTATCTTTACTAATAGACCGTTATGGCATTTCTAATTCATCTTCACTCTGTAATTGTCTTTATATTTATAATCAATTCTTTTTCTACTTCTACTTCCTCTACTTCTACTTCTTGTACTTCTACTTCTTCCTTTTCTTCATTTTCGTCTACTTGTTCTTGACATTTTTTTCTTATTTTCCAGACTTGAATTCTTGAGTTAAGAGCTTGCATACAATTTTATCACTGCACGATTGGTAGTATAGTACTCGAAGTATCTGAGAACACTGTAGAAAGCAAGAACATTTTTAAACATACTGCCCTATACTGAAAAATATATGTACATACATACCTATATTATATATCCGCGTCACCTACGTTAAAGGTAATGGATAGCATTGAATAATTAAAAAAATCACTCTAATCTGCGTGATTTTCTTCTTTTCAATTATCTTGAGCAATGTACATACGTATGTATATAACAAGCAGACATTATTTTTATATAAAATTTTTTTTAAATAAAAATCTGCTGCGTGCAACACATGATTTCGTTGTACGTCTATTAATTAAGTTTTATGTAAAATTCTACAAAACCCTACAAGAAAAGTGCCCCTTCGGCACAACCGATTATAACCAAAATCGAAGGTACACACTTAGATATTATAGCAGTCCAAAATAAAGAATATTAACTTTCTACGGATAGCCGTTTTTGAGTTATGCGAGATACGTACAGCCGTCACGACGAAACCAGTCAAAATAGTATCAGAGATGGTAAAAATGTATATCTCCGCTGAAATCTGATAAATATAACATATATGTATTTATATATACTTTTATATATATTTTAGACTGATTAGAGTTAGAATTAGAATAAAAATATATGTATATTATATACATTAGACTGATTTAAATTTTGCATGGACATTTCTTCTCTCTAAACTTTTACGGGATACCGGTTGTGGATTTAACCCAATCCAAATAATATGACACTCGAGTAAAAACATTGGGGTTGCCTATTTCGCAAAGATGGCCCACATTGTAAGATGTCACGCCAATTAATTCACCAGAGGATTCCAGAATGAGAGGACCACCAGAATCGCCGAAGCAAATAGAAGCATAAGTTCTCGTATCCACACAGAGCTGATGGCTCGGATGCACTGGGAACCTTTTATTACATAGATCTGGTCCAGCGATTTGAATTCTACCCCATCGCAAATGAAACGTCAATTGGCCGCGATCCGCTGTGTAGCCCCATCCACACGTGACACCGTATTGCCCAGAATAACTAATTTCTTTTGAATTGAATGGCGCGATCGAAATCGGTGCAATAGACTCGCAAAATTCGGTGTAAGGAATTCGAATCAGAGCAATATCATTAACCAGGGTCTCACTGTTGAAGTTTGGATTAATGAGTATATCGCTTGGCTGGATGGTATACCCGACCTTTGATTCTTGCAATTTGATGGCTCCCAAGTGAGCATATACTAAAATAGCACTGTAGAAGATTCGAATATTTTAAATGACAGAGACAAATCTCTAAAGCCGTCTTCAGTTGACCCTTCTTACGACTACTGCTGTACTTACTTGTCAAAGCAATGGGCAGCTGACAAAACCCAATTGTTGGCAATCAAGGATCCTCCACAAAATTTCGTCTCAGTTACTTTTATTATAGTAATGCTGACCATATACCGAAATTGGCCAGCGTGGGCCTCTTGTCCTTTAATTATTCTGCCCTCTCCTACGGCAGTCCGGACAATTGACAACAGAAATAGACCGAGCACAATTGCGAAGTTCATTATGAGTTTTAAAAGAAGGAAAGTTTTTCAGCGACTGAACTGAATACCCGCCGAATAGTTCATACTATACAAAATAATGTTCGATTAGTTTCTGATGAGAAAAGTACTAAGTAACTTAGGTACAAATACTAACACAGAATATGGGCAGTAAAGTAATTTAAAAATGTATAATTACAATCGATTAAATATAAGATAAGATCGGTATGGATAAGATTCTAACAATAGCTAAGTAATGTTCTGCCGCTATGCCTCTTTTTTTCCCTTGAAATACAACCTGTATTGTAGTCATAAAATTTAAAAGTTTACAATTCAATGGTTTTTTAGTTCCCTCAAAAATTGATTGTATATTGTAGTATGTACGAATGAGTATATTGTGTAGAATGCCTAATTGTTTTGTATATCAGCAGATATTTTATAGAATATTTTTATCTATGTTACTCGTACATCAAAAATTTAATTCTTATTTCCTTATCAGAGCGTGTCAATGACTCGAGGAATAGTGTAGAATGCGCACATTATAAATATTTTCCGTAACATGTATATGTATGTATGTACAACTAGTATATACGATACTACATGTGTAGGTACATATATAAAAGACGTAGGATAAATGAAATGATTTTATTTATTACGCTTCCATATTATTTGTACAATATCAACCATTTAATCCATAGTTAAATATTTTTAACTTCGTATTAAATCATAACCATAAAACGATTTATCAATTCATTATACAATATATATGTATGTATAAATACAAATGTTTGCTTGTATGGTATTTTTTGTATTTGTTTTGATTAAATTTTTTAATGTTTATGCATTATGTATGTATGTAAGAATATTTTGTCATGTTTGTACTTAACTTTAAAACATCTCTATTAAAAGAAAAAGAGTAAAAAAAAAAAAATTATTCAACAACAGGATCAATAATGAAAAATGGCATTTAAAAATAATTTCGTAAGAGAAATTAATTTTTCAAGTATCCATCGAAAGTAGATCTGAACTCTTGTATTCTGCACGTTCTGTACGTTATTTATTCTCAGCGCTGGTGACAGTTGTAGCTAAGTATTTTCGAATACTACTTGGTATAGAATGAGCACCATCCCAAGTGCAAATTCCGCAATTCTAAAGGAGAAACATTTTTACAATAATTTACAATAATATATTGCCTTAATAACACAATGCTACAATTAGGACAATTTCATATACAAGCATTGTAGCACTGTGTAATTTCTATGTATTCATCTTACATCACATATGTATATGTATTCCTTTGTACGAAAAATATTACGTTTTATACGATTTAATTCGATCATTCTGCCACGATGAGTTCGTTTGGTTCTGGCGATTTCATCGGTAAATTTCACTGAAGACAAAATAAAATATTAAGGCATAGCAATTACACAGATAAACACTAAAAACATACACAGTTTAAACGATTTCTGGAGAGGATTGAAACTCAGTGAGTCATTGTCCTGCCATGACAACACGACACGCTCTTGGATCTGCCCAAATTGTAAGAGTTGTATTTCTTCATTTGTTGCCAAAATGAACTCATTGCAATTACATTGAATGCATCGCGTGAAGAGATTCGTTTCTTGTATATTTATATTAAAATAATTTATCACATTTGTTACTTGTTCCACACTGGATTCGCTTGGTATCATTATGCAGTGTGTTTGCGGCAGTTCTTGACTAAATAGTAGATACCGGGAATCTCTTGTAAGCACATAACGGCCTTCGCTCTTGGCCAAATCAATGTACTCATTGACATCTTGCTTTGTTATCTCAACACAATCAATTCCTAGTTTACGCAACTCCTTGGATAAGCCCAGAAGCATACCATCACAAATGAATTTAATTGCAGTGGAAGTGGAAATTTCACTGCTAGAAATTTTAATATTTAAAATATGTACTTTCTAAATATGATAAATATTTTCTAAAATATTACCGCATTTCCTGGTTAGAATTTTCACGACCTTGAGGAACAGCATTCAATTCCTTACTTCCAAGCTTCATTGCTGGAGAATCAAACAAATTTGCTGCCGGCTGAATGCGCTTCGGATTTATCAAATAACCACTTTTTGCCGTCGTCACCTCATCCACAAGCTGATCTATGTCAAGGCCCATGCGCAGTAACAGTTCTACCAAAACCTTATATATTTGTAATAAGCAATGAGCATCCAAAGCTGTAAAAAGAAATTATTTACATCGATCGCAATTTCAGGAGTCACCAACCGCACTAACGTGAATTTCGTGTTCGTGCCACTCACCGGCATAAATAATTTGGTCACGACGCAGAGGTCTGTTGGCCCAGTTTGAGCACTGATTTGATTTGTCCAGTTTCTTGCCGAGACACGTTTCGGCCAAGGCGCACAGGCTCTCTCCCGAACAAGCAGCGTGACTAAAATTCAACGTAAAGACCTGCATATATTTTAAACGACGCCACAGGTCGCGTAAATCCAAGTAGCTGGTGCAATTCTGCAAATTGAATTGCAGTGCAGGCAATGATTTGTGCAACATATCCAAGTCTTGTTTCAAAGAGAAGCCCATTTTTAAAATTTCCATATTATTGAAAACTTTACGACCCAATAGTTGCCACAAATCTTCGCCGAGTTGTATTGTTTCCAGACAATCCAACAGGTAGACGCGCTCAAACGTGGCCAACTGTAAGAGACTAACTGCATTATCACTGTTTATAGACGGCTTCCATTCTGAATCAAATGCAATCAAGGATTGTGCCTCCAGATAAGGTATCATCTCTAGAAACGTTTGACGTCGATCAACGAGTATAATACAATCCTCAGGTAATTCTAACTCTAAGTATTCTTGTGCCCTGAATGGATTCCTATTTTTCACTGGATTACTTTGCGCTGATTGTTCAAAATTTACATTGTAATCAGTGGTGACGGGCTCCGAAACATTCGGTGCAACAGAGAGCGTTTTGTAGCTTTGTTCGAGTTTGTCTCGCATGAAACTCGGGCACTCATCTGGTGGCACCTTAAAATAGCGAGCCCAGTAAATGGCTTCATCGATATCACCATGCGTTGCCACGTTATTCACAAGATCGAGCTGCAAGGTTTTTGTATTTGCAGCATCACGGATTAGTTCACGCCAAGATTCACCGCTCATGCCACCGTCTTGATACTTCCGATGTAGATAATGCATGTATGAACAGGTTTTGGAGAAATTCAAATTAGGAGTTAAATGCGAATCGATTTTGTACTTTTTAGCAAGTCGTGTTACCAATTTTGACATTGGTCTATAACTAAGGACATCGTGTTTTACATCATTATAGTTGTATTTACTAGAGAAAGAATTTAATTAAATACATTTTGTTATTTAAATTTGTCTTATTTGTTTGAGAGTTGGCATATTAACTAATAATAAAAAGGCTGAGCTTGTGTTACTTAGCGCTGAATTACTTTTCATACTCACGTTAGTATTGCATCACAATGTTGCGATACAGACTTTTGTTTATCTAATAATGTATCCAAAAACTGCACAGTTGCCAGCTGTAAGGACTTCTCAATGCTCAAGTATTCTTCTGCCAGAAATACCTTGTCTTGCAATATGAGTGGAAATATAATTTCATAAAGACCAAACAAATGTGTAACCTTTAGAAGCATGGCCCAGTACGCAGCCTACCGTAGAAATATAAGCACCGTACAATGCTGTACAAACATATATTGTATTAATCGGTTTAAACACTTACATCCTTATACTGATGTCCCATAACCAGCTCTTCAATTTTCGGTATCAGAATATCGCGTATCTTATGCAGTTCGTATGTCTCCAGCACACACCGATACAGCGGAAGTATGCCACAAGTCTTGATAAAGTTAAACACAGTCATACGCGTGTTATCATCACAATTGGCTGCAATGCCGGGATCCTGTTTATACAGTTCGCAAACGGTTTCCAAAACTGTAAGTACATAAAAAATATTGCGCTCTATTAGTGCCTCGGAATAGGCGAGAAACTACTCTACTCACTGAACGACGCCAAATTCTTATTTTTCAAGTTATTACAACCTGGACAATTAGCAAACAATTTCAGAGCCAAAAGCAGAGGCTCAGCATCCTTCATTAGTACGCCTTTCAAGCTCTGGTGAGCCGTTGGTGTCCTATTGTCTGAAAATTGCATGCGTACGAAGTGGTGAGCGCCTGTTAGCAATGAATTTCTGTGTTGTCTCTCTTACATGAATTCCACATTAGCCGAAAGTTATCAAACCAACTGTCCAAATCGGCATTTAGGGCGCAGTCGAAATCCTCTCCATTAATGCCAGCTCCGGAAGTAATGTCGGGAACGATTGTGATTTTAAGATTTTGTGCAGTACGCGAGATAGAGTCCAAATCATCGTAGTCTTCCTCTTCACCGAACAGTTCACTCTCGTATCCCGCTGGAATACAACGGTACTTGTGGGTCATACTCCAAAAAATGTTGTCCTCGGCTAAAATTCAGAGTTCCTCTCCTAAATTGTTTAATTTTTAAATAAAACTTGCAACAAAAACGAAAACGAAACTGAAAGGCAACCGATGATTTTTCGCCGCCAGACTACAGTGTCACAATATCGTATTCGGCTTTAAAGAATGAAAGGTACGTTAATTTGATGAGCCCGCTTACACTACAGTAAGGCAATGCTATTTTTTGGCATGTGCATTTATTTACATCTATTTACATCTATTTACATTTATTTACCCAATGGAAAACATTCTACGACTTACATTTTCCAGAGTCTTTTTTATTTTGGATCAGTGTGGAAATTTTAAAATTACAAATTGGTGGTGAAAAACCAGCACCAGCAAAGCAACACACGCCTTTTAAATATTTAACCAGAATGCGCCACAGCAACGCGGGGCTGAGTACAGCTAGGAAGTTTATAAAAAGCGAATCATCAAGAAAATCAGTCTTCCATTTTAAATAATTTTCGTCTGTTTGTAAGAAGAACAAGGAAAACATGACACTGGGTTTTTGGAGTGAAATTGTATGCAGAAGAACGAGGAGTACGCAACACTTCTATTTCGGTTTGATGCAGTGTCGCTTTGAGAAAAAATCACAACGCAACGTACAACGCATTAATATAGGAACTTTGCGTAAATCAAAAGTTAATTTTTTTAGGGAAAATGCCGCCAGTGTAACCACAACCAAAGAAGTCCCTTGATTATCGATATTTCTCCATCACTATTTTGACAGCAGCATAACAAAAGTTGAACTTGAGAAAGAAATTGTGCTATAGTACTATTGAAAACTATTTAATTATTCTGCTCAAAACTTCAATATCTCCAGAGGTGTGCAAAAAATATACATATTAACGACATTGTAATGGAAATGGATACAAGTGGTAATATTCTGCAGAATAGAATATAGATAATACAATATTTTTGTTAAATTATAAAGAAAATTCTATTATGTACCACCTTTGTCCTTTTTTATCATAAAGATAACCCTAACCATAATCACGATACCACAACACCTGAGTCTTTAGAGAAAGAAGACGTCGGCAACGATGCGCCTAAACAGGTTCCTTTAGAGAACGAACCATCCCCAAGTGTAGACATAAATAAGGGAAATTATGATCACAAAAACGGCCTAGAAAATGCTATTCCAAAGGAGCAATCTTTGCGGAAAGAAATTGACCCGGAATGCCTTGCGAACCCGCCTAATAGTTCCTCAAACACTTCAGAGGAGACACAGCCGGTTTCAGAGGAGATACAGCCGGTTTCAGAAGAGATGCAGCCGGATAAATCTGACACCAAATCACGATCACCGACTTTAAATTCTTCCCCAGAAAGAGAAGATCAGATCCTAAAGACAGGAACCAGCAGTAATGAATTCGATAATTGTGTCGCAGAACATTCAGAAAAATCACGATCTGGTTCCAGAAGTCCTCGGAAAAGGCCGACTATTGATCGCGAAAGAACAAGTCCTACTAGGAGTCCTGTTGCCGAAGTCGATTTAAAAACAAGCAAAGAGATTCTTCCTAATGGAAGACTTACGCCGGATGGTTCCAGAAAAAGCCCGACGAGAAGTAGGTCTGCAAGTAATTCTGATTATAACGTCAGAAAATCGCCCAATGACTCCAGGCGGTCGAGAAGTGGCTCTCGACTATCCCGAACTGAAACTCAACGTTCTCGAAGTGGTTCACATGGTTCAAAAATCGAGTCTGAACGACCTCGCAGATCAAGAAGTATTTCGCGGCGGCTTTCAAAAAGTAAAAGCCGTTCTAGAAGTGGAAGCTATTGCTCCAAAAAGGGCTCTCATCGTTCGGGCAGTGGTTCTCATCGCTCCAGAAGTGGTTCGCTTCGTTCTAGAAGCCACTCAGGCCATTCTAAAAGTGGTTCTCGATCCAGAAGTGGTTCGCAACACTCGGCGCGCAGTATGCCCCGTCGTTCCAGAAGCGTTTCACAACAGTCGAGAAGCGGGTCACGGAATTCTAGAAGTGGCTCTCGACGTTCCGGTGGCGGCTCTCCACGTTCCCATAGTGGCTCTCCACGTTCCCATAGTGGCTCTCGTCGTTCTAAAAGCGGGTCTCCTAGTGGCACTCGTCGGTCCCGTAGTGGTTCGCCTCGGTCTCGTAGTGGTTCTCTTTTGTCTCGTAGCGGTCAATCTCGTCGATCTCTTAGTGGATCACGTCGTTCTGTGAGTCAGTCGAGATCCCGCCGCAGTCGCAGCAGATCCCGTAGATCACGATCTGGTTCTAGGAGATCATGGTCGGGAAGTCAGAGTAGATCACGCAGTGGTTCTAGAAGGTCGAGAAGTGCGTCTCGAAGCAGTCATTCGGGTTCCGATCACAGCCGGTCACGTTCCTACCGCAGTCGGTCCGGTTCACAGCGGTCAGGTAGTCGTTCTGCAACGCGACGTAAACGCTCTGGCTCGCGTTCGCGCAATCGGAGCATGTCGCAAAGTCGTTCACGTAGCCGCAGCCATACCTCAAAGACATCACATAAATCTGCAAGATCAAGAAGTATTTCGCGTCGTTCTCGCGGTAGTTCAAAGTCCAGATCGCGTTCTCGTTCCAAAAGTGGCTCAGCGTCACCAACGGGAGGACTGAAGGCCACGAAACGTAACGTGTTAAGTGACTCGGAAGGTAATTAATACTATATTTACTAGAGATTAAGACTATTTGTAGTAAACTTGAATTTGGATTATAAATAACGTCATTGAAGATGATGAACGGGCTGGTTCAGGCTTCAAAAAACGTCCGAAAATCACCGACACCGACAATGAAGATGAGGAGAAAGCAGATGAAAATAAAGCTCAGGAAGGGGCAGCTGATACAGTCCCCAGAAAGGACACAATAGCCGACAGTTCAGATGATGAAAATATACCAATTTCCAAGGATCGCATGTAAGAAAAGAAGTCGTTAGAAATTCTAGTACATGTAAATATTTCACATTCCTCTAATTCTAAAATTAGAAATGACGATTTTATATCCGATTTCGATGCCATGCTTCTGCGTAAAAAGGAGGAGAAGAGAGTGCGACGACGCAAGCGCGACATTGACTTGATTAACGACAACGACGATCTCATCGATCAGCTGATAATGAATATGAAAAACGCTTCTGACGAAGATCGCCAGCTGAATCTTGACGGCCGGCCGGCTACCAAGAAGATAGCAATGCTCAAACAGGTCATGTCACAATTGATCAAAAAGGATTTGCAGCTGGCATTCTTGGAGCACAACATATTGAACGTTCTGACGGATTGGTTGGCGCCTCTGCCCAACAAGAGCTTACCTTGTCTGCAGATACGTGACAGCATTTTACGTCTATTGTCTGATGTAAGCTTCTTTACCGCACCCATAATTTCTGCATCCTCATCTATTTACCGATTCTGTAATGCCTTCTCTTAGTTTCCCACCATCGATAGGAGTTACCTCAAGCAATCGGGCATCGGAAAGGCCGTAATGTACTTGTATAAGCATCCTAAAGAAACCAAACCAAATCGTGATCGGGCTGGCCGTTTAATATCCGAGTGGGCCCGCCCCATATTCAATTTAAGTTGCGATTTCAAAGCCATGAGCAAGGAGGAACGGCAAGAACGTGATTTGGCCCAAATGCCACGCTCTCGCCGCAAATCGCCCGATCCCACACCATCCACAAGCCAGAAGAAGAATAAAGGACTTAATTCGGCATTCGGCTCAAATGAAGAGAAGCCACTACGGCCCGGTGATCCGGGGTGGGTAGCTCGTGCCCGCGTCCCACAGCCGTCGAACAAGGATTATGTGGTGCGTCCTAAATCGACGGTGGAAGGAGAGATATCAAAAGTAAGTGCAGTAGAGTGAGTACCACATACGACAAAATAGAAGTTATCACCGCTCTTATTTCCATTCCAGTCAACGAAACGTAAACCAAATCGTTATGAAAAGCATATGAAGAAGTTTTTGGATGCAAAACGTCTAAAAGAATCGCGTAGGGCTGTTGAAATATCCATTGAAGGTAGAAAAATGGCACTCTAGGATGTCAATTGATTTCGGGGGAAATGAATGCGACAGAGTTCAATTCAGTTTTTAGGTTATTCGCAAGGCTTGTACACCAAGATAAGTATCCGGAAGTAATGTCAAGAAGTTTTAGTTTCTAGCACAAGACCGCTTTACTTAATAGCGACAATTGCTTCGAGAAGAAGTTGGCTAAAATAAAGTATGTATTGATGAACTATAAAAAATCCAAGAAGGGTTGTTGTTTTTATCAAATTAACTTTTTTGTTTGTTTTTATTATATAATATGAGTTATGCAAGCGTTTTAAATTTTGGGCTATAAAGACCAAAATATTTCGTTAATAAGAAGCAAGATCTAAATAGTATAGTGGTCACTAGCTATCGAGCCTTATACTCGTAGATAAAATCTATAACTTATGCATATTCTTTTATTGATTTCACCTTCATGACATAACTAATACTGAATCGATCCATTAGCGATAATAAAAATTTTACTAATTAAAAAACCTATTTCATCTTCTCCGAAATAGTTCCAACTTTTATGTAGACGCGTGCTGTCAGTGCGTGTGGCGTTAATTCCTTTTTTTCAGGCGTATTGGTTACAGTATTTATATAAGTGTACTGCACACTTAGGCCCAATGTAACCACGTCACCCGGCTGGAGGTCCGAATCGGGTGTTAGATTAAGTTTTATAGACACCTTATTCGCTTTGCGCCATATAATAAATCTGCAAAATAACCATGTGTATAGCCTCGTGCATAAGAAAATAAACCAACAAGTTACTTGGGCTCTTCGCGCATCACCTGCACCTCCTCATCGAACTCGGTAGAATCATCGCGCTGATTCAGCACAAATGATGAATCCAACATTTCGAATTTCGCAGTGGTCATTTGATCCACTACGCGGGGATCTTCAGTCAGCGAGGCCTGGCGAGAGAATGAGGAAGTGTTCAATGAAGGTGCTGCCGCAGTGAACGATTTTAGAGAATCGTTAGCTGTTGGCATCGAATTATCACGAATGATAACAGCATTCTTGAATTCTTCAATCATTTGAAGTTCCTCATGAAGAGTGGGCAACTCCATTATGGTTATGGTCATGTCGTGCATGGTAGGATTGATTAATTTTAGAATCACTGATGAAGGTATACCCGCCTTTAGAGGTTGCTCAGAGCGCACCAGAACAATGTCGGGCACGTGATAACTGGCGAACAGTTGAATGCGATATTTAATTGAAGTAGGATGGTATTCCGGCTTGATGACATTATGTTCGCAATGGCGGCAGCGTAAAGAGCGCTTTATCCAAAGAAAGCGACGTTGCGGATAAAACTTGTTGACCGTGAAAGGCTGGTCGCCGGGTTGACGATGACGCTGCGCTATGGTCGTAACTAAAATCGAAAAGAGATGGAACATAAGGAGGGATAAGAAATCAGCAATTAACTCACTGTTTGTTATGTTGATTTTTTGGGTAAATATATTTTCAGGAAGTTCACCCACTTCTTCGGTGGCCAAAGCAGGCAATATGCTTGCTGGTTTCGCCTTTTGTGGATTCTTATCTGACCAACCAATCTGACGACGTATCATGGAAACGGTCAAGCCAGTGCGATCCTGATATAAATTTTACAAATTCTTAGATTCACAAAATATGTACACGAAAGCTTTGGACACCTACGGTTAAGCTTGGAAATTTGTGCACTTTTGGAGCCTTTCTTCGCATGAATTCCTGTTTTTCTTGCTTGTCTTGCAAGACCACAGCCTGATAATATTCCAACAAAGAGTCAAAACGTGTCTGATAGATACACTCTTTCTCGGGCCAAGCACCGGAGGCTGAGTAAATAGATTATGTTAAAAGAAAAAAGAAACACACAAATTCCTAAAAACTGACCGACAGCCTGATCTGGAATGCCCACATCTCGTGATGTCCAACGACAAGCTAAACAGGAAAGATAATACATCTTTCTAGTAACAATTTTGGACACGTCTTTTTCGGCCTCTTTTGTCAGTTCATCTGGTCTTCTAGTTTAAGTATTAAATATATCTACTTAAATTCAAATAAGCATTAGCATTAATACAACCCACTTTGGCACCACGACAGTAGTGGCTCTCGCTGACAGAGTGTGCCCGCAACATGGACAATCAAAGCAATTTGCGCAGCAATTTTTCTTGTGGCGTGCCTCGGATGATGGTATGTTCTCTAAACAATTGGAACAAAAATGCGAATCCACCTGAAACAGAAATTGGTAATTATTGGTTTACTGTAAACTGAAAATATCTACCCACTTCATGACACACGCAGAAGCCACACCTCAGTTTCAGGCAGTGACGACAAAAGAACAGTTTGCTAATTGGGTTTAAAATACCACAGGAACAGGCATATTTTACCAGGCTTTCCTGCATAAAAAGTGCCATATTTATTTTAACTTTTTGCGAGTAACTGTTTGCAATTTGAAAATTATAAAAGTGCCGTGGTTGCTGAAATAATTAGATAGAATTGTAGAACATTTCTTCTTTGACTCAGCTGAGAAATTATTCGGTTTCATTATGGATGGGAGGTAGGAAATTTTAAATTCGATTCGATAATTTCGTTTCGATAGTATCGATAGGGACTAAAACCCAAAACTTCAATGTTAAGCCGTTGTTTGACTAAAGATTTGACGTCTTCTTTCAATTAAGCTTAGTTGTAAAGATTATTTATGCAAAATTTATATTGTTTAACGCCTTGGTGATGTGCACTAATAAAAACTATGGATTTATTACATAAAGACCCACTTTATCCAATTCTCGAATGATACTTATTTTAAGTTCACAAATAAAAACAATGAAACGAAAAAGGTGTGTAAAAGTTCGATAAGTCAACTTTTATTTAATTATCATTGTGTTTATTATATATACCTGTTAAACCCTGTTTATTGTGAAAATTTATTTTACAGCTATAAAAAAGGAGTTCAAATAGGCAAAAATCGTTAAATCGTTTAAAGCTTTAAAGGGCTATAACTCCTAAACTATACGAGAGTGGCAAAAAATGCTGTTGTTGTTAGGATCGGCGCAAAAAACAAAAACAGCATCAAAAACAACAACAACATTAGAGAGTTTGCGCTGTGCTCTTTTCAGTAGCACCCGCAACACCTATTAGTTAAATTTATTGAAGGTATTAAAACTGAAGTAATAAACGTAAGGAATGCCCTTTGATTAGAGTATTTCGACTTGCGCCAAGATTTACCTGGATTTTGAACAGCCCTGGAATTTAACACCTGTCTTTAAATTTTTTGACAATAGAAACAGTTGCTTTCGAATGCAAAGGATTTTGAAATAGTGTCCGTTTTCCGCGTGAAGGACATATATTTGGATAACCATTCGCTCAGCGGCTCTTTCGTAATGGGCGAATTCGAAGTTGGAAATCTAATAGATTTCAGCGCCGAGGACTTAATACAAATACAACCACCACATCAGAATCTAGTGCCGTCACAGAATCTAATGGAATCCTCCTCTGAAGGTCTTACACCAGCCCTGAAGCCCGTGAAATTTTCGAGTACCACAAAAGCCACACCATCACCACTCCTGAAACAAGACAGTTTAGAGAATAATCCATTCGATATTGTACAGAAAATGGCAAGCAGGCCTGCTGATCCTTTCGATATTGTTGAAAAGGAGGCTTGTCAGAAGGTAGGACAAATCTGCAATAGCGTTAGCACAAAAACGACATTTTTCCTCTAGGCCCGGTTAATAGCGACACCACTAGAAGTAAAAGAAGGTAAACTCTTATCATTTAGCAACGATAGCATACACAGTGAAACTGTGGAAAATGTTTCAAATGCCCCGAACACCATTGAGGCATCGCAGCAACTAGAAACAGAGACTCGCGAATTTGGAAGGGATACAGAGCGAAATAGAGATTTGATGACCACTAGGACAAACAATGAGCGCAATGATAGTGATGCATCAGTATCAGCGGAAAGCAAATTGACACCAGATTCCGATAATACGGCTTATTCAGTTAATAGTATCGAAACAACCCCTACCTCCACGAATGCTAAGCGGACAAGAGATAATCGCAAAAGACTGCTCAAGTTGAGTCTTTCCAATTCTACTTATAATTCTTCAACAAGTCGACACGCAGCATTACCAAGTGACAGTTTCGCTGATCACACCATCTCAATGATCTTATCCGAGGCAGCGCAGTTAGGTGAACATTCATTAGCACAAGAATCGCCCCTCAAGCTAGTTGATGATGATGATCTACTGCCGCCCGAAGCGAATTGTATTGACAACCAACAAGCTTTTGAGAATGATTTAGAAATGCTAAAGATTCCTATCTTGACCAATTTGCCGTCTTCTACCCATGACACTCAACACACATCTTCTTTGCCGCCAGAGACAAATTGTAGAGAAGATGAAATAGACGCTAAGAAAATTGAACCCTTGACAGACTTGGCTGCCATACGAACCAAGTTAAGAGTAAAACATGAATTGTCCCACAATTATCAGGACGTGGGTGGCCTGATAAAAAGCCTAAAATCTGTAATAGCCGATATTAACGTTGGCGACGAAGACAAAAAGAAACAGGCGACAAGTCTCTTGGATACACTAAGCTCTACGCTCACAAAAGGAACAGTGACTAGCGAACAGGGGAGAGATGTGGAAGCAACGCTTTCCTCACCCCCCACCACCACTCAGCGACAAACCATTGTACGACAAAAGACATTCGACATGGAATTAGAGGTAAAAACAAACAATAGAATCCCGTTAATATGTACTTTCAATTTTAGCTTTTATGCATTCAAGGAAAAAGATCAGAAAGAGCCTTCGGCGAGAGATATAACATCGCTGCCATGCTCCGACAAAATACCTAATGATATGATCAAATCTTCATCTACATACGATGGCGAATCCGCTGAAGAGAACAAAGATTTGATTTTGCCGGAAATAAATGTTCAAACTGCTCCACCACAATTGCAGATCAATGACATAGTCGATCAACTGGGACAAATCTTGGAGCAATATCAACTGAATAATGTGCATTCCTCGGAGGCGGATCTCAATGGCGGTTCGCAGACTGCTGCCATTAATCCTACCTTTATTGTCGTTATGAACACGCCGCAGACGACACTAACGCAACCACCATTCCAAAATTCCAACCAACGAGTTGGTCAGGAAACATTCCTTAACAATGATTCTCATTTAGATTTGTCGGAAAATAACGACACAGCTATGCGGCGACGATCTCAATCACTTTCGATTCATGACAAAATTAAAGTGGTGCATTTGCCAATGCGACAACCGGTTCATAGGAATTTGAGTCCTGCTCCTGTGGGCTCTCAAACACTGCGTTCTAGTTACATCGACAGCTTGCCTTTATCAACATTCAAAGATGAACCTAAAACGCCGTCTCGTATGCGACGAAACTCCTTTTCGAATGGAACTCCGGGCACATCAAGATATTCTCATTTTGCGTCAACTGTTCGAAGGCATACGAATGCGTAAGTTTATAATTGGTAACTGCTAATAGACTAAGTTAAAAAAAAATCTTTTTTTCCTGAACGCGACTGTTTCCCAACTGTATGAATTCGATCTTCACAAGCCTTTTAAAGCAAAATCATATTCTAGTTAAACTTAACCACATCAGATTTTGACCCTCTGCTGATTTCTTGTAGATTTTCTTCACAACTGGAAGCACAAGGTTTGTCAGCTTTGAAGACACATCATGAAGGACAGGAGTACTCGCATCCTGGAGTTGGTTGCCCAATGCAGAACTTGAATTTGAATTCTTCCAAACTGCAAATGGCAGCTGCTAAGAAAAGACTGAAGTCTGATTCCATATTAACAGCGTCCGCTCCCATGAAGGCCACAATACCAGTGAAAAACGTTGTTCCATCTGTTGTGTCACCTGTTAACACTTCAGTGGAGCTACTGGCAAAAACACCATGCATCAGCACACCCTTGGCCACGCCTCATTCAACTAGTACAACACTTGACGTTTCATCTGGTTTCCCCAATGCCTGTTCGACGCCCACTGTTCGCACCTCTCCCATGAAACGTTCACTCGGTGCAGTCAGATCTCGGTATTCGTATCTCAGCGCTACTCCCAGTGCACGGCACTCGGCGGCCTCAACAGCCGCCAATACTTCTATTAGCACCTCAAGAAGACGTACCATAAGCGAATTCAAAGCAAAGTCTCCCATAAAACCACGTGTCAGCTGCTCAGGTGGATTCCAAAATGCCGGTGTTAGCTCCACTGTAAAAGCAGCAGCAGGGCTGACAAAAATCATTGATAAAACGTCTTCAAACATTTCCAGAGCAATGGCACCACCACCTGCCAATGGAAGAAATGTAAGTATGCACATACAAATTTGAACTAATCTTGACACGCTTTTCGTTTTAGCCGATTCGAGGAAGAAGTACCCGCATCTCTTTCGGAGCAACAGTTGCGCCGCATCGAAACAAGGAGAATAAACATCCATGAAATTTAATCAGTACTTACTTATTTTTCTAACTTTGTGATGATGCAAAACCAGTTTTTTATCTACATATGAATGAAATTTTTTAAATGTTTTGACTAAGGTTGGTTAAATTTTACTTTAACATTTACTAAATTTGGTTTTGGTTCGGTGTCAATACCTTTGATATGAAATTATTTTTTAACATACATATAAACAATTTTACAGAAACATATCACTTGATAATAATTGTGTTTTTATTATAAAAAAGATTTTCCATTATTCTCTCAATATACATATTTTTTATATAAAATCAAGCTCACCATTCTCGATGTCCTTGATATGCAATAAAAGATTTGTGTAATTACAAAAAAGGATTTAGTTAAAAGTTACATCTGGCGTTCCACAAAGAACGCCACTTCAGTGAAAGGATTAGTCAACAGTTATAACAATTTGAAACTTATTAATGTTTGCTGATGGCTTAAAACTTTTTTTAAGTCATAAGAACAAAATTGATGGCAAGCTTCGGCTGATATATGTACATGGATTATTGGATTGCATGGTCTAACCTCCTCCATTTAAAAAAATAAATATTTGCAACGTTTTCTGTTTATTATTGGCAATTATATATTTGATCCATTGGAAAATGTGGATGATATTGCAGTAGTTCTGAATCCGAGACTATGTTCTTATGTAACAACGCTATTAAAATAGGTACATATTTTATCACTCATTGCTCGCATTTCTTGTTGAATTTCTGAAATTGAATTAGTGCATAATCCGTTTTAAACGGATTAGAGTTCGGCTTAACAGTTCCGGAATGGAAAAGGACATGGAACGATGCTTTTACTCTCCGGAACTATTTACAATCATAGCAACATTCTTACAATTTTTTTAAAAATTTTGTATAATTACTGGTTTTTCACACCTAACTAAATCCAAATTATTTTTAGAAAATTTATATAAATTTAGAAAAAATTTCTTTAAAATGGTCTGTTTTTTATTTATTATTTTGTGGTTAATTAAATAAAATAACTGCTTATAATAATTAACCGTAACAGTACTTCACATACAATTCATTCACATTCATCCGCAACGGTCATGGTATCATTCCGGACATCATCTCCGGACATCATCTCTCTGATATGCAAATAGCTAACATCTCCAGGAACTATTTTGATCCTGGAACTGTTTAGCTTCAAGAACTTTTATGGAGTTCTTCCCTGTTGTGACACGTGCTTCACCTTTTTATTGTTTCTAAGCCAAACATGAGCATCGCATCAGTCTGCTTTTGATTTTTTGCTTAGAAACAAAAACAAATGTTGCTCATGTAACTAACCGTAACGGCATTTCCTATCGCAATTCCGCTTTTTGTAAAATAGGAACTATTGGAATTCTAATCGAAACGAGTGCCGAGACGTGACTGGTAACTATACATGTCTAAAACTACACAGCTTTAAAACGCATTAACTTACCTTTCCTTGTTACTTACTCTATGATGTCACTGATAGCAACGTATTTTGTTACTGCAAATAAACCCAATAAAAAGGCTGAATAATATTATCGGCTATGCACTTTGTTGGTTCACGATTATATTTTTCGGAACTCTGATGGAAAGGAAAATTGCCTGTATCATTCCTAAAGTAAATACTTTATAACTAATTTTGTTTACAATATTCCTTGCCATATATCAAAAAATCTGTTTTTATATCGTATATTAACCCATCATGGCTCAGTTCTGATATATAAAACAAGAAATATATGTAAGATTTATTGAGGACTACTTAGATTAAAATCTAAAAATTTTTAAAATTTATACTTACGAATTTGCGTTTTCCTATAGATATTTTCTTAATTTTTTAAAAATTTTATTAATTTATTCATTCATTTTAGTAATATTTAAATTGGAAAAAACTCATAGAAAATAAAAAAAAAATTTAATTAAATTCAATTCAGGAAAATGACGTCAATTGGAAGATAACAATTGAAATTGTCGGCAATCTTGACTTTTTTGATCTTTCTCAAAATAAAAAAAATGGCCAAATCCTTTTGGCCAACAATAAATTTATTTGCATTTTATTGTGTTTAAATTTGAATAATATTATTCGTTAAAAAATTTTTGTTAATTTTTAATACGGGCCGAAAAGATAACGTTTATTTTCTTAATGCCGATTTCTTCTTCATTCATAAGTTGTAAGATATATTGATATTACATTCAATTAAAAAGGCTCACTGAAAAAGTAAAATAAACCAAAATTAATTTAGCATATACACATATTTTTACGTTTGTTAGATAATGTGATTGTTAATCTGTAATTTTCAATTTAAGCTGAAAGCGGCCGTCAATGAAGATAGCAATTAGTTTCCACCGCGTCCATACATATTATAACCCATTGGTTGTTGCTGCTGAGGCGTCATGAAGTTTTGCATGCCAAACGGTTGCTGTTGCATGCCTTGTGCGCCGCCCCATTGCTGCTGGTAGCCTGAGTAGGCGGCGGCACCGCCCACCGCATTATTGTAGCACCCGCCCACTGAGTTGTTGTAATAGCCGGCAGCCTGCGGATTATTCATGTTGCCCATCTGGTTAAAGTCAGGATAACCCTGCGCATGTTGCTGTTGTTGGTAGAAGTTCATATTGCTTTGAGGAGGTGCATGATGCTGCTGCTGCGGCTGCTGGTGTTGTTGCAATTGTTGCTGCTGTGGCTGATGGTTCTGCGGTTTAGATGCAATGTTCTTTATTGGGTTGCCGGTGGGTGGATTATTCGAATTGCTTTGTTGAAGGGAACCCATAAGATTGGCGATTAAGTTTTGGGTGTCACTGAGCGAAATGTTCAAGCCAGCTGGATTGAAAGTTAATGGGTTCGGTGCTGAAGATGAAGTGATGGGGACTGTGGGTATGACATCCCCATTGGATGCACTTGCTTCGACTGACTTCGGTTCATTTTTGGATTGTCGTAAACGCTCCTCGGATAAGCCTTTCACATTGCTGGAGGCTGCCTTAAAAACATCTTCAAAATTGTAGTCATCGTCTTCGTCTTCATCGTCAAGACTAAACTTATTGGGATTTGACACGCTAACACCACGCGCACGCCGTTCTCCGACTTCATCCGTGGAATATTTTGGACGATCATTATCGTGAGACAGCACGGGAGAGTCTTCATAGTGTTTTAGTGAGGAATGACGATCATTAGACCGATTGGAATCATCATTATTCTTCGATTGAGTAACAACCGAGGTCGAAGTGGTGGCCGCGTCAGACAGATCCGAGAGGTTGACAAATTTTCGCAGTTTCTCAACACGGCCAGGATCGGCTGTCTCCAGTTTCTTCAAATGCGCTATCAAATGATGCTGCTCTTCGCTGGACAAATGTTTGAAATTCTGCAGCAAGGTTTGCAAATCGGAATCCGTTAGCGATTCCAACATATTCGAATTCGCCGCATCACCTTTAGTACTCTTTTCGTTGGCGTCATTCGACAACTCTTCTTCTACCTCTTGCACCAAAGCATTTACTTCGTTTTCGAAGAACTCATCGACAAGCGACGGCATGGCGGAGCTCAAATTAGTAACCACCGGCGCAGGTGGAGGAGGTATAGCAATACCCAATCCGGGCAAAATATCTTTAGTGAAAAGTGGCGATGCGTCGTCAAGTTCGCCCCTTTCTTTTGTTAACTTGATCATTAAAATAAAAATATATATTAATTTGTCCATGTCTTCGGTGGAGACATCCTCGCGACCTTGCATGACCAGAGCAGCAGCCAACTTCGTGGAAACGAGTTGTCGATCGAACGGTAAATCCTCTATTTTAGGTGTCGGGTTCTGTTTTCTTTTATTTGCCGCATCGTCTTCATCCTTATTCTCGTCCTTATCGGTGCAGTTGGCGGATGTTTTTCCTACGAAGGTCAACAAAATAGTATTTAATAGTACATAAACACAAATTAAATGCGCTCATTTAATTAATTATTTTTGCAAGGTATACTCATTACAACTGACGTACGTATGTATTAAAACAAAAATCCATCATCAACTACAGCTTGAAAACTTTACGTATGCTTCTTTACGTATACGTATTTCTTCTTTTGGCACAACTCATTTATACACTGACTGATCAAAAAGAACGGATCGTTTTACGCGGGCAAACCGGAATAACCCGCGTTTCGAGGCAAAGTAATGTGGATACGGACCAAACAAGCTTCAAACTGTTTCAAACTTTAACTGTTTAATAAAATGAAACGAGTTTACTTTCTCAAACGAAATATTATTGATGAAAGTGATTTCACCAGAGCTTGGTTGAAATAAAATATGGTTGAATTAGAGTTTGATTAATGCTAAAATTGAAAGCTGAAATTTTTCAATAAGTATATACCTTAATAAGTAAAGAATCATATTTATGTAAATGATGGAAATAAATATATACACTCAGTTACTTTCGCATTGTGTTGTTGTAATGAAATTCAACAGAAAACTTTATTGAAAAGAAGAACAAAAATTGAACTTGTAAAGCCTTTGAAGGCTTAAAGTTTACTTTAAATAAGGAAGAAGAATAAAGTTTCATTTTTTTTTTGTAGTCATATCACATTAATTTTTAATTAGTCGCAATTCACTCACTCACTCACCGACTGACTCACTTCATTCAGCTTCAACTTTATGAACTTCAGCGAAAAAAAACGTTAGTTCTTAATAGATTACCGAACAAATCCTTTTTAAAATCAAAGTATATACTCTCATATACATACATTATAATATATATATAGTAAAAAGATACCATAATTGGGGTGTATGTTTCTTTAAATAGCTATTTTCTAGCTATTCGTCCAGTAAAACGCGAGTCACGATGAATCAAGATCGTGGTGTTATATTGTTCAAAGAAATACAAACTGGAATACAATATTCAATATTCAATCTTCAATGTTAGCTTTACACACATTGTGAGTCTGTGAAAGGCTATAGCGCGACACACACACACAAACAAACAATAATTGTTACAGTAATTACATGAATTATGTGATATTCTTTTAAGATACTAAGTATGCTCTGAAAAGTGTCTCTTTCGGTCCGGCCATAGCTAGAACTTAAGAAGGTTGTTCACTTCCATAAAGCTATGATCGATTGGCCTCACATCAGTGAATTTCCTCTTTCATGGTAGTAATACGTCTTAAGAGTTTAGCATGGTTATAGCATTTCTTAATTTCACTTGTTATACGTAATACGATACATACATACATATTGCGAATACGAGTACAAACTTAGAACCACATTTTATCACAATGTTCTATACATAATGCACATTTTGACACCTTTTTTTTGCTTTAACTCGGAATGTTATAAACGGTATAGTCGTAAATATTTATCTCACTTTAGAAATTTATTCCCAAATACGTTCCTAGACTTTAACGATTAACTTTAATAAAGTAAACGTTGTTTTTTCATTTACCAACATTGTTTAACTTCAACTTTGACACATATCTATGATGATGACGACGACGACGACGATGATTAGCAATCACATCTCATAAATCCACCTTTTTATAGCAACACATTCTTATGGAATTGAAGAATGTAATTGTAATTTTTGTATTTTTCACTTTCTTTTCACAACAATCAACTTTATTGACCAAATTAACCGAAACATATAAACAATTACTAAGCTAAGTAAACTAAGTGAACAAACATATATTTGCGTGTGTATATAATATACATTTACAAATACATACTGCAAAATTTTTTAAATTTTATACTTACAGCTTCAATATTATGCTTACCTTTCTCGCCAACTTGATGTACGATTGCGGCAATATTCTTGATAGCTCGCTTCACCGCTCTCACTTTATGTGCCTCATCGAGCACATCGGCGATGAGTAAACCTTTTAACTTTTCTTTTATCGTTTCGAAGAACACACAATTATCTTCGTTAATTAACATATCATCAGCTGAATTTGCCTTCACCTTTTCCAAGGCCAAAGCTTTACCTAACATATCGACCACTTTTGGTCCTAAACTTCCCAAATGCTCTTCGAGAGCGGTCAATAACCGCAAAACGGCAACCACTGTCAGCGGACCATCATCTTCCGGAGGCGCTTCAGCTTTGGCAGCGACATCCTCCTTGGCATTGATGGATGGACTTGGTGAACGCTCGTATTTGGGATACTGATGGGAATCTAAAACGCGATAACTTGATATTGGACCACTGTAATGAGGTGGGACTTGATAACGGGGGCGGCCAAATGATGGCGGTACACCGTAATACTCTACACCTGGATATGGTCGCCCAGGTAGTGTACCACTGTGAATATGTCGTTCATAGTTTTCGCGCTGCTTGTAATGACGTCTTTCAACACCATACTCATCCGACCGCGGACTGCGCGACCGACTGTTCGACCGATGCCGGGACCGTTTCGATTCATGACGTCGCGAACGCGGCGATATAGAACGAGATCGACGTGACTTGCGAGAGTTTGATTTGCCCGGACTGGAATCGTTGCTATCATCGTCACTTATGTCAATGACGGCCATGGCGGGCGTTTTTGGATTAGTTGGAAAGTTCTTGGAACGTTCCGAAACGGGGTGTGTTTCTGCTCCATTACCAGAAACATTTCGAGAAACTTGAACTTTATATTTTTCCTTTAACTGGTCGACTGTCTCCTCAGCATTCTCAGGAAGCCCTAACTTCACTTTGATCTCCTTCCTTTTTTTGTCGACCTCATCCTTAAATAAATCCTGCATTCGTTTCGTCCAAAATTGGATCCACTCTGGTTTATAATCATATTTATTGGGGTCAGTTTTCTTCTCGGCTTGCAGTTCCTTGTAGCGACGATTCCAAAATTTTTTCCACTCTTCTGGATAGAGTGGATGCTTTTCTGGATTTTTTTCGTAATCCTTCTGAATCTTTTCCATTTGCTTTAGTTGTATTTCGAGCATACACCGATACTTTTCCCATTTGTAACGTTCCTGTGCAATATGTGAAGCCTGCAAAGATAACTCTTTGGGCGTTGGTAACTTTTTATCGTTAATATTTTCGCGATCTTCCTCGAAAGGGGGAGAGCGCCTTACTCGTGGTAAAATACGATAGGCAGGTGATTGCGTTCGAACCTTTGACTTCTTAGTTTCATGAGTACCAGTGTCATCTTCACTGGAAATCTCATCGAGCTCCTCACGAGTAGAAGGACGCTCTTCAACAGTACGCTTTTGTGGCTTTAGCGTAATCTGCAATGTTTGATCCGTTGGCTTAGTGGGAGCTGGTTTTTTTGATTCCCAGAGGCTACGATCAATTACATTTAAAAAATTAGGTCCATTTCGTTCATCGATATGGAATTTTTCATTAATCTCCTTTTGAATCTTACTTCGGTCACGTCGAAATTCATCAACATTGCACACAGACAAAGTTAAGCGGCCGTGATGATCCTCAATGGCCTCCGCCAATTTTTGCACAATCAAAATCATAATGCTGTGCGAGTTGGGCTTATACTTGACTGGATTGAACTCGCGCACTGCTGCGGGAAAATGTTTTTCCAAGTACTTAATGCGATGATTGAATGATGTCCAGTGCTGCATTATAGTGCGTGGATCTCCACGTTTGTCACAGAGCAAACATATATACCCAGGTTCACGATCCTCCTCGTACAACTCTATCGTATATTCAAGTCCTACCAAAGCATTGCCTTTGTATTGGTCAATGGCTTGCTGTATTTCGGCGACCCTATTGACTTCATCTTCAAAACCTGGAGGAACCGGCTCTCCTGGTAATATATTCATTTTATTCCTTATACCAATTTATCTACTTTTTCTAACTGAATACACTTCAATAAAACGTATAGGTACATACGTATACTATTTGCAATAACCAATTAACTTTTGCTGAATGCAAGTTCTTAAATATAATTGAAATGCCTTACAATATATATTAATTTGCTTCTCCGTGTAAAACAAACTCCGTGAAAAGCAATTTGAATATGAAATCCAAGCTCTACGCCAAGAAAATTCAATAAATTTGTGTAACAAAAGCTAACTTCTTCGTGATCAGAGATAAGTATCTCTGTTCGTGATACTTCAACGAAAAATGTTTAATTACAGGGTTGAAAATCGTCGCCATTAACCTTTTTTATTTGAGCGCGTTCAGCCTGTTAAGGGTGCGTTCATTGCGAAACATTTTCCTAAAATTTTTATATTTTGAGCACCTTTTCATATTATACCCGTTGATAAAAACGTGTATATATGTTGCGGTGTATTTGATTGAGGGGTACATTTCTGATCTACGAACGATTGACATATCGCTCGTTCTACTTTATTTTTCTTGTTTTTGCTGGTAAACAACAAAAAATCATGGTTATTCGGATATTCTTAACGGTAAATAAATGAAAAAAACTGCATTAAACAATTACATATATTATTCTCTATATGTAATTCTGATCTATAGTGGATACAGACGTAATTCGATATGACAACGTTTTATATACAATAAAACTTATAAAAATATAGGAAATTGAATAACTTATTTCTTATTATGGTATATGAGATATACGGTACTTATATACTCTTAAAACTTGAGTTTTTATAAATGTGCAATTAATCGGGTAAATCAATGCTAATTATTGGTACCACTGGCTTCATGCTATCATTTTTCATTCCTTTCTTATTCTTCTTTGCGTGCTTATCGAAATCGCCCATAATTGTGGATGAAGAGTCCAAAGGAACTGACTGAGCAGCAGCAGTATTATCAGCATGGTAAGATATATTTCCATATTCTTGCAAAAAGGGCATGACAGAAAGCAGAAACTGGCTGAAGCTCTTACGTATCCCGAACCACCATTTATTACCACCTTTCGCACTGAAGCTGAGCACAATTAATGCAAATATTGATACAAGAAGCGGACTAAACACTATGACATATGGGAACTTTAATTGACCTTCCAATTTATCACAGATAATAACCTAAGCAAGAAGGATTTATTAAATAGTACAGAATACTGAAAGTTTCTAGAATGACCATTTTACCTGAAAACATAATAGAGGTAGAACGGTGCAAACATTGCCAACGGCAGCATTCAGAGCAGCTTTTTTTTGTTGTATTGCTATTTCTGGAGTACGCATCATGATGCCACAGAAGATGATATTGTAGAGTACACCTAAAAGTGATCCCACCATGAATAAAATGTATCATCAATATATCATTTAGATAATGATTTTTTAACCTACTAACTAAACTTAAGCATATCACAATCCACATCGGCACAAATACTACTTCCCAACTCCATGTAACAAATTTATCCAATTTCAGAGGCAGTGATACAAATTGCAGTGCGTTAACAGCTAAAAAAAGCTCCAGTTCAAAGGAACGATCATGTTTGACGGCCCACACACAAGCACCCACGCTTGCAACTGAACCGAAAATCAATGGAATAAAAACCAATACCCACAAGTGCCGTTGCGACGTTAAATTATCACAGGCGAGTAGTTCGAACATGAGTAGAATTAGGTGGAGTGATAGAGATATAAGCATTGCCTTGAATTGTGTATAAGAATCTCCCTCAAGCCTGTAAATTTAAACAATTTAAAATTATTCCATAGACTATATACATTCCAATGTATGTATATATACTTGCCTATAGTGTGGATAGCGACACCAAACAAAGGCGCCAATGGTAGCACCCAACGCTGCTATACCTTTCCATATCCAAAATGGTGTAAATATAGCCCAATACGGCCAATCTAGAAGATAGTAAGAAATTAAAAACGAATATTCTATAATTTTTAATATAATAAAATGAGAAGTTTACCAATAAAGCCATCTAGTCGTAAAGCGAATAATGCGACAAATGTAAAGAGGCTACAGTGTACAACAAATTTGCTGCAATATAATTATGTCAGCTGATCATATATATAGCAGGATCTCAAACGACGAAGGAGCATTACCTGGGATTGAAATCGCGGAACAACGACTGTAGGTTCATTTTCTTGAGCTGCTTTGATTACAAATTTAACCACTCTTATTTTATACGAATTTATTCGTAAATAATTTAGTATGTAGAAATACACTTTTATCTGTTTTACTTTATACTTTTAATTCCGTAATTTAAATTCATTTTTTGCTTAGAACAATTGCAGAGATTGACTGATATCAACTGTCAAATTTTGACTAAATGCATCTACACACTAACAAACATTTTCTTGAATTTCTACAAAATTATTCGCAAGCGTATACCCGCGACAAAAGAAACACGGCTATTATTAGCTTTTAACTTTAAATGTTTGTATAAATCTATCAACTAGAATCTTTCTGACTAGAATTTTTGATCTGGTAATTTTGCGCAACTCTTCCGCACTGCTCAAAAATTCTTCAGATACGAGAAAAGTTTGCTCTAGCCGCCACAAAATGATTGCAGAAGAAAAATACAAAACGAAAAATACAAAACGAAAAATACAAAAATGATTTGGATATTTTGACAATCATTGGGAAATCACGCAAACACTACCCTACACGACACAAAATATTGCAGAACACTACCTTACACGATAAAAACTATTGCAGAACGTCTAGGGTCCCTTTTAGTCGCATTTGTTAATACCAGATACAAAACATATTTTTAAAAAATGTGAAAAAATAAAAAAATTATGTAAAAACGCCGCCGCCGCAAACAAAACTATTTACACCGATGATAAGCGTGAAGGCAGAAATTCCGACCGTGTTTTCAATGAAAAGCTGACAGGACAGTAAATATTTGTCCCAGAGTTGAAATTTACACCATTTTACACCACAAAATCGAGGTAATATCCGTTCATTAACAAAGTAACTGTCTTAACTTTACACATTTTTTAAGTAAATTAATTTATTTTTTAAAAATTAGGATTCAGGGAGAATTAAGCAAACAAAGCAGTCTTGATTTAAATGGCATTCCAAATTGCAGAAAAACGGAACACTGAAAAAATGTACACAGCACTTGCATTTTACTTTAACATAGTCAGGTCAAACAAACATAAAAATTACATTGATTCTTATTTTTAAAATTATGATCTTTTTCAAAATAATGAACTTTATTAAAGAAGTATTTACACAGAAACCATCTACCGTGTAAATTAGGCTTAACGACTCTGTTTAGTATTGCAAAATTGGGTTTTCTAGCTTTCACATGCAACAATTGACTGCAATATCTGAAAGTGATTGCTGTGGAAATGGGTGTGCGAACTGTATTCTGGATCCAAACACACGTAAAATTAATATTCCTGATGAAGGTGGAAAGAGGAATCTTATTGTCGAATACAATAAATACAAGCTAATGAGCAGAAATTGCTTGCCTAGAACTGATATTTTGGATTTGCACTTCAAATGCGCAGATATGTCAAAATCAGCAGGACATATACTTCAGATACCAGCTGGTCACCATGTCATGATGCGGGCGCCAATAATTAGAGATGTAAAAAATAGTGGAAGTAACTTTTTGTTGCGACCATATTCACCATACTGGGTGGATGTCACAAATTTGGAATTTAAAATTCTAGTAAATTTAAAACCTAATGGTTTGATGTCCCAATATATAAGAGATCTACAACACAATGACGAGGTGGAGTTTCGCGGTACCATCGGAAATTTTGAACATACTGCTAAAGCAGATGAAACACAGTTTATTTTTATAGTAACACAAGGTATTGCAATTGCCCCGGTGGTGCGGGTGATTGAGGAAATACTTTGCAGTGAAGAAGATATTAGTAGAATTTTTTTATTCGCTTGCTTTTCGAATTTGGAGCAAATATTATTTCGCGATCGGATACAGAATTATAATGGATATTGGAATTTTAAGGGGAAAATTTATTTGTCAAGGCAAAATTGTGGAACATCAGATTGCTTCTTATCAGGGTGCACGGATGACTGTGAGAGGTTTCAAAAGAGTTTACGATACAAGGAAGAAGTATTTTGTCATAGACTCTGTAACAAAGATTTACAAAATATTTGTAAGCAAGCTAATGGAATAGAAAAGAAAATCCTCCTATGCGGAACTAGATCCTTTCAAGATCAATTGGCTAAATTAGTCAAGGCTTTGCCAATTGATGTTAAAGAGAAAGATATATACAAATTTTAAGTTTTATTATTATCAGAATCCAGGTTTAATCATTTAAAAATGTATATTATTACAATCAGTAATAAATAGATAGCATACATATAACAATACGACTAAGGCATTTTTCTAAAAAAAAAACGTATTAGAGCGTCTATTCTTCAGTTGATCGCAGCATATTATAGTCACTAGTTTTATTTGAATAGTCAAAATATAAAATAATATAAAAATTCGTTAAAATAATTTAAAACTCTAACAAGAATATACGATAGTATTAAATGCTTCGTTAAGATAAGTATAATTTTTTATATTATGTGATATTCACATAACTTAATATACTGTGAATACAATAAGAATATGACAATATCAGTTACATACGAACATTATAATTTCAAAATGCTTTTATGTACTAAAGAAAGACTTCAAACATTTTTGCTGTATGAAATGTCGTAAAGAACAAGAGCATCTAAGTACTCCTTCAGTGGTAATTGTCACTGCCTGTGAACGCATTGGGAACATTTTGGTAAAAAGGGTGTTAATAACTCCATTGGTAAGGGAAAAATAATAGTTGAGTTCTTTTCTCCTGAGATACTGTTAAGAGTTTGTAAATAACGCAACTGAAAAAATTAATACACAAAAGAACTTCTGAATATTTGAAAAATAAGTAGAATCTTTCAACAAATCGACTGACCTGCAAGGCCGAGGGACTTGCGGATATAATTTCAGAAGCTTCCTTTAGAGCTCGAGATGACTTCATCTCACCCTCGGCGGCAATAACTTTCGCACGTGCTTCGCGAGCGGCTTCCGCCTCTGCAGCCATAGCACGCTGTAATGCGGTGGGTAGAGATACATCCTTTCTATGAGGAAAAAAATCGGAATGTTTACTATAGTATTAAAATTTACCTTTAATATAAGTATAGTTATATACAGAAGACCACATAAGATGCGACGAATGGGGCTTTTACACAAAAAAAAATTCTAAAAACATTTCTTTATTTCATTTTTATAACTTTTTCAAGTGTTTCCGTTAATGTACTACCCCCGGTAATAGAAATCCTTCCTTCCTTTGTTCCTTCCACCGAAATGAACTCCCGAGAGATTCGATTTTTGACACATCTTATGCGGAACTTTCTGTGTACATATTAGAGAATTGCATGAGACTCATTCGCCTTATTCATGCACGCCATCCATGCCTTTCTTGGTCAAATTCACTTCTGAAAATATTTGTTGAATTTTAAGGCCTACCGCCCATAGAAATAACCCGCGGCAAATGAGTACTCTGATGTAATTCCCTGTTGTAGGTGCATGTAGGGAGAAAATTACATTTCCACACGCTCCACTTTTACCCCCCACGGATCGGTAGCCTCGTCCAATGACATTTGCATGGTATGCGAAATTGTTTCGCGCTCAGTTAATAACTCGGAGAGGTTGCGCGTTCCGAGCACATTTCGTAAAGTAGTTGCGGCCAGCAAACGTGTGGAATGGCTATAATTGGACACTTGGATAACTGCCTTCAAGGGATCACTGATGCGATAGTAGACAACGGCATCCACAGTTACGGTAACCGAATCCTTGGAGAGCACCTCTTGGGGCGGTACATCAAATGACACCGTACGCAGATCAACTTTGCAATAGTCATCTACACACGGTAAAACAAAGAAAACGCCCGGCCCACGGGCGCCACCGCTGCGTAAACGGCCCATACGAAAAATGACGGCACGTTCATATTCCGAGACCACTTTGAAGCATATAAATACCGAAATGGGTAATGTCAATATCATAATAATGACGGAAATGGCAGTAGCCAAAATTTCCACGCAACTCATTTCATCGTTTTCAGCTGAAAAAAAAGTAATTCAAATATATTTGAATAATATGGTTCTATTATACTCGTAATTAATAGCGTAAATAAAACCAATACTATTTTTAATAATTACATTTCTCTAATTCACAATGATCATGGAAATTCGTATCATTGAGAAAATGGTTGATGTTTGTATAATTATCGTAAAAGAAATAAATGCAAAAATTAATGAAATTTAAAAGGAAAAGTAAAAAAAACCAAGAAAGTGACAAGGGCTTTAGAAAGGCCTGAATATCTCCTTTACACTTATGAAATATTAAGAAGAATCTTAATAATAATATATTTAGTAAAATAATAAGAAAGAATAAATAAAAATCGTACCATAGGCTTGGAAAATATTTTAGAATCAAATATGTTCATTATTTGAAAATATGTAGGTTGATTTTTGTTAAGATTTAAAAGTTTTCAGATTTCTTGCATACATATGTACATACATCGTATAGTATGTAAGTGCGTATGTAGCATATGTGCATATGGATTCATAAATAGGAAAATTTTAAAACGATAATCTTTTATTACCAAATTAACACATTTTATGGATATTGCTTTTTATGCCGATCGATTCGTTAGATAGATATGTATGTATTTTACATGCAGCATATACATATACATATATATTAATAAAAATACATTTAAAAAAATTTTAATTTATAGTTTGTAAGAAACATTCAACGAAAAACTCTTAAAAAGTCTTAAAAACCTATAAATTAATTTGAGGTATTTTTTTCAGCGAGTTTAAAAATCACGTATTCCGATATTCTTGGTCCATTAGACAAATTTTTCTACCAGTTTTATAAATTTTTATGAATAAGTGATACTTTTATATTTAAAAATAACACCAAATATTGTAGAAAAAAAATTTAGTTAATTACAATAATAGAAATAATAAAATGTGTCACGCATAAGGTAGGCATACATATGTTATCGTAAATAACACACACCTTTTCTACCTGCGAATAAAGGTCGAACAAAGGTCTATACTTTGTAATTTAAAATATATGATTTTTGTCAATACATTTTCTTGAAAGATGAAGTTTGAGACGATGGAATATCCGAATCAATTTCAAGTATTTGAAACTTTGGTCTGCCGGATTAATGAAACCATCGCAAGATCACTTTCAAAATATGTAGCAATGTTTGAAATAGTGTAATCATGCAAAAACTTAAAATGTGTGCATTCTTTTCATTCTGGCTCAAGAGATATGTATGTACATTTATATGGTTCTTGATATTTACTAAGTTTTCCGGCAGGCTTAAGAGATGTCAAAAATTCTTTCTAAAACATACATATCTATAATCAACATTAATGTATTAAATCAATTAACTTCCTTTTTTATTATGGAATAAGAAATCATCAAATCATCAAAGGTACAAACCATCTATTTTTTAATTTTTATTTTATTGGATAACATCAAACGGTTAATTAAAATTAAAAAAAATTCTTTTTACTTTTAGTGAATTGAGTAATACGAGTATAAACAAACGGTTATGAGTCGATCATAAAAATATAAATTTATTTTGTGTTGCTTTCTTTCGATGTTGAAATTTAAGATTTTCGCAAAAAGAATTTTAAATAGTTTTCTTAGTATTAGAGTTCAGTAATACACAACTTTAAGTTTGTTTATATTACATGTATATTACATGGTACATTATTAATTTTTAATGATACGAGTGTTATTGTAAAATACCCAGAAAGTGGCTAATGTTACTTTGATAATTTTTTTTATATACATCAAGAAGTACTCGTATTAATGGAACATATTCTGGGCGTAATTCTTATGTCTAAAATACGAAAGCTGTAAATTCCAAAAATAAAGCTTTATATATAATTTATATTATACATATTATGATTTACATATGTTATTATTATACTTCTACTTTAATTTGGGTTCATGGAATTTCTTCAAATTGTCTACATCTTCTTTTTTTAATTTGAAAACTTCATTTGGTTACGGCTAAGCTCTTATGAATTTCTAAGACCACAATAATGCATAATTAACACTTACAGGTTTTTAAGGCTTGATAAGTCCTAGGACCCGGAGTGGTCATTTGAACTGTGTGTGTGCGAATATCTGTGTGAGGATTTCGTATCATTTCCGTTGAGGTTGGAGTATTGCGCATGATGCGTTGCTGTGATTGATTTGCTGCTATATTCATCGCTTAAGTTGTTTAAATATCAGAAAATCTACAAACTTACAAACACACACGCACACACACACACAGACGCAAAACCACAGGCTAGCGAACGTCGAGATTTCGCAAATTTCAAGCACAATAACTGGTTAATAAATCAAGCGTTTAGAGCAACAATTAGTGCAGTTCTAAATAGTCTGAAGCGAAAACTGAAACTGATTTTCACCGGCAACGGAGGCAAATATAATTTCATCCAGTTTGTTGTTGTTGTTGTCCGAAGGTGTCGATGAAATCTATTGTGCTTGTATTTACATACATATGTACATATTTAGATAGCTCGGTATATCGTATGTATGTATGTCTGTATATGTATATTCCAGTGAATTTTCAAATTTTCTATTCCTTCATTTGTTTATTCTACAGTCAAATATCGTATGTATGGACGTACGTGGCAAATACAAGAAAAAACTGAACACAACATAATTTATTTTAGGCATTTCTATTGAGTTGTTCCAGCTCGCGTGATATGCACTTGTAAGCATTAATGTATGTACGTATATATGCATATGCCCCGTAGGAAAAAATGTCATGCAAGTTTCACATAACATACACCCGATGGGATAGCGGCTGGGATAGTAAGAAATCGTTGCAGAATCGCTGGAGAAAGGATTTATGAAAGTGTGTTCCTAGTAATGTATGCTGTCGTATGAATGTCGTAAAAATTTCTATTTCATTTCCGATGCATTTTTTCTTCCATGCCAGTGTCGAGCATAAACGCACGCACGAATTTCCATCGCAATGTTTAATATCGTTAATCCTATCGTCTCTAAATACGACTAGCAGAACACTTTCCTACAGGGCATGCAGGTATGTATGTTCGTCTGTCTGCTATTTCTGCTTTACCGTCGAACGGCGGATCGGTTTGTCGGCTGTAGCATTGTCTGTGGAATCCATAATGTTTTGGTTGGCGTTTCGCGAGGATGTGCCCAAGCATTAGCAGTCAATCGTGTCAAAAATCAGTTTGTTTATTTGGATGAGAGCAGCGATGGTGATTGTTTTGGTTTTGAAGGTGGCAGCATAAACATAATGGCAGCGAAAGGTTGCCAAATAGGTACTGCTTTTTGCACGGGGGCCGTGAGACAAAGGGCATAACATAATTTTCGACTGTAATACTTATGAGGACTTTTTGAAATTTTCACTAATTGTTTCACAACGAATAGAAAAAGAATTTCTTTTCAAAAGTTTGGTGAGTTTTCTTAAACCTATAAAATATTTCTTCAACTGCTAGAGTCGAACTTTTAAAGGTTTGGTATACACGGAAATTGAAACCAAATCTAAAATGGCGCAGTCATTCATATAAGGAAAATTTCTTTCACAAATTTAGACGTTATAATATTTAATGCGACAAACTCTTTCTAAATGCAAGCTTTATTTATGACTTTATGGAGACTAACAATATTTTTTTTTTGTTCTTATACTGTGATTTCTTACATTTGAATTTCAAGTAAACAATTAAATAAATTGTACAAACATAAGTTTAATAAGTTTGAATAATAATTCCATAAAATTGGTAATCATATATCTATCTATCTTTCTCTTCAGTACATAATAAGGCACTCTCAATATTATATTTAAATTTGAAATTAATTACTCGTACTTACTACTACTACTACTACTACTAGATAGTATTTCGTATATAATATAATTCTAAAAATGGATTATTGTCAGTTTAACGATTGATGATGATTAAAACTTTCTGAATTTAAGTTGAATACAGGGTGCGCCATCTTTTATGTCTGTATGTGACTGTTTGGCCGTATTCCAAGCGACGTGAGCGGTCTGTCGGCAATATTCTTTCAGTCAATTGGAATTTATACGGAAACAAATGGAAATCATCCTTCAAAATACGCCGCAAGGTGGTTCCACTCTCTCTTACTGCTCTTACCGTTCATTGGAACGTTTTGGGCGTTGATGAACGGCCTGTTGACGATCTCCCACTGTCCTGTGCTCAACAAAATTCGACACTAAACGGAGAATAGTGTTGTCAGACGGTGCTTCTTGGCCACGATATTTTCGACGATACGCACGACTACATATTTTCATGTACAGCGTCACTATTTCGGCGCGTTGTTTCAGTGTGAAACGACTCGTGGTTAAAATTATACTGAATTGAAACACGTTTAAAAAACATGTTTACTCAATCGGTTAATAAATGCTAAAGTTATTTAATGTTTACATACCGACATAAAAGATGGCGCACCCGTTATAAATTTGAATATACATATGTATCTATGTATAAGTTTTGGATAATTTTTTGCTTTAGATATATAAGATAGATTTGGATATACATATGTAAAAGATAGCCACAGTAACTTATTAAATCAATAATTTACTTTTTTAAATTTTTTTTATGGAATTACCTTTTACCAAATAATATACAATATATTGTATGTTCTTTGCTTTTACTGAATTCACAAATCTACCTCATAATATTCGTGGGAATTGACTTAAAACCAGCACTAAAATTGTCTAAATTGGAAAAACAATATGCTCTTATCTATGTCCACGTCTATTTCCATCTTTAGAAATATCGTAACAAATTTTGTGATATTATAATGATCTGATATATATCTGATATATGTATGTATATACATACATCTCTATATATAAAAATGAAAGTCCAACGCTCAGGCTAAACGCTTGGACCTAGAAAGCTGAAATTTCGCAAAGACGTTTCCTTTGTGATGTATACAAGCACTAAGAACGGATATTTCGAAAATCGACCCCTAAGATTTTGAAAAGGGGTTGCAAACTTTGTATGAGGAATATTTTATTTGTGGTCAAATTTGCTCGAAACATATTTCGGCATTTTTCAAAATTGAACCCTGAAGGGGTGAAAACGGGTTGCAACCTTTGTATGAGGAATATTTTATTTGTGGTCGAAAGCAACATACGCTTTCTAACCATTTAACCAAAATGAGCCACAGCAACGCGGGGACGGGTACATCTAGTATATACATATTTATCAAAAGGAAACATACATAATTGTATTTGCTAAATAAACTCTAACATAGAAAATTTGAATTTTTAAAAAACAATTTATTCTACAGCAGAAATTTATTCGCAAAAATCGGTTTTTGAGCGACCAATGTAAGGAACGTTAAGCATAAAAAAAACATGGAAAAGATGTTGCAAGGATTTCTCGAATATAACACTTATTTCTACCGAACTATCAATAAAGTTCTTGAAGTATTTTCATAAATGCTCAATTCAAACTTAAATGATTAAGTAATAAACTGTTTATGAAGAAGGAAAACGTTCTTTGATCTAAAGTAAAAGGGTGATTCTGGGTTAGTTAGTAATGTTTCCATATTGAGATATATAAAATTATACTTTCATTATTACAATAGTTGATTTGGCGAACGCGTTTTGCTTGCATGATTTGTGCAATATGAAACTTCAACAATTTGAATGAGAAAATGAAACGGAATGCGTGTAAAAGTTGACTACGATTTCGATCTTTCGTTCACTTTATGCAATATTTTACTATTATTGTAATCACAAGTTACAGCTTCGTGCATTTAGCATTTTATGCTAATTTAACGCTAATTAATACATATTATAATAATAAGTAGAAAAATTTGGCACAATTAGAGCCTTCCTACATTATTTTTGTCTTGTGATTACGAATGTCCTTTAATTTTTCAATTGACGCTATGCATGGCATTTTTTAAATGCAGAAGCTCATCATTACCTTATTTACATACATACTTAAAGCTAATTTTATTCTCACTCTTGATGTCTCACTCAAAGCGACGAATTTTCTTCCATTTAAGTGAGCTAGCTGATCGTTTTAATTTATTATAGTCTCATCGTCAGAGCCATCTTCATCATTACCATCATTCAAATGCATTTGATTATTTCTTTTAGCTCGTACGGTGGTAGTTGTCGCCGCCGCTACAGGACGTCAATCATTGTACATGCCATCCACAAGAAAATCCATGCGCCGGTAATGACGCGTCGACCAAAAGTCACGGAAGCGCCTATAGGCGGTAATAACAATACCCATCAGAAGGGGTGTGAGAAACATAACAGCCACGATTGGTACAACATAGTCGCGATTTACGCGAAATGGCACGGCGGCATCGTGCTCCTGTGAGGGTTGAGCGTGTGGAAATTCCAAGTCATAGATGGGCAATTTGGAGGGAGAGTTTGTCGAGACGCTGGATGGTTGCAATACATGCTCATCTAAATCCGGAAAGTCTTCCACACTATAAGTTACAAGCGGTTTTTTAGGTTTTGGCTTGGGCGTGGTGGTAATGATTTTGGATGATGGTGTTGTCGTTGTTGTTGTTGATGTTGATGTGGGAGTTGAGATCAATTTTGTAATAGGAGTCGCTGGTGTTGATTCTATGGTCCGATTACCCATTTTACCGCCAAGATTTGTCTTGTTTGCGGTAACAATTGGTGTAGCTTCAATTACTTTGTCCTGAAGTTGTGGTGTTGTTATGTTCACTGTAGAACTTGATTTTGTCACATTTATTGGTTCGGATTGTGTCCCTAGAACCTGCGTTATATTAGTTTTTGGCACAACATCAGTAATATTTAAAACAACATTTTCCGCAACTGCTACAACATGCTCTTTAGGTTTCTTAGTATCTTCCAAAGATGCAGACACAGTATCGCCAACACTAGCCAGAAATTTATTGTCCGTCTCTTGTGATAGACTCGCTTTAGTTTCACTAATTGATTGATTAATGTTGGAGTTGGTAGTTGGCATTTGTCGCCTGCGAGATTTTTCTATCATGTTTCTTCCCGTTATTGCTATTGTCTTACCTTCGCCGATCAAAGTTTTATTCGTTTTGGCTGCTGCTTCCCGCGCCTCTTGTAATTGCAATTGCGACAAATCAGCTCCCTTCGTTGTCTTTACTTGATAATTTTCTATGTTGATGTTGTTTGTATTATTTTGAGTACCATTTTTAAGTTTACTGGCTTTATCCAGGCCACCATGAATGATTTGCATTTGCAAGAGCAGCGTCAACAAAATCTTCGCATAAATAAAATGCTTGATTTCCATAGTCTTAGATATAGATTCCCTTTTTTAATTAAATAGTTAAATATTGCTGCTGTTTAATGCGTTGGGCTTAATGTGATATAATTTTGTCGAGTTTAACTTTAAATTAAAATATTAAAATGCACTAATCGTAGTTGCGGATTTTCTTTAGAAAATTGTTCTGAATTATTTCTGACAGCGATAATGAGATGGGACACTTTCTCTAAATCAAAGCCTAAACACATCAAAAGCTGCTTTGCTGCAGCAGAAAGATGCAAAGTCAAATTATATTGGGTCTTATCGGAAACGAATAAAAACAACTTGCTGCCGGTATCCCAGCGGCAATGCTGCTACCGATTGAGCTATTTAGTATTTTGCATCTTGCCGCTGTTCTTTTTTTTATACACTACACCCGAAGGGTTGAGGGTATATTCATTTTGTGCTTCGGTTTGTAACGCATTAAAGGAGGCGTGGCAGGTATAGAAAATTATATATATATTCTGGCTCAGAAACACCTGTTCGTCCGTCTGTGGAAATCACGATTACAGGAGAAGAAATAGAGGTATCGTCATGAAATTTGGTACGAATATTCTTTGTTATACTAGGCTGTTTGGTATTGAAAATGGGGTAAATCCGGACTAGTGCCACGTAATGTGCCATGTAATGACAAATCCCTATGCTCGTCGCAGAGGCAAGATGCAGTTATGTGTTCAGGCTATCATGCGCATTTTCTTAACATATTCGCAAAATCGTCCAAAATTAAGGGGACCCTAGATGAGGCTGTTGTGCAATCTTTTATGTCGTGTAGGGCAGAGTTTGTTAGTGATGGCACAATGATTGTGTAAATATCAAAATCCCTTTGTTATATTTCGTTTCGAGCAAATATCAGCAGAATTTTTGAGCGGTGCGGATATGTTACGGAAGAAACGCAAAATGACCAGATCAAAAATTCTAGTCAGTGCTTAAAGATTTCTACAAGAATTTTCAGTTGAAAGCTTTTAATTATCAATATTTAAATAGAGTACATAAATATAGAGATTCCGACACTTTAGTGGTAAAATTACAAGAAGCATTTTTGGATACCTATCGAGAAGTCGACCAGTATTCATCTCGCTCACTCACTGTTGATTGGGCAACATTTTGTGTCTGTGGCCAATGGACGGACATGGACGAATTATGTCAAGTTATGCCAATTGCGACTAATCAGGCTTGTGAAGACTTTCAATAAAAGAGGAGCTGACGACGTCGCTGTAAAATTGGTAAAAAAAATGTAAATCGGTGATTTCGACATCGCTGTCGCTCGCCATATCGCAAGACTTATGTTTTAAAGCTATTAGCCGACTTTTTTATTAATTTTAAAAACCTCAACTAATATTTTAAGACAATTGACATTACACAATGTAGACCATAAAGGATTAAAATAACTTTCCACTAAAATATAACTTATAAAAGTCATATAATTATAAACTAAATAATTAAAAAACATTTTTCCCATTTTTGTGGGATTTTATCACAGTTAACCAATTTATTTCACAGTAAAACAGTGAAATTAAAATCGTTTATAATGACATACATATATTTTTAATGTGTAATTATAGGGGCTCTAATGAGAATCAGGAAATGCTTCACGCGGTGGTATAAAATTTAGCATCCAGGTGTGACGAAAATATTGTTTGCTAGCCTTAAACTGTGCATTAGTACCATGCAAATGGTCCAAAAATCCCAAGACACCAAAACAATTATTAAATCTACAATAAACGTATTAATTTAAAGACCGCTATTACATTATTACAACTTTTATCAAACTTACTTCAAATGGTGAAAATCATGGGCCTCTGGACTGGGCAAAAAGGGTAAATGATATCCAGAATGAGCGTTTAGCGTTGACGATATAGCTATACTGAACCACATCCATGCTGTGGCAACGTGGCTTCCCATTACTAATACACCCAGAAAAGGTGGCAATAAATTGCTAAGAATATGCTCGACGGGATGACAATAGATGGCGGTGAATGCTATTGGAGCAGTCCATTCGTGATGTTGCTTATGAATGAGCTTATAGAGATTTTTATAGTGCAGCAAACGATGTGAGTAGTAAAAGCCGAACTCTTCAATAAGAACAAAGACGACCAATTCAAAACAAACCCACTGAAAAGCCGGCAGCTCACGTATAGGGCTTAGTCCCCGTAGCTCCATCAACTTGTAGCTGAAAAATGCGAACGGCAAGCCAACAAAAATTTGATTGCACAAAACGGTGCTGATAACCTTGAATAACAAGAACAGTAAATAATGTAAATTTAAAAATAAAACTGATAACTACGAAAATGTACTTTCTAGCTACTCTTATGTATGTACATATAAATTAAAATTTTTTAAAGTCACTCAAATTTATATTGCTTTAATTAGTTGTTCATTACTTCAAACCAGAGCTTGAAACTTTTATAACTTATATTAAAAAAGTCTCTGAATAAGAGTTATTCAGTGACTTTTATTTTTAAAAGTCTTTCATAACAGTTATTTCAAGACTTTTATTTTTAAAAGTCTTTCATAATAGCTATTCAAAAACTTTTATTTTAAAAGTCTTTGAATAACTCTTATTTGAAGACTTTTAAAATAAAAGTCTTTGGATAACTGTTATTCAAAGACTTTTATTTTTAAAAGTCTTTTATAAAACTCTTTTCTTGATAAAGTGGTGCTCAAAACGACTGACATACGTATTCTGAGATTCACGAACTATTAAATCGTTTCGAAATTGCATTGCAAACAACAACAAAGAGACGATTTTTTTTTCACCCATTTAACTTTTACTTTTATTTTTAAAAGTTAACTGTTAACTTTTACTTTTAAAAATAAAAGTTGAAAGTTGATTTTTATTTGAAAAATTTTTTGAATAAGAGTTATTTTAAGGCTCTGCTTCAAAATTATAAACACTTATTTACCTGTATTAGGCGCGAGCGTTCTACGGGTTCATTTGTTCCAGGTTGTATCTTATATTTGCGCAGAAACGCTGGTCGACTCGTGATATCCATAAGAACAAAAATACCACCCACCAGCCAGTATACAATCATCGTGAATATAGTAGTTCCGAAGATCCACAGCATTAAAGGATTTTCACCTAAAATTCATGAGATCTTTTACAAAATATGTTTATCATCCTTGAATTTAAATTTATTAATTTATAGTTTGTGGGTAGCAGTTATTTTTAAGTTACTGTTTATTAATCAATCCAGTCCTCTAATGTTCAGTCCACACAATCAGTCTATATATGTACACTTCCTGTAGGTATTGCCAACAACATTTCGTATATGATGTTTTCTACTTGATCATCATTTAAAATTTATTATTTCATGTAATCATTCGGTCAACACGCACTGTGGAGCTATAGCACTACTTTATATTCTAGAATCGAGATCTTACTTTATTCTCTCAGAAGAGAGAAGAGTAATATTACATTCAATTACACACAATGTAATCACTGTAGGCAATGGTCTTTCCCTTTTTCCCTTTAATTTTTCCTTATATATCTTGCTCTTTTATTGAGTCTTGTGCTTTTACTGGAGAGTGCTACTACTATACGTCCATGACCGCTGATATGACGTTGTTTGTTTATTTTGATGACAGTATATAATAGATTTTACACACAGTTATTATTAAAGGAAGTAACTTTTATACGTCCATATATGCTGTATAAATGCACGTATCTAAATAATAGAAGTGTAAGTGCAGTAAATTAAAAAGTTTTTTGTTTATTTTGCTCACATTTTTTAACAATTTTTGCAAATTATACATTTTAACTTACTTTTTACAACCGAAAAAAACGAATACTATTAATACATACCAGTATGATCGATGAAATGGTTCCATAATAATTGCCAAAAATTTCCAGAGGCTCCCCAAAAACTTTGCAAGTGCCTAAAGGTGATAATAAAAAAGTCAGGCAAGTCAACGCTATGAGACATTTTGCTATCGTACGTTAAAACAATTCGAGTTACGCGACACGATCGGGCGAATTGTCAACAGCAAACTGACTTTTCTCGATAATTCAACGAAATAAAAAGCTTCTCCAGTCCAACTGATTAGTTTAATAAAAGACTTTAGTCAGTCGTTAAATCTAATAAAATAAAAATAAATAAAAAAATAAAACAAGAAGTAGCTCAATAAGAATGTAAAATAAGAAAGAAATTATTAAATATAAACCCAATTAAAATATTTTGCAATAGTTATTTATTTTAAAATAGCGATCTCAAATATGTATATCCTATAGAATAAATAAATACATAAATACAACAAATATCTCTGCATATAATCCGATTAATGCAATGGCGTATTTATGGTGAGAAAGAGCGGAGCCCATGGATCCAAACATAGTTCTATAAAAATATATCTTTTAATAATTAAATTAATTCCTATTGTTTTCATATTTTTAATTTAAACATTTAGAAATTGAAAGAAAGCAAAACTTCTTGTTGCAGAATTAAAACGAGTTATCCGAGTTTTAGAAGCATTAAAACGTAGGCAGATTAATCTGATGTGATCCCTTCCGTTCATGAAATGCGGGCCTTTCTGCCGCCGATTATTGATGACATACATAAGTGCACCCACCAATTATGGTTTTTAAATTTTTGGGGTATCTGTCTTTGCAAATATGTTAAATATATCTGAGAACGCATTCGAATCAGAAAGTTTTAAACCGTTCTAAAGCGAAATTTTTAAATTACATTCTTTCTAATTTACTTACCAAGTGAGAACATTACGAAAACCAATAAAAACAGCCATCACACAGGTTAGAATTAAGAAAACACTGTGGAGCGAGGACAACCAACGTGGCTCTTGCTTTTCCGTAGTAGATAACATGGGATGTAAAGGCAGTGGCAATGGCATTTGCAACAAGGCTGCCTGCGCCGGTTGCCCAGAGTGTAGTAGCGTAGGTCGTGCCGCTGTATCCTCTAGTGCAATGGCATCATCCTTACTTTTTCCATCAAAGCGCATTGGCTGCTGTTGCAAATTCATGGCTTTCACTGATGTCAGTGGTGTTGATGTTAATCCCATCGCTATTCCCAACGTTGACTTATTAACTGAAGTTGTTTCCATTATGTTTTAAAAGTATTCGGAATTTTCCAATAATTCACACAATTTCATCAGATAGCAAACACTTGCATCGAGATACCAAAGTTCATAAAAATCCAATTTACCTGCAGCGCTAAAAGAAAAAGAAAACGGCAGGGTTGATAAAGTACGGTCATAAGTTTTTAATTAGTAATAAGTCATTAATTTTTAATTAAATTCCATTTAAAAATTTTAAAAAATTGTTAATGAATTTTTGAGGAGCATCTGGGAAAAATGCCTTGACTGCCAACCGAGAAGTGACTTGTGTTGCAAAAATTTAAAACCAGAGAATTTTGGGAGGCAATCAGTTCGCTATAAAGATTACCTATCACCGATCCGTATTATTGAGAGTAAAATTTACTATACTCGTAAATATTTGTCGGATTTAAACTAAGACATGTTTTGGCCAAACTGATTAGCATAAGTAACAAATGCGAATTGCGTTTTGTTATTTTATAATAGAAACCACTTATTATAGTTTCTACATTTACTATAGTACTCACTACTATAATCAAAAAGTACTATTTTTCAATAATACTGGACTTTTAAATAGAGACGGGCCGATGCCTCTATTCACATATTTGTTATATATGTACATAAGCATTTATGTACATATTATAGTTTTTACATTTTATAATTTACTACAATAATTAAAAAGTAGCATTTTTAAGTCCACATCAATGCTATTATTAATTTTTTAAAGAACACCACACACTTTTGTTTGCTGTTTGGTCCGCTTCTCTCACGCACTAAACCTATTTTTTTACTGTTTGAGAAAATCAGATAACAACTTTGCAATAATTTTTGCCCTGTAGAAGCATTATTTTTGATGATCTTTATTTGTTTGGATTTGGAGCGTTACATATTTAAGACCGCCTAACTGGGTGGTCGTAATAGAGAAAAGCAAATAACAATATGGAGACTGATGCATAAGTTACCGTCATAGTGTTATACTAACCAAAGATAACGATTTGTGTGCGTTAAATTAGGTGAGAACTAACAATTTCGACGTTTGGCAATCAAAACTTTCGAATGTATCATGGAGCTAAAAAATGGGATAAATGCGTCTTCCACAAACATTTTCCGCAAATTCCCAGTATGTACAATTTTAAGATTTTACATCTCTGAAATTATATGAGCGTCGAAGGAACCTTAATAGTAGTGTTAAAATTTAACGCTTAAGCAAACATCAATGCTCATGTAAACGCATTTTATGGTGCCATATTGCATGCCATTTTGTGCGGACGTTATCAATACTCTCGGAAAGAGGCACATGCTTTGTAGTGACAGCTTTTTTCACTTCATCATAGGCTTTTTCTCATGTTAGCTTTTGTTGCTTCTTTGCATTCATCGATTATGTCGAGTTTCTCACACGAGTTCGAGTGAATCGTCGGGGTAGAAATTTTTTTGGAATTTGTGTGAATAATATATATTTTTATACTAAATAACAAATATACGAATTAACTTAATTTCCAATAATTTGTTTGTAGAAAGTTTTGCAATATTTACAAAAGTTTTAAGTGCTTAATTGTATTTTGATCCATAGCTGAAAGTTCAATATACAGAAAGTTATTTGAAAGTACATATACTGAGTATATTTTCTCAAAAGCTACATATGGGTAAAGAAAACATGTCTCATGGACTCAATTTATGAATTATATAAATACAATACTATAATTTTTTCCGACCTCTGCACATTTTGCGATTTGAACTTTCGTAGTGTTGAAAAAGTGGAAAAGACATTTTAAGTAGAACAAGTTTCTCTTCAACGTGTGCAAAATTGTAAAGACTTGATAATTTCTACAAACTCTCAACCAATACCAACAAGAACCACTCCCACCTAAATACACCAACACCATTAACAACTCTGCGATATAAACAACAAAGCAACCGATTTCTGCACTACAGCTTTGAAAATCCATCATATCTCGGTCGGCGTACCTCTTGCTATTTGTAGGCCAAGCAAGGTTTTTTAAAAGGTTGGTATGAAAAATAAAAAGTATTTAAAATGTCTTTGACATGTTAGTTAAGAAATTGCATTAAAGATGGATGACATCACTTCGATGCGTTTTTAATACTTTCAAAAAAAAAGTGTTATTGTAACAGTAGAATTTATGCGGTATATATATTTACATATATACAAATGTATATGGACATCACATGCATAAGTATGTATGAATCTCATAATGAATTTCATCGGTGCTTCTATGCACTTAAATACGGTTGTGTACGGTTGTGAAAAATTATATGTATATATGTATAGGAAATGGCAACAGAAATGGAAATTCTTAGTGTGGTTTTTTGTGGCTTTTATACATTTTATATTGTTTACGTAATTGTTAAATACTGTCTTAACTATTTATCGACATACATATTTTAAATTATTTTATACTACTCCTTAACCAAAGAAGACCTGTGTATAGCTATTAGAGGGTTGCATGAGACGTCTCGAATGATTTGAAACTGACAGCGCAACATTTTTGCGTTGATGCAGTGCTTCCATTTGATTTCGAATCAAGCCGTGACTATCCCATATGTGGCAATATTTTCGGCAGTGCTTCCAAAAGTCACCGCTTGATTTGAAAGCAATAGAATCATTTCAGACAACCCCTGAAACTTTCAAGACGTGTTAAACAAGCCTTCGAGACGTCTCTTGCAGTCCTCTAACAGCTATGTCACTATTACCTTGTTTAAAATATTGTTTTTCTTTTCCTTTATCTCTTAACGTAATTCGTTTACTTCATTACATTGTCTACTGTTTACATCAGCGTGCACTTACCCACATGACGTACACAGCGACGTTTCTACTCTTTTCACCACGAAGTATATGTATATGTATATGCTTCTACGCTTCTTACCTCATTCTCTAAGAACAAATGTGATTAGCGGCCGTTCTGCCTTGTGATTTTCCAAAAGTACGTTGTACGTTGTATGCAAGAAAGAAACAGATATTGAAAAAATTCTTTAATAAAAGAAGTATTTTATTTAAAACAACAATAAGAGAGTCCCATGTAATACCTAGAAAATGAGCACATTTTTCTGTGGCCAATCTAACACTTGATCTTATGTCTGCTACCACCAGAAGATGGAAAACTCGTTTACTGCAATTTTGCTGTTTTTGTGGTGTAGGTATATGTAGTTATATTTTTCTGAAAATTTTTGGAAATATGTTTTACATGGACTTTAGAAGAATACAGACCTTAACAACATCGAACTTGACCTATCGACAGGTCCAGTATCCTCTTTTTTTATTAACTTTGATACAAGCATATCTAGTAGAGAGGATTGGGGGACTGGTGTGGTGCCCTCTAAAGAGTCAATACAAATTTATACTGATGGCTCAAAGCTGGAGGGCAAGGTAGAAGGCGCGGTTTTTTGGAGCTATGAATATTTTTTGCTCTTTTCGCATTACTGCGGTGTATTTCAGGCGGAGGGCCTATCTATAAAGTAGGCAATCAGTTGGTTGAAAAAAAGAACAAAATACTGGTTCTGAAGAGGATATCTTTATTTTCACTGACAGCCAAGCTGCTATTAAGGCCTTGGAAGCCTTTGAAAATCTAAAAACTCAAAACAACAACAATGCAAATAAATTTTTGTTGTTGTTTTGCATATATGTAAAAAGACGATTTTCGGAACGATACTGTCTCTTGGAATACGGGTGTAATTCTTCGAGTATTAAAGTATGATTAGGTTGGGTGTTAAAATTTTGATGGGTCAGTTATATCGAGCTAAATCAAAATGTGACCCCAAAAGAGAATTTTTTCCTGCCTTATTAGTCATTCATTGTAAGCACGTTTGTGTGATTACACTTTTGTGTGTGTGCATGTAGTCTAAAATAAATGTAATTTAATAATTCAAAATAAATTAATAATTTAATAATTTTTAATTATTTAATTTTATAATTCTTTTATTTAAGCGATCGAATAAATGTTTGCTTTGCGCATTGCTTAACAGTTTGCACTTGAATTTTACCTCAGCCCTGCCAATTTCTCCGCTTCATCCATGTCTACAAAAGTCCCCCATACCTCTTGTGTGGGTGTTTCAGACGTGACTGTGTGAAAAAAATTCATTATACGGATAGGTTTATTCGACTAATGACCTTGAAAAAGTTCACCAAAACAAATTTTTAACAAAATTAAATATATAAAAACAAAGCAATATGTAAATTCTTTGCTTTTTTTTAATTCGATTTTTCGCATTTTTGTGATAAGCGTTCAAAATGAAGACTATCTAAAAAGATTTTCTATTTATAAGTAATGGATTGTCCAGAGTATTTTATTGACAATTTTTGCGTTTCCAATCTTGGTTAAACATTTTCTCCTTTCGGTGGCAAGAATTCCTTTTTCGGATGGATCTTTTTTAAGGATCAGATCAAATTCGGACGGTTGTTTTTAGAAGTTGTCTACCTACGATCTTTTGTGACCTACGATATTTTTAAAAAATCCATAAAACAAATACATACATGTATACATTTGTATATATAAAAAAACAATTTTTACAACGTAAACAGTTATATTGAAGGTTTTTATTCTATTTCAGTGTAAATAAAATGTAGGTACGTATTTTTAAGAGGCCGAAAAGTGGTGGCAACACTGACTAGAAGATTCCAAACAAAAAATTCCTCATATTATCTTCTCTTTGGTTTTGGTTTTGGTTAAGCAAAAAAAAGGCCACCTCACCTGTTCTCTTTCATGTTACGATTGTTGCTTTCAAACAACAACAAAGTTTCAGAGTAATTAGAAAAGTTTAATTTTCTCTCAGCTTTCCACAATTGCTTTCTTTCAACACTTCCATCCAGCATCAGCCAGCAAGTGCTCGAAAAAGTCGATTCTCTTTCAGACTGAGATGCGCTTTTTATGTTGTAGGTTTTTGATCATACTCGTAGTTAACGTAAACTACGAGATTATTTTAGAAGCTAGTGATTTTCACTAGTCTCTCTCCTTTGTTCTTTTTTTCCATTTCCACTTCCATACTCATGCTTCTACAATGCTGAGATAATAGTATGTTGAACTCTTGAGTTATGCTTTAACAACAATACATTTTTTATATTTACCTCTCGTCTCCCCACAGCCTTTGTTATTGTGGAAATAATCTTAATTTTGCTTATTGCATTAAAGTTGGCAGATAAGAAGCAAAATATGTATGTATGTATTTACATATATGCAAATACGCGAAATACGAGTTTCATGTCATAATTTTATGCAAGTTTTCTTAATTTCACCAATCTTCCACTCAAAGAATTGGTAAAAACAATTTTATGTTTATGTTAATGGTTATGTTATGTTTTGCTCTATTTAACCAAAAAATTCTTTCGAAATAATAACTAAAACGTTTTACCTTAGGAGAAGAGATAATAAAATTTAATATTAAGAATGTGGTGTGTTGAGAGTACAAGAAAGTGTTGTAGAATATTAAAAGCAGCAATAAAATATTACTACTTCTTACAAGAGTAACTCCCACAATTAATCTTCGCCACTCATGCTCGTATGATTTCTAACTTTAACCCTTGTTAGATAATGTACGTTTTCTTGACGTATTACCTCTTTTCATTCTGAACGGAGCAAGTCACATAACACTTAAATCGCTCGCTCATCTAAGTCTACGCTCTTTGACTTCAAAATGTGATGCTTGGTGTCATTTTAACTGTCATATCATTGACAAGTTAAGGTGATATTATTTGACAAGTAAAAACCATGTAAAAACCTCATGGTTTTTGTATGTCTCCATACAAACTTGCAAAACGATTTAAAAAAACTGATAATTCACTAAAAATATGAGTGCTGGAAAAGCATATAGGAGATGCGGTCACGTACAAGATCGTGTTTTTTTTTTTAATTGATTTTTTTTAGTCATGAGGCACACTTTTTTCTGTTTGAATACATAAATAAGCGAACATGTCGTATCTGGAGACTCCCAAAATCCAAGGGAAACAGTCGAAAACAACGCAACGAGTTTGGTGCGTTGTTTGAGCCGGACCTAATTTCAGCTGCAATTTTGCGATAATGTTAAGAAAAACACATTATCAAAAGAATGACTCACCATTTGCAAGAGCAGCCAAGGCGGACATTTGGTCCATTGTCCAAAGATATTGTGTCCCATTATTAATATCAACATTTTTAGTTTAGATTTTTTTCTTTTCGAAGTTTTTCTGTTGATTTAAAATTTTGTCATTGTATTTTTCGCCAAAATCCGATTTTCTACAAACTAAAAAGGACACGGTCTACGCATTACGAAATCTTTTGCCAAAATTCAGTATACTATACAGTTATGTACTATAGTATACAGTTATATACTATAGTATAGATTTATATATTGTACTATTCTAAATGTTTCTTTTTTATGTACTGTCTGTAATAAAATTATCTTGGAGGTTTTTCAAGAAAAGCCATGTTGTAAATGGGTTAATAAATCCCTTTTTTGATCTCTCACAGTGCACCCTCTCTCTTTTTACAAGTGTCATCGATTCGTCAACTTCAGCCAGTTCGGGAGTTAACGCTTGCTCTTACTTGTTTTAATTGGAATTCTCTTCATGCACCTTGGATGCAATTTACTCATGTTGCTTTCTTTCAAGCCATTTTCCTATAGCGTCAAAATGCCAAACTCAGTCCTGTCGCTGTCTATTAAGTTATTTTTGAAGTTTACTGGTTTGACGAGCGTGTAGGTGCTGCTGATGTTGATATTGTTGGAGCTACATATAAATATGTATGTGAGTTGGTGCATGTGAGTTGACTTGTTGTTCTTGCAGCATGTAGTTGCTGATCGGCTGGTGGGAACTTATGCCTGGTTTACACAGTGCGAGCTAGCGTACGAGTCAGCCTTCCGAGTAGCTGCACTGCAGTAACTCGCAACGTTTGGACGTAACTTACGAGTAACTCGTACGTGTGAGTTGGTTAGTAGCTCGCATCCGAGTTACTTCAACATTTTTTGTTTTCACTCGCCTGCTCGCCCGGCAGCAGCATCGTTTAGACGCGTTCGGCAATAGCTCGTCAGTGCCAGCCAGACAGCTGTGCGTGAAACACGTGTTTTTTTTTGTGTACTACGCCGAATCGTTCGAAATGGCTGCGGATAGATGGTCTTCTGACAATAATATTTCATTCATGAAACTCTACAGAGACCAAGAAAACCTGTGGAATTGTTTCGATAAAAACTATCGAAATAGAGATATGAGAAAAGCATCTTTTTTTTTTGATATTGGCTATGGTTATAGATATTTTCCAATTCCTGACATAATATTGTTGTCATAGAGCGTATCACCGTTTTTTTTATTAAAACAAGTTCACTCGACATCGCGACTCGACTAGGACTGGGCAGTAGCTAGGTGTTGTGTAGACAGCAAAGGCGAGCCGAGCTGCTGCCTAGGAATTTGACAAGCCTAGTAGCTGTCTACTGACCAGGCAGCAGCTTGCACTGTGTAAACGAGCCTTTAGAGAGGTGTCTGGGTTTTCATTTTCCTTTGTTTTTTAATCTGTGCGTGTAGAGGAGTATTTTATGTTGTATAACAAATATTCCAGTTTTTGTTATATTTTGGTGCTTTTTTCCTTATTCATTCCCGAATGATCAATTCTCTGTAGATTTTCAGAGTTTTAAATTTTTAAAATTATCCTAGCCTCTTTATGAATTTTGTTAGAAACTGAAATATTCTATAGAATTTCCATAGACCTTCTACAAAATATCTGTGGAACATTTTTTTCTAAGTTCCAAGGTTTTATTGTCACCGAAGTTTAACTCTTCATACATACATACATAGTTTTATTAATTTGTAACAATATAAATTTTAATTTGTTTTTAAAATTGTCCGCCTGATTCTTTTTATTTAATGTTAAACATTTTAAATGCACAGAGATAAACAGAAAAATATATTTTGTGGAAAAAATTGCATTTCCAACGTACAAATTTATTATATTATTTGCGATGTATTTTGTTGGAAACTTCTATTTATTTATTATCTATGTATATTTAAAATAAACAGATTATTCGTCCTTAACCTCAAATAAATTTATATAAAGTGCAAAGTAAAAACACGTAGAGGAAAAGCTTTCGGTCAAACTTTTGACTCTTTAAATTTGCACTGAGAATTTAACTGTTGCCAACAGAATCTTATGACGTTTAAGTTAAGCAACGTTGATGAGCCATTTGTTTGTTTTCGTTTTTATGATTTATCTGCAAAAGAAAAAAAATTAAAAATAAACAAATTTTCGTCTTGCATTGAAAGTGCCGAAACTTTTGATTATCATGATGATCATTAAAATACTCCTACAAATTCGATATCGTAGGTTTAATAACCGTCAGCAAACTTTCATCATTGTTTTGGTTGCTGCGCCGTGTAATTTACGTAAACACTTAAACATCGTTTATCGATTTATTAACTGATAAGAATTTCTGAAGGTCATTCCTTCCATGGTGATAGCTCTAAAAAGGAACAAAACGCACTACAAAAGATCATTTTGTGTTAAGTGCATATTAATAATATGTTACTGGGCTAAGGCGATAAGTTTTTGACTCTTGGAATTATCAGAAATCAAAGCTAAGGAAGGGACCATTAAAGGAAATTACCTTTATATATATATTAAATATACTATATACGCCTTCTCTATCAAGAAAAACTTGAAAATTGTACAAGTAAGAATTTGTTTTCAATAACAAATGCAACAATTACGACAAGAGCAAAGAAGACAAACAATGAACGGCTAACAACAACAGCAACAACAACACAATTGGAACTATGAATGCATGCAAAGTCAACGTACGGCCTTAGTTCGGGCACAGTTCTCTCTAGTTCTTTATAGTATGTTTTCTATATTATATTTGAATCTGTTAATAGGCACGTTGGCAACGACAACAACAAATACCCATATGCCACACATACATAACCACACATACTGGTACTATATGCATTTATGTACATTTTTTGTTTTATGGCAGAGTTTTTTCATGGCATAAAATCGTAAACTGTGCTGCTAGATAGAGAAAAATATATAGCTATAGTGTTGGTTGTAAAAAAAAATGTCCACCCGAAAAGAAAGCAGAAGAAATTTAGGCAAATAAGTACAGAAAAACTAAGCTTATTGCAATTGCAATTGTCTAAAAATATCGCATTTTTATCGCCTGACTTAAAATCGATAATTTACTGATTGCCACAAAGAGTGTATTGCGAATGTGTGCGTGCGAGCATGTTCTGAATTTGCAATACGTTGTACGGCGATACCATGAACAGTGTGTACATCGAACACTGCACTACACGGAGTCCACAAAAGCACCGAAAACAGGGCTGCCAAGTATATTTTTCAGATTTCTCGATTTCTCTCCAAAAATTACCTAACTTTCAATTTAATTCTCCAATCCAACAAAATTACTTATGATTGTGTATTTCTTTATACCCTACACCCGAAGGGATGAGGGTATATTCACTTTGTGCTTCCGTTTGTAACGCATTAAAAGAGGCGTGGCATGTATAGAAAAGTATATATATTCTGGCTCAGAATCACCTCCTGAGTCGATTTAGCCCTGTCCGTCCGTCTGTCTGTCTGTTTGTCTGTCCGTCTGTCTGTGGAAATCACGATTACAGGAGAACGAATGGAGGTATCATCATGAAATTTGGTACGAATATTCTTTGTTATCCTACGCTGTTTGGTATTGAAAATGGGAAAAATCGGACCAGTGCCACGCCTACTTTTTATAGAAAATATGCACTCATCCGTGCTTATAGCTTAATTTCTTAGCTTGTAGACCGAATTTTCAGCTAAAATTTTATTTTCGAGTCCACCATCTTAGACTAAAATATATACTTAAAAATTGGCGTGACACGCCCACTTATATACTATACCATATAATGAGGTGTTTAGTACGAAAAACGGTGTTGTAGATGAGTTAATAGAAAAAAATGTACTCCCTGTAAATTTAAAAAAAGTAGGTGTCACCCGCCCACTTTTTATCACTTTGACAGATGCGGGTGTAGGGTATATGAGCTTCGGCCAGGCCGAAGATAACGCTCTTACTTGTTTTTATTTTATTCAGTTAAGTATAGTAAATAAGTAATAATTTAAAAAATAAATAATCAAAGGAAAATGAAATAAATTCAGGAACATTTTAAATGGAGCATAGACACTCTTTTAAATAGTTTCAACTATTAGAACTTAATTTTATTACAACAAGGAAAAATACTAATAAATTTTTCATTTTATATTACAAGTCATTAGCCTTGACTTGACAAACTCAGCAAACGCCTTTGTCATAACATGTAAAATGTATTAGATGTAGACAAAAATCTCAGGAGTTTACTTACTTATTTTATGTGGTCATACATAGATTGAGAAAACGCTTTTAAGTTAGCCTCTCCAATTTCGCAATTGTAAAATTTTTCGTTTTTCAATAAATAATGTTTTGCATGCAAAATGGATTCTACTGTTTCATTTGAATCAATGGATTCTACTGTTTTTAAAATTGCATCCATTTTGCTGGTTCGTTGATAGTGTTGAAAAATGGAAAATTAGGTTTTTAAAATTCGCATTAAGTCAACTTTAGATGCCCAGGAACGTCTGTGAAAAATTTTAGGTTTTTAAGTGATGTAGAAGTACAAATACAAGTCCCGGACATATTCTGGTAACAGACAGATACACGACTCAGGGATTTTATTTATATAAATGGTTTACAATATTTAAAATTTTCGCTTTTTACCATTTGCTTAGGTACTAATAAATTCCCCAAAATTATTGCTTATTCCCATTTTCCACAGAGAACAATAAAGTCCCCGCAATTTGGGGAATACCCCACGACTTGGCAGCCCTGACCGAAAATAAAGTTACTTTTAGACGTCACAGAAAACAAATGAGAGCCATGAGTCAAAGCGGAGAAACGAGCTGATGAGGTGAAAAATAGGAGAGAGGGAGTAAGAGAAAATTCAAATGCATGAAGGAGCTCGTATCAGGGTTGGGATATGCATTTGCTAAAATGGTATCGAACTGTGTAGGAAAGAAAAGGTATATTTTTGCACAAAAAGTACTAAAAAATACTATAAATTACAAACAGCAATAATTTTTTAAGTACAAGTATTTTATTTTCACTAAAATATTTATTTTTATCAAATATACTAAATTTTATTAATAATTTGTTTATAAATATTTTGACTATTTTTTACTATTTATTATTCATTATTATAATACGAGGATTGCCTTTTATATTTCGGAAATGGGTGATCCTAATGATGCCATCTGAAAACCGCCGTCTCTGTCGTAAAGTTCGATTTTTTTGTCGATATTCGTACTAAGAACGTTTTGACGTACAGACGCGTGTGTTGTGTTGTTTACAGTGACTCGAAAAATTTATCTCCGCTGCAAAATGGAGTTAACTCGTGCACATTTCCATGCGATTATTTTTTTGCAATTTTCGACGTGGATTGTCTCAACAACAGTCAATTGATAAACTTAATTCGATTTTTGGCGATGAAGCACTATCAAAAACCACTGTATATATCGGTGGTACACCAAATTCAATCGTGGCCGTCGTTCGCTTACTTACGAATTTCGTAAAGTTCGTCCAAAATCGGCTGTTTTTCCCGACTGAGAAAACATTGATGCTGTACGTATACTGGCATTGCAAGATCGTCATATGACTTTTTGTGAGATAGAGGCATCCTTAGGCATTAGTTGGACCATACCGTAGTGGAAGCATACATTACGAATTGCATAAACATTTGGCCTTCAAAAAATATGTTGGCGTTGGATTCCACATAATTTGACAATCGCTTAAAAAAAATACGATACCTCATTTGGAGTGGAAAAAGTGGTTCGAAAATTGGTTCAAGCGCATGCAAAAATGTATCGACCTTCATGGAGAATATTTTGAAAAACAATAAAGCCATTTAGATCGGATTTAACGTCATTGGCGCAACAATTACCCAAACACGGGTACGTTCCAATCATTATCTGGCATATTGAAAATGAAACGATTTTCCCTGAAAAGGAAATAATAAAGCAAGTTAAGTTCTTCTCCTAGTTGTACAACAGAACTAACACTGAACGATTTGTGACTCACTAATACGTCTATGGCTATGAATTGTTGTTTGTGGACTTTAATACACGTAGTAAGTAAGTAGTATACATATAATCGTACGTAATATTAATAATGTTTCCAAAACAGCATCTCAGAGAAGTCGTTTCTGATAATAATCAATCTTTCCGTGTGGGCACGTGGTCCGATTGGCTGAGAATTTTCTCAAATGACACGTGAATCATTGAGTTAGAATCATAAAAGCTTCTAGTATATATATATAATACTAGTATATAGATAAAGTAAACACATACAAACATACTTTTATAAGAACATGAATCCTATCTTAAAAGTATGTAATTTAGCAGAGAAATTTTGTGAGAATTTTCATTTTAAGGAATTACATACTATGTATTTTTTACTCCTATTATATTGAAATTATGAGACTGATCTAATTAAATGCTCCGACTTTAAGAGCGAGTATTTCTCAGCAAAAGCACAAAATGCACAATTAAGAACTGTCAACTGGTAATTTGGGGTCAACGACACACACACAGACCACTAACTATGAGATGGATGGTACCTATCGTCTACAGAAAATTTTTTTCATCCATGTGAAATACATATATATGTGCCCTGCAAGCCTGATCCCCTAAATTAAAAATACATACATTTATGTACATGAAACCCTGAAGAAGCTTGTTTTAGTAACTCTTACAAGATTTAAAATAATTTATAATAAAATATGAGATGAAATATAAAGTGTTTTTTTCATTTAAAATTATATGTATGTACAATACTTATATAAGAATTAAAATTTATCTGCGAGTATATTATTTGGGAGTATATTGGTTTCGCAAGAGAGGAGTCAACTCTGTCCAAGGTTAGGAACGTTCACGATAGACGTTCTTAGGGTCGGAGAATTCAAAAAACACTTCTCGGTGTTGTCAACGATTATAAAAAGTATAAAGAGTATTTTTTCGTACTTTGGCAAAAATGTCATATACAAAATTTCGTAAAATACGGAACGTACATCTGTATGTATCGTATTATAGAAGGTCTATTAAAGTCATGTGTTAAAGGGTCACTTAAAATTAGTTGATGAATCAGCAATGAAATGTATGGTTGCTTTCAAAAGACTGGTTTGGTCGAGAAGTCGTAGACTACGAAAAGTCATGCTTTAGCCTATTTGCTTACATTATCTTAAGGACGTACAGTACAGGGTATATATGTTTTATATTGAGTTATATAAATAAAAGCTATGTGTTAAAAGTGCTATCGTTGTTGCAAAAATTTTTGCTTTAGCCAATGCAACGATTTTTACGCGCCTGACTTTATCCAGAGTTTCACACCACACACACACACACACACACTTTTTACTCTGCTGCGTTGTGAATTTGTGGCTGTGTACGAGTACTATGCATTTCTTAAGCATATATGTACGTGTATTTTTCAGATACACATGCGACCACTTATCTTTTTTAATTTTTTTGTGTTTGTTTTCATCATTTTCGTCTCTCTGGCGTGGTGCGTTCATTGTACTGCATCCGCTAAATACATTTCGTGAGCGAGCGAGCGAGCGAGCGATTTAATACTAACCAAAAGCACGGCCCCGAATGACGGAGAGAGCGACCGAAATTAAACAAAAAAAAATACCCTTGTTTACCTGCCAACAGAGATCTACTACTCTTTTTCTTGTGTAGTTCTTTCTGTATGTATTGAATTTTTTTTGCTGCTGGTGGTGTGTGTTCGCTGGACGTGGTCTGGTCACGTCGTCATCATGAAGCATTCATACGAATTCGTTCGCTTTTGTCGTTCGTTGAAACTTGCAGCGATATTCTGAATTGTTCGCGACAGACAGACAAACCTTCGGACAGACATTCAAAGTCAATTTGATAGAGAGTGTCGAGTAAAACGTATCGTTCATTTACACCCTGTAAAAATCAGTGTGGATAACTCAACAATTTTTAAATGTAATTGATCAGTAAGTGCAAAACATTTATTTCAAATAAAAAACGAACGATCAGAAATTTTCTTTTGAAAAAGGAGAAGAACAATTTGTAAAAGTTAAGTGACAAAGATTCAACATAGTATATAGTATTCAACAAAAAACATTTGCTGGCCTTTATCATACTCGTATGCATGCTTGTGCGATTCGCGTGCGTGTGTTTGTGTTGTGTGGCGTTGTGAGATGTGGAAAAAATATCATTAAGAGCAAAACAACAGCAACAACATCTAGAACAATAGGAAAAAACTACGTCGTGGAAGTAAAAATTTTCTGATTTTTTAGAGTTCAAGCTTTTTTTTTGGTGTTGAACAATACACGGCTCTTTAAAGCTCCTTTTTTATATGACTTTTTTCTGTTTACGTTTTTCCCTGTTTCTGTCTACCGTCGTTACTCGTGCTGAACAAGTTTTGTGACTTTCGTACATACCTACAATATACATAACGTAAAGCAACAAATAAAGGCAACTACAATAACCTTACGAGCACTTTATGCATCATCGTCATCTGTTGGTTGGCATAAATTGTATGTATAATATCGTCGCTAACTGAGCGATACTCGTACAAGCACATATGTACGTACATCTTAGAAAAAGTATCCCATCGATACCGGACCAAAAGAAATGAACTAAAGCTAAGCCACAAAAGAGAAAAGAAGGAAAAATAATAACATTTTACAATCTTCTGCGTGCTATTTTTTCGGTACATACTTGCTCTCTCAAGCTCTGCTCGGCAACACTGAATCAGGGAAAAACAAAGTGAATAAGAACAACAACAAAAGCAAAAAAACAGCAGCCAAAAGAGTGAAATAAATGCATGCACACTTGGATACAGCCATACATATGTATATATGAACACTCAGCCAAACTTAAATCTATAACTAAAGCTCTCTGGGAGCTGAGAGTTTGCTGCGTTTATTAACAGCCAAGCCAAACAACAACAACAAGAACGAGAAGAACAACTAAAAGCCAACGTACATCGTCAAAGAGAAAACTAACAAAAAATTTCGAGAAGAAAGCAAACCGACTAAATATTCAACCAAAAAATATACAGTAATGTATCGTTTACAATATATGCCATAATTTTGTAGTACAGTAGTATAAATTATTATAAATAACGTAAAAATCTACAAAAAATTAGATATCATTAATTTATATTGTAGAGTTTATATTCTTTGTCCCAATACATAATTATTTTAAGAATTCCAACAATCGAAATGATTAAAAAAAAAATCACAAATTATCTTCAAAATCGAAAATAATCTTTTCCTATTTTATTATATTGTACAATGTGCATGCATAAATATAAAAGTTTTGCAGAGAAAATTATGCAATGATCCTCTCCCATTGTAGTTTTAAGTTTAAAGTTTGACTTCAAGGCTTTTGAATTTGAAATTACAGATTTGTTCGCTGTTGTTCCTAAAAAATCATTATCATCGTCGTATTTAACAGAGGTATTCTGAGAGTCACTAACTGTTCAAATCGTCATTTTGAAAAACCAAAAAACGATTTTTGTTGTTATTTGGAATACAAAAAGACGATTTTCGAAACGATTTCAATAGTTAGTGACTCTCAGAATACCTCTGTCAATCGTGATTACAGTCTTGCCTGTAACAACACAGTCATACAATAAGCTTATAATTAAAATTGGGTGACCTAAATTTATGCTAGTTTAATTCTTTTATTTTTTAAAAAAATTGAATGTAAATACTGAAGAAGACTAGCAGAAAATTATTGAAATTATTAAAAATAAATTATTGAGCAATCTTATATAATACTGTTGAATTTACGTTGACCATCATATTGCAGTAAACAAAATTAACAAGAATAGGATCGAATGATCCAAAAAATCAAAAATAACTTCTTTTAAATTACAATACTTCATAACTTTGTTGTAGAATTTGAAGATGATCATATCAATCTTATGTCTTAAATTCTATTCCTATTCTATTGAATTCCATTTTACAATATTTATGCTAAAATATTCAACGAGTATTCACTGTATACTTGCAGCCTTGTTTTACTACCAAATCAAGACATAGCCTCTGATGCTGTAAAGACAAACAAGACAATATCGCGCATTCTGCTTTGTCAAGTTTCGGGTTTTGCTGGTAAACTACAACAATTTTTTGAGAATAACAAAGCAGAATTGTGAAGAATGCAAAATAACTACAAAAACAACAGTATGTACTCCGTTACTGCTCTGCTACAACAACACTTTTAATGCTATGCGCTTCCAAACATTTTTTGTTCGTGATAACGCGTATTCCGTTTTTAATTTAAAATTTTTTTTAAAAAGTATGCTTCTTCTCTTGTGTCCTTACAATTTTATTATATCCTTTACAATTCTATTTAATATTATTAGAAATTGAAAGGAAAAGAAAGAACAGACATATTTTTGATACCACAAAAACTTGGCACTGAAGCAGCCATTTACCCAAGCGCTATGGCAACACTGGTTACCAGAAGTAAATGAGCAAACAGTATTGAGCAATCAAATTTAGAACCTTTTTAATGTTCTAAATGTGTTATACATAAATACTTATTTAGATTTTATCAAAACGTTAATGATTTTGTTTTCGAATTCATTTTACTTATTATACTTTATTAGCGAAATTAACGGTGAGTCACGGTGAGAAATTATCGAATAAGTAACTCGTATTATCAATTGGAAACGTAAACATACTCCACATAAATGTATAATTAACTATTTATTAGCTATGTGTAGCCAGTAGCCAGAAACAGTCTGCTAAAAAAAGTCCGCTAAAAAGCAAGTTCGTTTAGTAATTAGCAATTTTCTTGAAAACCTTAACACTAGAATATTCATTCTGGTTTTCAGCATTTTATCGAGAATTGATAAAAGCGTTTTTGTGCAAAACCTGTCAAACTTTCACTTTTTCCGCCTTCGAGAAATCAACTTTAGCATTAATTTTCTCCAAGGTATTCTTACTTAACGATTCAAGTTAGAGGAAAGCACATACATAAATGCAGATGTTTAGCAGTAGTTTGCATCCTATTTGAAGTAATTTTCGCAAAAATCAGCCCTTCACCGCCAAACGAATCGTTCTTGTGTTAACCCAATCTGGTAGAAAATATTTGTCAAACCTTCTTGGCGTATGGAAATATATTTTTAAATTTATTTTCGGTCTAAATTATATTTACAATTTTTATTTATTTATTTTCGGTCTAAATTATATTTACAATTTCTATATTATATTTAATATACATATTTCTGATAAGATTACTTGCATGCAATTAAAGAAAATCCCACTTTTCCAAAGAGAATGCCGCTTACCGTCGATATACAGGCGGCGATTATAATGAAATGATGTACCACTGGGTGTTTTCTGTTCTCATGTATACAATATCTTTTGGTCTCATCAACTCGTTTCTCTCTCTCTCTCTTTCTCTCTTGTTTATTTCTGAGAGTGGCTGTAATTTACTAATTCACAGAGAAAGCAAGCATGCATTCATTTTATTTATGCAAGCATTTACGTGTGTTTATACTCGTATGTATTGTGTTATGCGATTGCAATCAGCGGAGACGTTATCGCTAACCAGGGCTGCCAAGTATATATTTCAGCTTCTCCGGTTTCCTTCAAAAAATTACCTAAATTTAAATTTAATTCCTTAATTTAATAAAGTTACTTATGATTGTGTATTTTTTTTCTTAATTTATTCAGTTAAATATAGTAAATAAGTAAAAATTTAAAAACTACATAATCAAAGAAAAATTAAATAAATTCAGGAACATTTAGAAAGGAACATAGGAACATTGTTTAGCCTAGCCTATTGTTTAGACTAGACAAGACTAAACTAGAAGGTAGTTTCTAAATCTCAGTAGTTTCTAACTTTTTATCTTAACTAACTAACTTATTTGATGTGGTAATACATACATAGATTGAGAAAGCTTTTAAAAGTAAGCCTCCAATTTCGCAATTGTAAGATTTTTTTGTTTTGCATGCAAAATGGATTCTACTGTTTCAATAGAGTCCATTTTGCTTGTTCGTTGATAGTGCTGAAAAATGTAAAATTAAGTACATACTTGTTATAATTGCATGGTTTACAATACATATTTAGAATTTTCGCTTTTTACAACTTATTAAATTCTGCAAAATAATCGTTCATTCTCTTTTTCCCCAGAAGAAAATAAACTCTCCGCAATTTGGGGAATTCCCCCCGACTTGGTAGCCCTGTCGCTTACACAGGCTGCTGCAAATTTGTGACTAACTACGCTACTCAACGCTACTCAATAGCTAAAAAAAGCATTCAAACACACAAATATTGTAAGCTAAGTGTATTTTTCTTACACGAGTTAATAGATTATTTAGAAGAAATATTTGTCTTTCTTCGGTTGTTCTAAATTCGGTTTTTTAGGTGCTAAATACTAGAAGTAACATTTTATCGCTTCCAAGTTGTTTCCAAATCGAACGAACATGCAAAATTAATAACACATACACGTTTTCGGACAAAATATGTATCCGTATCACTGAACCGTACACTCGTTTCTGTTTATCCAATACAATCAAGTATCCAATACATTCAGTCAGTCATACATCTATCAATCCACTAATATGTACATTTATCTTTAAAATTGTTTGTGGCCTTATATATAGTATATATATACATACATATGTTTGTACATAGCGGCTACCATTATTTTCCGTGCTCTTATTGCCACCGCTTTGTTGATAGACCAGGCAGGACTGAAAACTTTTTTGTATGCGAACTTTATTGATAGCAAATCAATCAATTAATGAAAAAGTATTTTAAGGGCAAATAAATATCATTTGAGAGAAATTCAATGTAGAAATACGAAATACGTGTTAAATTTTCCATAATAATGCTTACGAGGAATTCTACGAATTCTACCAACAAACAATTTAATTGCAAATGCAGTCAATTCTGAGTTTTTGCGCTTTTCAAAAATAATGGTATGTAACCTCATTTGTACAATATAAGTCGTGCGTTGTTTATGCGTTTTTCTAAGGAACGTATCTACCTTAATCAAAAACAGCATTGACTGCTGTTATTTATTTATTAATTATCTATTTATTAATATATTTATTAGTTTTATGATATATGTTACTCGTCTGTAAAATTTGATAAAGGAAAAGAGTATGGTTTTTGTTATTGTTCGATTGGCAAAAATCGAAGACGATCCAAAACACGTCCAAGCAAAATAGCTGTAAAAAATTAACTGAACATTCAAAGTGGCCGAACTTGTCAGCTTAAGTGAGGGGCATGAGTATCAACATAACGCCCCAAAAAAATTAAAAATCGAATATACGCAACCCGCGGGAATTCAAAATTCGCGATACTTTTTGAACAGACCTCGTATTTGCACCCCTGCTATGTTCTGCTGAATAAATTGTAGAACTCTGTAAAAACTTTTTTTGCTGTTACAAGAAAAGTGAAAATCAAATATTCGTACTTAAAAAATTGTTGCTGTTTGCAGTTTATAATTTTAGTACTTTTTTTGCCAAAAAATACCTTATACAATTCAATACCATTTTAGCAAATGCATTTACCAACCCTGGTGTAGCATAACTGGCGATTTAATAATTCTCTCCTGCATTTTCTCTCTCTCTCTCTCTCGACGGGACTGTGGATGTGTGCTTATATCGTGTGGGATTGAGTGAGGGCTTTAGTGTTGTTTACTGTGCCCTAATCGTAACAAAAGCAACAACTACAAGTGAAAATAACACATACATACATACATTACTAATTGGTTTCCACATCGACCCACATCCTCCCACATTTTGTAGACCAAAATCATTCGTCAACAGATGCACATATGCATGTAAATACAAATAGCGCGGGCCAATAAATTACACTGGTCAACAAAATTTTAAACCAAAAAACTCGACTGAAAAAGTATAGACTTTTTCGACGCACTGAATCCGAATCCGATTTCACAATTTTTTCATCACGTCAGGTTTTTGAGATATTGTGCTCTTAAAATGCGAAAAACAGGTTTTTTTAATGTTTATCTTCTTTCCTCTACGAGAAATCTGTTACTGAATTTAATTATTTTTCTTCTATATTTAGTAATTGTGATGATTGATTAAATTAATTACTCAGGAAAAAACAAATAATATAACCTCATAGCCTTCTTCTGGCTTCAGTATTTTAAACGAGTTTGTTGTGACACCGATCGAGCTATTTTTGAAGAGACAGCTGTCTTATGGCCCCATGTGAGTTCAAAATATAAGATTTTGGTGCCTTATCTGGCCTTGTAGAGTTTCATCTGGCACTTTGCAGCTAATTCGGTTCTGAACTATTTTCTGTATTGATGACATTACCGTTGGTTGATGGGATCTTGCAGTTTAGCGAGAAAAAAGGGAGTATGTGATAGAGAGAATTAAAAACTGACAGTACATTTTTTTGCCTCTCTGGTATTTTTAAGTGCTCATACGTAAGAGTAGAAGAGTATACGAGTATATGGACGGCAAGGAGAGGAATATGGATGGAAAAATGCTCACATTTTTACAAAGTACCTTCCGATGAATGCGTTCGTTTTTTAATTTTTTCTCTTCTTCGCTGGATAGCCTTCTATGTTTTAAAATTCTTTGTTCTTGGCCACGTTTTTATTTTTTTTTTTTTTTTCGTTCTTTAGGTGTCGGTCGGTGTTGAATATCGTTTCATGTTGACGCGGCCATTGTCGTCTGTCAACAGAAGCGTAACGTTAATGATGACAGGTTGCTGGCGAGATGGTAGATCGAAGTGAAGTGAAGCGAAGTGAAGAAGGTTACTTGACGGGAGTTCGTATCATGCTGGTTTGCCATTCTGAAGGTCTAGAGGTGAAACAGGAAGGTTGGCGGATGAATGTATGTGAAAGCCAAGCCAAAGGTTTCATCATTGACTGTCGAAAATATGAAAATTTGAACAAAGAGGAAGGAGAATAAATGTCTAACCATTTTTTCAGTATGCCTGAAGTGTTGGTAGGTAGGCTCGCAGACATGCTTTCAGCTCATACTGGAGCCTTTCGAGTGTTGTTAACATGAACATTTTTGAGTAAAGTGCTGAGCTTTTTGCCCCATACTTATTATAGCCCGTTCCTCGTTTCCCCCTTCTCTGCACGCTATCTTGCATAGTGGATAACGTATAATAATTCTGTTATGCGAAATGGTATTTTTTGGCTTTATTTTTTTGTCTTTATTTTTTTTTTCTCTTTATCTCTGTCCAGGCTTAATTAAGGGTACTAATTTTTTCTCTTCTCTCCATCTACCAGATGTTTAAAATTCTTTGTTCTTGGCCACGTTTTTATTTTTTTATTTTTCAATCTTAAGGTTTCGGTCGGTGTTGAATATCGTTTCATGTTGTCGCGGCTATTGTCGTCTGTCAACAGAAGCGTAACGTTAATGATAAAAGGTTATGTGTTTAAAGTTTTGATAATGTAAATAAAGATGTTTTCTCTAGTCTTATTTTCGTAGCTTTAAAAATTTGTAACCGATTTTCAAAATGTCAGACGGCGAGATCGAGTAATGCAGTGTTCTTTTAAGTTATTAATTTACAATAATTTAATTTTTAACAATCGTTATAAATAATAATATAAATTAAATTAAAAATTATATTAGTAATCTTCCTATTAAACTATTAATCTACAATTAATTCATACCGCATTCGTAAAGGAGAAAAGTGGGATTATTATTTTGTTGTTTTTTGAAAAGTGGTTTAGATACAAATTGAGTTATTGTTGTTTTATGTACCTACTATTTCCGTTGCTAATTCTAAATTTAGACAGAGCAACGCTAACTACCACGCGTTTGATAACAAAAACAACAGAAATAACGAGAGCAATTATAACAAGAGTAAATCAACAATTGGCATGTATTGCATTTACATGCACATGCACATATCGTATATACATATATGTATACGAGTATATAACCACTCTGTACCTATCTATGTATCTATAACCCAGTAGTCCCCAGCAGTTATAGAATTCGCCGGCGACGACAAATTGCTTATGAATCAGTGACGAAAAATTGTAAATTGGCTCGAATCAGGAGGCATGATAATGAAATGTCGTGTGTGATTCGTTTATGTTTTCATAAAGACATGATGACTACAGAATATCCAACTAAAACTGATTTGGATTTGTGCATACTCTGCTTTTGTGTATCTAAAATGCATATAGATACGTACATATACATATGTACATACGATGTTTACTTAACTAAACTATGTACTCCCTTGGTGTCTCTATGGAAACAAGCGGTGATAAAGAACCATTGAATTTTGTTGTGTTGTATCGTACATAGACATTTTTGTTGCATGTGGTTGCATACTAAATTTAAGCATTTAATTAAATTTAATTCAATTTAATTCTTTAGAACGAGTCGAGTACACGCGTCGCTCAATATCAGCATGTTATCTTTGTATGCAACAGCATGTTGTTCAGATCGGTTTGATTGTATGTCATTATTTTGCTGTTAAGAAGAAAACAGATGACAGATGACAAAGTTTTCAGATGGTAGAGCAAACAATTGATCTAGTACTAATAATGCGCAATACAGTAGTATTCATAATAGTTATTAGTAAAAAACTAAATTTTTTAGTTTTGCCTCTCTAACTTCTCGAGTAGAGGACAACCCTTACAAGCAAATAGCAAACTGTTAGTCATTGTAAACTATCATTATTAATGATGGCAAATATTAATTGTTATTATAAATTTGCCAATTCTTATAATTAAATTAAATTTAGCCGTTTTTTCATTTTTTTAAAATTAAATTTAAACCGTATTACGCTTTATACAGTGTAAATAAGACATTTATTTCATGTTATTTATTGGCGTGTTTGGCACAATAAAATCTATTTTTAAAATGTCAATAAAATTTTACCTTCAAATACCTTTTTGATGGTGTTTTGAATGAATGAAACGTAAAACAGAACTTAAAAATAAAAGCAACTTGTAAAGAAATAAAAAACCTACTATTTGAAAATTTGTAGACATAAAATAAGATGCCGGATTCAGTCCGGCATTCATTCTTCTAATTTAAACGGGATAATGCGATTTCTTCGCGAAAAATGGCGCGCCTGTATTCCTACCAGGATATTTTACTAACATGCAGACAAATAACAAATAGAGACAGACAGTTCACATGACAATTTTACATGTGGTTATCTGTTTCTAGGCGAGCGTGTAGATAATAAAAAAACTATTCTGCGCTTATAAGTGAGCTCAGATCAAATACATAAGTATGTACATGCATACATACGTTGATTAAGGTACAATAATATAAGGTACTGATAACATTTTGAGCTTTTGTCGCTTTTTGTAATACATTGTCATTTACATTGAATAATTTAAAGATAGGCCACAAAATGAACATTCTGACTGACCAACAAGCAGCAAAAAAACACACAATCAGAGAAATTGACCGAGGTTAATAATATAATTTTAATACGCCTTTTATTTAACAATTCTTAGTACTTTATACATTCTATGCGCATTTATTTATGCTGTTTTTACAGCCGTCCAACAAGAGACATAGTAAAAATATTTTAAGGAGCTTAAGGAACCCTCCTAGTGAGGATTCTTATACATTAAATATTTGATTGTTGAATTAATGAAATGTATAACAGAGCTTAGACAATTTTTTGACAGATGTATGTATGTATATAACTTTTATAAAGTGTATAAACTATAAAGTAGTGTGGACTTTTTGGACGGTTTGGGTGGTTTTTTTTTATAAGGAAAAAATTACCAGACAACGCAAACTCAGAAGATCGATATAACGAGTTGGAAAAATTCCCTATTTTACATTTCGGTTCCTCCATCACTTCACCGTATACTTCACTCTCTCAAATAAACCAAAGTTCTCTTGCTCTCTCTCCCTCTCTCTTTCTCTCTCTTTGCCCTTCAACAGCCGCCTCTGACTTTGTATATGTATATTCTTGTCGTTCGTCATATGCGTTTTATGTCAACGTCCGTTTTCAATGTTATAATGCATGCAGCATTGCCATGAATAAAAAACAAAGGAAAACGCAATAAAATACGCAAAAGCAACAACAGCAATACAAAGAGCAATAACAAAAAATTACTGCCTGCTACTGCTGCTCATGCGATTACATACGAGTACAATGCCTAGAGTTAATAATTTCTATGGGATAGACAATCTTCTGATGTGTGTATGTATGTGTTGCATTCTTTTGTTTGTTTTTGCTTTTGCTTTATTTCATTTTATTTTATTTTACGAGTATATAGAATATTATATTCTTACATTATATACTTTTATCCCTGATGTCGTCATCGCTATTTTGTTTTATTGTACTCGTAGTTATTAATGCTATTTCTTTATAAATTTTTGTTTATTTTGTTATTCTTCTATTATTGTTTTCACAGTCATGGTTTTATCATATTTATATTTATTTGTTGTTTTTATATACATACATATATGTATGTATATACATATATATATATATATATATATATATATATTATTTTTTTATTGTTGTTGTTGTTTTTGCCCGCTCCTCTGTGCGATAGCAACAATTTGAGTAAAAAATTGTAGACGATTGTTCTTGGGTAACTCGCAATCGTCGATCAAGAATCGATCGAATCCATTTTTCTGTCATCTCGTATTTTGAAACAATCTTAGTCTAAGTCAGAAATACAATTATTTGTGGCAAAAAAACGAATATGTATTTTGTATTGTTATAATAAATAATACTAACAACTACTTAAGCTTTCAAAATCCTCCACAGTTTATTGTTGTTTTTGAGCAAAAGCAGAATATGCACAATTTTCTCGGAGACAATATGAACGTAGAGACTCATTTCACCCCCATTGTTAGGAGGTGAACGTCAACAATGCTGAAAATCTGAGCTCTGTCAATGCAAACACTTTGCGCTTAAGCATGAAAAGAAGAAAAAAATGTCGAAGTGAATATTATTGACTTGACACTAATGTAAACACCGACTTCAATTAATAGGGGTATTCTGAGAGTCACTAACTATTGAATCGTCTCGATATTGCATTGCAAACAACAACAAAGAGACGATTTTTTGTTGTTGTTTGCAATGTATTTTCGAGACGATTCAATAGTTAGTGACTCTCAGAATACCCCTGTAAGATACGAGTATTAAGAGCGTTTAAAGAAATTTATTGTACTTACCAAGTAGTGTTTTTATTGCTGTTGGCATTGTTATTAATGGTGTAATGCATTATTATTTCTGCATGCGGGCTTCGCTCAATGTAGCGCTCTGCATTTGCTCAATGTATTTGCATTGGTTTTACAGGCTCAGGCTGGTTTTTTGTTCTCAAAACTGGAACTATTCCAGTGAGAACGGATAACGACCACAAAAAAGTGAGAGAGCGATAGACAAAGAAGCATTTTGCATAAGAGACAAAGGGAAAAGAGAACGATTTATAAATGTTGGGGAGAGAGAGAGAGAGAGAAAAGATGTCTGCATATAAGCAGAGTTAACAATGAGTGGGTGTTATTTAGCAGCAGGTTGACAGAATCTGACAGAAACTTTCGCAATATTCGTTTTAATATAACATTACTTTGTTACCACCACCGTCATCATCATCATCATCATCATCATCATCATCATCCCCATCATTGCTGAATAATTACAATTACAATCGTCTACAAAGTGAAACACACAGACCCGGTAATTTTTGCTCCAAATGAAGTGAACGACGCTAGAGTGGTTGGTAGCACATCGTCGAGAAACCGGTATAAATCCTGTTTTTCGACCAACTGGTTCGGTGTGATGAGTTAGTTGTATCCTGTGACCGGATGATTCGTTGTTGTTTTGATTGTTGCTTTTGTTATGGTTCTTTTGATTGGTAAACTAGTCGACTGGTGAGGCAGCATTACCAACAAAAAGTGCAAGCCTCCAAGACAGTGTCTAAACTGTAGACTCTAAAGGTTTACGATTTATAGTATAAAGATAATTTAGGAAATCACCAATTTTTTATGTGATGGAATGAATTAAGATTTGCCTAAATTGTAAAAAAGATACTAACATCTTATTATCCAGATAGAATTGACATTTTGAGAAATTAAATTTACGTATCAAAAATCGAATTTTTTGAGCCTGTGGAACCGGAATTATCTCTGATGTCATCGGACACAATCTTGCCCTTTGTATTAAATTATCTTCGACAATTGTTTCGGCAAGTCAACATGATTCATGCACGATAACGAATTGTCAGTCTTTTAAGTTTTCTTAAAGAATCTTAATTCAACGGGTTGTCTTTAAATGTTATGTGCTCTTAATCTATAGTATGTAATTATTGCTAATTTTGTTGTTTTTCCAACTTCAATATTTTAATAAAATTTTAATAAAAATACCCATAATCGTTACAAAAGTTAGTAAAAATAAGACATTTTGGCATGCACGTCTTTTGTTTTTGCATACTTGTTATGACTCTTTTGTAGCCGTCAATTTGTTTATTGAAATTTGCTGCCGCCGCCGCCGCCGCGCATCCACAGACACAAACGCTCTCGCATTTTCTGGTTTTTCCAGTTTTTTTCCAGTCATTGTTGTTGCTGTTGTCACGATGTGAATTTAATTCGATTTAATTTTCAATTTAGCAGAGACGTCAGTTCAACAACTACGATACACTGTATTTTTAAAATACTCGTACATGTTTTCTTCTTCAGTTTTAGCTGGATTACATATTATTTATCTCTGTACCTTTCTTGTGCGAACTGTTTCTTCTGCCAATTTCCAAAGTAGTTGTTGTCATTCCAAAATGTCTTTTTTACTTTCCTGGTAATGGCTCGATCCCAGTGTTCTTAATCTCAGTCGGTTTGAATTTCCAAAGCGTTCCTCTGACGTTCTTTTTAGCCAAATAAAAGCCCGGCGATGTCAGCCAGACAACGACGACGGCGACGGAATGCACGACTGACAACAACATTGCCGGGCAATAACAACCCCGGCAATACCAGTGTTGGTGTTGAAAGTAATAGCAACGTGTAACATGTTGCTGTTGGTGGTGGTAGTGTTGGTGGTGGTGCACCAACCGGTATAAAGAGAATCATATCATCATGCTATGGAGGCACAACGTTAACAACAACGCAAATAACGAGAACGCTGTCGTCGGTAATACAATATTACTCGTGTACTAAACCTTCGTCCCATAGTCTGTTCGTCCGTCCGTTCGCCCGGCCCTAGTTTAACATCCAAGTTTCAGAAAACTTCTACCCTGGGAACCAGCCAAACGAGGTAGACTAGCTGCCGGTTTGCCGAGGTTACCTCAATGATTGCTTCTTCGGCCGGGCTGCGTACGGCGTCATGCGCTATTCTCGTCTCGTGCAGAGCGGCTATTGCTTGCCTCTCATATGGTCAAAAACTTCTCAATTCGTGAGTCCGGAAAGAGGGGCTAAAATTCGAATTGAAGTCTCTCTTAACTCTACTGCGGTCTAGGCATGTGTGCTTATTCATCATATACGTAGGTATGTATGTATGTATGTACTATGCTTGGTTGACAGTGTTGTCTTGTGGGTCGTGTGGGGCTGGCTCAGGGGCAATTTACTGGCACGCGTTTTTGGCTCCGCGCCTGTGCTGCATTTATTGCAATATACCGCGTGCTCTTGCATATTTTATTATTATTATTTTTTTCATGGATTTTATTTGTTTTGGTTTTGGACAGGTATGCACATATGCATGTTTGTTTTTGTTGTTCTTTGAAAAGTCACGTTGGATTAAGCTCGCGGTGAACTCATTGTTGCTTTTCGCGTCAGTGTTGTATTATATGGATGGGTGCGGGGGTCCTTTGTCAAAAGAAATGAAGCAATAAATTCAGTGTATCTCGCAAAATTATACTTAAAACTTCTTTTATTTTTTTAAGTATTTTTTATAATATCTTTATTGATTTTTTTATTTAATTAACATCATAAACAGACCCCTTTTAATAACTCCGCTGTTTTGACACTCAACGCGTACGTCTTAACTTTTTGCGGCATTGTCTGTGGAACATGCCCGGTATAAAAAGCCTAAAAGAAATAAAAATGGTAGTGGCACCCCAAAAAAGAGACAAATGAGTTCTATTACTATAAAAAAAGAATTCCTCCTTATATACGCGTATTTTTTTCTAACAATCTATTTATATGCACTTTGCTTAAAATATGTTGCTATTGACAATTTTCTTTAAAACAATTTTCTTTTTTTCAGTTTTTGTGAGATTGAAAAAGAATTTTTTATGTACAAATATGGCATAGGTTTTTACTCTCTCTCTCTCTTTCTCTCTCATAAAAAAATACACGCACACCTTGCTCTCTTTCAATTAATTCAATGTCAGTTTCATTATCAATTCGTCCTACTTCAATTATGTCTGAAAAAAATCTATGTTTACAACGTCTTGGTTTCCTTTATGTTGTTGTTGTTGTTGTTGTTTCGCCTTTTTCAGCTGTCCCATAAGAATTTCATTCGGTTTCAGCGTCAGACGGTCGGTATTCATCCGTTCATCCCTGTTTTCATTCCTTTTTCATTTTGCGTTCTATAGAATCCAAGATTTACGGAATGACGTACGTACTTAATGTAATAACAGTAAATCAGATAAACCCAAATGATGTAATCTCCAAAAACTATTAAAGGTGTTTCAATTCTTTTTTCATCGCTTAATGCGTATCGCTCCCTTTTGGTGCAATTACATTTTCATCCTATTGTTTTGGTATAAGAGGTGATTTTTGGGCATAAAATTGTAAAATCCGAAAACTACACAATAAAAATTCAAATAACCGACTAAGGACGTCATGTAATTTACGAGATACTGTAAAGTTATACTAAACGTAGAATAGGTACGACGGCGGATTGATTGCTGGATTGAGACTACGGTGAAATAGTACCCATACGCTAGTCTTATTCCAATATTAGGTTCGATACTAGCATAATTGAGCTAAAAACAAAAATTTGTTAATGTAAACACTTGAGCTTATAAAAGAGAAAAAAAATTGTGCCTTCTTGTGTTCTTTATGAGTTCGTGCTGATGTAAAATGCTGCATTGGAGTCCTAGATGACGAAAGTACTGCGTAGAAAGTAATGAATAGGCAAATTCCTTCATGAAGTCTTGTTCGATTCAATACTATAATATGTTCATCCATGTATATGTATAATATGTACATTAGAGGTCTGCATGAGACGTGGTCGAATGATTCGAAATTGACATAGCAACATTTTTGCGTTGATGCAGTGCTTCCATTTGATTTCGAATCAAGCCGTGACTATTGGAATCATATGTGGTAATGTTTTCAGCAGCGCTTCCGAAAGTCACGGCTTGATTTGAAAGCAATGGAACCATTCCTCATTTTTCACCCCAGACCACTTATAAACTTAGCCATCAAAAGTGGTCGTCAAACAGCGCTTTTCTTCAGATGATTTTCATAAATTAAATAAATTAATTGCAAAGATCGCATGCAATTGTATGCATGCACACAAGAGCGACATTTTTATATACATACAGTTTACATAAATAGTTATTTCCTAATGTGTAAACTATTGTAATAAATACAGAATATGCCTGGTAATGCGTTCACGCGCAGGAAACATGTGCTCATGGGCGGGAACACTTTGGTATTGGAACATATAAACAAAAGTAAATTTTCGAATAAAACCAATAATTTTCGGAGCATAATAATTGTAGGGCTTTGCATAATTTTATTTGCCAAGTTTTATACATTCGCTGATGACATTTTTGGAGGCTGAAAAAATGCGTACGAATTTCTCTTGCATGTTTTGCGCAGTTTGTTTTCTTGAATATTTCACCCTTACGTTTTATTGTCACTCAAATAGAGTTGCTAAACTTCAATAAAAGCTTTTTAATTAGAGAACCACTTTGAAGGCTGTCTTCCGGCGACGAAGGCCGGCCTTTTGGGCGCCCTTTGGACGCTTGAAGTTTGCTAATATAAAAATCTTCTTTGTGTACAGAGAATCGCCGCCGCCGCTTGGTACGGAATGGAATCACACTGAAATTAAACAAACTGGAAAACGGCGTTTCTCTTCTCTTCTTTCCTTATATAAATATGTACATATATAGGGCTGACATAATTTTCAGCTGGTTTGCTGTTTCTGCTGCTGCGGCAGCTGCTGTTCAGGCTTACTGCAATGCACATGCCAGTGCTCTCATCAGTTGTGTTTCTGCCATTACGAAGTTCGTTGTCGTAGCCGTAGTCGTACCGAAGAACTTATCGTACGCGTTCGATGCGTGTACCATTTACAGTCATACATTTATGTATGTACATTTTTAGCACTGGCATATTAAAAATATAAAAACCGACGACCGCTGTCATCACTAATCTATTCCGTCTTGGTTGACGTTCAAGCGCCTCTTGTGCCATTCGCAATCTGCTCGCATGCATGTGCAATCAATGCATTGCATTTCCGTCCAACACGTTGACGTACGCATATACATATATGCATGTGTGAGTTAAGGCGCAAATAATCGCCCGTCGCGTTTTGCAGTACATAAAATGTTTACGTGAACGGGTGGCATACGTTGAAGTGCGTTAACGTCGTCGTTTTCGGCGCCGCCGCCGCCGCCGCCGCCGCCGTCATCATTATCGTCGGCTACATTCTTTACACTTGCTCTTCTCTTGCTTCATGGAGTTGTAATTGGTTAGTGGATGTGTATGTGTCCGTAGACAGATTTGTTAAATGCGTAGAAGGTGGTGTTAATATTTCTGCTTGACATACCACCCACACCATCTCAACTAACTGCAGCCGTCGGCTGATATCATCATCCCCCTTACTCTTTGTATTTCAACCGACCCGTTTATTACTCGCTACTTCCATGAACGGGTAGTTGTTGCAGGCACCGTGGAAACTCTGTAAATACGAACAGCTCTCGCTGCCTGTGTACATGTTGACACGCTTGGTTTTCTTCGGTTTTCGGTTGTTCGGTTGGTTGGACGCTTCTCTGACTCTTGCGTCAGTTTTGGTTGAAAGATTCCAACGAATAGTTTTAAATTTGGTCTCAGTTCTATACGTGTACGTGCGCGCGTGTGTGTGTTTACTGTGAAGCTTAGGAAAAATCATTTCTAACTCATATATGACAATAGAAACTATTGTAAATCAAGGCAAATTATAATAACAATAAATAAAAAAGAATTCTAAAAAACATAAATGCCACGTATTTTCTGTGCATACATAGTACACACGTATATATGCATACAAAAACTAATGGGGCATGTTATTTCTTAAAATTTCTTTTAAGCTTGTGAATTTAAAAAGCTGTCATATTTTACTTTACACCTTTAATATAAGTCGTATTCTCTAAAGAATATTAGTACTTGTTTTTCATATTTGTATAGAAACATTTAACTCTTTGCATATAGTACAAACATACAATGTACTCGTATGTATGTAGTATATGTACTTACGAAATGTTATAAGCCGTGATAATTTTGCAAATAAAATGGTATAACACATTTCGGTTATCAAAATTGGTTATCAAAGTTGCGAAAATGGTGCGTATCCAACAAGAACAGATATTTTAAATACATATGTACTAACTTCTTTTATATTGTGAAGTACCAACAATTTTCAAGTAACAAAACTGGATATTTAACATTTAGAAAAACACTACATACAGTATTACGAAATATTAGCAATAATTAACTGAAAGTTTTGCAAAAATCCATGTCGATTCCAACAATCGTATTGCATACGAAAAAAATTTGTGTTTATTTTATTTTTATTTTTTTACAAAATAATTCTTTTTTTTTTAATTTTCACTATACTATATGCATTTTTCCTTTAAATTGTTTCATTTGAAAAAATCCAAAATGTTTTCCGTTGAAATTTGCACCCTGCTAAAAACAAAAACTATACGCCACTATATAGATTCGTTAAAGTCCATACATAAATGCATACATACATGCATATATACATATGTATTTATATCAAAACAATAATAAAACACATTGTGAGAAATTATTTATATAAATTCATTTGAATTTATTTATTTATTTTTTTATATACATACATATTTTATAAATTTTTTTTATACATTTTTTTATACATATGGAAAAATATAAAATATCTACAAATAAACAAGTAAGAGCGTTATCTTCGGCCTGGCCGAAGCTCATATACCCTACACCCGCATCTGTCGAAGTGATAAAGAGTGGGCGGGTGACACCTACTTTTTTCTAATTTACAGGAAGCACATTTTGATCTATTAACCCATCTACAACACCGCTTTTTTTACCAAACACCTCATTATATGGTATAGTATATAAGTGGGCGTGTCACGCCCATTTTTGGGAATATATTTAAGTCTAAGATGGTGGACTCGGAAATAAAATTTTAGCTGAAAATTCGGTCTAAAAGCTGAGAAATTGAGCTAAAAGCACGGAAGAGTGCATATTTTCTATAAAAAGGAGGCGTGGCACTGGTCCCATTTTCAATACCAAACAGCGTAGAATAACAAAGAATATTCGTACCGAATTTCATGACGATACCTCTATTCGTTCTCCTGTAATCGTGATTTCCACAGACGGACAGACAGACAGACGGACGGACATGGCTGAATCGAATCAGGAGGTGATTCTGAGCCAGAATATATATACTTTTCTATACCTGCCACGCCTCCTTTAATGCCTTGCAAACGGAAGAACAAAGTGAATATACCCTCAACCCTTCGGGTGTGTGGTATAAAAGAGAATATATATTTTCTGACCATGCATTTAATTATTGCTATTTTTATACCCTACACCCGAAGGGATGAGGGTATATTCATTCGGTACGAATATTCTTTGTCACCATAGGCTGTTTGGTATTGAAAATGGAAAAAATCGGTCCAGTGCCACGCCTACTTTTGGTAGAAAATATGAATTTTCCCTTGCTTTTAGCTCAATTTCTCAGCTTGTAGAGCGAGTTTAAAGCTTAAATTTCATTCCCGAGTCCATGGTGTCAAACTTAAATACACTCCCAAAAATGGGCGTGACACGCCCACCGATATACCATACCATATAGAGGTGTTTGTTGAGAAAAACGGTGCTGTAAAAATTAGTTACTATATCAAAATTTACTATATGTAAATTAAATGAAAGTGGGCGTCACCCGCCTACTTTTTATCGTCACTTCGACAGATACGGGTGTAGGGTATATGAGGTTCGGCCAGGCCGAAGTTATCGCTCTTACTTGTTATATAATTTTCACTAGTTAATGTTATTGTTCTTGTTGCTTTTTTATCTTTGGCTGTAGACAATTTTATTACTCAGGCCCTATTTACACGCGCCTAAAATACCCCGTTACAGCGAAGGTTTTCTCAAGCTTCGCCGCTAGGTGTTCACACATCTTTTCCTTTTTAAGCGTTATTCCGTAAGAGTCACGCGACACGATTCTCGTCGAAACTGCTTTGTTATTTTTCACATTTGTTGTTGTTGTTTACCAGCAAAAACCCGAAACTGAACAAAGCAGAATCGAAAGCAAACTTGAATAGTATCGCCTGAGAGTATATGAAATTAGGCCGTTAATTTTATAGTATGGTAACACTGCGGTTACCCAAAGACTCCCAGGAACTAAATAATTCTGCTCTCTAATCAAAATTCTTTTTGCCGTTTAACTGGGAAGCAACAACAACATTGTGATCCTTGAGCAAATTGTCAGCCCTGTGTAAACAGACCCTTATTCATTCATCCTTTTTATATGGCGTTGACTCATTGATAACCTTCTCCCGGGTATTTCTTGTATGTATCTCGGCTCATTGACATGTCACGAGGTCCATGTTCGTTGTGCTGCTAATTTCCGGTGCATAAATTTTAACTGTTCCATTCCAATGGACGAAAGCAGGCAAAGAGGAACGAACGTACTTCTGTCCAAATAAACGATATAGCTGCAGTATGTATCTACATATACAATATTTTTTTAAACTATCCAACACTCGCTCAACTCACCCTCCCCTTCGAAAAAATACTATTACGCAGGTGCAATGAGAAGAACATAAATATTAAAAGAGACACATTCATTTTCATTTCATGTGAAGAGAACAGAACGACAAATGTAATGAGAAGAAATGCTGAATGTTTTAGTTATTTTGAATGTAATAAGTTTAAATGTTTCAATAAATTTTACTTCACTTATATTTTATTCCTTGTCAATTGTCAATTTTATTTATTTTATCGAAATATTTTAACTAATTAGCCCTTGTTTTCTAGTTTTTTCCAATCCTGGAAAGACAAGTCGTTCTTCACTGATGATGTTCAATAGATTTGCTTTTTGGGTATCAAAAAAAAAAAACATTGGGAAAGAGTGCACTCTGGCTTAAAGAGAGCAAAGAAGAGAGCCGAGAGCAATGAAATTTTGTTTCCTAGATGAGTATTTATCTCACTTTTATATAAATGCCTTTTGAAAACATTTACATTGAAAATGGCAACCAGGTTATTTTTAAGTGAAAATTACCCACGATATATTATCAATATATTACTATTACTATTATTATCACGATATATTATAGGTATTGTATACCTAGACTAGATAGACTAGTGGTCTAGTCTACCATGATTAATTGAAAGTTTTCCCCTTTTTGTTTTTCTCTTGCAGTTCCGTTAACAGTCGCGCTTTGATCGCTGTAAAAAATTTATAAAAATCAGTTTGCTCTCTCCATCTCCATCCATCCCAAAAAAAAAAAAAACAATAGCGGAAAGGCCTAACACTAGAAGAGTTTGGCGCACGGGAATTCATTCCGAAGCTTGGTTTAGCCTGATATGTCGTTGGGGCTGGAAGCTCTGCTCGAAGCTGCTCAATTCCTTGAGCAGCAAGAGAAACTCAAGTTGTCCCCACAGCCAGCGGCGCCCACGATTACTATCAATGAACAGCGGTATTTCGTGCAACGTCCCAACGCCAACTACGAAAACGCTATGGCAACAGCGACATCAACAGCAGCAGGTGTTGGACATAATAACAATACCATTGTCAGCGGCACTGGAAAAAATTTAAAAATGCGTCATTTTAATGCGGTGTCCGCATCGGCGCCTGCAGCTGGGGCAACGTTTCATCACACAAACGGTTTAACAATAACTAGCTGCAGTAGCAGCAATAACAACAGTCAATTAATAGGAGCAACAAACCGCAGTAATGATTATGAATATCGCAATGGTAACTCTGTTAACGTAACGGGAACAACGCAACAGCCGGGAGCAGCAACATCTTGTAGCAGATCCAGCGAAGGTCATCTTATCGGTAAGTCGGTGCCGTGTTTGTGTACCTTTAATTTAGCTGCTTTTCTTTATACACTTTGTCATTGTGTAATCGATAATATCTTATTGACATTATCTTATCGCTTATAATCACTTTCTACACTCAAAAGAAAAAACTTCATAAATGATATAAAAAAAAAATAAGGGCAACCACATTAAAAATTAAAACGAGACAAAAACATACAACAATTTTTAAAAAAAATTTAATAAGTTTAAATTATGTTATTTCTTTTGATGTACATATATTGTAGAGACTCATCAATTAGACTGATCGCAACCTAACAGCCGGCCCATAATGCAGCGTCTGAGCATCCCAGCGTCGGCTCTATTGCACAGATGCTCCCATATTGTTGTGCAGGAAAGAGAGAGAGAGAGAGAGAGAGAGAGAGAGGGAGGTTAAATAGACGCTGAGACGCTGCATTCTGGGTTGGCTGTAATGCTCTATTTATTTTATTGCTTTCTTATTTTAAGAGATAAGCATTTTATAATAGATATTGTGTATTATGCTTCATTAAGTAATAAATTAAGATCTTTACTCGTGCATTGGCCAAATTCCCTTCCCCTCTCCGCTCATTTCATATTTGTATATTTCATACATACTTAATACATAACTAAGTATACACACCATATTTCAAAGGCATGAAATCAACGTTGCTTAATATTAACTTTTTGAGAACCGGTTGTTCGTATTCAATAAAAATGTACTGCTGCGAAACTAGTATTTTTTACTAATTTTATAAATTTCTATGAATCATTTGCATTGGGAGTATGTGTTGAGAGAATTGATTGTGAAGAGAACGTAAATGCAATAAATGTCAAGTGATATGCATGAAGAAAACTAAATATGTTCGCTCTTCTCTACAGTAGTGCCCTTCATTCTGCCGAAATTACCATGATTTATGTCGGGGAGTGAGACTGAAAATAAGGGGAATTCTATCTTTTAAACAAAACAACAAGAAAACAAAACAGATTTTCAGTTAAGATTGGTAGCGTAACCACAGCCTTCGAAACTGTAGCAAATTGTTTTTTGGCCACAGATGATTGACAATAGATTAGGTACATCGATTATGTGCAGATGGTATAGTTGAAGAAAATATGTTCTTTTTAAAAACAAAATGCATTAGTACAAACGACATTCCAAAATTGTCAATAATGCCCAATTAATCAATTTATTGCAAAATAACTGATTTAAACTTCTTTATTTCAAACATAAAATAAATTTTATCACGTTAAAATTACAGTCAATGAGAAAAATAATGTTTGCTTTTATAAACTGTACTGGTAATGTGTACTAATTACAACAAAATTTTAATAGACAACTCACTATTTTATATACTGTTCTATATATAATCAAAACTAAATCTATAACGATTTAAACTGATTTGTAAAAGGATTTTTAACTTTTTCGACATTTTGAGATTATAAAAATTCAATAAAAATATTTAAGCTATTTTCGCACAATTTCGATGTCAAATCTTACAGATAGTCGTTGTTATCCATTCGTCAACACTGCCATAAAAGGGTTAAAAAGAGAGAGAAAGAGGAAATATAGGAGCGTAATGTCCATTCTCTTTAAATAACATCTAAAAGTCCTTCTCTTTTAGAATTTTCCACAAGACAGTGGAAAATTCAGAAGAAAGGTACACCTGAAAAAACAACATTTTTTTTACGAATTCTGCTTGTTAATAATAAATTTTTTAAATTTGTTACAAAATTATTTAAAAAACTAAATTTCAAATTACTCGTATCGAAACGATCATCAACGAACATTTACTTTTTCATTGTCTACGTTATGACTCTAATAAAATCTGAACTATTATATACATATGTATATTAAACTACATATACACATAATGCATTTCAGCAAAACTGCTAAACGTTTTTGAAAATGTTTGACAAAACGGCGTATAATCAAACAAATGATTCATTCTCTACTCCGTTATTTTCAAACCAAACAAAAACCGCATTATTATAAATTCCGTACGAATTCTTTCAACATTACTCAGATTTTGATAAGATCCATATATAGTACATACATACCATTATATATTTATTTCTAATTATTTATTTTGTATTGTATTGCAATAATTTATTATTTTAAATGGATTCTTGTCCAATGTACTCGTATTTATACGACAGTACATTGAAGTGCGAAAAAGATGTTGAGAAAACTTTGCTTATTCTCAGGATTTTTAATTACGTTTTTCCGATGACTACATACGAGTACAAACTATTCAAAATAAATCATTCATCCGCTTGGTCGAACGTGATTAATCTCTTAACATGATATATTTTTTTTTGTGATTGCGACGCAGTTCCTTGCTCGAAAAACTTGCAAGAAATGTTCTGGGAAGAAATGCAATTAACATTTTATACGAGTTCACATATGTATATGTATGTACAATATGTACATCTATCACGTCCATATGTATCTGAGTGATTTTTAGATTCGACTACTGGTTGCAGTTTCTTTAGTTTTTTTGTGTTTATATAAAATGTGTTTTCTTCTGAATTTGTTTGTCTCATATCATGTGTTTCATTTCTTCGTGATTTCGAAAACGACTAGCAGATTATGTTGCCATATCTTTTCATATCGTATTCTTAATTCAAAATACGAGGTATTCCTTTCCTCACAAGATATCATACCATCAATGAACTGGTGGAGCTAGAACTATGTAGCTTAGTCAATTTTCCGTTTAGTTCCGTTCAGTCAAAACGATGTTAGGTACTTCTAGCAGAGTTCTGGTGTTTGATTTTTTTTTCTAAATGTATAAACATTTAAATTTTCAATAAAGACCACGTGTTTTTCTTTGTCTGCAGCCGCCGCAAGTATTAATAATTAGAGATTTTTATAACCCTTCTTTGCGTTCTCGCAAAAATTTTTTACATATACTCATGCTAACATCAAATAGTTCCTTCTCTTTATCTTTCCTCTCTTTTTCTACACTGAAATGCTGAATTTTAAAGCGTTGTTTTTTTTACTCATACAATAAATGACTAATATTTTTGTAGTAAGAAAAACAAATGTTTTTTTTACTTGGAGCAATGAAGAAAGCTGCGTTCGAAAGAAATAGAAAGGCCCATATACACGTGATGGCAGAAGCACAGATAATGGCCTGTCACACACGAGAACAATTATGCGTGCACAATTTTTGTTTTCGTCGTCACACACGAGATGAACAAAAGTTGTGGAAAAAATGTGTATGTGTTAGTTTTGTGCACAGTTCATGCAGGTCCGAAAGTGAAAAATTTTAATGCACGAATTACCATGCTCTTCATCTCCCTCGCCATAAAGCGACAGTTTAATGCATGCAGAATTGTTCTCGTGTGTGAAGCTTCAATGAGATGGGACACTCGATGACTCATCCCATAAAAGTCTTGGTTTGGCTTGGATTTTTTTGTGCTCTGTTGAATTCACATACACAACATGTGACAGCTTGCCCTCTTGTTGTTTTTGTTTGTTGTCAATTTCATAACGAATCGTTGAAATTTTGTATTGAGTATGTTGAAAAAAGTTTTGTTCACCTACAATTAGTATAATGCCTGGTTTACACAGTGCGAGCTAGCGTACGAGTCAGCCTTCCGAGTAGCTGCACTGCAGTAACTCGCAACGTTTGGACGTATGTAACTTACGAGTAACTCGTACGTGTGAGTTGGTTAGTAGCTCGCATCCGAGTTACTTCAACATTTTTTGTTTTCACTCGCCTGCTCGCCGGACAGCTGTGCGTGAAACAGCTGTTTTTTTTTTTTTGTACTACGCCGAATCGTTCGAAATGGCTGCGGATAGATGGTCTTCTGACAATAATATTTCATTCATGAAACTCTACAGAGGCCAAGAAAACCTGTGGAATTGCTTCGATAAAAACTATCGAAATAGAGATATGAGAAAAGCATCTTTGAAACATATCGCAAAAGGAATGCACCTAGGTAACACCATTGAGGTAACCAAGAAAATAAAAAATTTACGATCCACCTACAATCAAGAAGTGAATAAAATCGAAAAAGCAAGAAGAGTGGCGCTAGCGCAGACGAGGTGTACAAACCATCCATAAAAAGAAAAGAAAACAACAATCTAAGGGGGTTATTCCTGAACGCCCGGGCCTTTAACTCCCATGAATTCTTCTCAATTATGCTTTGTTCATTTTCGGGTGTTTGCTGGTAAACAACAACAACAATGGAAAATAACAAAGCAAAATCGAGAAGAATTCATGGGAGTTAAAGGCCCGGGCGTTCAGGAATAACCCCCTAAATCCTTTTTTTTCGCTCTTTTTTTTTTATATTGGCTATGGTTATAGATATTTTCCAATTCCTATTGGAAAACAAAACAACATAATATTGTTGTCATAGAGCGTATCACCGTTTTTTTTATTAAAACAAGTTCACTCGACATCGCTGCCTAGGAATTTGACAAGCCTAGTAGCTGTCTACTGGCCAAGGCAGCAGCTTGCACTGTGTAAACGAGCCATAAGGTGCCGAGGAGGTAGTAGACACCCCATTATGATGTAGCCGAGTAGATGCGAACGACACTAGTTTCAACGTATGGTTTTTTGAATTACAACTAATTTTGGACGATTTTGCGATTGTATCAGGGTAGGGAAATGCATTTGCTAAATTGGTATTGAATTGTGTAACAAAACTTATTTTTGGGTGCAAAAAGTACTAAAATTATAAATTACAAACAGTAAAGTTTTCTAAAAAAACTAGTAAAGTTTTCATAGAATTATACAATTTATTCAGCAGAATACTACAGGGTTGCAAATATGTGTAGGCACAGAATATTTAAAAAAGGAAAAATCTTATCGCACCTAATTATTTTTGTCGTAAATATAAAGGTACTGTAAAGTTAATGGTCGTACTTCGGTATTTTTTAAACCAAAAAGTACTGAAAAAATTTATAAAATATCCACACATTTTCCCAACACTGTATCATTGTATCAAGAAAATTCCTATGGAGTAGAGAGAGCGTCCCATCTCATTATCTCTGATAGAGAGCGTGCGAAGACGGTTCCGTAGAAAAGTACTATGTACTTCGTTGCGTTTTGTCTACGAAGAAACTAACTTTCTTTATTTATTTTGTTCGGTAATTAATACACAGCAGGGGCAGAGAGAAGGCAAGAGAAATGACATATACTGGTGGAGGGGTAAAAATAAAAGGGGAAGGCGAAAAGGGAAAATAGAAAAGAGAAATATCGGTTGAGCAAGAGTAGAAAAAAAGTCAATGAACCTTGTACGCATTTCAGTTGTGTAGTTGTTCTCGCTATTGCTGTTGTTGATGCTGCCGCTGCTTCTGCCCCTGTTGAAGCTGGCCTTTCTGTAGCTTATGTTGTTGTGTTGTGTTGTTGGCAGTTTTCATACTTTGTCTTTATACAAAGTCCTCTCTGTTGCTGGTGGCGTGTTGTTGTTATTGTACGATACCTTATGTATTTTTATAGCTGTATATAATTTATTCGGCAGCTGTTCGTTGGCGAGTTATCGCCAGACGGCGGTGTTTCCTTTTTGCTTCATACCGCGAAGTGTTTATGGAGCACGCCGTTAGCGTTAGTGTGCACGTACTGTTGTTGTGGTTGTTGTTGTTGTTGTTGTCAATCATGCAATAGCATAAAATTCTAAAATGTGAAAATCAGGCTTTGTTTTTATTTGGTTTGCTTTTGTTTTTATTTATCATTTCTACGTGTTGTGGCTAGTATTTATTTCCAAATACCGAAATCAGAGTGACAACAACATGAATAAAGTTAATAATAATAATAATTATACGGGACACCCGCCCCCTTAAAAGCTAGGACGTCGTGTAGGTTGGTTGGTTGGGTTGAGACCAGAAAAAGATCACATGATCACATGATCAATATGATATAGTAGAGGTTACTTCAACCGTCGAGCTTTCACCATCTCGTTTCCGCGTTAAAAGAGTATAGAATATTGTCCTGTTCCTGCCATTCCTTCCTTTGGCTCGCTGACGGCCATCCACAACATTTCAAGGGTGAAGCTTCAATTAGTCTAGACTCTAGACGTAACGTGGCGGACCGTCACGTTGTGATTTGAATAATCGTTGACAGTGGCCGCCACAAGATAGGTCTCTCTTGCCGTTACGTTCTGTCTTAACATGTATTGTGTTCATCTTTTTATTCAGTGCATTGCGTGCGCCCGTTACTTTTTTCGATATTACACACTGTAAATAATTTGAATTCATGTTGATGTCAGTTGACGCTCGTCGCCGCTCACATTTCGCACGTGTCCGTAACGGAGAATTTTTATATAACATATTTTTTTTGACACTATTTTTGGCGACTCGCAAACATTCTAACGTGAAGAAACACGTTGTAGTAACATTTGAATTCTGAATTTCTTGTGCGATGCGGCAGTGATAGACTTCGAGTATACAGATCAGTGGAAGTAAAGTTTTATTTTGGCTTAAAAGTTTATTTTTAATTTGATTTATACATATGTAAATTTTTGTGTGAATTATTATATGATTTAATATTATATAATTTGTATTTTAGTCGCACTGTTGGCCAATACATTTCCAAAATTTTCCCAAACTTTGTATGGCAATTAGTTTTATTGACCTTTACAATTTTTACCATTACAAAAGATTGTGGACACGAGGTTGCCCGGCCCTCATGTTTTCTTCACTCGTTTTTTTTTACTGAAGACGTAGGTATTTGTTGCTGTTCTTTGAAGATTTTCTTTTGTTCAGATATTTTTATCTCGGTTTTTTTGTTGTTGTTGTTGCTCTTGCTGCTTGCCACTCTGACGCGTGAATAGAGCACATCGATGGCACTTTTCAGGTTGACATTCACCGATGCCAATCATTCGCTGGAAAGTCGTTCGTGTGCGCGGTTTACCGCCGACGATTAACAAACTCACCGTGTGAAACGAACGAACGAACGAGAGAACAAGCGATCGATCATTCAACAGCGTTGAAAACAGCCACAATTTCAGTGAAAAATAAAAAGTCGAAATTAAAAGTTATTTCCTATCGACCAATATACTATACATACATATGTACATAATCGTATATTTATAAAAGAAATAATTAAAAAAGTGTGCATAACTGCGCCCACAGTGTTCGTTGCTGCTCGTAAAACTTGTTGAGCTACTCGTTCGTTGTTGACGCATTGTTTTTATTTGCATTGCTGTTATTATTGTTGTTGATTGCGTTGTTCCTGGCGACGTGGTGTATGCGCGTGGTGTCTCTCGCGTGATTCAGTTTTTTTTTCTTCCTTTTTTTTGCACAACTCATAAAGTGTTGCTGTTAATGTTGTTGTTAGAACAACACAAGCAACAACAACGAAAAAAAAAAGGATTGACGAAATGTGGCGGCGATCACAAACTAAACGAGCCCACCTAACAGCAACCATAGCGGCAACACCAACAACAACGACCACAGCAGGGGCCAGAGTATTGAATTTAAAAATGACAATGGCATCAATGGTGTCAACACCGGCCAAGACGGCGGCAACAACACTTCCAATTGCTGATTATGCTACTCATTATACAACAAATTTTTGGTCGCCGCATATGGGCGCAAACACAGCCGGTCTCCCCCAGGTCCCGAGGCCAACTGTGGCCATGACATCAAAATCAACAATTCGAACAAAAACAACAACTACAGCTGCAATTCAATGACTTTGTGTTACAACAAACCGACCATCATCGTTTACGCATTCCTTGACCAATAACGACTTGTTGCCTTTGCCGCTGCTGCTATCATTCATCACCAAATCATCATCAGAGTTGTCAGCAGCAAAAGAGACGGAAAAGGTTGGTAGCAGAGCAGCCGCTATTGTACCTGTCGCTAGTTGCAGACATTTTACGCCCAACGACTCTTTCACAGATAAGTTTTTGCGCTTGCAGACATGCCGCCTGTTAAATAACGACGTTGACGACTATGACAATAACAGCAGTCAAAATTTGAGTGTCTGTAGTGATGTTTGCAAGTTGTACTAAGCTGTAATGGAGCCATTCCAAGCTTCCGTTTCCTCTACTTTGCCATCGTCGTCGTCGTTGTCCTCGTTTACCATTTCTCTCCCGCTCGCTAGTACTAGAAACATCGCATCGTATCCCCTCGATCTTAAACGCCCCCGTAGAAGTCGAGCTCAATCGTTTGAGCATCTAGTAAGTAAGTCGTCGCCATCGCCATCGCAAGAAGATACGATCAACAGAATCGTGGTGCAAAAAGACTCGGGAGGGCTCGTTCATAGCGGCAGTGCTGCCGAAGACCATTTTGTAGGTTCATTGCCACCGCCTAAAAAGAAGTGGATTCGCCATTACCTAAAGGGTATATTAACATCTTATTTTTATAAAAATAAATTCTCAGAAATTATCTGAATTCATTTGAAAACCTCTAAATTGTTTTCAAAGAACTTCTTTCTACGATAACTTTTCGAAATTTAATTATTTTTTCTTTGACTTTCTTAAAAGAGTTTTCCGCGATTCTGCGGTTAGTTAGAGCTGGATTCATTAAGATCTCTCTCTTTTAGATTTTTATAATCAGTCTAGAGTTCTAACTGAGCTTTAACAAATCCGTTCTAAGGTCACGAGAGGAAGAAAATATAATACTTATTGTAACATTAACGGCCTATTCTGGTTGTTAACTTAACAACGATTTATTAAGGAGTTCTTGTTGACGTTAAGTTTAATTAATTTTGGAATTCCGAAAATACTCGTACATTAACAACTAACAACGAGTATAAATTCACCACCAATGGTGAAATATCTAAATGTTCAATAATTCCAGTGATTTGACTAAGTGCAACTAAATGGAAATTTATTCAGAAAACTCAATCAAATCATTCAATTACTCAGTAATTGATAAATCATCAATCAGTCTCGATAATGCCGGATTTGTTTCAATGCTTTTCATTTGTGAGATAAATTTTTTTTTTACACTCTAAAGAAGTCAACAGTTGAAATAAATCTGAATATTTTATGAATAAAATAAGTTGATCTTAATGGCAGCAGTTTATCAAATAATTTCACCCGACCTGACCTCTGACATGGCTTTTGATAGCCATAACAAATTTTGTGGGGAAAGGTTAATTCGTGATATAGCATAATCTTCAGAGCAGGATAAAAATATTAGTGTTGGGAACTATCGAGTGATTTGAACTATCGATAGTTAGTTACTGAATGATTTTAACTATCGAATGATTTTTTCACTCATTCATGCATTCATTTGATCTATTATTTCTAAAAACTATCGAGCGATTCACTAGTTAAATAATTTTCGAATTAGGGGTAGGTAAGGGTGAAAAATTTTACTCTGGTAAGTTAAATAGCTAAAATTTGTTTCTAGCTGTGCCAATTCGTCGAAAAAATTTAATTTCAATTTAAAAAAAAAATTAATAAACAAATCATGCACAGCAGTTTAAAAGATTAAATAGACTGATATGTAAAAAACAGGTCAACAGTTTGCAGCTCCTGGGTTTAATTAAAGTACAATATAGCTACTAGAGCTATTAAAATTATTATTTAATTGGTTATACGTATATTCCTTTTTGTCAACAAGAATTAACTTCGATTTTTACTTTCAACGTTGTTAGATAAATTAATGGTTGTCAAAATTTTAACCAGCCCCAAAGGCTACATAAAATTTTGACGCATGGGGAATTTACCTCAATAGCATAAAATTTTTCGTTTCGGCTGTAAAAGTTTTCTATATCGAGTAAAAAGTCATCAATTGGTACATGGCCTTACTCGTTGAATAATTTCTGAATTTCTGACTTAAAACTATCGAATAATATAATGGTGGAATTATTCGATAGTTTTTAGTAATAAACTATCGAATAAATGAATAATTTTCAACTATCGAATAACTCGATGGTTTTTATTCGATAGTTCCTAACTCTAAAAAATACGCAAATGGCAAATCTGATGCAACCTTAAATTATGGGCGGGTTTTAGCTGTCAAAAAATATGCCCCCCATTGATTTGTACGATATTTACATACTTGCATTTTTCTGGAACAAACTTTGAACAACATCGTCTAAAGTTTACACTCTAAACCTTATAGTTGATTTAGATGACTCTTATCTCAAGAAGCTTTTCTGAAAAAATAATATAAATACGACAGTTTTGAACTGTCAAACAACTCTCCAATTAACAAATAGACGCGAAACTTTACGTCATTTTAATGCCAATGATTTCATTCATCAATTCAAGACCTCTAAACTTCACTTTTTCATTATTTTTATACCCTACACCTGAAGGGATGAGGGTATATTCACTTCGTTCTTCCGTTTGTAACGCATTAAAGGAGGCGTGGCAGGTATACAACATTGACCTCAGTGCCACCATTGGCTATATATTCTGGCTCAGAATCACCTCCTGAGTTCCTTTAGCCCTGTCCGTCCGTCTGTGGAAATCACGATTACAGGAGAACGAATAGAGTTATTGTCATGAAATTTGATTCGAATATTCTTTGTTATCCTAGGCTGTTTTGTATTGAAAATGGGGAAAATCGGACCAGTGTCACGCCTACTTTTTATAGCAAATATGCATTCATCCGTGCTTATAGCTCAATTTCTCAGCTTGCAGAGAGAATTTTAATCTAAAATGTTATTTCCGAGTCCACCATCGTAGACTAAAATATACTAAAAAATGGGCGTGGTTCGCCCACTGGTACACTATACCATATAATGATGTGTTTCTTGAAAAAACCGGTCTATAAACGAGTTAATAGATTCAAATTTACTACCTGTAAATGAAATGGAAGTATGTGTCACCCGCCCCCTCTTTTCCATCACTTCGACAGATGCCGGTGTAGGGTATATAAGTTTCGGTCAGGCCGAAGTTAACGCTCTTACTTATTTTATAATTTCTATAATTATTTTCTACAAATTTCATTGATAGACATTACGTTTTTGAGACTTTTGTGTTGTTTGTTGCTCTTGCATTTTAGACTCTCTCTCACTCTCTCCGCATTTTTCGATTTCGCTATCTATCCTTCTCCATTATTGATTGTGTAACGCATTAATTAATTTACGCATTGTCTACTCTTCATCTCACGAAAATTGTATTTTCCTTATTTTTCACTCAACATTGATTGCTTTTATTTGTATTCTTTGTTGTTTTTTTTTTTTTCAGAGGATCAATTTTCCTCAAATGTTGTTATCACCAATAAAAAATTCACCACCTCGCCCAAAGCCACCTCTTCCAAAACCACCACCAATTCCACCACCTCCAGCTCAGACTCATTGATGTTGACCAGAATAAAGTCCAGCGAGCAATCACCGCAATTGCAACAACTTCAACAACAACAACAACACCACCAAATAACCACATTTGCCACCACAGTAACACAAAAGCCACCTCAATCACTCCAACCACCGCAATCGCAACAACCACAACAACAACAACTGCAATACAGCAACAACAAAAATAAATCTGCTGCCGACTTTACTCTGGCAGCTGGCAAGAGTGTTGTTGTCTCAGCTGCTGCCAGCAAACAAATGTTGCTCAATGGCGGCGTGCGTGTTGCCGCACCGGCAGCATCAATTGGCATCATTGTCAAAAGCAGCAGCAGCAGCGCTTCAGCAGCCATTCCCCCCAAAACCATTGCCACAACGCCGAACCAACTGTTGCAGCAACCGCAGCAACAGCTATCACACACATCACCAGTACTGTCAGCATCCTCCTCCTTCTCCTCCTCCTCCTTCTCCTCCTCCCATCCAATTTACACGGCGCCTAACAGTAGCGCCCCCCATGCGTTAAACTTGCACCGCCACAAGAAGTGCAACCCTCTCACCCCGCCGCCAATGCCGAGTAAAAAATTCGTCGAGACGAATACACGTATTCGCAGCTTCTCACTTTCCTCAAATAAATTTACAGTCGGAACAGCAGCAGCAGCTAACAGTACTAACAGTACAACTGGGTCGCCCAACCAGCAGCAGCATTTGTTGTTGCAACAGGCTTCCGAAGATTCGCATATGAGTTACGTGTCCGGAGGCGGCAGTAGTGGTGCATCGCCGCCGCGCCACCACCATCACCATCACCATCAACTCAACGGCGCTGGCAGCCATTATATTCAGATGATGTCGTCGGCGGCCTCAGGGTCATCACAAGCGGGACCAGCGGCGCCACTGATTGGCGGCAGTGGACGAAGGCGCACCATCAGCTCCAATAGCAATGGGTAAGAATACGGTGGGGCACCACCTCTCACCATCATACATCCATCGTTTATAGTCGTTTGTTTGATTGTCGTTTTTGCCTTCTTCCAAACTTTATTTTTGGCTGCTCTGACGACGCCAGGGCTGGCACCCGCGAAGTACACAACAAATTAGAGAAGAATCGCCGCGCCCACCTCAAGGAATGTTACGAGCAACTAAAGAATCAATTGCAACTGCGTGATGAAGATCGCAAAAAGACCTCCAATTTGGCCATACTCGGTGAAGCGTACAAGCATGTGATTGTAAGGCGGCCTTACAGCAATCTATTTTGTATTCCTTTAATCAATCGACACATTTTTGCAGGCTCTGAAACGCAAAGATCAAGAGCTGGAGGCACAAGTGGAGCAGCTGGCCAAAGAAAAGATTAATGCGCAGAAGAAGATCGTCAGTTTGAAGCGTGAACTTGGTCCAAAATTTGAACAGTACTTCGCCAGCATCATCCCGGATGATTTGTCGTCCGGCAGCATTCCAGTTGAGCGCGGTAGGAGAGTTTTTTTTGAACTTTGATCTTTCGAAATGGAATAACTGTTAAAAATAACGTTTACTTCTTTGCTTTAGAAAATCTCAACGACTCCAGTTCTCTCTGCTCGTCCGGGCGAGGCAGCCTGTTGTATAGCTCCTCAAGTTCTCTCTCCAGCGGCGGCAGCAGCAACAGTAATACTGTTTCCTCACCGATCGGCGCCGGGGTAAGATATATAAGCATTTTCCAACCAATTTAAGCACATTTCTTTACTCACGCATGCACGCACTCCTTTTAGTTGCCAACGGCTCTGCCTGCTGCATTATCACCTGTGATAACTCAGAAAATAACAAATTCATACAGCGCCTCCTCCTGCGTCATTACAACAACAACTCCAACGACGGCGACGGCGTCAGCGACCGCATCTCCCATTTCTCCTACTGTGTTGCTGCAGCAGATCAAATCGGAGACGCACTCCGCGGAGAGCTCCCCCGCTCTTGGCGTTCAAGGCAGTAACAGTTCGCAAGGCCAGTTAAGTCCAGTTAGTAGTCCAACAACAAGCCTTAGTGGCGTAGTTAACATGCCACTCTCGCTGACGGCCAAGAATATTTCGGCCACTTCGCTGACACGCGGCTCGCCCACCCCTTTGACACCGTCCCCGTCGCCGTCCTCCTCCAGTGGCGTTTCATCGTCGTCGTCGATAATGTCGTCATCGCCACCGTCCGTGAACGGTGTCATCAGTGGCCGCAATGTGACGGTGAACATTCCGAATGGCTTAAAATTCCAAACGACGACAGCCGGCCACACTCAGCAGCACTCGGGAACACACAACACTGGAGCAGCAGCGACCATTAGAGGACCACAAGCAGCGGCGGCTGCGGCGTCAGGTGGACCAGCAGCGGCAATGTCCAGTAATAATAATAACGGTAATAGACAAAATTCCTAATACAATAGAATTAGAGCAAGATATACATAGTATGTATCATTTATAGAAATGAAAGGCGGCCAGAAATTCAACAACATTCTTCATATAAGCATTTGTTCCGCCTAAATCTCGCTCTCTCTCTCTCTCTCTCTCTCTCTCTCTCTTTCTTTCTCTCATTCTTTTCTCCCAAACATCATGATTTTCCTTGAAATCATCAGTCTTTTATTTATACAAAAAAGACTCTTAAACTAAATTAATAATGAAGACTTCGTTCGCTTCGCTCTCCCCCTCGTAGCTACAATGCTACAAGCATTTCGGGGCTGCCACCTCGTCTGAATGATGACATTATTCTGCCACCAAAGAATTGACAACGACCGCGACAACAATGGATTGATTTGATTGGAGGCATGGACTGAGCGCTTGCGTGATGCGAGATTAAGCAAGATAGAGAACATTGTAAAAACAATGTAACGACATAAATAAAATAGAGACCGAAAAAAATTTCGGCGGTACACCACTTCTACTGATTATGTACATACATATATCTATCTACAAACTCGTACATATTATCCATTAGAATTGTACAACACTACAATGTTAAAATGTACATATTTCTACTATACCATACGTCCACCACCACAGCTACTCGCACTACCACTCTTACAATCACCACAAGAAGAAAGCAAGCAAGAAAGTGTAGGAAAGACTTCTTCCCATTCTTTCATCCAAATCAATTCCTATTCTAATCTCCCACGCACCACCTCAACCACCTCAACATCATCCGGCAACGCCAGCCACATCATCAAGACCCACCACTACATGCTCAATTTCAACAACAACTGCCTTTCGTTCTATGTATATCCGCAGCAACAGCCGGCGCTGCAACAACCGCTGCCACCGCTAAACTCAACGCCAGCACTACCGCCGCGAGCGTCAACACACCACCGCACGCCATCGGCGGCCGAAGTAATTCGCAGCCGCGCAAAACTAGTTTCTCTTTCGAAGCCAACAACAGAAAAATCAGCGGCGATGAGAGCTTTAAAAGCGCTTTGCAAGACGGTGAACAACCTGCCAAATTATTGAAAGTATTTGACAACAGCAGCAACAACAACAACAACAACAGCAGCTTTGTGGCAATGTCCCCATTAACAACACCTAACAGCTCTCCAAGTCACGATGCGATACAGCCGCCTTCCGCCATCTCAAAAAAACTCACCGCCGTCGGCGCCAACAGCTCCAGGATCGCCAACAATTGCAGCGATAGTAGTTTGGTTTTATGTCCAACACCAACATCAACATCAACAACAACAACAACAACGGCAAATCAAGTTCTGGCATCGCAACAGCTACAAATAACTAAAGTCATAATAAAAAAAGGTGGTAGTGGCAGCGGCGGTGGCGGCTTCATGTCTCATGCAGCCCAATTGCGACGTCCGTCCGGCTCTGTCGCTGAAACGAATATCCTGCCTAACCATGTGGCACACCTGTACGGCGCTGAAACAGCGGCCGGCAATGATGCTGCAGCTACATTCTTTCAGACTAACGGCAAGCTAACATTGCTAAACGGTGGCGGCGATGGCAGCGGTTGTAGTAATGGAACCTTTCTTTTTAAAGGTAGCTAAACCTGCTTCTTCTTATCTACTTTAAACGTTTAATTATAATTCCGCTTCTTATAAATTTTCCGTATAGCTACGACCGATCATCAACACCATTCTACACTCTCACTACTGAACGATGTGAGCAATGTGGTGCGACTAACGCCAACGCCAGCCCCAACGGTAACGGCAGCATCGCTACATTTTAGCAGTTTGGCTCCTCTGGTGGCTGCCAGTGCCGAAACAACCGTGCCAACAGCGGCACCAACGCCGCTTAGTTATTTCGGCAACAGTGGCGGCAACTTTGCACAACTGCTGGCCGCGGCTGCAACAGCGGCTGCGGGAAATGTGGCGGCGCCTCGTGCGACTGTCGAACGTCGTCGTAACAGCAAAGTGAGCACCTAATTCCGGAAAGAAAAAAAAACGAAAGGACGGACTTCTTTATCAGCAGATACAAAAGTACCAATAATTAACACTGAGTACCTCGAAACAATGTTGAGTCCATGGTTGTAAAGGATAGTTGCTATTGCTGCGGAAAGCGAAAGCGAAAACGGAAACGAATACGAATGCCACCCAATAGAAATAGACATAGAGATAACAACAGCCTCCAAAAACACCAAGACCAACTAGGAACTGTCCCACCTAAACGCTCTCAAGACTTAATAATACTGACTTCTCCAACAGCGTTCGTTCTCTAACTATGTTATAAACGCCAACATACGACGTCATAAACATAAATCATTTTAATTTTTATATTATCTTGTGATTTCGTTCGTGATGCAGCGGTTTTTGCAAGATATTGCGCGAAATCGAAGCCAAATTTATTATTGAATATGTACTGTATGGCCGCTGACGTTGTCAGCTGATCGCAGATTTTCAAGCTACCAATGACGCAATGCCAAACGTAAAACAAAACTACTTTAACAACTTTTATAGATTCGATTTTTATGGTGAAAAGGTCGAACAAATCAAAATTATATTTCACCATTAAAAATGCAATTTCTGAAAGCGTCATCGGCAACTACATAATAATATATTAATTGTATATTATCAAAAACTAGAAGAAAATTACCAACAGATCCGCCCATTAAAGTTTCAACGACACTTGTAATGACCGGAGAGCCATTAAAAAAATTGCATTGGTCAACGTTTAAGGGTTATTGCCATTATCATCATCATCATTCTATTCTACGAATGTGTGCATCGTTTTTATAATTATATCGATCGCTCTAATCACAATCAATCAGCTTGGTCACGATCATCATTTACATACAATGTACGTACATTCGTATGTGTGTACGTCATCAAAGGCATCGCATCGGTGACGACTTACTTGAAACGCTGTTGTAACAGAAACCACCAATGGTAACGCTTTATCAAATTTTATAACACAAAAATAACAAGAAAAAAAACCAAACCGCAACAACAACAACAACTCAAAATATTAAATACATATTAATAGACTAAAAAAAAAAGAACTAGCTAATAGTAATAACATACTAAATACAACAAAATACAAATATATAATGCAAAAACAAATGTGTGTAACAGTATCTATTAAAGAAAAAATAAAAACGTTTTTAAAAAAATGGTTTTAAAACAAGTGAATGTAAAGAAAATACCGTAAAAAATGACAAAATTATTGTCAAAAGAAAGTAAGAGGAAAAAACACGAAAATATCACAAGACGTTTTCAGAAGGCAGGAAAAAGGATGAAACGAGGGAAGGAAGGAAGGAAGGAAGAAATATCATAATTGCAATTACATAAATGAAATTTACACTTTTTTCTTTCACTCAAAACAATAGACTATATACCGAATACTAAATATATTAAATTAATGCATGTGAATTATTGTGTTTGATCGATGGACCGCTACGTTTTGAATTTAACAGAAGATAACAATTGAAAACTTTTGCAAATCTGTACTGTCTGCCAAATATTTACCATCAATTTGTTATTCGTGTTCTTTTCATTTAGAAATATTTCTAAGATGTTTGCTCAAATCAAGCAATCAGAACTTTTGCACTTTCCAGTATTAGACTTTTAATCCTTTTCGGGAGAATTTACGGATGCACATGTATTGCATTATATGCATGTGTTAAAATTTGTTTTTTTTCTTACACTCTAAACATAAAATGTAATTGCAATTAGTGAAAGGAGCCGGAAAAGCAAAATTCTTAATATACGCAAAATCAAAGAGGAAATGTTTATGTGAGAGAGTAACAAAATGGTGTTTTTGTTGTTTAGTATTTTTGGAAACTATTTCTTAAGTTTTATTGAAACTAGAGTAAAATAAAAAGGGGAAAACGAAAATGTAAAAAATTGTAAATAAATAATTCTGATTAATGAAAAAATACAAAAGATGCAAGAACAAAATCAGCAGAAACCTTGAGAGGAGGACGTTTTTATAAAGCAAAAATTTTCAGGTGTATGGAAAAATTGCAAAAGCAACAACAAACCGACAAAAAGAAATCCATAAAGATTGAAGAAAATTTTTGGAAGAAAATAAGTCAAATAAATCTATTTTTAGTTTTTAAAGTTTTTAAAAATGCACTTGTATATTATACGATAAATATACATACATACATACATATATGTATTTATATAGTATACATATGTACATACATATGTGTATAGCCCTACAGAATTTGTTGCTGTAAATTTTAGTTTATTATTATGTCTTAAACTTACAAGAGAAAAGAATAAAAAAAGGAAACTAACTGGAAAAACTCATTCTAAGCAAAATTTTCGCAAACAAACTCGAAAAAAAACACCCTTGACGTATTAAATGCAAAGCATACAATAATTATAATTGCGCAATATTATTATTGCTCTTAATTTTAATTAAAATCTCCTTCATGATCTTCACAATTTGTTCATTTGATATTTTATGTTAGTATATGTTACTTGTAGCTGTTTTTTTTTTTTGTTTTTTAAACAAATTATGTGTACCTTGACTGTTCCACCTGGTGGCTTTCTCCGGACAAATTATAGCAACAATCTCTTCACCGCCTAAACTTTCTAACGCTGAACTAAGAGCATTATGCTCTCATTCATTCATTAATTTAATTTATAAAAACTTTTCACTCATTAAGAGTTAAAGAATGCATTGCCTATTTTTAATTATAGTTTATTATTAACGTTAATGGTTAAAATTTCTTGTTTTACTCAATTAGAAAGTTTAAATCAATTTCTTTTTTTAGGTTTTTGTTATGAAATTTTTTGAACGCAACAAACCGACACAAAATAATACTTTAATCCACTGAATGTTTGTTGTTCGCTTAACATTAAAATCGATGATTGTATTGTGTCTCTTGTTCTGGCATCAATCATAATCCCACAAATAACCGGAATAATTTACAAAAACAAAAAACAAATATCACGAAATAAAAATAACAAATGTTAGCTCTAAAATTAATAAATTGTAATTAATTTTAATTAAACATTATCAATAAAATATAACCAAAAAAACAAAACAAAAAACAAAACAAAAAAATAAAAAGCTATATATTATATAAATGTGTAAAAGAAAAGAAATAAAAGCATAAAAGATTATACATTTTTTGCTGTTTTATTTATAGCTGATTGCTGTGTTAGCTAGGCAAAACGGGTGGTCATATCTGGCCACCAATGAAGGGTCTCGAAAGAAAGTAATTTATGACGACCGCTACTACTATTCTTATTATTTATATATTGTATACACATATTTAAGTTTCCGCAGATTACTCTGTAAGCTGCTTATATCGAACTAAACCGTTTGACGACTTGAGAAGTCTTAGGCTGCTCGAACACTGCACCAGAATTCGTGCGAATTTTGACGAAAATCTTTGTACACAAATTCTGACCGAACAAATATTGCTTCAATGTGCGCACTTACATACATATAATTACATGCAATACGATCGTTTGCATGTTTTCGTCAGATTTCGTACGAACAGAATTCCCACAAATTCTGATGCAGTGTGCGAGCAGCCTTATATGAAGGCCATTAAGTGCAAATTTTTTCTTGCAATTAAAATCAACATTTTACTTTTTCCAATCTATGTTTATTCGTTGCATTGTCACATACATATGCATCTTCTATTCATTTCACATTTAAAAATGTATGCAAATAATTACAATGGAATCACAATAATACCAAATCTTAAATACTGAATACAAGTGGATTTTGGTAAATGGTGTTTATTTTCAAAATCTTCTCATCTAAAAAAACAACATATGTTTAAGCTTATGCGTGGCGTACAAAGTAAGTAAAAATCTCCAGACACGTTCGGAGCAGGAGTACAAATTGTCTAATTTCTGGCAGAAAATGTATCTAATAGCTGTGTAATTCAACTGCGGAGATGAGGGCAAAAATTCCTTAAATTTTGAAGGTGTGGCGGCGTTTCGTATGAATTGTATTGAGGACTTCTTGTTATGTTTAGTTTTAGAAAATTTGAAATAAGTACATATCATACAATACATTTAAGCGTCAGGTTTATTGAGTTTTTGATACATGAAACAAGAACGATTATGCATTTGCATTTTAGAGCTGACGAAATCAAATCCAATTAACTGCAACAACTAGCCGGAGTAGGATCCAAGCCAGAACGCTTTGTTATGTTGAGACGGATGAATTCTTCGGCTGTAGTTGGATGAATTCCGACGGTATTCAACAAAATTTTCATAGTAAGTCCAGCTCTAAAATTAAAAAAAAAAACAACATTTAAGTATCCATAGATTCCACGTCGATTTTCCACCACCACATACTTCATAGCGACCGCAAATCCTTGTATAACTTCGCCAGCAACTGGGCCGATGTAATGCAATCCTAATACTTTCTGGTCACCATTGCGCTCGGATATTGCCTTCAGATAACAGTATCGGACGCTCTTTTGCGGAATGAAAAACTCTGTGGGCTTGTAGAACCCATGAAACACCTCCACATTATCTGCGCCAAGCTTCTGCAGAGCAGCCTCTTCACTCAACCCGACACAAGCATATTCTAGCGGAGAGAACACCGTAGTGGCTACATCAATGTAATCCATGAGCTGCGTAGAGCCGCCGAATAAGCGCCGAGCCAGCAGGCGACCGGCCTGAATGGCCACTGGTGTTAATTCAGGCCTGCTGTGAACAATATCGCCCACCGCGTAGACATTTGCAATAGTTGTCTGTTCTGCTTCGTTGACAGCAATCTTGTCCGCTTTGGCTTCAATGCCGGCGGCGCCCAGATTCAAGTCATTAACCAAGCCTTTGCGGCCGATGGCCCAAAGGACAGTATCAAAGACATCGCTGCCCGTTTGCTTGGTTTCCGTGTTAATATAATTAACCCGCAAACCGCCTTCCGCTGTTTTTTCCACGGACGTTGGAATTGTTGTGTGCAGGAATGGTATGCCACGTTCAACCATAGCATCGGCAACGACATTCGCCATCTGTTGGTCGAAGCCACGCAGCACAATTGAACGCACCATAACGGTAGCATTATAACCAAGACCCTTAAGGAAACCGGCGCATTCAAGACCAATATCTATCAACGGTAACAACAAAAATATGAATAATATTCACATTAGTATTCGTTGGACAATTTCAATCTGGCTATATTCAGCTTACATCCGGCGCCCACCACCAGAGTCTTTCCAGGCTCTTTATCTAAACTGAAAATGTCATCACTTGTGATACCCAATTCAGAGCCTGGAATATCGGGGTAGCGTGGACGACCTCCAACAGCGATCACAATAAACTTCGTGCTGAGTGCGCGTTCGGTGCCGTTTTTAAGCTTCGTTACAACGGTATGTTGATCCTTAAAGTAGCCCAAACCATTTATATACTCCACCTTCCTGTTGTTACGAAAGAATTGTATTGTTGAGATTAAATATTTTACGCTGTGAGCAATTCTACAAACTTGTCTCTTAAATCTACACGCGTCACCCAGTTAACAGATTTGATATGGTTCTGGACAGATTGCACCAACTGTTTCCAATCGGGCTTGACTTTTTCCTTGTCGGGAATTTGCCAGCCGTAAGCAGCAGCTTCCTACACAATGCACAAAGAATTGCAAATATGTACAGATACTATATGTAATAAATATATCCCTTTTGGCTTTTTGGTACATACATGAATGGACTCGCCAAGAAGAGCTGCTTGATGCATGAGCTTTTTGGGAATGCAGCCGACATTGACACAAGTACCACCAATGCCCCATTTAGAGCCCAGAGGCGATGGTGTCACAAAATCTAAGCAGGCCACTTTAGCGCCATACGTAACGGCCTCTTTAGCGCAAGCAAGACCGCCCGAACCGCCACCAATGACAACTAAGTCATAATCATATTCAGCTGAAAAAACACCAAAAAGTAATTAAGGAAAATCAAATAATATTAAAATTGAATTGAATTGAAATAATATAAATCTGCAGCACCAGAAACAACAATAACGTAATGGCGTTGTTTTAGTAATTTTCAAATATGTACACTTTTCCAAGCAGTTATCTTATGAGTCATCAGTAATTTTCCCAACTCTTTTAACGCAACAACAAACTATTTTGAAATTATAATTTTAATCGAGGAATGACTAAGCACTCATCAATTCTGTCGGTAATGATGATTTTCCAATTTTTTTTAGGAAAAATAATCGTCACTTAAGTATTCGGAGCCAAATCATTTCATACGAAAATAAAGAGGAAATATAATATCAGGCTTTCTTGCGCAATATTTTGTAATATACAGTCTCACCGAACAACCGTTGCTTTCTAAATCGTATATCTATATAGTCAGATTTATAGATCGATGTGTGTTGATTTTGCTCATTGCTTGACTGTGACGAAGGAAGGAATTCTAGCAACCGCATGACCGAACAATGCATAATAGAACAATGATTAAAGAACGGTCGACAACTTGGTAATAAAATGACGAACATTTACTACATAAACTCGCGGGTGGATTGATGTAGACTATGCACTATTAAAAGGAAGGCATACGACAAGGGAAAGTCGTGGTCTGCAACGTAAAAAAACCATACTTAGACTTAGTTACAAACACGTCGTCTACATGAAACATAGAAAGCAAGTATTTCTGATTACATCAGCGTAATCAATGATTAATTATAATTATATGTACTATATGTACATGCGCGAAACAGCAAGACCGTTAGAGATATTGGCAACTTCAGTACTTGTGTAGACTAGGTCTTTTTACTAAATAATACCCACACATTGATTGAAATAAACCAACGAGATAAAAATGGGATGATAAAAAGAACATGTTAATTGAACATTTCTAAATTTATTGGTCGATAAAAGATAAGACCAAGCACTTGACAACAAGCCACCATTTCTGGTCATTTTCAGGACGAACAAAAACATAATATAGAATTTATTGCTTTCTAAATCGTATGGATATGAAAATACAGGTATGTCTATTTCTTTTTAGTTAAGAGATTATTATTATGGACTCTACACCGATATGAAATTTGCATTTCGAAAATGTATATTATTTGGGTAAAGTGAAGGGAAAGGCCGCCGTGATTTTGCGGTGTAGCAGTATGGCCAACACCCAAAGAAACCATTGTGATAGCACGAAGACTTGTGACAAAAATAGAGCAGCTCATAATTATTGGGAGTTTGCCCTCAAATAATCCACTAATCTGGCTCTTTGGCCGGTTATCCGGGTCTTCAATTCTTTGAAAGATTCAAATCCAAACATACACAGTGCAGTTCATTATGCTTCAATTGTGGCTTTTTCCGTTTAATTCTATTCTACGCAATTGAAGGGAATTATTAATTCATTCAATTATTAATTCAATTATTAAATTCAATTATTAGTTCAATCATTTAATTATTAATTCATTATTAATTCAGGAAATCTATTGATACGAATAAAGGTATTATTTTTAATTACATTCGCGGCTCGACTGCATTTTGGACTGTGAATGAGAAATGCCAACAATAACAAAGTACTTTTGCAATAGAAATATCCAAACTATTCTAGCCCTTCTTCTCGTTTTCACATTAAAATGTTAAAATATTGTATAATTTTAAATAATTTCACTCAAAATTTTATAAATATTTTTATCGTATGTTCACAATTGTATTTCTTTCTGATGGTTTGATTTTCTCCATTTATCCGTTTACTTACGACTGACTTTCTGTTCACACAAATTTCTGCGCACACTACTAAAAACTTTCTGATAAACTGCACGAGATCTTAGCACTTTAATTGTTACTTTTGAATTCCATAATATTAAAACTGACATCTTTATTAGTTTATGATGAAAATTAATTTTTATAAAAATAAGAGACAACACATCACGGCAAAAAATATCAAAACGGATTTGACGAATGTCAAAAGACGGCTGGCCAAAAAAGCTTTGTCAAACGAATGCGATCAAAACAAAGATGATTGAAATAATTCAGTGAGCGCAGATTAGATTGTATCTACAGCAAAGTTAAGTTTACGTAACTATTGGAGGCGTTAGGCGTAATTGGATTTGCCAAAGCGACTAACTGCTTAAAAGAAAAAGTGGCAAAAAGTAAGAAGTATTAATTGAAGTTTATAAATTTTTCCACACATTCTTTGTGAAATGTGTTTTGGAGATATATAAATGCAATATATGTAACCACTATGATATTTAAAATTATCACTAACATTTTTTTAAAAATTACAAAGGCATTTTAAAATATTGGTCTTAGAATATTAGTTTTCATTTAAAAAATAATATTAAAACCTTAAAAAATCATTATATAAAAAATTAATTCCTAAATATACCCTACACCTGTAGAAATAAGGGTATATTGGCTTTATCCTTCGCATCCATGCATTAAAGAAGGCGTGGTAGGTATAGAAAAGTATATTTAGCTCAGAATCACTTTTTTAGTAGATTTAGCCGCCGGTCTGTCCGCGATAATCACGATTACAGGAGAAGGAATAATGCAGTTAAGGAAATAATGAACGAAGTGATTATGTTCAGTTATTTAAGGTCCATTGAAATTTGGACCCCTAATCGCTTTTACTAGGGGTTTTATATAAAAAAATGGTTGTTTATATTTACTTAGTTTATCTGTGAAATTGGAAATGGCACACATCTCAGTATTCACCTTAGTATTGCAATCTAAAAAAGCAATTTTGTTACGAAGATAGAAATAAAAACGAAGAATTCACTCAAGATGACACACAGTTTGCAACCGGTTTATAAGGCGGATTTTACACCACCATTTTCTGATTGAAGCAAAAACTGGAACTTTCCAGAGGAAGTTTCTTTTTTAAAGATTTCTGGTGCAATACCTGTTTAACAAACAGAAATTATTGTAGGTATCGGGAAGAAAATTCATGTACAACTATTCTCTTAAATTGCAGAATAGAAAATGCAGGTAGCCATTTTAAAAACAAGTCCTTCCGGAAAATTAATTGCAATTGTGGTCATTCGTATCATGAGTTCTTTGCAATATTTGCTTGTGTTTTGTCGTGGAAACTCATTCCACACTTGTTCTCTATATAGTTTCTATCAGGTTTTGATAAATGCTATTAATTCCACCTCTATGAATCATAACCAAATCAAGCAATGTAGTTTTCGTAGAAAAATTAAGCACGGCGGAAAACACTAACTGCGGAGATTGTCATTTATACTTGAACAGCGCTAGCAAGCGAAGTGTAGTAATTTCACGTAATTTTATCTATTCGGATTTCTATTTTGAGGCTAGCTCTACCAATGAATTCCATACTAATAACTGGCTGTAATCGTGGACTTGGTTTGGGACTAGTCAAAACACTGCTCGAGTCGCCAAGGCCGCCGAAATACCTTTTCGCAACTTGTCGGAATGTAGCACAAGCAGAGGTTAGTCTAAATACATTTTACCGATTGTTCGTTTTTGGAAAATTATTAATTCATATGGAAGTACTGAATTGTTTTTTACTTACCGCTTAGAGGTGCCATTTTTGTCTGTAGATCTTCTAATTGTTGGATTATTAATAAAAATATGATAAACGAAATTATTGTAAGATACAATAGCAACTAACTTTAATCTAGTCTGTTTCTATATATAAATATATACAAATGCCGTAAACTTAACTTGGTTCGGCAAGTACCAATTGATCATCCCCTTGACAAAAGTTGAATGAATGGATGAATAGTCCAAGGCAGTTTCTGTTATATTTTTTATACATTTTCTTGCTTTCATACGACTTCCAGTTATTAAGCGACGACTTCCAGCACTTCCAGTTAGGCTGTCAGAAAGAAAGAGAGATAAATATAATCAGCTGTTTTCTAAAGGTAGAAACAAGCTGCATATATTGAAATGGAACATTAGGTGTCATATATAAATTATTATTATTTTTATGAGTACATAATTATGTACCACAATTTATATTCTCAACGATCCGCCGAAAATTGATTTCTATAAAAACTATTTGTTGTTGCTTAAATCATATACATACATATGAATTTAGCAAAGTATCGTATAAATTAATTTGTTTTTCTAACAATCATAAATCATTGATAAAAGATAAGAGTTGCAAATCTTTATATCAAATAATAAGATTTTGCGACGAATTGCATATTTTGACGTTTATCGTCAGATCTTTCCTGAAATTTGTTGTTGATAACCAGCAATAACATAGCGACTCGTCGTAATAATGTGAACATTATGCCTCCGGCCCATAGAGTCCGTCAGACTTCGACTTTGAAGTTCTGAACTGTCAAATAAATGTATGTTTTGATACGAGTTCAATGTATGCTTTCTTACGAGCATCGGCCCATAAGCAACGCATCCGTCAAAGTCGCAGTCGAAGACGAGAGTTGCTGAACTTTTAACTTTTCGACTGCGTCAGCCCATTTGACAGCAGTTTGTTTACATTTTAGTACAGTAAATTGAATGAAATCGAAGTTTTCATTGGGCCACAGCAATACGTTGACGTTGAAGTCTAAGTCAAAGTCGAAGTCTGACGGACTCTATGGCCGGAGTCATTAAGGTGCAATTCGTCGCATGCAATCCGTCGCACATTGTTATTGTTTTCAATGCTTGTTGCCGTCCTCAATTAAGAAGAGTATGCATACGAAGTGTACATACATTTTGTATGCATACTAGAGCTGTGCGCGAGCCGTTTTGAAGGCAGCTAGGCACAAATCGGCACGACTGCTGTTTTGTGACTGCCGTATGAAAATCGCAATAAACAGCAACTGCTGTGGTGCCTTTACCCGACCGACATTCATTTTTACAGCTTGTTCGAAAATTTGCAGTTGCTGTTTTAATGTTGATGCATTTCTCTCTCGTTCCTTCCGCTTAATCTCCAAAGGAACGAAGGAAACGCAAACAACTCACCCTCTTTCCCTCCGCTCGAACTCGAAACGAACGAAAGGCAAGCATTTGCGCCGCTGGACACTCCGTCGATGGTGCTTTGTTATCACCAGAAGCGTCTGAAAACTAATTAAGAAATTACGAAGAAAAAACATCCCCTCTTTCCCTCCGCTCAAACTCAAAAACCATTCTTATCTATTTTTCCATGTAATTATCGTCTTTTTCTTACTTTGTTTTTGTTGTAAATGGTCCACAAAATGTGGCCCCAAACAACGATTGAAAACAATGAAAAAAAAATGTTCTGCCACATTTTCGAGAAAAACGACAAAAAAAAAGAAACAAAAAAAGGGAGAGGCACGCAATGCTTTTTTTCTAACTAAAAGCCTAGGAGACGGCTGAACGTATGTATGTATTTAATATGTATGTGCATTCCGTGTGTGTATCCTCTCTTATATCTATTTAGCAATTGTTGGCATTAAAACTGTTGTGTCATTTTCGTCTGACAATTTTGTTTTTGTTTCCAGCAGAGCACAAGCAATAAAGGCTATGAGTGAAAATCTGAAATGTTTTATAAATTTTTACTGATAAAACGTTGTGTGTTTTGAAAGTGGTTTTCAAACGGCTTGTGCACAGCTCTAATGCATACATACATTCATTCGAAATTCAAATCAAACGGCTTTTGTGCTGAATGTTCGACCCTAGCCTCATTCATACAAAACAAAGACACGATCTCCTTCAAAAATAGTAGGGGTCGTTAATTGTTGGGTTCAGTTGTTCATTTTCATTCGACAGAACTGCAATACTATGAATTAGTGTTTAGGTGTCTTCAAGACAACTTGTGCAGCCCTCTGATATGTATGTATATAACTTTAGGCATCTATTCCTGAATATAACTTTCATTATTATTAAAGTTATTATTTTGATTATAATTTCAGGAGCTAAGAGGATTGGCGGCGAATCATAGCAATGTGCATATTTTGGAAACTGGTATTTATTTCAACTATTATATTTTGCTTCATTAAAGTTAACATATCAAATAGATTTACGCAAATTCGAGCATCATGAAATACTGGTATCACAAATCGGTCATATCGTTAAAGATGACGGTTTAAATGTTCTCTTTAATAATGCTGGTATTGCACCGAAATCAACACGCATTAGCGTTGTTCGAGATAACGATCTATCGGAAACATTACTTACGAATACAATTGTTCCTATTATGCTTGCCAAGGTATTTTGACATCAGACTTTCATAAAAAAATCCATGATCAGATTAACTAAATTGCAAATAAAAATATCCATTTCAAATAGGCCTGCTTGCCACTGCTTAAGAAGGCCTCAAAAGCCAAGGAGAGCCTCGGTATGGGTGTAGAGCGAGCAGCTATTATTAACATGAGCTCGATATTGGGTTCCATAGAAGCCAATACGGATGGTGGTCTTTACGCTTATCGTACATCGAAAGTATATTCATACATACATATACTATACGAAAATATATACATACATAAAAATACTTATAAGACATCACTTTTCAGGCCGCCTTGAACGCTGCTACCAAGTCCCTAAGTATAGATCTATACCCCAATCGCATCTTGTGCGTCAGTTTACATCCTGGTTGGGTGCGTACAAGTATGGGTGGATCGAATGCCCCGCTCGATATAGAGACGAGCTGTGCAAAAATGATGGAAACTGTGCTCTGTTTGAACGAAAGTCATAACGGTGGCTTCTATCAGTACGATGGAATGAAACTGGCATGGTGAATTCAAAGCGCGTTCAGTATCTAAACAAAAAAGGCTTTTTAAATAGATTAAACGCAATATAACATAATTGTCGCAATTTCTGGAGAACTTATAATGAAGATAAATGTCATGCTTTATTCCACAGAATTTAAGAATAAATATAACTCAATTTCTTATATAAGCAGAGAAATTCAAATACACTGTAGCACATAAAAATTCTTTTCTTAATTTACATCTTTTCGTATAGTACTTTTCATCATAATTGAAATACGATTTGTATCTAAAAATTTATAGCAATTTTTTAATTTTGTAATGCTTTTCTATTGCTTTTTTGATAAAACTTATCCTACGTAAAACGAATTAAATGCATTTCATTACATAGTCGTAAGAGCATTGATTTTTGTTTTTTTTCTAGTGTATAACTATGCATTTGTAGCTACTGTTGGTCAGTGCATTTGATAATATTCAAGAATACTGAACTGGGCTATATAACATGATTTCAAATGCGTCATCATCAAATTCGCTGCACAGCAGATTGCTCAATATTTTCGTTATGTATAGAGGACGCCGTTCTCAAGACTTCATGGTTAACATTTGTTCGCGGCATTGCTGTTACTAACATTGCCGGCACGCTGTTGTCTCCAACCATCATAACCGCTGTAGCTTCGACTTCTGGACCATTGTTTGAAGGTTGGATAGTTAGAATAATGTGACGCAGAGCAATCGCCCAAGCGGTACATTCAGATGAATGGTTCATTACTAGATTTGTGTATATATCCATAGCTTTCTTGAAACTTTTATCCGCAATAGCTAAAACAGACAATTTAATTTACGTAAATAATAAAAACAGCTTCAATACCTTTAGAGAGTTGGTAAACTTTTTGTTGCACTTCTGCACTTAGATTGCCTGACTGCCACAATTGCTCCATAAATCCCAAACGTCGTTCTATTTCTTCGCGTCGTACATTCATCGACTCTGTCACTTGGGTGACTTGCTCACGCAGGCACTTAAAAGTGCATTCGTACATGTCGTTGGGTAGAGCAGCAATATTTCTATTTCCTTCCGTAGGACTGCTGGTACTAGGCGGTATCCGCGATTGCTGTGGTGACAAATTCATGTGGGACATTGGGTGTACTACGGCAACTGGTTGATTGCTGTTCATGACCGCAGCTGAGCTCGACGACAGGGGCATCGTCGGAGGAGGTGACATGCTACTTTGATTAGGTTGCACTATTGCTGTTGGCTTTGAACCTGGAGACCCGCCCATACCTTGCAATGGAAAAGGAACGCGTTTATTTAAATTCAATTTAGGACGGCCACCTAGAGCTGCAGGCGATGTTAATGGATTATACTGCAATGTTGGCGGATCATTCCATCCAGGTGTACGCGAGCCTGTACCACGGAGACGAGAATTTAAAATAGACAACAGAAAAGACAACAAGCTAGGTAAAATACTAACCTGGAAAAGGCTCGGAAGCTGGTGGTAATATTGGTGGCTTATCCGCCATATCTGTTGTATCAAACAGTCAATAAACTTGATATAATCCGTTTAAGTTATTATTTGCAAAAAAACTGTGTTGGCAAGAAACCAGGAATTTGTAAGAATTCAAACAAAAATGAAAAAATCAATCCTTTTTCTGACGTTTACGGTCTTTCTTCCAGAATAAAAACGAAACGTCAAAACAATTCCTGTTTCTCTTTAGTGTATCTCATTAACATGAAATTCATATGAGCTTTTCAGTATTCGTTAAGGTTAACGGAACGGAACGTAGCATTACGGCATTATTCAGTATTCTCACCCGAAACTGCCTTGCTCTGTTATTTTTGAATATTTTTTCTGGTAAACAACAACAAATTTGCCTACTTGTGCGACTCTGGGGGATAAGGCCAATATTCAAATAATACCAATTTAGGACCAGATTTCTGATCAATAAACATCACACGGTACATTTTTGCTAGAGAAGGCTGTGTAAAAAACAGTTCAAATCAAAGAAGAAGAAAAACAAGGAACAGCTAAATTTAATATAATTAAAATTAGAATTTTTTTTCCCGTGTAAAAAATTAAAAACGTGTATAAACAGGATAAGTTTCTTTTTGGTTACCGTTTTATTTCAAAAAGAGCGTTTAAAAACATGGCTAAGTGTACATATTTAATTACAGTAGCGGAGATAAAAATCCGAAAAAAATTTCTTATTTATTTTTCAGACCCTTATGGTAAAAACAAATCACCAGCGACGGAGCGGCAGAAAGAGGGAGAGTTGTTTTCGTTTCTTTTGTTCCTTTGGAGCTTGAGCGGAGGGAAAGAGATAGAAATGCCTCAACAGTAAAACTGCCACTACAAATTTTGGAACAAGCAGTAAAAATGACTGTCGGTCGGGTAAAGGCACCACAGTTTTGTTATTTAGTGCAATTTTCATACGACAGTCACAAAATAGCAGTCCTGTCGATTTGTGCCTAGCTGTTTTCAAAACAGCTTGTGCTCAGCTCTAATATCTATAGAATCCATAGTCTTTATTTAAATAAAAAGGTGCTATAATTATAGAAGAAGCTTTTGTTCACATCCGCAAATTTTTTAGTGCTTTTGTTTTGAATAAATTGAATCAAAATTAATTGTTCGTTGTAAAAGTAGAACTGCAACAACTGAAACTTTACTTCTTTTTTCTGCAGTTACTACGAATAGTAGCAGCAAATATCTCGTAAAAGCTTCTATAATAAAAGCATAGATAAATTCAGTAGCATTCAGAAGCCTTAAATTGTCAATAATTATTGACAAATTAGTCCGAATATTTTATGCTATAACTGTTATTGAAATTGATTAATGCTATAACTGTTATTGAAATTATTTATATGAAGACTTATGCTATAATTACACAAAAAAGCTTTTATTCACCTCCGCAAACTTTTTAGTGCCTTTGTATTCAATCAATTCAACGCTGTAAAACTAGGTCCTGGTCATGGTCATGGGCAGGAGGAGCTTCACTGCTCCTTTCTGCAGCACCTACATGCTGCAAGCTGTGAAATGTCGATGAATGTGGATTCTGCATAAAAAAGTTGTTCTCTTCGGATATTTTCTCCTTCAATCAAATAGCACTTTGTTTTACTCTTATTAAATATTCGGGTGTGTATACGTAATTATTATTTTCTCTTATTATGTTTGAGTCCAACCTTAGTTCAATCTGTCTGTTTTCCAATAAATTCATTTCATTTGCAGCCGAAGAAAAAATGGATATAGAATTTTAAGAAAACACCCTATGAAACAAAATTTTTAAAAATATAAAAACATTTCCTTTACTACAATATTTTCAGTAATAAACATTTTGAAACACTTTTTTAAGATTCCCTAAGTTTTTTTTTCCTTGTATAAAATTGTACTTAATAAATTATCTTACAAAATATACGGTCATACAAATTGGCGGTAATTAATTCACATAAATATAGAAATTCAATGCAAAATTTAATCTTCTGTTTGACAGAGGCTATTGACAGGTGTATAGAAGTCGGTTGTATAACAAACTAATTGGTTGTACGACAATCAAAATTTATTGATTTGCCCTAGATTACTTTTTGGTTGTACAACACAGCCTTTAGATTACAACAACTACAACTATTACACAACATCGACATTAGGAAACTCCGAAGCTTATTGATGGTCTTGCTGAATTTTCTAAAACCTACATAATTCCGTGCATCACTTTGAAATTTTTTAATTTATTTACTATACATCCTTGGAAGATTTTCATTTAGATTCTTGGAATTCTTTAAATTACCAATGGAAAGTATTTAAAAGAGTAGAAAAACAGGTAAGAGCGTTAACTTTGGCCTGGTCGAAGCTCATATACCCTACACCCGCATCTGTCGAAGTGAGGATAAAATTGGGCGGGTGGCGCCCACTTTCATATCACTTACAGATAATAATTTTGGATCTACTAACTTATTTTCAACAACGCTTTTCTCAACCAACACTTCATTATATAGTATGGTATACCAGTGGGCGTGTCCCGTCCATTTTTTTGCGATCACTCTCACTAACACGGTAAGCGCGGCACTGAAATTTCAGCTTCAAATACGTACTACAAGCTGAGAAATTCAGCTCTCAAATTAGGTGCAATAATATTTACCTAAAAAGTAGGCGTGGCAGTAGTCCGATTTCTTCTTCAATTTTCGACATCAGTGAGCTCTAAATGGAAGAGAATACTCCTGCTGAATTTCATGATGATGCTTCGACTCGTTTTGCTGTAATCACGTTTTTATGACCAGTGACCACACCCATTTTTTTGGTATAAATATACTATTTAAGTCTGAGGCGGTGGACTCGGTGGACTGCTGCCACGCATACTTATTGGTCATAAATTGGTCCGAAAAAGCTGGTCATAAATTGTGCTGCGCATGGGAAAGGCCCAACATTCAAGGATAGTCTTTTAAAGAATGCACTGGTAATTCCCAAATTGTGGTAGTGCCCAATAATGTGATCATGGGCAGGAAAAATTAAAAAAAAAAAAGTGGCATAGCTCTTAGAGTAGTTTTTAAATAGTTTCTTAATATCTTTTTCCTGAGCAGCCGGGGTAGCCCCTAAAAGTACACACCGGGTTATCCCCTACTTACGCCACACCCTGTATATGTATGTACATATATACGATTTTTCTGTCGTATAAAGTTGTTTGCAGAAAACACTAAGAAAATTACTTCGAGTTTGATTCGAAATTTCAAAAAGTACCACCGTTCCAAGTTCTTACTGTTTGCCTTTGATATGCCACAGAAGCTAAGTTCTGTATGATTTTAATCAAATTCTCAAAGGTTTTTATTGTGATGTAAAACTGCACAGCACGAAAAAATTAAAAATCAAATCGTATCAAAGTTTTCGATCAAGTTTTTGGCAGATACCAAAGGCCAGCCAACCTTCCTTTGAAAGATTGGTCCATTTTAATTATATTGTACTGCTATTACCTATGTACCTTATTTTTACTGTACAAATAAGGAACATGCAATTAATGAAAAAAATATGTTTTCCAGTATATTCATATGTTCAGTTAAATGTTTTTCAACATACATTCATATATTTAAGCCGGCATAATAAATAAATCAGTTCCATAATCATTATGTAAAAACCAAAGAGTATTCATACATATACATACATAAGTTATGTGTTATATAAGTAATATTATACTCTATGTAAAACTCTCCAAACATATTTTCCACCATCGATACAAAAAATGTACTTAATTGTATCCGCAGGCTTTTGGAATCCTTTGCATTCTTCATCGATTCGTTCGTTTGAAATTAATAAAATTTTCAATTGAAACTGTTTGATATTTTATTTGGGGCAGAACCCAACAAAAATCAATTGGGTAACAAAAATGTTGGGTATTGTCCAAGGTTGTTGTCCGATGTAAGCTCTCGAAATAAATTGAAACACGGGAAAAATCCATTAAAGTGTACACACAAACAAAATTCTATTGCAGATTTAAATTAAAATGTTTCCGTAACCAGGTATTCGCAGACAAGTAAAAATAAATAATACGATAATTTAATTAATTTAACGGTAAATGGCTACATTACGATTCCCACCGACAATTTGATGATGACTTATCATGACGTATCATGATTATGGTTGCAAACAAGTGATGAATGCATGCAAATTATTGAGCAGTAACTGAAAGAAGCACGAGGCATAATTGAAGGAAGGACGTAGAAGGGACTTTAGGTAAAGTTTAAAATGGAATATGAAAACACAAACAAAAGAAGTTAAAGCATTTGACATAGATACAAAAATATTGATATTTTAATATTTAGCTGCAAAATGCATAGCTGCTTGTATCAATTCGTAGTTAAAATGTGTTTGCTGATGGAAGTCAAGGTTAGGTCAAGTCATGCATACGCATACACATACTCTCTCTATTATGAAAAACGCTTTCAGGATTGTTCCATTCCATACGCTTCACATTTTTTTTTAAATTTTGAATCTTTTGAAAATAATAAAACCTATTTGGTTTCTAATTTTACAACTTTTACTTGAAATAATATTCTTCATGCCATATTAATAGTTTTCCACTATACTTGGCTTTCCTAAAACTTACTTACAACTTTCTTGATTTTAATTTGCTTTGACACTTGACATCCTTGAATTTCATTATTTTAAAATACTTACTAAGTTCAAATTGCATTTAAGTAATTTTATATACATACAGGGTGTTTCGTAAGTAGTGAATAACCTGGTGTGCACTTTGATCGAAAACGAAAAAATTTGATACGATTTGATTTTTAATTTTTTCGTGCTGTGCAGTTTTACATCACAATAAAAACCTTTGAGAATTTGATTAAAATCATACAGAACTTAGCTTCTGTGGCATATCAAAGGCAAACAGTAAGAACTTGGAACGGTGGTACTTTTTGAAATTTCGAATCAAACTCGAAGTAATTTTCTTAGTGTTTTCTGCAAACAACTTTATACGACAGAAATATCGTATATATGTACATACATGTACAGGGTGTGGCGTAAGTAGGGGATAACCCAGTGTGTACTTTTAGGGGCTACCCCGGCTGCTTAGAAAAAAGATATTAAAAAACTATTTTCAAATGTTGACAAAAGAGTCATGAAATTAGGCACGAATATTTTATCCCATGATGTCGAAAGTGTAGAAAATATTACTATGTAACAATATATCAGTGGGCGTGACCCGTCAATTTTTTCTGAGATCACTAACTAATACGGCAAACACGGCTTCAGATCCAGACTCCAAGCAGCGAAATTCAGCTCTCAAATCGGATACATTAATATTTACCTAAGAAGTAGGCGTGGCAGTAGTAATGGGCGGACCACGCCCATTTTTTTGCGAGTAGTTTCAGAAGGTGAGCTCGGGAGTAAAAATTTCTCAACAAATTGAGAAATTGGACTATAAGCACGAGAAAAATTTTATTTGCTATAAAAAGTAGGCGTTACACCGGTCCAAATTTTAATTTTCAATACCAAACAGCTTATAATGAAAGAATATTCGTGCTAAATTTCATACCGATACCTTTATTTGTTCTCCCGTAATCGTGATAAAGTTATATATTTAATTTTCTTAAATTTTTTTGTCTTAGTCAAAGAGGGGCTATCCACTACCGGGCTATCTATTACTTACTACTAACTACTTACGCCACACCCTGTATATGCACATACTATATGCACGTATATGCACGTATATGCACGTACTATATTTATATGTACGTACTTAAAATGAGATGGCGAAAAAATATTTAATTTTGTTAATGCCGAAAGACATAACATACCGATGAGCTGTGACAGAAAATTCTATACAACGGTAAAGTAGAAACAAAAGAAATGCAAACTCTTGGAAGTACAAAACAGAAGCTTTGTTTGTATGTAAGTATGTGTGTGTATGGGTGTATGTACGGGTGGGTACATTGAAGATTATGTGAGCGTTTGCTTGGAATGAATTGGAGCGTGTAATATTTAAGAAAACATGAAAAAGAAAAATCGTTTTTCCGAACAAAGGAAACAAGGAGACAAGAATTAAATGGATCTTACTCGTCTAAAATTTTTTAGCTGAATTTTTGAAAAAATGTCTGTCCCACTGATTTTTTACGGTATGCCTATATAATTACAACATTCCAAAACAATTATAAAACTAATAAAATAGCATACTAAAAAAGTAATGCAGTATGTTTTAGTAAAATGGGCGGTTCTATGCCTAGATAACGAGGAGGCAACTGCCTCAGGTCGGCAACACCCTCTGGTGGCATCTCGCGACTACTTGTGAAAATTTATGTTAATTATGCTAATGTTTATACAAATAATAAGCGTCTCAGATATGAAATTCGGTTAAAAATTCTGTTCCAAATTGTGAAAAATATTTAATGCATATTCATAAAGATGAAGAAGATACACCAATTGAAGCAAATTATAATACAATTATTTAAGTAATTAATAACGCTGCAGGCTCTCAAATCTTTGCTGAATTTTTAAAGGAATATTCATGAATTTGCAATTTAGGACAATTAACAGTAAAGTTAATGCCTCTTTGTATGTCTGTATGTACAATAAAAATTTTTCTCTCTGGTAGTGAAAATGTTACTATTGATTCGAAATTCTTTATCCATTCATTCATTCGTTCGTTTCAATGTGAAACAATGAATCAACTATGTAAATTGTAAAGTGACGTCGTTATGTTTCGTTAAATGGAAGAAACTAATTCAAGAATATTTTTCATTTACTATTCTGTTGAATGCCTCTTACAACTTTAGAAATTAGAAATTGGTCCTAAAAACCCATTGTATAACTGCTAAAATGTAGATTAAGGAAATAACTGTGAAAAAACTTTTTTTAATATTATCGAAACAATGAACAAAAACGCTATGTCGGCAAAGAACTCCTCAGACAATGGTTAGGAAAATTCTTCTCTTTTCCACTCTTTTTTATTCACTTTCATTTCTGCATTTTTATTCATCAGTTAATATGAAAATCCTTTCTCTCTCTACTAGTCTTTACTTTAATCCTGTAAGTGCCTACAAGCTTTTCTAAAATGTACGAGTATTTAAAGTATACATGTATTATTCGAATAATAATAAATTAATCGAATTGAATTGTAATCGAAATGCCAATTTATCATCTAACTATTTTTTAAAAGAACCCAGTAATTCAAAGCTACGTTGATGACATTGTCGTCGATGAAGTCTTGCAAGACAAATTCCTATTTGTCGGCAAAATTTTTCTTTGACGCATGTTTAGGGACACAGTAGCTGCGTTCCAGCTGTTCTAATCTTGTTTGGATTAATAATTTTTTAATGCAAAGCAACAACAACATTTTAATCCTATAACCTTTTTGGATTAATTTTTAATCCGATCAGTAGTTCTAAACTTCAGTTATAGAGGGCGCACATATTGAAATATAGATGGCGCTCTAGTAATTATTTTGGTCTATTTGCAGTTTTACCAACTAATGGTAAAATGAAAATAGTAATGAGGTCTCGCAGAGTTCCTAAATTATATAATTACGCATGGAAAATATGTACTTTACAACGTGTACTAACCATAAGATAATTTTCCATTTTCGTCGGAAATGTTATTTTAATTGTGGATGCGCCATCTGGATGTGATATCTTTTAGCGTTCCACATGATAATCGGATTAGATTAGACAAGCTAGTAATGCAAACTGTCCTCATGCGGACACTGTAAAGGACAATGTCCTGCAGAATGTCGTGCAAGTAACCAAAAATTTAAATTTAGGCATAATAACTTATTATTATGTCAAAGACACGTTTCATCTTGTGATGAAACGTAAATCGTATGAAAATTAGAGCTGTGCACAAAACATTTTGAAGACAGCTAGGACAGGACTACTGTTTTGTGACTATCGTATGAAAATTGCAGTAAATAACAAAACTGTCGTGCAGTTACCCGACCGACAGTAATTTTTACTGCATGTTCGAAAATTTGCAGTGGCAGTTTTACTGTTGAGGCATTGTCTTTTCTCGTATTTGTAAAAAAAAAGTCTTGGAAAGAGGGACGAACGTATGTACATATGCATTTATCAGCTATGTATTTACACTTCGTACGTGTATTCTTCTTCATTGAGGACGGTAAGAAGCATTGAGAACAAAAGGGTCTGAAAAGTATGCCCAGATTATTAAGAAAAAACTCTCCCTTTTTCCCTCCGCTCAAAGTCCAAAGGCATACTTATTAATTCTTCCATTTAATTATCGTTTTTTTCTTACTTTAATTTTGTTGTAAATGGTCCACATCGCAGCCACAACAATGAAAAACAACGACCAAATGTAGCAGAAGCATCGAGAAAAACGACAGAAAAAAAAACAAAAAACTCTCCCTCTTTTGTTAACAGAAAGAAAACTACGCAATGCTCATTTTCTAACTAAAAGCCTAGGAGAGGCGGTTTAATATATGAATGCATCTGATATATACATATGTGCACTTCATATGTGTGTCTTCTTTTATATCTATTTAGCTATAATTGGCATTAAAACTGCTGTGCCTTTTTCGACTGTACATTTTGTTTTTGTTTTCAGCAGAGCAGTAGCAGGGAGAAATGTTACTGCAATGCGAAAAAGTTTTAGGAGTTTTTACTGCCCAAATTTTCTTTGTTTTGAAAGTCGTTTCAAAATGTTTTGTGCACACCTGTAATGATAATGCCGATGTCCACAACGACGACATACGTGCAAGATTCTTCGAAGATGTCTTTGAGACATGAACTACTGGGAATATGTGAATAAATACATATCATAATCAATTATAAGACAAATTTTGTGAATTGACCATTCTAGCAGAGGACTGAACCGGAATGTGATTTTTAGCGAAATTCGATTTTACCTTAACTAACATACGTATTCTGAGATTCACGAACTATTGAATCGTGAATCGAACAAAAATCGTCTCTTTGTTGTTGTTTGCAATGCAATTTCGAGACGATTCAATAGTTCGTGAATCTCAGAATACGTATGTAAGAAATTTAGTTGAAAACATGAAGCGCAACTAACTTCTGGGTTGACACTAGAGCTGAGCGATATAGGGATTTTTGTGGAGCAGTTCCAACCAGTGACAGTGACAGCGCTGTCACAGATACAAAAACCTGTGACTCGTGACATAAAATAACAGCCTTATTTCAGACGTTCCAAAAAACGTATTTTTATATGCAAAACAACAACAAAAAGACGGAAAAAATACGATTTTTGTTTTCGTTTTATATTATATGCAACATTTTTTAAAAATTATCTATGTATTTTTAAACATTCAAAAAATATACACAATTTTTTAAGAAGCATTCTGACAATTTTACAATAACTAATCTTTAATAAAAGCCTCTATATAAAATCTTTACAATTAAATAATTATAGTATATCCTAAGCCTATTTTAAATTTTTACATTCTGCTCCAAGAATGAACAGAATCAAACAATTCAAAAATTAACTGTGACTGAAATATCTGTTTCAAAGGCACCCTGTGACAACTCGTCATTGTTTAGTAGAAAATTCTCGTTAGAACAGAACTGTGACTGAATTATCTGCTCCAGAGGCAAACTGTGACGGCGTGTCACAGTTTAAAAGCAATCGTCGACGCAACAAAAAAATATCTCTGGTCGCAACTGTGACTCGTGATTTTTATGTATCTGTGACAAAGTCACAGTTCATAAAATATCGCCCAGCTCTAGTTGACACAAAATTGTTTCCATATTTTTGCGTACTGTCATTTCATTTCTTGCTCTTTCATTACCAAGCAGATATCAGTGTCCATTTTTCCGACTTGAAATTTTTAAATCAACATAAAGTTTGGAAGTAAACCTATTTTTTTATTCTAATCTTTTAATAACATTACTCGATAACATGGAAGTGGATGAAGAAGAATTTGAGGTGCCATCATCAAGCAGTAAAGGAGAAAAGAAGCGCTTTGAAGTGAAAAAGGTTTAATAGGATCACTAATAATTCCTAGAGTTAAATATAAAATTAACATAAATGTTTATTTGCAGTGGAATGCAGTAGCGCTGTGGGCTTGGGGTAAGTAGTTAAATTTGGGCCGATCAAACTTGTTACTGCTGCAATGTTGCGCATACTTAACCTTAAAAATGGCCATTGGTCAGAATGCCGTATGACCTCAAAGCTTCCACTCTACGTAGGATTGAGCTTACACTGGCTTTAATGCGATTTGTCTATTTCACATTTAGATATTGTTGTGGACAACTGTGCTATATGCCGTAATCACATCATGGATCTCTGTATCGAATGCCAAGCCAATCAGGCTTCTGCCACCAGCGAAGAGTGTACTGTTGCTTGGGGTGTATGCAATCATGCATTTCATTTTCATTGCATCTCACGCTGGTTGAAGACGCGTCAGGTGTGCCCTCTCGATAACAGAGAGTGGGATTTCCAAAAATATGGTCACTAATTAAAATGCGCTGAACGAAGTATTCGAAAAATAATTTTTTTATTTATCATAATCTCAATCGACCTAAAATGTAAAACGAAGCGAAAGGGAATTTCATCTGTTTATTATAACCACATTAATACGAATGAAATAAAAATCTTACAATACTTAACATGAGAACAAAGCGAAGAAATTACTTTTCGATTCGAGAAAAACTTTTAATAAGGATTTCATGTATTACATCACATGGTTCTCTTAGCTGGGTGGAGTCCTCTTGGTAAGTGCTCGCCTTGTTAACCAGACGTAAGAGGTTCGTAAGAGATAAAATTTTCGTTGAAGTTAGTTCACTAAATTTAATTTGTAATGTAATTCCGCTGTCTTCCTTGGCAGCGTATGAAAATGGAGTTCGAGCTCTGTCTTCCGTGGCAATAAAATCATAAAAGTTATAAAAAACCGTAAGTTAATAGTCATTTACTTTTTTATTTTCACACCGACTGAGCAAGTGTTTTTTTAGTCGCCTCGCACACATTTAAACAAATGGTTAATTGAGGCAATTGAGAACCTAAAGCTGCCTGCATAGTATTTAATATGTACATAGTATTTTTTTTGGATATTGTTTATATTGGTTTATTTCAGAAAATTTATATATATTTTCTATTAGAACTATTCGTATGTATGTAGGTAGCATAACTCAAGCTCTCTCGAATTATTTTCTTAAAAATAAATAATTTATTAAGAGTACATAACTAAAAAGAACAAAAAACTTATAGTTACTAAATAAAATAAATTTCATTTACAATTTGATTCTAATTTATAGAGTGCTAAATTAAAAGCTAAGAGTATGATATTTTACAAATTTATTGGTAACAATAGGGCTAAGCATTAGTTGCATATTTTTATTTATTTCTGAATTCTTTTTTAACTATATTCTAAGTCTTACTCGGTTTTGTTTTATGTTTTAACGTTTTTCAATTAAATTTCAAATTACAGAGCCGTTTAATTAATGAATGCATTGTTGTATTTACAATTACATTTTCTTTCTTTCTCCCTTTTGCGGGGCTCAAACCCTTTTTAGTGTTTACATATTTAACTGTTACAATTAGTATATGTACTCATATTGCAGTCGTAAGCGATATATATGTATAAGAAATTAATTAACTGTACATGAATTTTATTCTATTTAATTCAATTCTGAGTTTTTTTATCGTTATATTGTGATTATTATTGAAGTCGTAATCTTGTTCTCTAGCATGCGAAATCTTTTTACAAAGCATTTTGTTAATATTTTCTGTAACTGCTCTATCTTTTTTATCTTTAAATTTTCCATCTGAAATGCAGAAGAACAAAGAAAAGAAAAAGAAGAAGAAGAATAGGATAGTAATGTTTCATTTAGTAAACAATACGATAAAAATTCATCTATTAGTAGTTAAAAATAATGTTGATTGCTTAATATTATGAGTAAACCAGACGCAACAACAACAACCACCGATTATATATAAGGATTAAAATGCTCGAGAGATTTCCACAAACAACTTAACGAGATTGAAAATTTGTTCTTTGTCCTTTCAAAGGTTATTGGTATTCTGGTGTTAACAAAGCTGAAGCCGGCCAAAAGACGCACAACATGCATTATTTCAAAATACCGTCCAAAAAATTCAAGACGAAAGGACGACCATTTGGAATTGTTTGTTTTCTGAGAACTAGTCACAGAAGCCTACAAAAGAGCTGGTCAATGGGGGGCATGATTTTACTTTTATACAATTTAGAGACCAATCTCTTAAAAAAAACGGTCTGCTTATCCTCCAAACAGTTGCAAATTGGACTGCTTTCAAAATAAACGACTCAAACATTTTAACATTTAACTTAAGTGCTCTTAATAAACCATGAAAATAAAAACATTACTAAAAAGAATATTGTTAAAAAAAATGAAAAAATAAAATTTTGTCTGACTTCTGCTCAAATTTGTTTCTTTCGTCCAGTTCATAACTTGACTTCTAAAATTGTTTTGATTTTATTCATTTATTCATATTTTTTACCATAAAATGCCGCACAAAAAGAAATCACAGAACAAAAAAATGTGAGTTTTAATTGCGTCTACAGCTTTCCATCGAAATGGTGAAATAATTACACAAAATGCTCTCTAAGAATTTTTCCAAGAATCCATAAAAGTTTTATGGGATAAATAAACTGAAAAAATCAAAGATATAGACAGAGTTAAGTGAAATACGTTTTGAAAGCTTAGTTAGAAAATATTGATTTAGTCAAAACATTATGCACTCACTATATTCGGAGAGTGCAGTGTAAGACGTTTGAGGAGTAGAGTACGAATTTATGCTGGATTTTATCTAAAATTTTATGGTAATACCTGCTCACATTGATTTTTCTTTCTCTCCCCGCCGCGGCGTAAATAAACTTAATTTTTTAATTAACTTTTGAGGGATAATTTTTAACTTCTTTAATTGATGGAAAATTTTAACAATTTTATATAAATTCATTGATAAGAAGAGTCTTAAAGGTGTCTCCTTAAGATAGTTTCACAGAAACTTTATTTTACGGCAATAATTACACTTAGCAGAAATTATCTTTGCTTTTTTTTGTGGAGTTTAGAAGATATTATCACCACCGACAAATAAACTATCGTACAATTGAGCTAAACCGAAATGCAAGGGCGGGCAATGCAAATTGGATCGAGCACATGCCTCGATCAATAAACATTTTTCAAAATTGTTTTCCAGGTAGGCCTGATTCTTTCAATTTCCTTTCCTATTCCACAATTATTCTTAATAGATTGACAATAGACTTTTTACACGCTTAGAGGACTAACTAACAACGAAAGTCAATTTGCGACGAGATCAGTCGAATTCTTTGTGGTGCTTACAGCATTTGAAGACGCTGCCGTTGCTGAAGTACTCATATGGAGACGCAAGGCGTTCGTCGCTCCAGCCGCCGGTCCACCATTTGCTGATTGTTGAGTCAAAGCTGATATATTACTATTGGCATTGGTCATTGGCATGCCGCGATTAAAGGAAGGCGCCACCAGTGCACAGGAACCGAATGTATGTGCCGGCATGGACTGCGGGAAGAACAGTGAACTGGCGGAGACCGCCGACGAAACAACGCCGGAGGTGACACATGAGGTTATGGCACTTATATGCCGGAGATGGGACAGAGAATGACTCTGTGAGAATGGTTTGTGTAAGGCTAAGGATGGCGATGGGGAGGATGCTGCGGTGACCAGTTGTGGAGAGGGTGAGAGCGATGGCGGCGACGATGACTGGGTGCCAAACGAAAGATTCAACGGTGTACACGGTATTAGCGGTTTGACGTCCTCCGCCGGTTGTGCGCCTGCAAATGCTGTTGGAGGCGTAACGACAGACGTAGCGACAGAGGCAAACGAAGATTGTGATGAAATGGCAGTTTCACGGCTCGTTGTCTGTTGATCTATCGATAAACCCGTTGAATTGTGTGATGAAAACGAGTCGCTTTCAGCGGAACTGTTCGCCTTTGCGTCAGAGGAAGTTTGCGGAATGTCTATTGTGTGCGTTTCGTTGCCGAAAATTAAACGCAAGCGTTTTTTCTGCGGCGTAAGCGTCGGAACGTGCTCAAGAGCAGCGTTGGAATGCGGAAATGCGGAAGTATCGGTTAAAGTGGCTGACGGTTTGGACACCGCCTCAGCAGTCGCCACCACCAGCGACTCCATTTGTTTTTTGTGGCGCCTACGATGGTGGTGGCGGTGGCGGTCCTTCGATTTATGGCGCTTCTTCCGCTTTTGCGGTATGGCATCGAATATTTCGACGCCATGCTCGGAAATGCCTTCCATGCGCAGAATTTCGTATTCTACCGGCTCCGAATACGAGCAAGAAGACGAGGCCATACTTGAACCGTTTAAGCTGTTGCTCTCGTCACTTAAACTAGTTCCCGACTCAATGACTTCATCGAGAATAGGCGAACGCTTCATCCGCAAGGTTAACTTTAAACGCCTTTCGGGTGTTTTTAACAGGGGCTCAACAACGGAAGCGGAGCCGGCGGCTGTTTTCTGACTGGACTCGTTGCACGTTTGTCCGCGTTTATTTAAACTAGCACCGAAGCTAGACGAGGACGGCGGCTCTGGCGGCTGTTTAATGTCAACGGACGTTTTGGGCACATTTGATAGATGCGCGTTGGTGCGACGAAGGCGTTGCAACGGCTGCGTTGTTGCGGTGTAACTACACTCGGACCCAGCGGAATTGGCGGCAGAGGCGTCTTCGTCCTCAGGCGCCTTGGCAGCTTCTTCAAACGAATCAATGAGATTCTTCCTGTAGCTTGTGTGGTGTAAACTATTGATGTAACTACTTACACTATGATTACTCTTAAAATTACAACTAGTTGCGATCGAGGGCGAGGACGAAGAGGCAGAGGCTTTACTGAGGGAGCTACTACAGTTATTCAAAGTACTTAGATTACTGCCGCGACTACTATTACTGCCGTCAATGCTACAGACGGTCTTGACATTTGGTGTTGCCGACAAAGTTTGCTTCGCGGTATTAGTGGCTGGTGCATTACGCTTGTCCGGAGACGAGCAGGCACTGTTGCGCTCATCGCTACTAATACTACAAATATTACTTTTACTATTTTTATTATTACAATTGTTTGTGGCAGCTTTTGATGAATGCATCTTCTCCGCTTCTCGCACTGCTGCGGCAGCGGCGACGGCACTTGTATGATTTCGCAGCACACGCCCTTCTGCAGAGTTGTTGGCAACATGCAATGATGAACCGGAATGATGACGCAGCAAACCATTTCTAGTGATGCGCTGTTGCGGCGCATTGGTAGTCTTTGAACCGTCCCCGCCGCTACACACGCGACTATTCGCTACACCGTTTGTGATGCCGCCAGAAGCAGCCACGTCATAAAACAAGCTGCCTTTGTGCGGTTGCTCTTCGTTTGCGTTAAAGTCCGCGTCAACATCGCTGTTATTGCTCTGATCGACGACATCATCTTCTTGGGGCTCCTGATCTGATTCCAACACAATGATTTCACCGTTTTCAGTGATGGTACTGGCGGCAGTGGTGATGGCGTTGTTGGCGCTGGTGGAGGCATTTCTGTTGGCTGTATTGGAACGCGTGAGTCGCCCCGATTTGAAAGTTGTTGAAGGTATTTGCAATTCACTCTGTTGCTTGCTCTGCGCCGTGGTACCACGTCGCAGGTGTCTTTTGGTGACGCTGACACTGCCGCTGCTGCCTGAATCTGGTTGCTTGTTTGTGTCCTCACCAGCGCATATTCTCGTTTTACTCTTTAAGGCCTGAACGCCAATGTCTTCCGTAGATGTGGACGAAATTGTGCTACTAGTGCTATTGACACGCGCAGATTTGCGCAAGGATTCGCGACTGACATTGAAGCTGCTGCCTTTGCATGAATCTGCCAACATTTTCTGGGTCTGCGTTGATGATGAACCGCCATCTATTGCGGTTTGTAAATGTTGCGCAGATACGTGCTGGTTATTATAAGTATTAGCCATAATCATTTCGGCATCGTACTTTGTCATGCCCTTCTGCCGCAGCTCCTGCATGGTCAAAGGAGTGACGACTACAGCGGCCGATTTCTTTACTGTATTTCCAGAAGGCGGGGTCTTTGCAGCAGCAACGGCGGCTACGATGATGCCAGATGACGGCGCAGCTGACGACGTAGATGACAACGTAGAAGTTGTCGTCGCATCCATTCTGGAATTGGAAACATTTTGTACGGCATTGTTTTCTATACTGACACAATTTATGGGATCCGTATTCGTTGAATTGGTCGAGTTCGCACGACTCTTAATGCGATTTATACGATTGTCGGTTTCTCTCAGGCGATAGCCTGTGCCCACCGTGGAGTCGACGCCCACTACGCATGCGCCGAATCCTATAACGAGGCCCGCTTCGGCATTTGCTGAGCCATTGCTGTTCTTGCCGGCAAATGCGCCGGTGCCACGGCGTTCACACGTTTCGCACTCACAATAGCAGTTGCCGTCGCCGAAAAAATCCTCGCCATAGAAGCACGTGATCTCCTCGCCCACTTCAATGTCGCGCAGAACTTTAACGCAGGCGGTGTCCCGGCCCGTGGCCACGAACTTGCAGTTGGCGCGACAGTCGTGGTTTATGTAGGCCGCTGGCCCGAGCCATAATTGCGCACAATTCTTGCGGCAGCTGTACATCACAGAGAAGTCGTTTTTGCCGGTGTGCAACAGTGCCGCTTCCTCGGCCTCGGTCAGCTCTGCTATGCAGCCCACAAGACATTCGATCTTGTCATTCTTGGCCCAGCGCTTCGTCGAACTTATTTTGGCGCCCTTCTGACCCTCCAGCGAATACCGGTAACAGGCCTCAATGACGAAGCCGCTGTCTTTATCGAAAACGCGTAGGTAGCGGATGATCTGCAAAGTCAATATGTAGAGAACGATTATTAATAAAAAAGTGCGGTGCGGTGCGGTGCACGCATAGTAACAGAATGCTATAGAATCGGCTAAAGTTCTTCGATAGACTTTTACGCATATGCCGGAAAAGGGCGCTGGTGAAACTAGAGGCTGTAAAAATGAATACGGTTAAAGTAGCCTCCAGAGGCAAGAGACATATACATGTGTACGTACGTAGGAATTTTAAAAATAATAAATTTTCGTGGAAAAAACAATTGTTTGCTTTTTCTTAACTTACATGATCATGTAAACGTTTCAAGGCCACTTTATTTTTGCTCTTACAACTCCGCGGAATCCAGGGGCCCGTGAATATTCGTTTAACAGCGACGTCGTAACTCTGCGTTTTCACAAATTCCTCAACGATAGAAAGTAACTGCACTGTATCGACTTTGAGGGGACGGTATCGTATATTCATTTTGTGGGTTTGAAAGCCCAAATGAGGGTCCAGGATCAGTGAGGTGGCCAAATCATCATTTTCGGAAAGTTCTTTGGGCGTCATGCCCGTCGATTGAGAGAGACGACCCACAACAGAACTTGACGAGCCATTGATGAACCCGCTGCCAATGCCACCAAAATGATAGCCATTTGTTGATTGATAGTTATTGGTGTTGTTGGTGTTGGTGTTGTTGCTGTTGTTATTGCTATTGCTATTGGTATTGAATCCATTGCAACCGCCACCGCCACCAGCAGCAGCAACAGGACCCGCCGATGACATGGAATGCGTTTTGGGGGCCGTTGTTGTGGTGGCTGATGATGAGTTGCTTGCGTGTCTGCTGATAGTGTCACCGCGACGGCTGTTATTCGAACCAACAACCATTTCTTTTAACAGTCGCTGTTGAGACAAAACAAAAATCGAGAGAAAATTTATTAATCAACGTCGACGTGATAATCGTCGAAAAAAATCAATAAAACAAAAAACCATAATAAAAAGCAAATTTAATTTATTTATTACAACCATGCTGAAGAGGTAGAAAAAAATAGAAAGAGGCTATTTATATATTATATATAAGCTATTTATATATTATATATAAGCTATTTATATATTATATATAAGCTATATATTATATTTATTTTAGAAACAATGTATGTATGTATTTTAGTTCCGCACAAATGTTAAAGTCTTGTCGAAGGAAAATATGTACTGAAGGTTTAACGATATTGATTGCTTCTTCTTTGGTGCAATTATTTGTAAGGCTTCATGTTTGCAATATTTTAAAGAGAAAATTTCAATGCGATTATGTTATAGTTTAATTCTTTATATTGATAATATGTATTAACCATCGTAGTACACTTATTTAGTGCGCTTTTTTGGCCGATAAAATTGTTTTTCCATTCAAATACGATAAGTTCGAGGCAAATAGAAAATTATAAAAACTAAGAATTTTGAGAAAATACATTCTCGTGTTCAAGCGACGGAAGAAGACGACTTAGAACTTTGTCTATTATAAATAATTTAGTCTGTATGTTTTATATAATGTATAGTATTTTATATCGCATGCAAGAAATGTATCGAATTTTCAAAAGTAAATCATGGGTGGTATGGTATATCATGCGATTTTGAATTATTTTCTATACGTTCTTTTTTTATACGGTCCCTATTATAGGCATAAAAGGTTATCTTTTAATTTTTGTTGCGACGAATACTTTTTAGAGCTGCTTACGAAATTTTACAATATTTTTTATTATTTTTTATGCGTTTTTAATCGTATAAAAAGAGAGTATAAGAATAAATTTGGAAGAGTATCATTACGAGAGTAAATAATGTAATTCCATATTTCTGTATAATCGATATAGAATCGATGTAAGTACGTAATTTGCATTTTTAAACGAACTTCGTTCCTCGAAATTACCAGAAAATACTTAGGAAAGGGTAATTAATTTCTGAGGAAGGTACAATTAAATCAAATGAGCTCGTTTGATGGTTTCTTTGGAAGTAATGATAATACAGTGCACGCGTAGTAATGTGAACTAATTAAAACCAAGCGGGTTCACAGTTTCGAATTTGTTCACTTTTGCGAATGTCCAAATTTAAGGCAAAACGTATCCCCATTTTATCCTAATTATGCATTTTAAAATGGAAATTTACATTTATGAAACCAAATTTAATTTTATTTGAAAAAAAAAAAACCAAATACAGAAAATATATTTATTAAAAAATGTTTAAATATTCATTTCACAAGAATTAAGAATTAATTCGTATGACCTGAACACGCGTGAACTTGTAATTTTTAAGCCTAACACGCACATTTCGTAATAATACAGAATTCCCCGAATTAAAAAATTCGAAAGTTTCATGTATTTATGTATTTTCAATATGTAAGCATTCATATAAATATGTTTCATATTTTCATCTTTTAGAGCTTTCAAGTCTTGTTCACTCTTTAGAGTAGTCAATACAAAATAAAATGTGTTCATATTTTAGGGTGTTCATATTTTGCGGTGTTCACATTACTGCGCGTGCACTGTATTCGTAATTCGTAATACATACAAAAAAAAAAACTTCAAAACGTTCACAATAGATTTGATTTTTTATGAATGCCTCTAAAAAAAATTTAAAAAAATATACGATACGTATGCAGATAAAGTACATTTTCAGCGCAATTCTCTTCTTAAGCGTCTTGCTCTATAAAAGAATAATTGATGAATGACTGCGCAGTACAATTCGCGAATAAATGTTGCATTGAAATCAAATGCGTATTAGTGAAAATTATATGTAAATTAATTAAAAACTATACGTAAACAATAAAAATTATGAACTATAAATATTTAGTGAATTCAATAATTCTGCTGGAAATGAAAGAATATTTCCAATGAAAGAGCTCCGGCTAAAAAGGTAGCTCCAGCTCCTCTTTTGTTGCAAGAAACATTTATATTTTAATAATCCCGTTAAAAATAAAATTATCTATTGTAAAGATAAGAAAAAGTATTAAAACCCATGAATGAAAAATACTAATAAAAACAGAAACGCTTGTAGCGTGATCGTCATCTGAGCTCTATGGTAGCTGTTACAAGAGACTTTTTTGTCGGTTGATAAAGCATTGATAAAAGCCCCCTTGCAAATTATGAAACTACCAGTTCTTGCTGGAAAAGAAAATATGCCCTGGAAATAATGAAATTCCAAGTTCTTGCTTCAAACAACAACAAATATGTCTCGTGTAACAGCTGCCTATCGTATCGCATTTTACACTCACAGCTGTTTCTGATGTTCGCAAAATGCTGAAACGACGTCGGCAAGCAAAAAGCTATCTGCCTTTTGCATTCACTCCAAGGAATAAGCACAGAGAAAATGTCACTAAACAGAAAACTAAAAAAAAAAAAAACAACCAACATTACAATATATAATGCTTCCTTTCTCTATAAAACATATTCTTGCCATTTCTGTCTGACTAATATGAAATAAAGGTACATCATATGTACTGAAGCAGAGAAAAAAAAAATGGCGGCGTCCGTCGACAAGTCGAAAATTTTCGTACCTAGGCGATTCCCTTTTTTGACCACTTGAACATTATAATTTATTTAAATAAAGTTCTAAAATTCTATAACGATGGAATATATTTAATTACCCGACTATAAAATAACAAAAGCTGCACCTTCTAATCGCCTGGGCTATTGTATACTTATAAAAAATCTTTTGTTTTTTCTTCAATACATCCACTTGAACTTATCCATGGGAGAGTTTCCTCCTATGCACAATTTTTCCAACAAAGCGACGAAATAAGCAAATGCGAATGTTCCATAAACTTTTACACGACTGCACAAGAAATTATCGCCTTTTTTATATCGGTACAGGGTGCATTTTCTCAAACGCAAACCTGCTTCCAACACTTTTCTCGTACAGAAATTATAATTCAAATGAAAAAGTTTTCCAGTCTTCAGAAAAATCTGTTTCTATAACGCTACACACATCATTTTTTTAGTTTAGTAAAGAACAAGAAAAACGAAGAAATACAGATATAGATTTACAGAAATAGAGTCGAACTGTTTTAACAAATATATGACGGCGACATCTACATGTGATTATTTTTTACTAGTTTAATACTCATTCCATTGAAATTACAAATTATTGTAGATTATTTATGGAACTGTGATAAGTTTAGGACCAGATTTCTGATCAATGAATTCCAGTGAGCGATACGTTTATCGTAAATTCTGCTTTGTTAGTTTTCTTGTTTTTGTTGGTAAACGACAAATTTGAAAAAATACAAAGCAAAATTGACGACCAACGTCAACTCACTACCGTTCATTGATCAGAAATCGGGCCCTTAGATTAAAAACTAACGCTATGATTTCGAAAAAGCTACTACCGTAAAAACAACTCGACTCTTTCCGATTCTGCTTTGTTATTTACTGTTGTCCAGCAAAACAACGAAAAATAACTAAACAGAATCGGGAAGAATCAAGTACTTGTTTTCGCTTTCACCATTAAAAGTGTTTTATATTCATGCATTGCGTATTTTAGGGCGATATTACATTGCAAATTGTTGAGTATTGCAATGATTATTGTAATTGATTGATCAATGTGTCACATTGTTTTTGTTTCCTGTAGAAATCTGTGAACTTCTCTCTCATTTTCTCAGGCTCTGGGTAATTCCTACAGAAATATAAAAACAATTTCACGGTTTGATCAAGCAAATAATTGCAATGTATATTGATTGCCCAAATTAAATTATTCACCGAGTTGGTGAGTTGGCTTGGTGTGCGAGTGTCGCTTAAGAATCGGTATGAAAATACAATTTCTGATTTTCAATATTTTTCGAAGTAACTTTTGTGTGTCAACTTTTCCCCAGAGTGGCATCTCTAACCGTCAAATCATATTTTCAAATTATGAAAATATTTATTTCCAGATTTTTTTACCTAATGTGGTTCTAAACTTATTTAAATAGAAAAGCAAAATAACAAAAGCTGTAAACAAAAAAACTATGGCAGAAGCTGCCGAAATTTCTGATGAAATACGTGACATTTTTTGCAAATATAAACAAAAACAAAAAATCGATTTAGTCCGTACTCTGAGTAGCGTCAGCTGTTGCGAGTGTGGGCACCAATCGCGCATTAAAATTGTACAAACAAAATTATGTTGGTAAGTAGAATTTGTAGATTTCTCGAATGTAAATTTGTTTAATTACTTCTCGTAGGTACAAGAAAATGACGAAATTCTATCAAGCAATTTTAGCCTGCATAATCGCATTGTTTCTTATGGCCATTTACTGCATGTGGGCAGCAAGGCGATACAACAGAGCGCGATCCTTTGGCAATGGAGCGTGTGTTTCGACCTTTTTGTGGACTTACGACGACTGTTTTGTTGTGTACTGAAGTAAAATTCACTTGCTCAGTATTTAAACACATATAAATTTAAACAGTTTGCAAAAATACATACAGAAGAACGTATAATTACAAAGGAAACATTTTTTTAACTTCTCATGTGGAGGGTATTGAAAAATTTTGGAAACAATTTAGTAAATTCAATTCGGTTTAATACAATAAGAATATTGTGTAAAATATTCATTGTTTTCTTACAAAACAATACTTGCGAAGTATTCTGGCAAGTGTAGTTAAAAAAAATCATTAATGCTTAAACCTAAGATATCAATTTTAGCAGTTACAGAACTATAACTTCAAATATTTTTATAGTTTTCCCTTGAAGGTCAATACATATATTTATTATGATGTAAAGGCAGGTGTAACAAATAGAAAACGCATAAAAATGGACAAAATTCCTTGAAAAGTCCCTTTCACCTTTGTCCGACCTAAATTTGCTGTGTTCGAGAGGCTTTTGCTATCGTGTAAACTGGCACATAGGTGAACGATTCCAGCAACTCTGAAATCTAAAGGCGACCCAAGACGACACAAAACATTACGGAAAACGGCTGTTGTGCAATCTCAAGAAAAGCAAAAAACCATATCAAAAATTCTAGTCAGAATTGAAAGATTTATACAAAAAAATTAAAGTGAAAAGCAAATAATATTTAAATTATTTTAAAGTGAATTAAAATAATATTTAATATTTAAATAATATTTAAAATTTAAAATTAAATATATAAAATTTAAATATTTAAATTTATTATTTAAAAATATTTAAATTTCCGACATTTTAGTGGTAAAATTAAAAGAAGCATTTTCGGATACCTATTGAGGAGTCGACAACCAGTACTCATTGCGCTCACTCAACCGACTGAAACAGTATTTATGATTGCCAGCACTGTCTGTGGCAAATTGACGGACTTCTGTTTTGCGCAATGTTTTGTATCGTCTAGGGTGCCCTTTAAGAAACGGTCCAAATTCCTGTAATTTATTTTCTAAACGCATCCTAGAATTTTAACATACATTACTGATTGGCAATGCCATGCACAGAAAATTGTGAATTTATGTTGGTGAAGTACGGAGTTGTAGTTTGGGTTTTGTTGGGAAACGAAGAAAAATTGATAAATTCAACAGAGATTATAAATTTATCGTGAAACCAATTTGAAGGCATTTAAAAAAGAGTATTGAAGGTAAAATCAACTAAGAAAAGTCTGAGCATTTACCTGTGAGTATGTGAGGTTCTTTTATTTATTGGAATTTAATGGCGAGAAAATGTAGACAGTCGATATACGAATACATTTTCAATCTCAAAATAATTTCCATTTGTCTAGAAGTCCACGACGCCATGCCGAACATCAAGTTACAGTCATCTGATAATGAAATATTTGACACCGATGTCCAAATCGCCAAGTGCTCCGGCACTATTAAGACGATGTTGGAAGATTGCGGTATGGAAGATGGCGATAATGCTGTCGTGCCATTGCCAAATGTGAACTCTGCGATTTTGCGTAAAGTATTGCATTGGGCCAACTACCACAAGGATGATCCTCAGCCAACCGAGGACGATGAAAATAAAGAAAAGCGTACAGACGACATTTCCTCATGGGATGCCGATTTCCTTAAAGTTGATCAGGGCACGCTCTTCGAATTGATTTTAGCTGCTAATTATTTGGATATCAAAGGACTGCTTGACGTGACCTGTAAGACGGTTGCCAACATGATCAAAGGCAAGACTCCCGAAGAGATACGCAAAACGTTCAATATCAAAAATGACTTCACGCCGGCTGAAGAAGAGCAAGTACGCAAGGAGAATGAATGGTGTGAAGAAAAATAAGATTACCTATTATTAGAAAACTAGCGGAAAAGTTACAATTGAATGAATACAAAATCGCTAGGATATCGTTCGCTTTCTGTTTTTTAACTAATCATTTAATTGCTTACTGAATTCAATTACATATAAATAATCGAATATTTATGTAAAAACGTTTCAATTGGATTAAATTGATATGTGTAAAAATAAAAGGTCATTGGTTTTACTATACCATTCCATTTCTGGAAGTGCGGTTAATTTTGTTGTAGATTTTATTTCAATTTCTCAAACTCCCTAGTATTTGAGAGTGGAGAGATCAATCTTATATTTTCCATAGTCAGCACGGGCGACACAATCAACTAATATGTATATTGATATATGCATGTGCGATCAAATCGATGGATACAGTGAGGGGTGTATTTTGTTTTTGGGAGAATTTCAGTTGAAAAAAATTACATACTTGTTGAATGGTATAAGTTAAAAACACAACGAATATATAGTTAAAATATAGTAAACCCCTGAGAAGAATTTCATTTCAATTTCAAAAGAATTTTCTAGGAAACACCGAACTGCTTCTCAATCTATGTATCTTCCCAAAGGGGTTATTTTTGTGAAACCGTTTCACAACGGAACGATTTGTATTGAAGACCGTCGCGTCGGTTTCAATCCGCCTTTTAAGCTTTCACAGTTATCAGCTGATTGTGATACTATGGTTATTGACCAAATAATAACCTCTTTTATACTGCTCTCGAAAATTATATGCATTTGCGAAGAACAGTTACGAAATTCGATACGATAAGGATCTAATTTTTTATATACATATGTATGAATGTATGCATGTAACTACTTTCTGCTCAAGTAACAATGTAGTTACTTTCTGCATCGCTCCGAACATCTGAAACAGAACTGCTGATGTAATTGTTGTTGTCAAGCGGGACAAGATGGTGTTGAGTCAATTTGAGAAAAATCAAACGCTGGCAATAGTTGAATGCGCAAACTGTGTATTACCGCTGCTGCCGTCAGTTGCGCCTATATTTCCGAGATAGGAGAACGTCGTGTTCTTGCATCCGTATATATTGTGTGACTTGGATTATTTTAATTGATTGAATATATTGCATTATTCAGTATACGATACATACAAATGTACGAGAGGTGAGAATTTGGTTTGTACTCTTTAAATTTTGTAACTGTCGAATGAGAACAATATGACGAAGGGTTAAAATGGGAAAGAGAAAAAACGGGACGGGATATGTTGTATGTGCGTTATGTATGTATATAAAGAAGAATACCACACACAAACCCATGCATATAACATCTGTTTTGCGTGTTCACATATGAATGCCTGCCTTGAAATAATTTTTATTTAGATAGTAGATATATCTATGTATGTATGTATGTATGTTTAAATGGCTCAAAAAATTGGGTTCCTTCAAATTTTGTTCTTCTCTTGTCGTATGTCTTTTAGAATGGTTCGGTCTTATAAACGCAAAACCACCAACAAAAATTGGTCAAAGACGGCTATGGCCGAAGCCGTAGCTACCGTTTTAGAGGGCAAAATGGGATATTCTTTGGCATCGCGTACATTTTCATTGCCCAAAACAACTTTGGAGCGTTGGGTAAAAAAAGCCCGAGCGTTTGCAGAGTCATTGCCGCCGCAGCATCAAGAAAAAATACCGGAGGAGTTTCGTTCAGTTGACTCTACTGGTGCAATGTGTGTAAAGCATGAGTTAGATGATGAAGAGTCAGAATGGATTATTGGGCATGAGAATAAGAACAAGAGCTTCAATTCAAATGCGACTACTGCAACAAGACCGGCTTCTCCATGTGAAATAACAACAACAACAAATAAAATGGCGCAATCCAATAAAGGAAATGTTCCACAAACTAATAAGAAGTTTCATACTGAAGGCTTTCCTTTTTCCAACCTGGATGCCGACATCGGAACATACTTCAATAGCAGCGCACAGTTTTGCGAATACAACGCAAATAACCCACTGCCTAATACGACTGCTCATCACCAGCTGGGAGGGAATCAATCTCATCAATATCAGTGTCATCATCACCACCATCAGCAGTCGCTGGACGACGTTGAACAGTTGTTTCTGGGTTTCGCTAAGACCATTAAAACCTTTTCTCCACGACGGCAAGTTTTGACCAAAATGCATATTGCTAAGTATATTCTAGAACAGGAGTTGCAACAGCGTGATGAGGAAGAAAAGCACCATTTCTGAACGCCATGCGAGATATTGTAATTTATAGTTTGTAGTTCAGATTTATTAAATAATAAATATTAAATATGCCTTTGAAATGCTTTTGTTCTTTCCAAAGTTGGCAAGCACTTGTAAAATATCTCTACAATTATCATTATTTTATTGTGCAATTTATGCAACATAATGAGCGCATTCCAGGCACACTGCTCATTTACAACTGTTGCGTATTTTGTACCTGGAATGCTTTGCTCACTCAACATTTTGCGATAGCGAACGGAGCGAAAACATTCAATGCTACCTCAGCTCAACAAGAACAACAATCTGTCATATAATCAGTTGCTGTCATTCTGCTTAAGATTTTTAAATTTGATACTTTTGTTTGTTTACATAAAAGGTAAAGAAAAAACCGGTCAGGGAGCACTTTATCACAGGGAACGTAGCGTTCAGTTGCTCAACAGTTGTGACTGATTGGTTTGCCGGGAATGCGCCCAATAATGCTGGTTGAACATAAATAACGTTACCTTAAAATTTGAAAAATTGAAAATGTCAAAATATGGTCAAATTAAGGAGTTTATTTGGGATACACACTCGACTTAACTATCGTCGATTCAGCTGTGTTCGGTTTGGGGTTTTTGCTGTTAAACAACAACAAGAATTAAAAGCAACACAAGAATGAGATAAATAAACTTAATCAAAGATTGATTTAATGATTGATTGATTTAATTTAAACTAATCAAGAATGAGTATTTGACTCGCGGGTGTATCCCGAATAATGATGTAAAATATACGTCCCAGTAATGTCCCAAAGTCAATTTGATTGAAGATCTGAATCAGTCTGTGTTCACATCTACTTCTTTTACGGATTACAGCAACCCTGTTAAATACATGTCTTCACTTTCACTGCAGACAGCTGCTTATTGAGAATTCCGTTTTGAACTAACTCTGGCATTTTTGCAATTTTTCCTCTTTTGGCTTATTCGCAATGTTTGTAGGTGTTTTATGGATTTTATTGTGCAAATAGACACAAGTAGTGTTAATTATCAAATTAGTCTTGGAATCAATCAAGTACAGATGATGAATTTGAGACTCCAAACCTAAGAATAATAGTAGCTGCGGAAATATCTATTAAATTTGAACCTTCATATAATTTTCGTTGGTGGTGGTTGAGCCCAGTCTACTTTTCCGGAGTAACGAAACTGCGGAATATTCGCGATTCGCATTACACATAGTGCTCTTAATGGATTTCCCCGGCAAAAGTGTCTTGAAATTAATAAGTGAAAATTGTAAGGAAAAAAAGAACCGGAATGAATTTCAATTTAACTTATTGCATTAATGCTTAAGTACGTATGCATATGCAAACGAAATGGATTCAACAAAGTGAATAAATGTTTGTGTGTGGGTGTGTGTGTGCGCGCCGTGGGGAGGCTTGCATCTGATGCTAATAAATAAGCTTCGGCAATTAACGTAACCGCGCTCTCTTGGCTTTGGCCAAGAAGTCCTGCTGTCAAAGTGTGGACAACATTTAAAATCCCCCAAAAAAAAAACACAAACAATTAAAAAATAATATTGGAAGAAGAATAAAAATAAAAAAATTCTCTCGGTCAGGAAGGAAAATAAAAATTAATAAACATATATACGGTTAGTGTTAAAGAAACAAATGTAATTCGACTTAATTTTTTGACGTCTTACTGAATTCATGACGTATTATTGCTATCGCCTGCGGCTTGTGCTGTCACATTAAGCAATGATAAGCAATTTAAGGAGTGGGCCAGGCCAATCTTTGAACTAAACCGAAAACTTTCTGAAGAGGTTTGATTATATTTGTGCGTAATCAAATTTTAAAACTTTGGTAAGGAATCGGTATATTTATTCTACACGTATATGTACGTACATTTATTTAATCACATTTGATTTGGTATATAATTAACGAATTTAACCTTGTGGCAATAGGACAAGACCACCACGCAGCCTTAGGAGGCAACATTGATTTTTTAGTTTTTAGAGAATTTTTCACCTTTGATAATTTTTCACCAGCGGCACGCATACATATGTATGTATAGAAAAGGCATACGTATCGAATGGTGATGGCGGTAGTGTTACGTGCTCAAAACATATGTTATCTGCATCGAAAGGGTGTTGCAACAAGAGGTATAATTTTTAATTTCGCGTCCTTTTTCATCTCTCAACTTTGAACTGTCCTTGTGAGGTCATTTGAGAAGTAAAAATCAATCTATTTAAAATGTTTATATAAAGAAAAAGGCAAAGAAAAGCTTTCTCACAACTTAGACTAACTTAACTTTAACTTTTACTTGAGTTAGACCGACCTTTTGCCCTCGCAACAACTTTCTTCCTGGATAAATCAGTATCAAACTCTAATCAAAATATTAAAAAGTATTACGATATAAATTGTTTATTATTTATATAAAAATTTCTAAATCCTCTTTGGACTATCCATTTTAACCTTTTTCTAATAAAGCATGTTATATACATACATACCTCGAAAGACTAAAAAAAAAAAAAATTAAAAATATTCAATTCTTAAAAATCAACTTGTTTTCTCTACCTTAATTTTGAAGCAAGCTTTTTTCCATTTTTTCAGATAACAAATATGTAGTTATTTATGTACTTATGCATGTACATACATACATACATATGTATAGAAATATTCGGAATTTGTAGAACCAGAATAAAACAGAAGAACGTTGAGAGTTTTTTCTATTGCATTTTATGTCTTTGTTAGAAACGAGGTAAACTATTTTATTTATATTCTTGCGAATAAATTGTAAAAAAATTGTTTATTTCTAGAAATTTGGACCATGGATCATTTTCATTCAACTTTGGATCCGCGCAAACAGGAATTATTAGAATCACGTTTTCTAGGAGTAAGGGTAAGTCTTATGCGAGTGAAGGAGACGAAGAAGAAGAAGAAGAAGAAGAAGAAGAAAGCTCTTTTTAAAACGTATAGATAACGGATAGAAATATTCTGATAAAAATGTGATACTATTCGTATTTAAGCAATGCTGTCTTTTTTTACGAGTATAGAAATTGTTTGTGGTAATGCTAAAAGTCAATTAAACGTTATTAACGTTTTTTTATGTCTACCAATTTTTACAAATATCGCAATGATCGCAATGAAATTATCAATCGGACTTTGTGCACAACGACATGCTAATGATGATCTTTGCCGGCAAGACTTACTTGACAGACTGTAAGTCTGAGGCCTGACCGAGTAGAAACGTTTTATGTGTAATAAAATAAAATTAAGTGAATAAAACTGATGATATCTCCATTAGTTTTCAAAGAGATAATTTCAGTAAAGCTGTGAAGGTTTTAAAAGTCATTGAACAAGTTTTTATAGACTTTTTTTAAAAAAAGTATTTTTACAGCTTCGTGGAGTAAGAACAGCACCCAAGAGTAAAGAGTGGTATATGTATGCTTAATTCTGGTTTTATGCGTTAGATGCGTTCCCAGCAAATTCGCATAAAATAAAATCGCGTAAAAAAAAACATAACCCATACAAAAGTAGGGCATCGGTTTGACATTTCCACTGAAATTCTTCTATCTGTATTGCTCAATACTCATTACATCTCGCATTTAACGTTTTTAAACGAAGTTATAAAAATGTGTTTTGTTTTAGAGTTAAAAATTATTTTAAATTGACACTTCTCAGACCACGTTAAATCAAATTAAATCGCGCAAGGAATGCAAAATTTAAAAAATCGCGTAAAATAAAATTCGCGTAAAAAAGAACTAGATGGGGTATATATATATATTTTACGACATAATGAATCAGATGTTACATAAATATAAAAAACTGAACTGATATACATATGTATGTATATCTATACATAGACATACCTATGTATATGTATCTTCAACCGCTAAACACTATATAACACTATATAAGAAGCCAACAAATAGATTAAAAAAAATCTATAAATTCCTATCGATTGCTCTTGGCAACAGGAAAAAAAAACAACACTGTATTTTCAATAATTGTTTCAGTAAAAGATTCGAGACGTGTAATCTCACAAAAGTTGCTACGTTCGTGCCAACAACAACAACAACAACGACGGCGAACCTTTCTCTCGTGTGGTGTTTATCGGTTAGATTTTATTTGTCAGCCTTTGATGGTGGTTGGCTTCTCCGCCTGTTAGTTGAATCAAAATAAAGCACAATAAATTATAACTATCGTATTTATCGTATGTACATAGTTAGAGAGCATTCAGGGCTCGATTAGTAAAAATTAAAATAATTTTTAATTTAAAAATTTTTAAAAATAAAAACTATCAAAACACAATTATTTTATTTACATATATGTAGCTTCAGTTTATAAGATAACTAAAAAATTATGTTTCTTGTTTTAATATGTATTTTTTTTATTAAATCTTTTTACTTTAATTAGTGCAGAAAAAGAGTAACAGATCAAAACAGAAGCTCGATTTCAAATCAGTTGCCTTCAGCAGATTATCTTTTTATTATTATGTATTAATAGCTGCAAATATTTTATGCATTAATTGCTTTATAACACAACAATCCCAACAAGTTGTGTGTCCGTGCGTGCGTGCCATCGTGTAATAAAAAAATACTGCCAGAATCTTTCATTCATTTTACGGCTGTCAAATCAGAAACTCGGGTGGTGTGAAAGAAACGCTTATATTGAGAATCGTTATTGTATGTATCGTTTCGTCGTTCGACTTTATAATGTGGTCGTCCGTCCATCACACAAACAACAACTTGTCTTCACAACGGCCACGAACCGACTGTGCTTCAAATGAAATTTCATTCATGAGAAACAACATCTGAGAAATGCTCTGTTTCTGTGCTTTCCTTCTGGCTCCTACTATTTCTACTCCCTTTTTTTGGACTTGCTTGTCATTGCTTGTGGCCTTTTCAGTGTCAGTCAGCGCTGCAACAATGGCAGCCAGAGTGATATATATTTTTATCTCTTCTCCTATATCACATTGCGTTTTGTTTGTTCGTTGTTCGTCGTAGGCGTAGCGTGTTGTGCAGCTGATTCGTTGTTGTTGGAAAACCTGTTCTCTCTCTTGTTGAGCACACCGTGACGCATACGTAATTTTAATAACAACATTCACTCTCTTTTTCTCTTTTCGTCGTCTTTCTCTATCTAATCATATATCTATGTATTCATACATCATTCCTTTCGTTTTAGTAGCTTTCAGTTGAGTTTTTTTTTTGTTGAGCTCTGTTAACGAAACAATTTTGTATTGGTTACTCATTTGCCTTTTTGCCATTTTTTACCGGTTTCTGCAAATATTTTTTTTATTTTATTTTGTCAATTTTTCGTTGATTGCATGTTTTTTATACGTTTTTACACTATTTATTGTGTGCATGTATTAAGGTAATGTAATGTATTAATTAATGTAATCATTTTTCTCTTAAATTTTAATTAGGAAATATTTTGGCATTTTTATATATAATTTTTTTTATTTAAAATTTTTAGTACTATTTCAATGCATTTACAATTTCCATTTATTTATATTTTGCATTTACATACTCGTAGTTACATTTCATCCACATGACTGTGGTATATGTTATTTTTCTGGCTCTATATCTATGTATTTCTTCCACTTTATTCGTTGCCACCGGCTTGAGTTGAGTACTCCTGAAAATGCATACATACATACGTATGTACATATATGCGATTTTTTAACACTTCTGTCAGGGACGACGACGGCCTTGTTATATTCGCTGTAGCTTGTTATATTTTTAACAGTTATGAGCGCCTCATATAATTCCTGTAGAAGAGTGAGTAGGTGCGACTGTATTTTTAATGTGGTGCTCGCTCGCTCATCATTATTACATTTAGTACTTGCTGTTAAATAGCTTCTAAGGATAACTTTTTGTTATGCAATTTTGTCTGTTAGCGTGAAAACTGTTAGTGAATAAATTCTATTTTAGTAAATCCTATTTTATTGAATCTTATTTTAGTGTGTAAAATGGGGACGTAAATTGATTATCTTAAGGAAATAACATAAACGTAAAAGAAATTAAAAAGACTCTCTCTTCTCTCTCAAGATTGATTGAATCTATTTTTTCTACTACAAAAGTGTACCTTTTTGAATACAACAATCTTCTAAATAAAATTAAGTTATTGATGAAAGTTTTTTTTTGAAAAATACTTTGTATCAAAATATATTTACTATTTTGCAAAAAAAAGAAACGTATTAGCCAATTAAACGTCAAAACGGAGAGAGATAACATATGTTTATAGATATTAATTAAAGTTAAAAATTTAAGTAAATCCTCTCCCAGCCCAGAACAGCTCCATTCCGTTTATTCACTTTATTCAGAAGAAATAATTATTTTAGCATTTTCTCACCTGTGCATTTCTATAATCTCACTATCAAGTCAGATATTAGCCGTCTCTGTCAGTATTATTGTATTTCTGTACTCGTATTTATACAGCTAAATCAATTGGTTTAGCAACATAGTACTATAAACTGACAGCTCCTGATGACAGAGTCGATTACAGTAATTGTTGCTCGCTCGGTTTACTTGCGCGTTTCCGTCGTGTTGTGGCTCTCGTGAGTGGTGTGCTCAGCACGAGTTGCCTGAACTGGTTTCGTGCTGCCTCATTTCGGGCTGTCTCGTCGACTGGCTTGGCTGACTGACTGACTGATTGGCGAGTCGAATGGAATGGCTTTTTGGCTTCTCTGTTGTTCAAAATGTGTTTTAAAATACATCTTTCCCATCTTTTGACTATCCAGTCGCGAATACATCATACCGATTTCAACAGTGGTCATTCTCGTTGCCGTGAGTGAGTGCTATTTGTTATAGTCGTCTGTGGGCAGTACGAAACGACGGCGTGTTTCTCTGGCGTCTGAGGTGTGGAGCTCCACTATTTAGTTAATACATATTTCAATTTTAATGCAAGGGACTGCTCAGAGCGTTTGCGTTTGCGTTTGCGTTTGCTCTTCATTAAAATTGAGCCAGATTGAGAGTCGCGCTCGTTTGTTCGTGCGTTAAGTTCGAACGAGTTCGTACGAGGTATGTCGGTACTAGGTTGCCTGCCGGGTGTGTCTGTGTGTGCGTGTGGTTTATTAAAACTGAAGTCTGGTTATATTTTGCCAGAAAACAATACTGCACTGAGCTTTCTGTGTTACCTCCTATACTATATTGTTCTCTCTACTTTTGTCTAAAACGTTTCTTACGTTATTTTTAAAATTTTTGCTTCTTTCTCTCTTCTCTGTGTGCAAAAAAAAAGCTTAAGTCGTCTGGTTTGGTGTGTTTGGCATTCCAAAGATTCTCTTTGTTGATGTCATATTACGTTGTCGCTTGTGCTAACGCCGCCTGCGATGTTTTTCCTGCCGAGATGACGCCGTTGTCTTGGCCGGTGTTCGCGTTGGCCGGTTGTTTTTTGGTTTTGATGTAGTCGTAGGTCGTTGCTCAGTTTAGTGTTCAACACTTGTTCGGCGGTTTGTGTTGTTGTTGGTAGTAGCGGTTCATTATTTTGTTATGCAGTCTTGCCCATCGACAAGACAACTTGATATCTTGTGGGTTCGTGTGAGCGAGAGAGAGAGAGAGAGAGAGAGAGAAAGGCTGACTGAGCAAATAATAGCAAGTAATAGAAAAGTCTCTGTGCTATTTGAGATTCATTGCTGAGGTTTCATGACGTATCATCATACCGAAGTGCCATACCGAAGTGCCGCCATTCTGTGAGTTCTTGCGTGTTTCTGTACTTTCGGGAATTCTTGAAAACCAAACCCAGCACCAAACCCAGACGAGGCGAGACGGTCAGAATTGTCGAGGACACGTACATAGATAAATAGCTAGAGCCGTGAGAAGAGAGAAAGAGAGAGAGAAAGAGAAGTACTCTCTTTTGTGGTCGTCGTGTTCTCTTTGTGTCTGTATTTTGCAGGTATTTTTACTGCGAATTATCTTATTCTCTCTCAGTTACGAGAGAATAATAACAATAAATGTTGTTTTTTGTTTTTTTTAATAACAAAATTTTTCTGTTGTTTTTCTATTTTGTTTTGTATCTTTTTTTTTAGCCTATTTTTAGCGTAAAAATCTGTTAATTTATAAAATAATTGGCTTACAGCGCAGCGCTTGTGCTTAAATGACATAATTTTTTGTATATTTTTAATTTTTTTTCTTAAGTACACAATTCAACTAAATTGTACTCTTCCGTCGGACCATCAGGATAGTGGTCTACCAGAAAGAGTTTAGATTCCAGTATAGATTCCAAATGTGAACACAGAATTGTAAACACAGAGAAATCATAACCTCAAAGTGCCAGAAAGGATAATTTTGGTGTCATTTGAGGTTATGTTTTAAGAACTCAAACGTATTCGTTGCAACACAAACGTTTTTTAAGGTGAAAATTTTGCGAATTGCGATGGATGATGATTCCAAATGATTTTGAAATAAATAAAATAAGAATTTGGAGCCCTAGAGATGGAATTGGCCGGCAGGAATTTTTGAGAATTGGCAATTGGGAGGCATATAGACACAATGAGACAGAGAGAGATAGAGGGAGAGAGAGAAAGAGAGAGAGAGAGAGAGAGATTGATAGATAGAGAGAGAGAGAGAGCGAGAGAGAGAGAGAGCATATTCAATAATTTAAATGCTTTAGAAATGCACTGTTCAGAAATTTCAATACTGTCCACGGTAAAAAACAGTGCTACACTGTGGACATGATTGGAGCACTGTCGAGCATAAACATTTATTATGTTAAAGAGTTTTGGCGAAGGAAGAGACAACAAAAACCTATTAAGAAGGAAAGGAAAGGAAAGGAATAGAGTTGTCAGTGTCTCTAGCTTTATTCGTACCGGGATAGAGAGACAAATGCAGAGAGAGAGAAAAAGAGAGCGATTGAGCGTTAGAGCAAATGCGTAATTTCTCTAAAGTACGACGATATATGCCAAAAAGGAAAGAAATACGTACTAAATGCGTACGTCGAGAGACAGCAGTCCACCTGCCCCTACTCCCCCCCCCCCTAAAGAGGTGCATATACGTTCCTGTTATATGAATTCATGTTGTGCCAGTCACAACATCTATCCATCTCATTCATTCTTTTACCATGTTTGACGAGCCTGTTATGCGAAATGTTCACGTATTTTTCATTATACGAAATCGGTCACAATGCATTTGCGCCCGGTGTTATATTAATTCGTGTTATATGAGCGAGCGACCTCTGGCGGTATATGGTTACTAAATTTTTGAATCTAATAGTTTAGATGGTTCCTGGTGGCGAAGGAGAGAGAGGGGATCGGCGGTGGTAGATGAAGGGGTGAGTAAAAAGAGTTGGTAGGTACAAATTCGTCCAATGCATTTATTCTCTCAAGTATAGTGGAAAATTTTTAATACTTAAGCATAAGAATTACATAGAATAGAATAGAACAGAACGAAAGATCAAGAGAGACCAGACCAGACAGACCAAAATCAAATAAGCTTGTATGGATCGAAAAGTATGTAGATAAAACGAAAGCAGAGAAAACCGAAGTAAGCGAGAACAGGAGCTCAGACAGTTCAGTCCGTGCCTATTGCATTTCTAACAGATTACATTGTAACAAAACTGTGCTGTTTGTTACAAAGTATCGTAAGTACTTTTCTACTTAACTCTAGGAGAGACAGACACTTGTACAGCGGCCGCGTGTAATACGGAACAGGCGACCATGTTTCGGCCCAACAATGTTAACTTATTTCTTTGTCTTTGCCTTCAGAGAACGCCCTTCCAATGAAAGTACAACAACAACAAAATTAAATGAAATAAAATATCCCATCAATTTATGCAAGTACATACATACATACATATGTAGTACATATATATTAGGTTGGGGAAAAAGTATTCGGAGTTTTTTTTCAGTAAAAAGATACAAAATTTTTTTTGTATGTAACAAACATTTTAATAATCCGAATATTGGCCATTCTTTTCAACTACATTCTGCCATTTTACGGGCATAACCATTATTCCTTTCTTTTAGAATAATCTGGGAAAAACTGACACGGGTGCTTTTCGCAGTCCTCTTTTGAGGCCTCTTTTATCTACACCCAAGAATGTGTTGAAAAGCTCGGAATAAATGATAATCTAACGGCGGTGCAAGGTCAGGACTATACGGTGGATGTATCAAAACTTGCCAGCCGTCTTTTAGTTTTTGCCGGGTTAACAATAAGCTGTATGTGGCCTTTTTTTGGACTGATTTTTGCACTCATTCAGTTCATTAAGCACCCAAACATCGAGCTCCTTTGTAAAACCAACTTTATGCAAATGGTTTAAAACTGTTTTGTGGTCGATCTTCAGTTCCTTCGCGATATCGCGACTGCTCCACTGACGGCCTTAGCCATAATTTCATCGACTTTTGATAGGTATCGCTGATAGGTCGACCAGTAGCTCGTTTCTGTAACTCAATCGAAAAGATTTTCCATTCTCGTGACGTCAGTTCGATTCGATTTTCGACTGCTCATAAGTAGTAGAAAAAGTCAGTCGAATCTTTTCTATTCGTTTCTATAAGATAACTCGAATATAATTTTGATAACTAGAATATTTCCTATTTCGATTGCTTTTTTACAGAAACAGTAGGATAAAAAATGACGTCAAAATGACGTATAATCGAAAAAACTAATAGAAAGGAGCGATCGAAAAGAGTTACAGAAACGAGCTTCAGAGCGAGTAGCATCTTTCACTTCAGAATTCCCAGAACGAAAGCCAGCGAACCATCTCCTGGCAGTTGATTGGAATACAGTAACTTCGTCACAAAATTGTAAAATACAGCGTATTTTTTCAGAAATTTCACTTATCTTTGCTTCGGAATAACTTTTAACACGACGCAACAATTTCAATAAATTATATCAGCTGAGTTGTCACCTGTTAAGCAAAAAAAAGTTGCCAGATGCAACTAACCGTTTCAATGTTATGACACTTTCAAGCGATGAGAAAAACGCCGAATACTTTTTCCCCAACCAATATATGTATACTCGTATATGGATATAATAAATACATATATGTATGTATGTACCTCTAGCATCATACACTCAGCTGAAAAATAATTTGACTGCTTTAATCGAACGAAGTCGGTAGCGAAGTGTTTGTGGCCCGTATCATCGATATCATCATCATCATGGTTGCTCGTTTTCGTGGTGTTCTCCTTTCATCATGGTCGTGGTGCTCCGATGGTGGCGCAACTATTCACACAGCCTGGAACCTGGTGAGCGCGCTGTGATGCCCACAACGAGGACGACGACGACGACGGTGACGACGGTATAAAACCACCCAAAAAGCACCCAATCGACGAAGCTGTGTCGAACTAGACGTCGCGCGAACTTAGCCACAAACTACATGCCGCTTTTGCACTCGCTGAATTGGTCGACGACAAATGTGTCGAGCGAAAAGAAAACCTGGGGTGTTGAAGGGGGTTGATGGCGGCGTTGCGTCCAGGGCGGGGGTAGAGGCAGGGGGGTGAAGCTGGTGGGTGTTGGGTTTTCTCTTCCATTGAGAATGCTTTTTGGTGTGGTTTTTCATATGGCGGCTGTTACTGTTGTTGGTGTTGTTGTTGTTCTTGTTCCTGCTGCTGTTGTTGTTGCTGCTGCTGGTTCTGTTGGTGCTGTTGATGTTGTGCTATTTTCCTCAGCGTCTGCTAAAAGTTTCCTTTTCTCCTTTCTCAGCTGCTGCTAGAGACATCGTATGTATGTCGCGCTAGTTTAGTCTTTGCCACCTACCGATCGCTGCACAATATTTATTCTGTTGACGATGGCGATGGCGATGGTGATGGTGATAGCGTTGGCGACGGCAGCAACGACAACAACGACGCCGCACCTAGAGAGAGAGAGATGACTTTGTCGGCCTGGCATCCTGCATTGCAATTCAGTGCAGCTCAGAGCGAAGCTGAGTGAAGTAAGTGGAGCAAGCACGTTGTGTCGAATAGTTAAATTCTTGCGTTTGTTTGGTGAAGCGCGTGAAGCGAGAGTAGTTGCAACCACGGCCACGGCAGCAGCCGAACCAGCATCAGCACCAGCACCAGCACCAACATCGACACCATCAGTATTAGTAACAGTAGCAGCAGGGCAGCGGTTTCGGGTCCACCGACTTTTTGCAGCTGCAAGAAATTGATTGACATTCTGCGAAATCGTTTCAAGTCGCGTTTGTTCGTTGGCGTTTCGTTCGTGGCCAAGGAAAAAAGAGTTGGTTGCTGGCTTCGCTGTGTTTGGGTGTCTGGGACGCCTTCAGTTGGTGGGCAAGCTGAGTGACAGGAGGGCGGGCGGGCAGGTTGCCTCTTGTTGGTTAACTGCTTAGTTATGGACGATGAACTTAGTTGTACGTACGTGCTGGTGGTTAGTTGGTTCGTTCAGCCAACGGCATCGCGCACAACAAACAAAGAGAACAGTCAGTGAAGTGAGCACCATCAAACAACGACCGACGACCGACGAGGTGCTCTGTAGTATCAATATACGACGTCTATACATACATACATACCAATGTATTGTATTTTGTTGGTTAATCCACAAAAGTGCGGCTAATTTTTGCAAGGTTTCCTGCTATTAACACTTCTTCTTATCTTGTTTTAGCCTTCTTTAGAGTGTTCTCCTTCGCCTTCGCCTTCTGCTTCTGCTGCTCCTTCTTTTTCTTTTTTTTCTTCTTCTTTTTCTTTTTTCTTTTTCTTTTTCTTCTTCTTCTTTTCCTTCTTCTCCATTTTCTTGTTTTTGTCGTTCTTATTAGTCTTTTTCTTCGCCTACCTTTTGGCCCATCATGGCCAACATCGTATCGTTTCCATCTGATTTTTCACTTCTCTTGTTATAATTTTTTTTTATCATAGTTTTGTAGTTTTTCTCATGCGATAGTTTTCTTTTCTTTGTGTGATTTTTGTGCGACGCGCCTGCAATGAATGATATCGAGTTTTCACAGTGAGATTTTTGCAGTTTGTGGCAACGCTTCGCTTCAGTGAGGAACTGTGTGATGGTAGTGTGCATGGTATTTTTGTTGTAAGTGGTAGTAGTAGTGGCAACAACAACAGCAACAACAATGAACAAATTGTCTTATTGCAAATTCGAGTAAGTAACAAACAAAGAAACAGAAAAACAAAGAAACAAAAAGAAATAATAATAGTGAAAAAAATAATAGTTTAGTTTAATATAAATGATAATTGTTAACTGAACAAACAAAGTTGCATACAAATACAAATCCACAAATTGTTCATAGTTTTTAAACGAAAATCCACAAAAGAGAAACAAAAAAAAAAAAAACACAAAAACAAAAAAAATCTATGTGCAGTCAGTAGTTTTTCTACTTTTGCACAACTTTCAATCGGAAAATAATCGACAAGAGCAGCCGCAGCCGCAGTACCGACGACCTGGTAATGCCTTTGGTCAAACAGCGTAAAATGAGTCGCTACAAGGTTCGTATAAAGACATTGAGCATATACCTACATATATTTAACATACATATAAGCGTATTTTTGTCGATCTGTGTGTGTGTATATATTGTGTGTTTGTGTTTGCCGAGAGATAAGAAACAACGAGAGATAAAATATACACGCATAAAATTTATATATGTATAAAAAAATAGCAGAAAATGTTTCACCTTTTGCATTTCTGTTTTTTTTTTTTACGTAAAAACTTTTTTTTATATCGTACATATATAGTATATACAATATTCCAAAATGCAGTCTTTACCATATACAGATTCAAGACTTTTCAGATTACACAGTTTTCAAATAATACCAAAAGTGTTCCATAATAATTACATTACATATTTTAAAATGTATGTAATTGCAATTATTTTTCTTCTAATCGAATCGCCATTTTGTATTTAAGCCTATCCAAGCAAAACTAATATCTGCTATTACTTTAAATAGTATTAATATTTTCTACTTTTTCAAAATTATGGGCAAACTCTTGATACAAGAGGATGATGTATGTAAATATAATGAAATAAAATTTCTACTACGCGAAATAAACAGCACTGAGTTGTAGAAAATTGTCATTATTTTCAGTGTACCCTTTAATAACTCACCGAATTTTTTAACTTTTTTTCTCAGCCACGATTTATAAAATTGAAGTATTGTATGTAGTATTTATTTAATAATAGTTATCTAATCTTTTAAATTAAGTGCTGTTGTTTTTTTTTAAATAAAGTCGAAAACCAAAAGAAATTTAAATAAAGAGAGTCTTATACGATAAAAATCCAAATCTAATTTTCTTGCATACACAAATTCCGACGCAATCACACACGCCCAGCTGACCCCCCCCCGTTGGCCCACTAGCTTCTCTCAGCTATTCTCCCTCAGTTCAGACTTGTTCTCGCTGATATTAAATACGGTAAGCTTTCTCTCTATTACAAATTCTAATACAATTTTTTCGCAAGTTCATTGAACTTGCAACGAATTGTCGTTGCTTTACATAGAATTGACCTGACCTAAAATACAAAAATTCATTTTTTGTATGTGGAGCAAATTCAACAGTGTGTGAAAACGTCAAAAGCTTTCGCAACGAGTTCTCCCAGAAAAAAAAGAGAGAGTGAGAGAGAGTTGGAGAGCAGTAATTTGTCGATTGTCAAACTCTCTCTCTCTCTTTCGCTGTCTATTAGCGAGACACTTTTATAACACTTTCCAGGAAAATGAATAAAAGAAAAGCAAAGTCTGAGCTTTTCTTTTTATCAAATAATTTTTTATACGAATGAGATGAATGATGCTAAGCGACGGGGATGATGGTGGTGAGAAAAACTGAGAGAGAGAGAGAGTGGAGACACCGTTAAAAACAACACATAAAAAACAGAGAAGAGATACGCATACATACAGAGAAAGAGATAGAGAGAGGGTTTGACAGAAAGAGCGTTTTCTTTCACAGAGAGAAAGTAAAGCAAACATTTTTCACTCTGCTAATAAAAAGGAAATACAAAAAAAAAATAGAGAAGGACAGAGTTAGTAGAGGAAGAGTGAGAATGAGAGAGAGAGAGAGAGAGAGAGAGAGAGAGAGAGAGAGAGGGAAACTCACAAGCTTAGAGTAAATCGAAGATTCCTTTTTGTGATTTCGTTTGTTGGTAGCTACCCAACAACCGCATTGTTAATAAACTGCTAATGGGCTATAGTCTACGATAGGTTTCGGCAACCTGGAGCACACGGGTCATCAAATATCACTAATTAAATCAAATGACCCAACGCTAAAAAATTTCACTTATAAAGTGAAAGTATAATACCACTAAAAAAAAAAAAATATACACAAAACATTTACATTTACATTTTTTTTATATATAAAAATTAATTAAACAACATAAACATCAACACTTTGAAAATATGTAGAGGGTTTTCCAATAGGGACGGGTCGATGTTGACAGTTTGTGGCGGCCATGTTGATTTGGCGGCGTCTGTAAAATCTGTTGTTTATGATTCAGTCAATAATGCCAAGTCACCATGACAAGTTACACGATTTAGCAGCACGTCTAAATGATAAAGATGGTGACAACTGTCAATGTATCAAATTTTATGCTTATTATATTTATATATTAGGTGTTATTTATTTTATAGGAGTATAATTATCTTTGCACAATAGTTTTTCTTAATAATTTTAAAATTATACTACGTAACTTTATTACACAAATTTTAAAAACTGATGCTGCGTCGTTGTTTTGTCTGAAAACTGGAGAAGGTTATAAACAGTGGTTGCTCGGCATAATCAATTTTAACTTTACGTTAGGAATGCAGATTTCGATTCGGAGCAAAAAAAAAGGTTATCAACGCCTGGCCTGGCCTGGTCTGGTCTATGGTGTAATAATAAATTAACTCTACAGTAGAGTGAAAACTTTTCCATCTTCTTTGGCTGAACCTGAAAATATGTATACTCTTTGTTGTGGAAAAATGTATCTTTCGCGGGGTGGATGGGTTGGTATGCTCCTCGGGTCGGTTGTCTTCGGTTCAGTTCGGTTCGTTTTGGTTATCTTTTTCTATCACATAATAATGGTGCATTTCAAGCATGCTAAGAATTTCGTCGATTTAAAACTGTTCTAAAAGAATAAAAACAAAATTTTTTTAAAATGTTGTCTTTGCCGCCAAAGCCTATTGAAGTAAGACTGCTTCGTAGTCTTAATGCATGAGCAAGGGAGAAAGTCCAAAATTTGGCCCAAAATTTTCTCTTTTGACGCTTTTAGGACGATTGGTATCAGGAATGGGAAATGCATTTGCTGAAATGGTATCGAGTTGTGTAAGAAAAGGATTTTTTGTTTCCACAAAAAGTACTGAAATTAGTACTAAAGTACTATAGTACTAAGTATTAAATTACAAACAGCAATAATTTTTTAAGTACGGTGTACTTTTGAAACCAAAAAGTACTAAATGTACTAAATTTTGTACTTTACAAAAGACCCAATTTTCCCCAACACCTGCACCTGGCGATGTACCTAGCTTGGTATGTTTTAAAGAACTCTTTTCGCTGCTACTGTGTGAACTCCACCCTACAGCGAAACCGCCCCAAATCTCAGTCAACTCAGCACCCATATGCGAATGCCTGGGTGTACCCTCAGCTAACGGCTTTCTTTATGCCAAAAAAAACTCGCGGACTCTTATTGTTTCAGGGTTTTTTTTTTAGCTTCCACGAAATTGGAACGCATCTCTAAGTCTTTAGTATTTAAATATGTTTTAAAATTATTTAACAAATTAATTAAAGAAAACTTTAAAAAAAGTATCGGAGTATCGGAGTAAAGCTATGTATATAATTTTAAATTCCTAGAGAATGTGACAAATAACGAATATCATTTACTTTAAGAAAAAATGAAAATCTGTAACTGTCATGTTGAATTGTTACATCATCATTGAAAGGTAGCCGCCATCTTTGATTTCTGTTCGACACAAAATCGATTTGCATGAAACTGGCTGGGCATGAAACAAAATGAAATGATACGAACGGAAGAGATGAGATGAATAAGGGTAACATGAGGGAGGCGGAGAGCAGCGGTGGAATGTGGAATGAATGTAGGAGAATAAGAGGAAATATGAAAAGGAAGACAGAGAAAATGTTTGGTTGAGTGCAGGCGCTGAAAGGAGGGAATAGGTAATGAAGAGAAAGGCGAAACGTAGGAAGATAGGAAGCAGGAACTAGATGTAGGAGAAGAGTATACGAGTGAGGGAGGGATTAAATAGGGATTCTGCGAGAGGGTGTGGGGGGGGGGGGGTGGGGGTGAGATAGAGAGGCGTGTATGTTTGCAAGTTGCTGGCCATTTGCAGAAATTGCATTTTGGGAAGCTGCCGCTGCTTTGTGTGTGAGTGTTGGTGTGCAAGTCCGTAAATTTCGAGTGCAGCGAGCAATTGTTTTTCTCCACCAACGGCACCAATAACTACAGCGAACAACAACAACCACACCAGCCGCACCAGTAACAACAGTACCAGAAACACCAGCTCCAACAACAACAACGCCGCGAACGCATGCTTACTTACTTCTTTATAACTGCATAGTTTTTTCTCTATCGTCTTTCGTATTATATGAATATAGAGGAGCTTCGGTGTCAACACGAATGCCATCGTGTATTTATTCCAAAAGGAAGGAACTGTTGGTTGGTTGGTTGGTGGTTCGTTGGTTCCTTTTAAATATGTACGTTCGAATGTGCGTATCCAGAAGACTCACTCTGCATTTTAACTGTTTGTTATTGAATATTTACAGTCTGGTACTTACTGAAAAATTGTAAGGATTGTATACATGTAAAATTGATGGGAACGTACCCCGGGAATGTACCCCTTGGTCTTTCCAGTACACCACTTCCGATTGGATGGTTTTTCTCTGTCACCCCCTCCCTTTTCGGCCTTCTCATTCGTGTACTCTCAGTTTTCACTTTAACAACGGATATTTCAGTTGTTCATTAAAACGTTGGCCACCCACAAATCAACTTTTTTGTGTTCTAGGCGTTGTGTGACGTGAATGCGAGGAACGTGGTGAAATAAAACGCATATGGATGAATCACAGTTTTATTTGTTACAATAACTTGTAAACTATTTGAGATGAGTTCGTGGTGGCTTGGTGGTTTTTGGGTACAGATAGCGATTCTGACGATAAAAATTATTGTAATAAGTATAAACTATAACTATTTTAGACCTCTTGAAATGAAAGGATTGTATGTTATAAACTTCCGCAACCCTTAAAATTGCTTTAAAATTGTTATCTTTAAGCTGTCATATATATAAATATGTCACATATACATATGTCATATGTATAAATACAATATATAAATTAACAAAATCTCAAATTTTCTCGTCTGCAAGATGCCTCTTTATAATCAAATAATCAAATGACGCGAGCTTACTTGAAAATTCGTGGGTGGTGACAGAAATGTCATTGTTTACCGACATTTGTCGATTCAATTCGACAACTGGAATAAGGCGAAAACTTGAACTGTCGCTGTTCATCGACAACCGTCGTTAAGAAACGACAAGAAGAATACAAATTTGACGTGACAGCAACATTCGTATGCGTAAAGCTACGACGACGGGAATAGGGGCGAGTGTTTCAAGGGTAAAAAACGTGGGGTATCAAGGGTAATCGTGTAATCAGAAGAGAGAAGCAAATAATTCGCGGCGAGTCACCCATGAGGAAATGGTGAGTTTTGTTTGTATTAGGCAGCCATACACTGAGATGATTGCGTGCACACAATCCTCTGCTGTGTTCGTTTTCACATGATTGCGTGTAAGTGTGTGACTGGGATGACATGCGACGATTCCTTACGCGTAATCATGTGCATGCTACCGACAGCTTTTCCTTTCCTTCTCAGCCACAAGCGACACATGATTGTACGCTCGCGCAATCGTGTCAGTTGTAGTTTTGCTCTCCAGTCAGTCAGAACAGACCATCTTCAGACTGTCTTCAGTGTTGCAGAACAATTTAATTTCAACTTTAATACGATAAAAGATTTTTCTCAGTTATCTCTAAATAAAAGCTCAAACATAAAAGAAGCGCACTCTAATATTCAGTTTTTAAATTTTAATCATTGAAATGAAAATTAAAAATTTGAATGATATACGGTGCTGGTCCAAGGATATATTAATAAAATTTATTAAAATATATAGAAAGCATCCAGCTTTATGGAACATAAAATCAGAAGAATACAAGAATAGAACACTTAAAAATAAAGGCTACGATGAGTTACTGCGATTCTACAAGCAATATGAATCCGAAGCTGATCGGGCAGTTGTTGCTAGAAAAATTCAGTCATTAAGAGTATCTTTTAGAAAGGAGCTTAAGAAAGTGAAAAAGTCACAAAGAAGTGGAATGTCAGCCGACAAAATGTATGTATAAGCCTTCACTGTGGTACTTCGATATGCTGTCGTTTACAATTGAACATGAAGAATCCACTCATGACAGCATAGATAATGTTACGGAGGAAATCTTGTCCTCTTCGGAGAAAAATAGAAATGAACAATACGAAGAGGAAAAGATCAAGATAATGCAGGTAACTTAAACGATTTAAAAACAGTTGGTTTATTTATTTCTGATTTTCGGAAAGAGGAATATAAACAATTGCATTACATGGATTCGTAATTTGCATTAACCAGGGCAAAAAGAGTAATACTATATAAACATTTTTATAGTTATCGTATAATATGAGTCTTCACTCTTAGCAGGCGCTGTGATTTGTATGCGCCTACCGTCAGGGGCCACGCCACAATTGGACATATTACATTTTTCCTGAAATCCTTTAGCTACATAAAGCCAGTCTTGATTTTGCAAACTAAAAAAAAACCTAACGTTGATTATTTACAGGCTTCTCAAGAAAATGTTTTAGCTCTAGAAAACACTAATAAACAACCCAAAAGAAAACAAATGGACAAGGACCAACCGGAATTGTTCAACACTTGCACAGAAGCACTTAAAAGTACAGAAAAAACAGATGAATATGACGCTCTAGGAAGCTACATTGCAAAACGATTGAAAAAAATACAAAATATAGAGCAACGTGTCCTAGCGGAAGGATTTCTAATGGAAGTAATGCAGAGAGCAACTTTAGGAAAGCTGTCACAGAGCTCAGTTCTGGGAGAAGCAGTTTCTGAAAATGCAGCTCCGATATCGGCACCAACGCCAACGGTTTTACAGGACTTTTCCGAAGAGAGCTCTAATTTTTAACGCATTTAGAAAATAAAATTAAAAAAAAAAACTAAAAACTAACATTGAGGTAATTTATACGCCGCTCGCGTATGGTAAGCCCTAACGGTAGCCGGACCACATTTATAAGCTCCCAAGATCAAACAACGCTTATATTGGATATATTAGAAAGCAATATATCCAGAAACGATATTGAAATTTCAGACGAAAATCACTTTCGTCGAGGGAGCCCTTTTAAGGTCGCAGACAGGCAGGAATGGGATGGCAGTGAGAGAGAATCTCTTAAGGCGTAATGTGCTTTCCATATTTCACGCTTTCCTACCGATACAACAGTTGCTTGGTCGACGATAGTTCAATGAATAATGATGTATGATCAATCACACTTGATATTTTTGTATAACGGGTGCGCCATATTTTATGTCAGTTTGTAAACATTGAATAACTTTAACAATTATCAACCGATTGACTAAAGTATTGACTTGTTTTTGAATTATCAATTCAGTACAATTAACCAGGAATCGCTTCATACCTGAAACAACGCGCCGAAATAGTGACGCTGATCATGTCCTTAGATGATTTATAATCAAAGAACTTATGGTATATCAATAGAATTGTGTAAAATTTCCATTTAAAAGTTTATAATTCACTGAAAATAATGCATAAAATGTACACAAGCACAAATTACAAGGAAATAAAGATAGTGCTGCGGTCTTTGTAGTAAAAACAGGATAACAAAGGTTTCTTTGGTGCATTTATTGCGAGCGAGCAAGAACGCGGAAAGAAATTTCGCGATTGTGGACAGACAGCAAAAAGAGTAACCAAACAAACAAACATGACATGACATCCTTTCCTACAGGGTAAGTGCGGAGCTTGTCTCTCTGTGGGTGTATTGTGTATACATATACGATACTACGATATATACAACCATCGGTGAGCTGCAACCATCGGACGATGGGATGGTTTAAATTCACTTGAAAATTCAATGCATTTTTTATAGTTATATTTTTATAAGCATCTCATAAGTATGACTATTGCGCATGACATGCGAACGAAGAAATCGGCCGGCCAAATAAACGACCAGGCCAACAGTAAATATCACTGAAAGAAATACATATGTACATACGATATACATATATGGATGTATGTATGCATGTACCAATGAGTAATTAAATGTGTCAGAAAAAATTTGAGTCGAAATCGTTTGGAATAACTTGAATGATGATATTGTTTGAAGTTTTAAAAAAATGTGTAGAAGTTTTCAAAAAAGTCGTAATAATAAAGACTATAAACCATTACCGAAACCAAGGAAAGACTTGATAAATACTATGGGGACCATAATTTCTGCACCATCAATTTCAATGGTTGACTGAGTTCCGTTTTGTTCGTACCAGCACAAATGAGGCCGAACGTTCAGTTCGCCCAAAAGAGGTCGGCACGCCAGAAATCGTCTATAAAATTTATGGGACGATGGATGATATTGGGACGATGGGAGAATTAAAGTGCATGCGGTGGCTATAGGCATCAAAGCAGGTACATCACATTTTACATTAGTATTTGAACCACGATTTCTCACACTCGATCATGGTGACCTCTTCAAAGGAGTGTTTGGCGATGTTACGCCGGATTTTTGCGCCATTTCGTTACCGCAGACGAAACATGGATCCATCACATCACTCCAGAGATCAAAGAACAATCAAGAAAGTGGATTTCTCCGGGTGAATGAGCATCGAACAAGGCCAAGATGTGACTTTCGGCCAACAAGGTCGTGGCCACAGTTTTTTGGGATGCCCGCAATGTCATTCACATCGATCACCTTGAAAGGGGTAAAACGATCACTGGCGTATATCTGCCCATAGAGATTTTGGAAAGATTCGATATTGATTTAAAGCAGAAACGACCGCATTTGGCGAAAAAAAAGTGCTGGTTCCATCAGGACAATGCACGGGTGCAAAAAATCACAAAATTGGGCTACGAACTGCTACCCCATCCAGCATATTCTCTAGATTTAGCCCCCTGCGACTAAATTTCCTGCTTCCAAACCTGAAAAAATCCAGCATATTCTCTAGATTTAGCCCCCTGCGACTAAATTTCCTGCTTCCAAACCTGAAAAAATGGCTGAGCGGTAAGAGATTCTGGTCGAATTACTGAAACAAACGCCTATTTTGAGGGCCTTGAGAAAACCTATTATTTGGAAGGAATAAAAAAAAATTAAAAAACCCTGGACTACCTAAATGTAACGTGCTTAAAGAAGACTATGTTGAGAAATAAAGCGCTTAATTGCCGAAAAAAGTTTGCCTTTTATTAAAAAAATCACTGACTTTTCAACCTACCCTCGTATTATACAATCCTCTTCTCCGTCTCTTCTCCACCAAAAGGTTCTTGTTGTTGTCCGTTTCGTCCTCTCGTGATATTGTTTTGGTCTTTTTGGCTGCTGATATTTCAGCAGTGGGGAGGCTTGATCTCCGCTGCGATATGGCATCCTCTCCGATATGTCCACCTCTCCAACCAACATACATCAACAAATAGAAAGAGGCTTCCTTCTTAGCCCATTTGCGAATAGAGCCGCCGCTTTGGTAGAGTAATCTGTATGTATTCTCATAGACTGCAAGACTGCGCAGACTGTTCGGAAGAAAGGGCGGCGATGAAAAATGGCTAACAAGGATTTCAAATGAAAGCGTGCAAAGGGTGAAGGAGTAGAGAACAGTGTTTTTGAATGTGAGTGTGGGTATATTATCCCGCTTATATTATGTTATTTTAAAAATGTATATGCATTTTTTTTTGCTTTTAATTTCGTTAAGATTTTTACAACTCAGAGCTGTACAGAGCTTCGTTGGGTCGATTGGTTCGGTTCGTTGTTTTGCAGGGTTTTTGCTTATGACAGATTTGGTCGGTCGCCTCCCGTTTATGCTTGGTTATGTGATATTTTGGTGGTTGCTGCCGCAAAAACCGTTCTTGACGTTGCGGTGTTGCTGTAGTTGTTACATGGATGATACGAGTACTATTCATTCATTCATTCATCTTGTCCTTTGAATCTGCTTCCGGCCAGCCATCAGCTCCAATCTACCCATTCTTCCCTACTTGTGGTTATCGCAATTTTTTCTTCTTATGATGTTTTGGTACTCGCACGGTGTACTTGCATGAGCATCGATTTTCCCATTTTCTACGAATTTCTGTGTATCATTTCTCCCTTTCATTTAAAATATTTCCGTTTCGAAACCGTTGAAAAATCGTTGCGCTCCGTTTCCAGGCTGCCGTTAGTACATTTAGTAATACGTACATTGTCCATCGGACGATGCTATGCTATGCTATGCTCTCTTGGGTGAGAGGCAAATTTGTTCTCTCTCCAAATACTATACATACTAAATGTCAAGAGCTTTCTGAGGCAGGGCCATGCCTTTTCCTTTAAAGACACGTGAAGTGTGTCCTCTTTTCCGTTCGTTGTTGTTACATATTTTATGTAAAAAATATGCTGCTTTAAAAACGAGTAAATCATTAACATTTTACTCAATAATGTCAACAGAAGTTTTTTCGTGTTGTAATGATGACCTTAAACGTAACGAAAGCTCATGTTTTGTTCAAAATCTTCGATTTTAGCAGTCCGTTATAGTCCGTTTTATGGTTTAAGGTTTTATGGGTCGATTAATTTCGTTAAAAGTCCTTATCTATATTGAAAATAAAGAATGAATGGAACCACCATCCGGTAGGTACAACTGGTCAACTGGTTGGACTAGTATTGCTCCGATTGGCCGTCAATCACGGACGGACGGGCCGGCCGCTCGGTTATGCTGCCAAATATGGTGATAATAATAATTTATAAAGAGGATTACGTACGCATCAATCCATCGCGTTGTCGATCGATCATCTTTTGTGACGGTTGTGACGGTGGTGTCGGTACGCTGCAGCACGCAACAAACAATCAAGGTCGAGAGAGTTTCGCTCAGCAACGCTTGAAGTGATGGTTGGTTGGTTGGTGGTTGGCGGTCGATCGGTCTGGCTGTTGACAACAAGGTCGGTTAATGCTGCTTTAAAAACGAGTAATATGATGATCATTGTTCGCTACGCATGTGAATTCATTGTCACATCGTTGTTGTTGCTGTTGGTGATGAAAAAAAAGTGAAGGATTTGATAATGGGTCATGATTTGATAACACTGAAAGACAGTCTAATATAATAACATAGAATTCGGGCACAGTCGAAAACTTAACTTTGTTTATTTGCTTGGCTGGAAATGGGTTAAGCTTTGGCTGTCAGTGTAAAACTGGTTTGTTTATGTGCGTCAACGTAATTATAGCATACTCGTACATTTTTTATTTCCTGCATTTTCATTCTTGTTTCATTTTCTTGTTGCAAGATTGTAAGATTTCGTTTAAAACTAGTTTTTCTATTTATACAATTTTTCTAAAGGTAGCATGAAAGTTTTGCCAATCCAATATACTCGTATTAATATATCCGTATGTACTCAGTCGTACATAAAGCGACTGATCGGTCGATTGATTACAATTTAATTAAATTTAATCGTAAATCATCAGTCTAATTACAATAATTCTGTGGTGCAAATTGGCTTGAGTTAAAGTTATAGAACTTTTAATATTGATTACTGACTGACTTGACAGCTTCAAATTCATTCTGCGTTATGAACTTTATGACAAGCTGCTGCTGCTGCTGCTGCTGCTGCGCGGCTGCATCGTAGGCATAAGAATACGCCTTGTAAGTATTTACACCAGCGTGTAATTATGACGCTTGTAAATAATAAATGTAAAATATATATATATACGAGTATATAAGTTGTTGTTGTTGTCGTTCTTCTTGTACTTGCTTTTGCGTATACGATTATACGAGCTATAAGCGAAAATCTATTTGGTCCAGCGTTGCAGGCTGCAACAAACATCACCTCACCTCACACTCTGCATTCATTGTATACAACGTATTTACATATATCCAACGCACTTACACATATACACATACATTACATAACGTATATATAAGTATATATCTTTAGTTTGTCAGTCAGTTCAATTTAGTTCGGTTCCAATTTGTGTGTTCGGTTAGTGTAGAAGCTCTGTAGGTTCTACCAAAATTTTGCACTTTCCGTTTATGCAACTAACAAAATTTTGCACTCTCCGTTTATGCAACTAACAAAATTCTTGCACTTTCCGTTTATGCAACTAACAAAATTTTGCACTTTCCGTTTATGCAACTAATAAAATTTTGCACCTTCCGCTTATGCAACTAACAAAATTTTTGCACTTTCCGTTTATGCAACTGAAAAGATTTTGCACTTTCGGTTTATGCAACTAACAAAATTTTTGCACTTTTCGTTTATGCAACTGAAAAGATTTTGCACTTTCGGTTTATGCAACTAACAAAATTTTTGCACTTACCGTTCATGCTTGAATTGTATCGTATATAACGATAGCAATGTCGCTGTTGCTGTGCAGGTTGGGTACATGGGTACATGGCTATATGGCAAAAAAATGTTGTATGCATTCATCTACCACGATACGATAAATACAGATGATCAAGAATGCACATACATACGTACATAGACGGTCGTATGTTCGTTTGGGGCAACATTTGAAGAATGTTATGTATCGTACCGTCAGCAAACCATTCAGTCAGCCAGCTTCAACCCGACACACTTTCTGTGGGCTTTCTTGTGCGCGGCATTCATTATCTGTAAACTGTGGCTGCTACTGCTGCTGCTATTGCTGCTGTTGCTGTTTCTGTTTCTGTTGTTGCTGATGATGCTGTGATGCTGTTGTTGGCTGGTGCTAGAGCTGTCGATGATGATGATGATGATGATGATAACAATGGTGTTGGCTTTGTTGACATTGCTGTTGTTGTTGTTGTCGGTGTTCGAGAATGCCGATGATTCTGGTTTTGATTCTAAGGCTTTTTTATGTTTCGGCTCTGCATCGCTGCAGACGTCGTGGTCGTTCATTCGTCGCTGACAAAGGCCACGACAATAGCACGAACTCTGCATGGACCACCGCCGTCGCCGTCGCCGTCGCCGTCGTCCTCGCCCTCGCCCTCGCCCTCGCCCTCGCCCTCGCCGTCTTCACTTTCATCACACCACACTGTGTGACAGAAACGACACACTGTAAAGCTCGATGCATTTCGAGTGAAGAATGGCGAAGTGAAGTGAGCGTTAAAAACTACCAACTTTTGTGATTTTCCTTTGTGTATTTAATGTTGGCCGATACACTGTAGGAATATTAACAGCATCATTCGAGAACATACACGAGCAGAAAACGCTTGGATTCTTTTCGTTTTTGCTTTGTTCATTTTCGGCTTTTTGCTGGTAAACGACAACAACAGCAACAACAACGTTTTGAATGAAACGATCCTTGCAAAATCACAAATAGTTTTCGTTGATTGCGTTTAATATGATTCACGATCGGTTTATGCAATATTTAGCATAAGAGCATATATTTTATTCTCAAAGTTATCAAAAGGTTGAAGCTTTGAAGTCTCCTGAAAGCCTGAAAAAATCCACTAGAAAGTTTAACACTTATTAAATAAAAAGGTTATCTAGTTAGTCTCGACATTTAGTCTCACCATCTGGTTAGTTTTAATAGCATTTCTGCATCGAAGGTTCATAAGGATGGGCGTTATTTCATTTTAGGGTATGAAATTGGTCTATACAAAATGGGTTTTCGGTCAGGCCGAAAGACATTCTTGCATTCTTACTTCGTCAGAAATTTCATGAGAATGCTAATGTGACACATATATGCGTATATATGTATCTATACAAGTTTGGTCCATACGCAAAGGTACGTACACACATATTTGTAAATTATATTATGCCTTCAGAGGAACTTATGTAAATATATGTACATACATATATACCTAATTGTATTGGATTATGTGTCTCCGGGGAGGAATTTAATTAGTAAAGCGTTGTTGGAAAACTAGAAATGGTGAAGAAGAGCAACGAACGAAAAAAAACGAACGGTAACAACAACGCTTGGTGGCACGTAAGGAAATGCGTCAAGGATTTTGCGTAGTTTCGAGGCAACTACCCCTAACACAGACACACACACACACACACACACACACACACAGACACACACACACACAGACACACACACAGACACACACACACAGAGACACACACTCACTCATAACCACACAAATAGTCATATTTATGCACACACCCATATATAGTACTGTCGTACATGAATGCATATACGTGTATTGACGTAGGTATGTATGTATGTTGAGTGCGGTACCGACGTCTCAACAGCTAGCGCCACCGTGCGTGATGCGTGCAGCTGCTTGGCAACGCAGGTCGGTCATTCATTCGAAAATGTAGCGGGCTGTTTCGTTGTTTCGTTGGTTGGTTGCAGCCTTGTAAACTGGCTTTAATTTGTCCAGCTTAGATCCTAGATTTTAGCCCAACAAACACTCTTATGCACGCAAATACACGGACGCACATATGTACATACATACATCGTGCAGTAAACTTTCTATATATGTACGTACAGACATACACTAAATATTGCCTGAACGCATGTACGTATGTATGTACGCATGCAGGTATGTTCCCACGTGTGTGTGTATATACATATACATCTATACATTTGTATGTATATAAAGTGGCTTTTCGCCGGACGACTAACCCAACTTCCTTTATGTTCTCTGACGTTCGAATGCATGCATTGCAATGCGTTGCGTTGCGTTGCGTTGCCTTACGTTGCGCGGCGTTGCGTTGTGTTGTTTGGTGTTGTTTTGTGTCGTTATGCTTTTGGGCAGCTTCGCCAATCAAGTTAACCCATATCGGGATATAGTGGCTGCAAGAGCTTGTTCGGTCGGTCGGTCGGTTGGTCTCTAGAGAGTGTTAAAGAAGGCTACACATGGCAAATGCAAACGCACTTACACTCGTAAAAGGACACATCTAAAGCCATGCATACATACATATATAAAGCATACATAGATACATATGTACATACATAAGGTTTTCGTTCCGCACAAGATGCGACAAAAGGTCAGGGCGGGTCATTTGCGGGCATGTCCAGCCAGGATAACCATTTTCCGTATGGGTGGGTTTACTTACGGACTTTATTTTGGGGAGATTTTGGGGAGAAAAAATGCCTAAAATGGGGAAAAATATATACATAAACCACTATTGTCACGACTTCAAATTGTTCGGATGCGTTGGTGGAGAGCCTTGATTGCTTCAGGTCTTTTTGAAATCGAGTCATATAGTTTTTGGGTTAGTTTTATAGTCTCGATTCAAGCGAGCTGTCTTTTCCATGGCGAAGAACCTATATACACAACCATATACTGCAACCATATGTCTTCACTTCACGTCACGTTGTTGTAGTCGGTGAGTGAGAACCTTTTAGAACCTTTAATTTTATTTAAATCGTACGTCTCCCAGTACATTAGTTTTTATAAGTTTGATGACGGGACGATGTATAAAAATCGGGACGAAACTACTACTTTTGGAAGATAGCCTTCTTTAATCCATTTCAACCTTGGAATGACAAAGTAAAGTTGTAGATAATCCGTTGCTTAATTCCGAAGAATCTTCTTAAACTTAACGCCACGGCATACTTTTTGTACTAATTTTAAAAAAAATTTTTACCTCTGCAGGTACATACATATATTTTCAGGCTCAGCCCAAATGTACAGTTTTCTTATTTTATAAAACTCTCTCGGCTCTCTTGGTTTGGTTTCGATTTTTATATTTTAGTTTCAGTTTTAATTTCAGTTTAGTTGAGTTGACTTTAATGAAATATCATACGGTGGTCCCACCTTTCTACCGGCAGAAATGGTAAATGGTAAATAACGCCCGAATGGGATGGACCGACCGAAAGAGTGTCAGAATGAGAGTGATGATGAAAAGGAAGTTATAGTTATCATGAAGGTTAGAAGAAAGGTTGATATGAGGAGCCGCTTTTTGGTAGGGTTAAGTGCATAGAGCAAAAAGATGTTGGCCGGGCAGGTGGGCGTGCGGTATAAGGTTAGGTTAGAAGGATGCATGTTACTATAGTTTTAATACCTAATGGCTGTACCGAGACTGTGTTGTGGGTAGTTCCTGTGGTTGCTTTGCATCGTATTGCAGCAGAGGCCGTAGTAGCTGTATAAGTAGCCGTAGCCGTAGCAGTTGACGTAGCCACAACAGCAGCAGCAGTCGCAACAGCAGCCGCAGCCGCAGCAGTAGTAGCATCAACCACAAAATCGTTAGTATCGCAGAAACTGCCATCACCTTCACTACTATCACTAATAACTATAACACCAGCAAAGGCGACATGGTGTTGAAGAGAAAGAAGAAGAAGAAGAAGAAGAAGAAGAAGAGGAGTAGAAACGCTAGTAAAATCGAGGATGACTATAGCTTTTCAATAGTTAGAATGCTGAATGCTGAATAGAATCTTTGAGTGCAGTAAAGTATTCATTATATACTTACTTATAAGTACATAATGCTCATGTATTTATAGCTATTTATACTATGTATTTATGTCAAGTTGTGTGCGTCTGTTGAAATACTTTCTGCCGATTCAAAACGCTCTTGCTCTTGCCGATTACTGTCGCTTTGTTGTATTAATTCCTCACAAATTCGGCACTGCAACGAATTTTTGTCTGTACCTCATAAACCTCTTCTGAATATTATAAACCTATGTATTGTACAGGGTTATCCATTTTCTCTTTCGGAAAGTGAAGTACAAAGAAACACCGTAAATATTCAGATATCGATTGAATTTTTTATTTCAATATGATGTTTGGACTTTGCCATTATGCGTGAAAAACAATACAATTTAAGTGTCCTCCACGGGACTTTTGCAGGCCTCAATTCTTTTGAGGTACTTTTCGATGACTTTTTGACACAAGTCGGGCAATAATTCGGCAATAGAACCTTTCTGCATAGAAACCAAACACTTGCTCCACTTGATTCAAAAGCTTTAAACTTCAAATGTGTTCTTTTTAAAGTTGATAACTTCAACTCTGCGTTCAATTTTATCTATTCAAAAAACTGAAAATTCGTATTAAATATAGGTAAAAGTTTACCAGGCAGATAATAATACGTACTCTCTCTGGCTTCCTTTTAAAACTTGGTACTACATTCTCTCTTCGTTGGAGTAATGAAAAAGTCCATAATTTTGTTGTAAAATCGGCAAAGAGTCATTCGCATCAGAGTCATTTCTTTGTTGGTCTTCTACTTTTATATCGTACTATTATCATAGTTTTATTGCTTTGACTTTGTCTAAGAAGTTGTAGACAAATTCCTTTCTCTCTCTCTCTCTCTCTCTCTGTCTCTTTGTGTCCTTACCTTGTCATTCTCTATGTAACGCAGTCTATCTTGTCTGTCAACGGGTGAAAAATATTCTTTGCCAACTTCATGGATTCTAAACTTTTGAGAGCTTTTGAGAAACTTTTGTCATTTAAAGTTGTCCAATCTGAAGTTGTCCTGTCTCTCAAAAACCAATAGAGAAAAAAAATACTCTTGTTGTTGGCATTGATTACTTTTTGTTTGAAATTTTGCCAAGTTTGACTTTTTAAAGTAAATTTAAATTTAATAAATGTTTTATAATTATATTTTAATTATAATTAAAAGTGAGCAAAAGTGAATGCTAAAGAATTTTTTTAGAACTAGTCCCAGCAGCAGCGACAGCCACGTTAAAAAAGAAATATTTTATAAAAGTATAAAAGAGTGCAAAATAAATGTTTCGGAAAACGGCAACCACAACGAAACAACAACAACCACAAAAACAACAACAGCAGACAAGTACAATAAAAACTATAACAACAAAACGACAGCAACAAGCAGCAAAAATAATAATAACTGCAAAGCAGCGACGACGACTATTGTGAAATCTCGCTGATTTTTTCTCTTTTTTTTGGGATCAATGACTTTTATCTTGATCGCAGGCACAATCACAATCACTTCGAACATTAGCGCGCACACACGCACACACACATACACATACACACACACACACACGCACAACAAGAAATCGAGCAGACGAAGACAGAAAAAATACATGGCAACGACAAATGATCGAGCGCGAATAAATGAATGAATGCTAATAAATAATATGTAATAAAATGATATGAAATGCAGTGAAAATGCACAGCCGAGAAGAAGAAGAAGAAGAAGAAGAAGCAGAATGCGAAAAATGAATCAAAAATTGTACGCAATTAATGTTAGACTGAAGTGAAGTGAAGTTAGGCATAAAACACAAAATGAATATAGTTAATATATGTATATAGATGCACTATATACCACATGTATTACAGGCATGCATTGTGTGCGTAGAGCCCAACAACAACAACAACAACAACACACGGACTAATAACAATTAAACCAACGAGATAATGATAATAGCGATAGTACGAAGAAAAATAATAGAAATAATACGATTTAAAAATTAAATATTATCCACCAAAAGGTAAAAATCGAAAAGAAAACGAATGTACTAAAAAAATTTGCAACACTCTGGCGGCGTTTCAACATTTTAGATACTTTTTCAACTCAAACGTCACAAATCTCATCCAATGCGCACGTGCAATTATCTACACTACGTAGTACTTACATATCTAAATACATACCTACTCGTATATGTATATGTATATGTAAGTATATTTCCTTTTTTCTGCATTTATCTAATGAAGTTCTATAAAAAACTTCTCTCAGGCTAAACAAAACTGCATAGAAAAATTGCTTAACCCTTATACGATACCGCAACAACAAAGTCACTCATACTTTTATTGCCATAGATAAAACATATATGTATGTATGAACAAACAAAATATTTGCGCATAAACCATTTTCATCATTATTAATAATTCGTTAATAATTGTAAATAAAGATTTATAGTGCAATTACTTCATAAAATAGTACTTTTGTTCGCCGTAATGTGAAATTACTATAAAAATAATAAGCTTTTCCGTCCGTCTTCGTTTCCATTTTTCATCCAGCACTAACTTTTAACTTTCTTCTTTTTTTATTAGTATCATTATAATTAATGAGAAGGATGAAATTGTTTATGTTGAGACAACAGAACCTCATAATTCGGTCCCTTAATTGTTAATTTTAATCAGAGATGCGGTTCCTATCACAAAATTTTGTTCCTTTTTTAACAAAATTGGAAAATGCTAAAAAGCAGAATCGATGAAAATCGCTTCTTCAGTTGATAAGAATTCATAAGTCTGCTAATACGAAGTAAAATATGAGTAAAATAATTAATAAATATAAATAAATTTGTTTTTATTACGGCCAATATCATCAAATAAATTAAATGCTCTTATATATCAACAAACAAATATCAAATAAAAGAAAGGGACTAATTTTTGAAATTGGGTGAAATTTTAATCGAGAATCGTATTAGGGTTAAGATGATGACTTAAACGATTGAGAAGTATTTAAATATTTAGTTACTAAAAGAAGTTACACGATTAATTAAGCGTTTAACATTTTTTGCATGATGATTGTATAAAAATTTTCTGGCAAAAAACTATTTGCAACGGTAATAGTGTCACCTTCGAAAAATATGGTCGTAGTACCTACATAGGTACTCGTAGCATCACAAAGAGTCAATGTTAGCTGCTGTTTGTTTATTGTTATTCTCAGCGACATCAACATCATCATCATCGTCCTTTTCATAAAGTTGAACTTAATTATTAGCACGAAGATCAACGAACAAATGAACATAGTTTTCTACATCAGCACATGATCATCATCATGACGACGATCATCATCTTTGCCTAGACTTTCTAGCTATACGTAGTTATGGCTACGATCATCGACCGCAGAGCGCGATTGACTGACTGTTTGCCCAGTTCTTCGCATGGACGCCATTTTCAATTTTTCTGGGCTCTGCATTTAGTTGCAATATTTTTATTCTTGTATGCTTGCTTATGTTTTATTTTAAATTTTTTTTTTTTTCGTTTTTTTTTTTTTAGTTTAAATCGAAAACTGGTTAGATTAGTTTTTTTGCTTTTGCAGCATTTTATTTCCACTTTTTTACATTTAACATGCTTTTTCTTTCCGTTTCTTTCGGTTAGTTTGTTTCTTTTTCAGCTTCTTAAGGATGAATCTCAAATCGTTGAATGTATTGTAGTTTGTGGTTTGTCAAATTAATCACAGAATTATTTACTTTACTAGAACAGTGTTGCCACATACCATTTTTGCTTTGTGCTGCAAAGAAGTTGGAAAACATTTTGTGTTAATTTTTTTTAGGCACTATAAAAAGTTATCCATTATCAAAATGAGCTAACATTTAATATCAATTAGTCAAGATTAGATTAGTCTTTTTGGCCGGACTTAGTTGAATGCATCTTTGATTATTACAAGATTTTGGAAAAGTTGTGAAAAATGTTGCCCATAAAGGGCCTTTTATATAAAGGCATCAAGGCATGGTTGTCATGTCGAATACTTTGTCGAGTTTTCGACATTTTCGATATGTCGAATACCTACGATAGACTATCAAACCAAATTGAAGTAGATTACATAAAATTGTCGAAAACTCTTAAAAATTAAACATAATCAATTACAATAAGAGCAAACGAACGCTACAAAGATTTTTTGATAAAAAATACATGAATTTCAATAGAGAGGAGATGTATATATTCGTGCATCTTATCGCTTTCTCTTGTTTCTTTTATTATTTACACTTTGGCTCGCGCCAAATTGAATGAGTCATTTTTTAAATTCTCGAATGTTTAAGAGTCAAGTCGACAAGGTTGAGGTTTTCGACATGTAGAAAAGTACTCTACAGTTTTTGACGTAGACTACATACAAGGTCCAAAAATTCTTGTCAAATGCCAACCCTGAAAGGCATAAAAAGCATGGCCTTTTATATAAAGGATAAGTTTCGTAATTTTAATTCTGAAGGATTTAAAATTTAAAAGATTTAAGTACCTCAAAACCTTTATCATGTAAGTTATCTATCGCCTTTAAAAGTGTACTACAACAGCTTTCTCGAACAAGAAATGAAGATTGGGACACACGGAGAGAGAGAGCTAAATTATCTTTATACCACACCACATGCTTTTAATAATATCAATTCAAAAGATGGCAACACCTTGTAGTATCGTAAAGAGGTATGAAAAGATCGTTCAAATTGCTTTTGCGGTTAATGGCATTGAGGATAAATGACTTACTTAAAACATTGTTTATTGTACCCATAGAATGAAAGGTAAATACTGCTTTTGAACTTAATAAAGCTGCAGTCGTCTTGTAGTTTAGAGCTAAACTCTTATGAAAAAAAATGTGAGTTTTATTCTAATAAAATAGTCTGCGCTCATTTCTCGTCGTTCCTCGAGCTCGCTCACGCGACTGTCCATCACTCTGGAGCTATCCAGGCCCGTCCAAACTGATGTCTGTCCGTCCTCTCATCTGTCTATTTGTTCGTTCTTCTCGAAGTTTACTGGTTTTATTGGTTTGTGGCTGCTGCTGCGTCTCCGCAATTGCAACCGTAACCGCCACCGCCGTCGCCGTCGCCATCGCCTTCACCGTCTGTTCGTTAGAAGTACAAACATTTTTCTGTCCGATATCTTGGTTTATTACTATGTAATTTTTTTTTTTTAAATGTTTTTGTGTTTTGTTTTGTTTTATTTTTATTTAACTTAAGCGAAGCTCGATTGCGCAGTGCATTATTATAGAGTGACGCCGTCGTGGTGTTGTTGCTAGGTTCATATTCTCATTAGAGGTTGTTCAACCTGAAGTCGAACATTTTTATGGTGCACGTACTTATGTATGTTACATATACTATATACTAACTCACTCAATCTTTTTGCAATATACTCGCATTTTTTGCCGAATATACACTCATAAAATTTTATAGATAAATCTAACTAAATCTAATTTTGGTTACAAATTGTGTACATAAAAATAACTTACTCCCGTTTTTCCCTTTGTTTTATTATTTCAAGAACATGGAAATATATCCCAAAGAGACCATGACTATTTATAGTTGTTGCTGCTATTTTAGTTCTTGAGATAATGACAGAATAGACAGACAGACAGACAGACAGGCAGAGTGTCTAACTCATTAACTGATTGGTGACACATGACAGTGACTAACTCTAGTAGCGCAGATTAGGGCTAAATTGCTTTTTAAAAAATTTAATTTAATTTCATTAGTTATAGCAAAGTTGATATAGCTGTTGTTGTTGTTGTGATTATTGAACCTTGTAGACCTCGATATTATGAAATATTTTTTTCACAATTGATTTTCCTTTCACCGCTTGGATGACGAGCTGATATTATAACTGGTTACTAAAACCTTTTAACGATTCTTGTCTTTCTCTTTAAAAAAAACCTTTTTGTTTTAACCTTACTGTTCTTATACTGTAACCTTATACTGTTCTTTAAAATTTTTTATAATTCTTATTATTGTAATTATTATTTTTAGTTTAATTTAATTAATCATAATTTCTTTTTGTAACTTTTTCGTTTCAGGTAAGCTTCTATTACGTCAATATTATATAATCCAATATACATTTTTCAATCGTTTTTAATGTAAGTATGTGCATATGTATTTATTGTAAATGAATTCTTTTAACATTTGCAAAAAGTGAAGGTGAATAACATTAAAATTTAACATAAAGTTTACATTGGTTTGCCTTTGTAAGGATTGTCTGAACTGAAAATTGAAAAATCAAAATTAAAACAAAAAAGTTAATTATGAATTTTTTTTGTAAAGTGCTATAACTCCACTTTTTGATTAATAAATGGTAATTTTAATATGTCCACTTCTTTCTTGATAAAAGAAATTGCAAAAAAAATTTTTTTTTAAAGTAGAATAAGTCCATTTCTAGCTAATAATCATAATTAAAACAACTTTATAATTGCATTTTTACAATATTGTTGATTGTTAGGAGTTTAGTGTGTTCTGCTCTATAGAAGATACATATTAGTCGTAGCTACTATAGTATGTATTATTAAACAGAAAAAAATACCTAAGATGAAATTATAAATTGGCTGCAAATATGCTGGATGAGATCTAAAAGCGTTTAATCGCAAACCATTTTTTTCAAAAAAGAATACGAAAGAATTTGCTGCATTTGAAGTTATTTTATCATTTGGGAATCAGGGAAGACCTAAAAATCCCACAAAAATTATAACATATGTTGCCACTGTATGAAACTTTGAGACCTACATATAATATAAGAGAAACATATACATACATATAAATACAGAGATATGATGAGTTTACATACCAACTATTTACCATGAATACTTTACTATGCTTACTGTAAAGGAGAAATATGTAAGTTTGAAATAGATATAATATTTCTGTTTATTTTTAGAGTTATTTTAACAAAGTAGTTTGCATTTTACACTTATTTTTTAATTTATATCTTCTCTTTTAAATAACTGAGCGAATTTTCAGCTAAAATTTTTTTTCCGAGTCCACCATCTTAGACTAAAATATATAAAGAGTATATTTTGGGCGTGCTACCGCCCACAAGCGGTGTTCTAGATGAGTTAATAGATCTAAATTTACTCTCTGTAAATTAGCCGCTCCTACTTGTTTAAATTTTTATTTTTATATTATTATATTATTTTATACATTTAAAAATCAATTTTAGTAAAATTAATGCCTATACAAATATGGACTTATTTTGTATGGACTCTTGTGTGCATTTCTTATAATATGCTATAATTGAAAGTGGTATAGATATAGTAGTCCATTTGGAGCTGAAAAATCGTTTATTTTCTTCAACAATAATACTTATAATAATTATTGCATAGTTAAATTTAATTAGTTTACGAATATAGTGTAAACAGCTTTACTTGAATTGATTAACGTTGACCAATATTTTTTTTTAAATTGATTCAAACCTTTAAATATCTCGATACATCAAAAAATGGACACATAGAGGGCTTTATAATATAGCAGATACACGCACCCACCATTTTGAATAGGTCAACTTAAAATTGATAAAGCCTTCAAAATTGCTGGAGGGGAGTTTGGTTCTTAAAGACGATGGTTCTTAAAATTTAGGAGGGATTACTCTATAAAACTTCAATTATAGTAAAAAGACCTTAAGAAAGACCATAAAATTCTTTTCTTCCTGAATCGATTTTAACTAACTAATTAACTTTTTCCGATAATTAACTTATTTATTCATAACTAGTACTAAATGCAAATATAGTAATTTTCTCGAAAAGGGACGGTATGATGGTATACATACATATGTATATAAGTACATAAACATACTATTAACAAAGTGTATGCAGATGGGTATACATTTATGTATACATATACACTTCAAATTGTACATTTATGTACATAAGAGTATACACAAAAAACACAACAACAACAGCAACAACAGAGAAGGTATGTATTGAGTATTAGGAAATTTGGCGTTTTGTCGTGACCCCTCCTTCGAAAAATTTCGGACAGAAATCCTTGATAGAGCAAGGATTGGTAGACGCTTTGGATCGGTGGACGCAAGGAAAACGGAAAACGGAAAACAGTGGCAGCAAGCAACATCACCAACAACAACAACAACAACAACAACAGAACCAAGTGAGAATTTTCGCGACGTAAAACGCATGTGTCGGTTGGAGAAATTTACTGGTAGGTACGTAATATTCCATTTCTGCCTATAGTCGGTCGGTTGGTCGGTTGGTCGGTCGCTACAGCATCGGGTGGGCCGCGCCTCACCCTCGCACTTTGCTGGGCGAGTGCTGCTCACTCACACGCAACAGCTATCGGTGAGGATGGATGCCTCTGATGGTACAGGTGATGATGGTACGTACATATGTACGTACTTGCACACATTCTCGATGCGAATACAAAAATACAAATACAAGATGATGCAAGTGGTACGTACGGGCAATGCCGCGCTACTGACGCTACTGCTGCTGCTGCTGCTGCTGTTGCTGTTGCTGCGTGTGCAATACGAATACAAAGAGTCCAACAAACATTTCTGTACGTCTATGCTTTAAAATAAGATTTAAAAGACTGTGTAAGCTTTGGACTCTTCGGAGAGGGCTGGAAAAGGGGTTGGGGGGGAGGGGGGCGGGTTCTATAAAAGAGAGATAAAACCATGGACGCCTGAAAGGATGGTCAGAAGATTAACTAACCGTTGGACCAAGGGGCCAGCGAGATATATGTATGTATGTACCTATGTATGTACCTGGTCCTGGAAGTAAGATTGAAAAAGTATCAAAATCGGAATGTGAAAAGTGTTGGGGCAGAATGGAACGCAATGGCGGTGTGTAGTCACTCTTTGGAGAGGAAGAGGACGACGGAAAGGGTCGATCATAAGGAGTGTAGAAAGGATCAGAACAAAGAAATTGGTGGAGTCAGGTTATTTCTCACAAACAGACAAAGAAACCGAGAGACACCAACCAACAAACAAACCACTAGAAGCAGTCCAATGTAGGGCGTTGAAAGCATGCGTATGGGTGTGGCATGACAAGTGACGCATATGTATGGACGTGGCAATTCGTTGGATGTATGCAATTTCATTTATAAAACTAAAATCTTATGAAAAGCAAAAAGCAAAAAGCAGCAACAACAAAAACTCAAGCAAAAAAATTTGCAGGCAAGAAAAACTAATTAAATAATAAAACCAAAACCAGTTAGCAAAACAAGAAAAAAAGTGGAAAGCCTAAAAAAAACCAATAAGAAAATGCGATAAGAGAAAGAAAAGAGAAGAGAAGAGAAAAGAAGAGCAGAATAGAGAGCGCCATTCGAATAGGCAGCGGCAAAACAGAAGGCTGGAATGAAGGAAGCAAGGCAGGCAGGCGGCATGAAAGAAGAAGAAGAAGAAGAAGAAGAAGAAGAAGAAGAAGAAGAAAGAAGAAGAAGAAAAAACATCCGCGTGAAAAAAGCTTAATATGCCGCACCCAAAATGAGATTATGAAATGACGAATGTAAACGCAAAGAGAACAACAAAAACTGACTGAGAGTCATCGTCTATCCAATAAGTAGAAGTTTTTTCTTGCTGTTGCTGTTGTTGTTGTTGTTTTGTTACTTTCAGCCGAATCAAAAATAAATACCTTTTAAGGTTACAAGAGAAAAATTGCAATGCAGTTGCTGCATTGAAAAAAAAAAAACAATCAGAGCAATCGAGAGAGAAACAAATGAAGGAGGACGACGGCAGGAAAAAAGAAAGACCAAGACTTTTGAAAATAATTAAAGCCGGCTTTGCCGTCAGAAATTCATTTTTACCTACGAAATATAAAAAGAAGCGGCAAAACGGGAAAGAAGGGGAGAACGTAGAAGAGAAGCATGAATGTGTTTTCGGACGAATATGTAGCGGGTGATGATAATTATGATGATGATGATGATGATGATACTGGTTATGACGGACGATAATAATGATGATGATGATGAATATGTCGGTCGGTGATGGCTATAATGTTGATGCTTTGGGCAAGAGTTACAAACAACAACAAAAACAACAACAACAGCAACCAGAACAACGACAGTTAACAAACAAATCAACAACAAGGCCTGCCGATGCCTGCCTGAGCCTTCCTCTGTGTTGGCCGCGGATGAAAAACTGGAACATGATATGAAATAAGTACAAAAAAAAAAAATTAATACAAAAATTTTTTGTATATATATACATACTACGATACATACATACATATGTCTGTATGTATTGTATAAAGAAAAAAGAAAGAAAAAAACCATGGCGAAAACAAAGAATCATCATTTCAAAGAGGTGTAGCCGCGCCAGCGACAGCAGTAGCAACAAAAACAACAACAACAACGGCAACAACAACGGCAACACCAACGTTCCCAACAAAAACAAAGACTTCAATTATTACAACAAAAAGCTACAGCTAAACGAACACCAACAACCAACAGCCAACAGCAAAGACAATAACACGAACAGCGATAACGACCAAAAAAAAACAACAACAACACTAACACTGAGAAGAACGACGAAAATTTAAATGAAAAATTCGCTGAAGGATTGCGGAGGAATATTCTCCTTAGCAACAAGCAAAAATAAATTTTTTTTTTGTGACAAAGAATGGAAGAGGGAGTTAGGTCGTAGGGGTGTGGGGGAGGGGGGGGGGGGGCGGATGGGTGTTGCGTACAGAAGGGAAGGGAAGTAGGAGGCAAGAGGTATTAAAGATAGGGTAAGCGGCAAGGGATAGGTGTAGAAGGAGAGAAAGAAAGAGTGAGAGAGAGAGGCTGGAAAAGGAGGTTTGCTGCATACGTACCCAAAATCCTAAGCGTGCTCATTTCTTGCGACCAACAAACAACCATCACAGTTTTTTAAGGATACACAGTGGCTTTAAATCTTAAAAAATCCTATCCTTTCGAGTATAGGTTGTAAAAAAAATAGAGCGGAATCATATTTGTGTAGTAAACAGTAGGAGAAAGCTGCTGAAAAAACCAGGGCGAAAAACTTGCTTTCTTTAATTGAGTGTTGTTTTTATAAAAAAACAATTTTTTATTTTGTTTGATAGCATTTTTATATAATATTTTTTTTTTCTGTACAGTATTTATCTCTTTCTATCACATTAACTATCGAAAGAGGCAAGTTTTCGAAGCGTATAGTTATCGAACTTCGAAACAGGGTTGTAAAAACTGCTAAAACCGGAAATCAAATGTTGTTGTAACTGCTTAACTTACAGCAACAATTTCAATGGGAAGCTTTATTGGTTTTATAATGGTTTTCGTTGCGAAAACCGAAGTTTTGCGCTAAACCAAAGCAAAATCGCTTTATGAAAACATCATATTACATAATTCCTTGGAGAAAGTACTATGTATGTCGCTCTTTTGCTCCTTATATTGTTTATCTTAACCTTTTATTGTCTCTCTCTCTCTCTCTTCCAAGGGGTCAACTTCATCTCCATTTGGCACATCACAAAAACAGAGAAGGTGCGACATATGTACATACTTTCATCTCTATTGCTACAGCTATCGCATATTATTATTAATTTTAAATCCTCTTGTTATAAGACTATTTGAGGATGCATCATCTGAAGATCTTCGACTGTCCCGGTAGAGCGCAAGTAATGGTTAAAAAAATAAAAGCTAGATCAAGACATCTCAGAGAATTGAGCACCTTTTTCAAGGTACATTACTGTTTTTACTGGAGTAAAAATTAACATATTTTTCTATGCGGCCCACACCAAAACTTGTTCTCTTGGGTGTAGGTTTTTTTTTTAATGCTCAACTTAGGTACCATTATTATACAAGCACATTATCACATTATTTCCATACAATGTATGGTCTTGTAAAATCGATTTTCTGACACGCGAAACGTAATTCAGCTCCTCTCCATTGCTGTCAAACACACAAGGCCTGCTTTTTTCGGGCGAACAATAAATTATTCACAAGAAATTCTAACTGATTTTAAGCATGATATGTATAATATAAAGTTAACGTTACCGTTACCTTAACATTAGTAAGAATGAGTTTACCTTCCTTCCTTCCTTCCTTTATTCGTACATTCATTCGTTCGTTTGTTTTTTTTTTTTTAATGGGCGCGGTCTGGAGAGTTTCAAATCAGTGACAGTGAGTGTCACTTCACATGTAATGACAAAAGTTGTCTCGTAACCAGTGAGGCGGTGCAAAAAAAGGCCATATACATACACTGCAATTTTAGCGAATATTTTCACCCGCGCCTTTCGCGCGCGTATTACATTCAACAGCGACATATTTTATTATGAAATTTTCTTTTGACATGCTAAAGGCGATGATGACGCTCCGAACAACGGGGCAAAGTAACCTTCCCCGTTATTGCAACCTGGTAAGTGTACGAGCTGGCAGTGTACTTTTTTCAATACACATTTGCGTTTGCGAGTATACATTTGTTTAATGCTAAAAAAGGAAACGGTGAATATTACACCGCAAGTTGTGGTAAGTCGTTTTTTTTTGGGTCGGTAAAAACTTTTGACATTTAGCTATAAGAAAACTTTTACTCTTTTGCTCTCTTCCTTCCTTGCCAGTGTCAGCGAAAACCACCTCAATCTACTACTTCTTTTGCAACTAAGTCGAGATTGGTTTTACATACCATTAGTACTACTACTACTACTACTACACACACACACTCCCTTCCCCCCCGCTCCCCCTCCACTGCTTCCTCTTTCTGTTTGCATATATACCGCTGGATGGTTATACTCGTACGTATTCAGAGATGCATATTCTTCTTGCTTTTACCTTCTGCTGGCGGTCCGATTTTACATACATATTTTCTTGCTTTCTTTTATTAGCGCGACTACTGCAACGCCATCTGTCGACGCATTTAAGTAGTTTTCATTTTGTGCTGGGTTTTTTAGGGAGGGTTGCGGGCGCGTTCTCGTATTGTAGGTGGTTTATTGCTCCTGCCAATCTATCATCTCTTTCGTTCTTGCGAGCTTTTAAATATTCGGGATTTTGTAGGACCTTCTGCTGTTGCCGCCAACATTGCCAGTATTGCTGTCGCCTGCCAGTGTTGTGGTTGTTGTCCCATTGCCATGGCCATTTTGCATTTTTCGCCGGGACTTCTTCTATTGAGATGCATGCAGTGCGCAAAATGGTACGAGTATTTTGTTGGCGGCATTGCCGCAGTTTTCGCTGTTTGCTGTTCTTTCTGCTGCTGCTCGCGCTGTCTTTTGTTTTTGTGGGCCATGTAGCCGTTGTTTTTGTATAGATTCTACGCAACAGCTTACGCTCTCAGAACATTCCATGTTGGAATGTTGCACGAACGATATAATTTCGGGAAAAGCAAGCATTCGTACGGAAATATTTCGATTTCGTGGTTGACGGTTATTGGTCTGTGGGAGCGAGGGGGGTTGTGGTGTATGTGATGGGTTGATGTTAAAGTTTTCCCAAAATATAATACATACAGCCTTATTTTAATATCTGCTCGCGTATGGATGCGTCCGGGACAAATGCGTATCAGAAGCTGCGCTGCAGGTGAAGTGAAAAGTTGGATTAAATCTCTGGAATGGTATGTTTGGCCTCTCTCCGGGGAGAGCAAATCTAGAAAAACTATTACTCTATAGCATTTTTCATATCACTTCATGGGTTATGTTATGCTTTCTCATCGTCATCATCATCGTACCTTATGGTATACCTAGTTAGTATACCTAGAGCTTTCGTCGTCGTTTTCTTTGTAAATGTTCTTGTGGTCGTGGTCCTGGTATTTTTCTCTGCAACAAAAGGGAATAAATTTGTCTCACTTTCTAGCTCGCGCACAACAAAAATGAACTTTACACTGAAAAAATGTTATTACAATTACACTTGACCTGATATAGAAAAAGTGTGTGGAAAAAGGCGAATTTGTAATGCTCACAATTTACACTTTTAAAGAAATTTTTTGTAAGAATTGTTGATTTGGAGAAACTTAATGGTAATACAAATGGTCCCATGGTTAATGAAAAGTTATACTAAACAATATTGTGGCGCTGTCAGTGTCCCAAAGTAGTAGATTCAGAATAAAAATACTAAAGGGCTTACTTTTGTTACATAAATATTCCGAGAGCGGAGTTTTTATTCCAGCAAAGATCCAAACGGGGACTAAACTGCATTTACAACGATAATACAGGGCTTTCCAATAAAGACGGGTCGTTGTTTACAGTTGTCTTTATCATTTGGACGTGCTGCTAAATCGTATAACTTGCCATTACCGGTGCCATTTGGCATTATTAACTGAGTTATAAATTAAACATTTGATAGACGCCCCCAGAACAACATGGTCGCCAGAGACTGTTAACATCGACCCGTCTCTATTGGAAAACCCGTTAGTAGGATGTACATACATACATAAAAGCAGTAGCATCGATTAAATTCCAGAACTATGATAGGTTTAATTTGGCATTCGATAATCAGACGGTCCTGCCGTTAGTTATATGATCGTTTAATCATAGAATTTACAATAGATTTTTTGAGTGACAGCAATTTAGATTTTAGGAGAATTAGTTTCTTGGCGTATTTTATTTTTGAAATTTAAAGATTAGTTGATGATTGATGATGGCATGAAAAGGCTTATAACTTAACTCTTCAGTTAAGCGGACAGGGCTCATTGTAAATATTAGATGAGACGTAGGTGATATTTAACTACGGATTGAATTAAAATTTTGAACAGTGAGACTGGTTGGTCTTATTCTTGCTGTCGCTGTTGTTGTCGCCTTCTCTAGGTTAGTTCGTTCTTTTAGATTTAATAACACTTTAACTGCTGCTGGAATTGTTGGTGTTGTTGGTGTTGTTAGCAATGTTGACGGTGTTGATGGTGCAAGAAAGAGATGGCTTTCGAGGTGCTCTGGACGTTGGTTGGGTGGTTGGCTGTTTGGTGATGGTGTCTCGGTTGTTGACTTTCAAGCCAGTTGATGCTAATGGTGATGGTTGATGTTGGTTGTCGTCGTTGTTGTTGTTGTTGTTGTTGTTGTTGTTGTGGCATGCATGAAAATCGTTGGCATACAGGAGGCTGCGTCGTCGTCCCCGGTCGGTCGGCCGGCCAACACTGAGTGTGCTGGTGTGCTTGGTTGATTCGTGAGTATGTTTCGTATGGCCCGAAAGTCATCGTTAGTCGTTGGATCCGGTTGTGTGTGGTTATGTTGAACCGTAAGTTCGCCGTCACTTGTACATGTTTCAATTTACTTCGATCCAATTTCGTTCTGCTCAATTCAGTGGCGCTGACTTTCAACAGTTCTCAGTTCAACTCATTTCTGCTACGTTCTGCTCAGTTAGGTTCAGTGCAGTTAGTAGTAGGTATATACTATCACTACAGTTTTAATTTTGGGAGGTTTGGTGGAAATTTGTCTACCATCGAGTTTACATTTTGATGGCAGTGATGTTGTTAACGATTAAAATGCGTTGATAAGACAAACACTCAAGTAAGGATAATATATTTAAAAAGCTTTTGCTTGCTCGTCGGAAAGATGATGATAATGATTGACTCAGTCGTAATGATTGGGAATGTGGTTTTTGGTGATACGAATGAGCATGATAGACTTCACCTCATGGCGGAAGGAAGGAAGGAAAGAAGGAAGGGTGTTCCTCAAAATTGTTGTGATTTAAAATGAATCAAGCTACATATACGAGTATGATGATTATTATAAGAATGATTATTATTTTTATTATGTATCTGAGTTGTTCTTGAATGAGCAAGTACATAATAAAAAAGAAAACAAGTGGAATAAGTACACAGCATAACCTCAAACTTGCAGCTCGACATAAACCAGCGTCGTTGTCCTCAAGAAGGCGCTTTTAAGGCTGAAGCTTGATGCTGACTCTAGAGTCCGAGACCGAGGCTGGTGCTTGTATTGAGAGAACTGATTATGGGGAATTCGTTTAGTGTTTTAGTGTTGTTGTTTCTGCTGCTGAGGCGAGCGACGATGTAGTCGATATTGTTGGTTCGGATAGTTTTTTGTTGCTGCTGTAGTTAGGTTGTGTCTGTACGTACACACTTTTATATGAACGATCATACCTACCCACCAACCTACCTACCTATATACATACATACATACATACATACATACGCGCGTACAAACGTACAAATATACAAACGTACATTGTTTTTATTTTCTACTCTCGTCTCGGCGGCAGTACTTGCAGCGCCTCCGGAAGTGATGGTTTTGTGTGCACTGTGAGCTCCACGAATCGTTTTTAGTAATGCTGATTTTGTGTCTATTGGCGTCGTTGTAGTTGTTGTTGTTGTTCTTCTTCTTATTGTTATTGCTTTTGTAGTGCAAATTGTATGCAAACCTTATAGAAGGCACACACAGAGAGACAGAGAGAGCGAGAGCGAGAGAGTGGTGCTAACATGTTAACTAGCAGAGGCCGCAGAGATGTTTAATAGCGCGGTTGATGATACGCAAATTAAAGATGGTGTCGTTTTATAAAAAAACCAACCGAGTAGGAACATCTTGAAGTGCTTGAACGATAAACAACATTGAAAAAGAAATCGATAATAAAACTGAAAGAAAATTTTATTGTAGAGCCAAACTATAATATCATGAACTAAACTATCGCATGTGTTCGTTTCATAAAAGTGTGCAATTTGGACAGTGAAAATAAATTATCAACCAACAAATGAAAAAAAAAAACAACAGCTGAAATTGAGGTTATGTTGTACACCAAATCAGTAGCGAGAAGCTTTTAACGGAGTCTAAAGAAAATTTGCTGCCCATCATAAGTGCATGATAGAAAACTTTTAGTTTTCGATACAGAAAAACAAATTGACACAACAAACTGCATCGAACGAATTTTACCGAACGAAGTGAGCGGGTGAGCAGGAGAGTGAGAAGACAAGAAAGGGAGTGGGTGGAGAGGGAGAGAAAAAACTGTTTTGCTGCGCATGGTGACTATTTCAGGCCGCTTCACAACTATGTACAACCAATCTGCTGTACAACTACTTGCACTTCGGACGATTACGTTGGAGCCGTCGCCATAGCCATCACTGTCGTCGTTGATATTCGGTTTCTTTCGCCAAACGGAAAGGCTAATTCTGCGGCCTGCCGATGAAGCTGCAAACGCAGCGTGTAGGTATGTAATTTTAAAGATTTCAGATACGAGCATTATAAAAACTGATTCATTAAACTGATTCATGTCCAAACAACAATTTAGTAGCAAAAAAATATCTAAAATTGTCCCAACTGTCCAATTATCAAAGCTGATTGTATTGCCAATTTGTTTAGTCTACTCTCCTTTTCTCCTTTTGATCCTCTCTTTTAAATTTTTACTCAGACCTGCTCTAGCAAAAGACTAGGAATGTTTGTTTTATGTCGCAACAACTGGCCACTCTCTCAACCTGCTAACTCTGAACTGACAGAGAGACTCCACTTCCAGAACTTTGTCCTTTCACTTCACCGTCCTTCTCATACCTTACGCGCACTCTTATCCATTGTACTACTCGTACCATATCATCATCATCATCACCATCACCATCTTATACTCTCCTGGGCTTTTGTCTCTCGCACCAACTCATGCATTCTATTTAGTACATACTCTTTGTTGCAACGCAGCATTCGCGTTGCAGCCTTTCAGCATTTCGCAATCTTTTGAAGCCTTTAAAATATCGACGAATACGCATTTTCCAGTTTCTGGAATAACAACCCATTTCATCACAACGTTCGAACGCCCCATCTTGCTCTCTTCGTGCTCTCCCCCTACATCATTGTTGAGCTTCAATGCTGTGGTTGTTGCTGTTGTCATTTTTGTTGTTGGGAGATTTTGCTCCATAAAGTACTAAGATTTGTTTAAGGTTTTCGTTTCGTTTCTCTTCAAATTTTTTGCTATGTGTAGGACGGCGGCGGAGAGTTCTTTGTGCCAGAGAAAAGTAGAAGGCCTTCGTTGGTTACTAGAGTCACCAAATGAAACGGCACTACATTTGTGTATGTATACAGATTATAATTTTTAATCTTTTAGTTGTTGTTGTTGGTCGTGGTGCTTCATGTGGGCGAAGTTTTTTAAACTATCGATATCGATTTTTTCCAAAGTTGCACAAAAATTCCTTTCAATTTTGTACATTTCTTTTAAACTTTTCTTGCATTTAAAAAAACCAAGTTCGCATTAGAGGGCTGCTGCACGAGACGTCTCGAAAGATTCGAAATTGACACAGCAACATTTTTGGCGTTGATGCAATGCTTCCATTTGATTTCGTATCAAGCCGTGACTATCGAAAGCATATAATGGTAATGTTTTCAGCAGCGCTTCCGAAAGTCAGCGCTTGATTTGAAAGCAAAGGCAAAGCATTTCAAACAACTCCTGAAATCTTTCAAGACGTCTTGAACAAGTTTAGTTCAAATGCATTGATTTCACAAAGATAAATTGATCTCATTTGTACAACCATGACAACATCGCACAGTTCTCATCTCACTCTTTGCCAACATACGAACTCGAAAACCTTAATAAAATTTAACTTGGAAAACAATAATAGAAAGAGATACAAAACAACAACAACAACAATGCAGCAACGGCAATCCAATAGAAAAATAATCAGTGGATATTTGTTTTCTCTTTTTTTCTTAATATAAGACAAAGCATCAAACACATTTTAGTCCAAAAGCGTTAAGCACGATACCATCACAGAATAATACTGTACATATACACATACATACAATATATTCGAGTACATAAGAAGATATGATACATATTCTACACTCAGAAAAATTATCCTCTTGAATTGATAGGATTTTAGCAATATTAGAATTATAATTTTGGAACTATTGTGCGATATTAATTGCACCCAGTTTTGCATAAAGCAACCAACCCACATCGCAAAAAATTCTGAGGTAGCGTCATTTATCGACTGCTTTTATCGATATGTTTTAAATATAATTTAAATATAATAAATTATATTTAAATAATTTATAATTTATATTTAAATTTATATATTAAATATAAATATATAAATTTAAATATAAATTGATATATGTATGTACATATATAATATTCATTTCTATATATATACCTATGTATATACTCATAACATAAACTTTTTCCTCTCAATACAAAAAATACAAAAAATCAACTTATACAATATGAACCGTTTTACTATCGAACAACGCGTTAACTTTGTTGAAGCATTCTACACGAATGGTGATTTTGGTGTGACCGCATTTCGAGCTTTACGACAAGATTATGATTGTCGTAATCGTCCTACTAAGCGTACAATTTCAAACGTAGTGAAGAATTTCGAAGAATCAGACATTTTAAGGCCTGTGCATCATTGTTTTGCACGCTCGATCGAACACATTGCCGCCATGAGCTGTAGTGTTGCGGACGACCCAAATTTATCGATTCCGTCAATTCCCAGCGCTAAAGCGCCATGATAAAGGACTTCTTGTGGCCTGGATCTGAACGATATATGGTCCATCCAGCTGGATGGCGCCACAAGCCACACAACTCGGCCGGTTTGGCTTTATTGCGTTAGAAATTTCCAGGACGCGTTATTTTGCGATTTGGCAATGTCAATTGGCCACCACAAGATCGTGCGAACTGACGTCTCTGGATTTTTTCTTGTGGGGCTACGTGAAAGACCGTATTTATGCGAACAATCCTCCAACTTTGGAGCATTTAAAGAATGACATATGTACATATGTACGTCAAGTTATGGCCGAATTTTTAAAGTCATCGAAAATTACCATAAAAGGATTGAGGCCTGCAAAAGGTCCCGTGGAGGACATTTGAACGATATTGTCTTTTTACACATGGTGGCAAAGTCCGAGCATCTTTCCAAAAGAGAAAATGGATAGCCCTTTGAGTGGATAACCCTTTACCATTAACGATTTCATGGGCCGTTTTTTCTGAGTGTAAATCTAAGAAATTTAAAATTCATCCTTCAACACTGTCTGAGCGACCGTCTGTCTGTCTCAACAGTTCTCTCTCATTCGCTTTTTCATTTTCGCATCACCTCTAAAAAATTCAGTACATATTTATTTTTTTCATGGTAGTAGTAGTAAAATGCTCAGAGTTGGCGTTTTGTTGTTGCTGTTGTTTTTCCTCTCTTACTTCTGATTATAATAATAACAATAATAATCCTCCTGTAAGTTGAAGCTCTCGAATGTAGTGCAGTCATTGTTGCTGTTGTGCTCGCTGTTGTTGTCGTTGCGGCCTTTGTTTTTGTTACCTCACCTCTAAAAAATTCAGTACATATTTATTTTTTTCATGGTAGTAGTAGTAAAATGCTCAGAGTTGGCGTTTTGTTGTTGCTGTTGTTTTTCCTCTCTTACTTCTGATTATAATAATAACAATAATAATCCTCCTGTAAGTTGAAGCTCTCGAATGTAGTGCAGTCATTGTTGCTGTTGTGCTCGCTGTTGTTGTCGTTGCGGCCTTTGTTTTTGTTAGTTTTTTAAATTTTTCTTCGCATTTTCCTTTTTGCTGAAGTATTCTCTCTGCACAAGCTGCAGTAATTTTCTGAGATCCTGGTGTTTTTTATAGACTGCTTCGTCAAGTCGTCGTTGTTGGTTGGTTGGTTGGTTGGTTGGTTGAGTCTGCCGCCACAGTCTTCATGCATTTATTTGGTCGTGACACCGACCTGCCGACCAACGAACGGATACCACTATATATTGCCAAATTTTTTCCTTTGGCAGAAATTCTCTAGCTCTGATAACTTGTAGGAAGGAAAACGGTTGCTTTAATTCACTTGAAAGTTTGCCTCGTTCAACAAAACCAATCAATGGAAACAAGAGTTTGCTTGCTGTTCTGTTGATGGTCTCATTCTCTCTACCTACCTTACCCTTCGGAACCACCCGCACCGCATGTCACTTTACATTTTGACAGCTCTTCGGCATGCTCAAGAGAGATGATATATCTTACTTGCTTCCTTCTTCTGGTATTTAGTAACGAACCGCTGGGGTTGTTGTAAATATTTCGTTGTTGGTAGAGTGACCAGCTAGATCTTTTCAACAAAACAGTTGAAATCTTTGAACTTAAAGCTATTTTTAAACAAGATTATAATATTCATAAAAATCTTTTATTGTGGATTTTACAAAACAATTTAGTTAATTTTTTGAAATCTTTTGAAATTTCAAGTTCATAGTTTAATTCGGCTAAGCTTGCTTTTTATTGTTCGTTACAAAAAATTAATAAAAACTGATAAATTGTGTTAAAAAATTTATTATTTTTTATAATGATTACTAGATAGCGATTGCTTTAATTTAAAAATACGACGACTTCAATAAAAACATCCAAATATTAGCCACAAGCTAAATAAAATTTACTTAAGACTTGTTAATTCAAATTAATAAAGATAAACTTAAGTAACCGTGATTAATAAAGTTCATGGCAACGCATTATTCCTCTTTATTTTTCTGCTCAAAACTCTCTATACTCTCGAAAAAATCGTTGTGCCCCATCGGCAGTGTTGCCAACTCAAAAAATACCAAGTTCATGCAAAAGATTGGCATAATTTATGCGATTCAAAACTTCATACGTTTTAAAATAAATAACAAGCCAGTGGTTATCAACGGTGGTATCACCAGCAACAGCAGCAGTAAATCTTTTTATATTTTTATTAACACAAGCAACATTTAGCAGTAATTATAACGTTTGAGTGGTCACCAATCAGTTTATGAAAAGTGAAAAATGAAAAAAAGTGAAAAGTGGAAAGAAAAACAAAAGAACAAAAATTATCTCCGGAAACACCAAATAATATCCTTTCCTCCTTATTTTCGATAAAAGCCCCACAACAATTTCTTAAGGTCGCACAACGTTCACAGTCCACAAAAACCAACCAACTAATAAACGAACCGAACGAACAAACCAACGCAATGAACCAGCCAACGTTCAAACCAAATACGAGTATCTCGGCAACGACTCGTTTCGAATAATCCATTAAAACACCTGGAAACTGGTCTCTCTACTCGTTGGCGCCTTCTTGGTTACTCCTCTCATTGATATCATTTAGTTGTTTTTGTTATAACTAATGATTACATTCACTTCTTACTCATGAGTCAGTTCCTTTTCTCCTTCGCCACTTTTTATACTCGTAGTTTGTCTCGTTGGTTATTAATTGCATTTGCTGGTTCGTTTCTCTCTCTCTCTCTCTCTCTCCTCAACAGTTCTCGCTCCTTGGTAGTTAGTGTGTCATCTCCTTCACTCAAGCTGATTTATTCGGATGCCTCTGCCTATAATACTCGCACTGTTGTTGTGACTGCTTCTACCCACTGTACTGACGCGGCTGTGGCATCAACTTTGGTTCTGAGCGCCTGTTACATTGGCGGTTTGTCGGCGTTTTCATAACCATGTTGCCAACATGGTTGGCTGCAGCGGCGGTATGCTGTGATGCTTTTTATCCATGGAATAAGTTGGACGCGCGCATAAGTTGGAGCGGCAGCAATAGCAGCAGTGGCAACTAACTGCAAGTTTGTGCGACGGTTGTATAACATATGTACATATATACAGGTACATATTTTTTTCACTGGCGACCAGCTGTGCACGCTTCTGCCCTTACCCCTCTCCACTTAAATTTAACAATTTTGTGGATCTATTCGATATTTTTCGCATCTATTTTGAAAATTTCTCTCAATGTTTGTCTCTCTGGTATCAAGAGTTCCGACAAATTCGCTCTTTTCTTTTGTCGTTATACTAAATTTTCTCTCCACTTAACAACAACACTCGCTTAATTTGTCGTGAGCATCATGATGTAGACATATTGTTGTTGCATGCCATGCCATTGCTTGTAGTGGTTGTTTTTATATTACTTTTTCGCCGTCATGACTTGCTTTTGAAGCTGTTCTCCTGTTCTTTCCCTCGAATATCGAATCTCATCCATCCCAATGTTTGTTTCTATAGTTAGTTAGGTTATTTAGATTAGATCTATGTATTGATCTTTCATAAAAGTTTATAGTTTTTAAGAAAAGCCTTTATTCCGTTCCGGGTTTTATATGCTTACTCGAAGGCAGGGTTTGTATAAATGCTGCCTTTTGTCGACCCGACTGTAAGTAAGGTAGCTCTGCTGTCATTTGGTCTCGGCGAATTATTTCGCAGACGACGACCCAAGTCACGAGTGACGCGACGCGAGCCTGCTGAAATTAACTTCGAACGCATACCGACAGGGAGCGTCCAATGTTCTACCGGAATTAATGTGAAAATAAATGGTGGATTGGTGGTCGGTCGGTGGCTGCTAAATCGTTGAAAGATTTCTCACCATTCATATTATTCACATTTATAAAAAAAGTCTGATATACGAGTCTCACATTCGCTTACGAAGTACCCCTGGCTCCCTTCCCCCTCCCCTGACCTTTTCATCCATACCGTGAACATCTTATAATATGGATTGAATATAATGGCTTAGTTAATCGTTGACAAGCAGGCGGGCAAAGTTACACCATGACATGCTGTGCACAGTGAGAGAGCAGCAAGAGACTTCATTTGCGACACGACACCTCCGCCTTATTCTCTTTTTTGTGAAGTTTGTCATTCCTCTCCCATTCGTGCTCTCCTTTTGAAATGACTTCTCGGTTTTTTTTTTGTCTAAAGAAAAACATGCTCAGCCAGTTTTTTACTACTTTTGCTCAGCTGATAAAAACTTAAACAAAGATAAACAAACCGCCCAACCAATTTTACCAACTCTCGTGTCCGTCACGCTGCATGTCGAGCCTCTGAATGAAACAACATTGAAAAGCAACACCAACCAGATGATTAGCCTAGTAAAACTTCCAGCAAAACAAAACCGACCGCATGCTGCGCAGTTGTCTCATTCTCTCTCTTCTTCGTAGACCGTTGTTCGTTTCGTTTGAGACCTCTTTGAGCTATCAAAAGCTGTTTTATTTATACACACACTTCTCTTGAAAATTTTCGAGTTCAACTCTGTTGATGATTTTGCAGAGCTGCCAGATTGAAAATCGTATGATTTTGTAACGTTTGATAAACGAAAGATTCAAATTTTATTAATGAATTACTTAATTGTTAATTACAGATTAATTTCTAGTGATTAAAGAAGTTTATGAAAGCACACTGTTTTTTTAGATTTTAAATCATTTTGGAGAACAAAAAGTTACAAAACTTCCACAAATAATATTTAAAAAATAGGAATAATTCTAAATGGTTTGAAACTTTCCATATCAATGGGAAAAAAAGGATATAAAGGGTTATCCATTTCGAGTTACGGAAAGTAAAGCCCTGCCGTTTGGCAGCTGTCGAATATCAGTGTCATCCGAACTAGCATTTGTTTAGTTGAAGATTTGCCATTTTACAATATGGGTCGTTTTACCATTTCGAACAACGCGTTAACTTTGTTAAAGCATTCTTTACGAATGGTGATTCGACAAGCCACAAAACACGGTCGGTTTGGCTTTACTGTGGGATAAATTTCCAGGACGCATTATTTCGCGTTTTGGCTATGTTAATTGGCCACCAAGATCATGCGATCTGATGGCTTCGTATTTCTTCTTGTGGGGCTACGCGAAAGACCGTATTTATCCGAGCAATCCTTCAAGTTTGGAGCTTTTAAAGAATGACAAACGTCAAGTTATGGCCGAATTATTGCCCAACTTGTATCAAAGTCATCGAAAATTACCTCAAAAGGATTGAGGTCTGCAAAAGGTCCCGTGGAGGACATTTGAATGGTTTTGTTTTTCGCGCATAATGGCAAAGTCCAACCATTATATTGAACAAAAATTCAATCGATATCTGAATATTTAGTGTGCTCTTTTTACTTAACTTTCCGAAAGAGAAAATGGATAACCCTGTACTTGCAAAAGCAATGCTGATATACTCCATTTCAACGATGCTTAAAGATTCTTAACAACGAATTATTGTATATTTTTTGGAGTTATTAAATTTTTCTGGCAACACTGCTGATTGGTTTCCAAGATAGTATTTTTTACTCGCGCTAAACCGGAAGCTCGTGGGGTTCCCCTCTTCGGCATTAACAGTCATTGCTGAGTAAAAACTATTTAAAGTTGTTTGCGGTCGGTTGTTGTTCCTATAGCTGTCTCTGTTTGTTATTGAAATCGGCATTGGACGTAAATCGGTCGTCATATCATTGCATTTTAATCGTGATGCTACGAGTATTTTGCTGTCTCGGTTATTTTTAGCCAGACGTCGACACGACTGTCTTGTTTGTTTTTCTGTTATCATCGAACTTGTTGTAGACCTGTCGGATGGCGGCTGTCATTGAAGTACGACAAGTATGATGCAGCAAGCTTTGATGGGGAAAATGTTTGCACTCTATTGGCGGCTCTTTGCTCTCACAGAGACTAGATTTCGAGGCTGACTGAATTCATTTTAAAATCTGAAAGGATATGGAGAATGTTGTTGTTTCATTTGAATACTGCTGTCAAACGTAGAATTTGGTTGGTGGTGCCAGGTGGTAGGTTTGACTGTAGTTCAGCTACACTTGTTTTTATGAGAGCCTGACGATGTCAACCACTATACATTTCAGTCCTCATGCTTCTATGCTGAAGAACTAGCTATGAACACCGTTTTCTCTCTTATTCAAAATTTCATATCAGTCAAACGGTTTTATAAAAACTTTATATGAAAAAAGTTGAGATGTTTACGAATTTAAATTTGTTTTCTAAGAAAACTATGAAAACTTTACTAAGAAATCTGGTGACATTGAGACAAAAAACTCAAGGTAAATTTTCATTTAACGACATTGTACGAAATGCTTCTAGTTATATTATCATATGCATTTTTTTAAATAATTTCTATGGGTGTCAGTTCATTTACTTTACCTTTCCAAAAATATGTACCTTTCAAAAAACTACATTGTAACACTGGCAACGCCGTACTATACCCGCGTTTGCTTATAGCTTTTGCTGATATCCCAACCAGACAGCTCAGCTGATGTATGGAGGTAATAAAATTGCTGTTGCACACTGCACTCAACTCAACTCAATCTGTCAGAATATGAAGTGGTGGTATGAATGGAATGTTTTGAATGGAATGGAAATGAATTATCTACGTGAAACACAATTATTGTATGTGGCTTGACTAAAAACAGCTAAACACGAACGGTATAAAAAAATAAAATTAAAGATTGCGATAGAGAGAGGGGGACGAATATATGATTTTCTGTTGCTTTGAGAGAGAGGTTGGAAAAGATTAATTTGTGTCAAAATAAATGTATTAAGAGGAGTGAGTTTCACTCAGCGTTGAAGTACCCTCAAGGGATAAGCATTATCATCGTCATTTGGCAAAAAGTAAGAGAAGGTAAGAAAAGAATAGGTGAAAAAAAATCATGCTAATGTAAACTGACACCTAAAATGAGGTGTGAAATTGAAAATGGGCCGAATTGAAAATGAGGTATTACTCGGTCAATCTTTGCGCTTTTTTCATCTTTCATGGTGAATATTTTTAATCTTGAATATTTTCCGTTTTTTGTACCTTCTTTTCATGAAGTCAAAATAAAATCTTAGTTCTCTTTTTTAACTTTAAAGCTTGGCAGAAAGCTCTTACTCACGCATGCACATACGATACATACAGGCGAAAGGTACGACAAGTATTTCAACGAAATTGTAATGCGACCAAATGTAAATGGGTAAAGAGCATAACCCCATTGTTGTCAGTTGTTGTCAACTGAGAGAGCAGCTCAATAAGTTTAAAATCATCCAACAGAAATCCATACAAGTTGAGAAGAATTCTTGTAGTACCGTACCGTACCGTACGTAATAGATCGCATCGCATCATTTGTTGTGTTGTACGTTTTTGCTACGTTACCTTACGTTTCGGTGTGAACCGTTGTCAGTTAACCGGAGAACAGGATTTCGATTTTAGTAGACAGCAAGCAGGCTTCCAGCTGTTACTTACTAACTCGTACTTCTTTTAGCTTTTGATACCGTCAACTTTTTATTGCTCTTATGTTGTCAGTTCGGCTGCTGAGACTGCTAGTTTTGTTGTTGTTGTTGTTGTTCGGTGCTGTTTTCATAGCTCACCACAATTATAATGTAATAGCAAAGAGTTTAAAGGGTGAAGGAATACAAGACGACGCTACGCTTCTGTTAGTTTGTTGGGAGAAGTCGAAAGAAGTCGGGAGAGAATTCAATGTTTGAAGTCAATATAATCAGAGATTCAAGATATGAAATTGTTGTTGCTGGTGTTTGTTGAGATGGACGTGGTGTGGTGTGTGTACACCATCGTGTAAATTCTTGGCTTAGATTGTTGGTTAACAACGTCATGTAGATGCTGCTTGTTATGAGGAATAATTTGGAATGTCTGAAAGTACCTTTTAGTGCGAAAAAAGGACTTTTTAGTGCGAAAAAAGTACTTAATGTGCAAAGTGGAGATGTACCTATATATGCAGATTATTAATATATATATATATATATATAGTTATATATAGTTAGTTATATATAGTTATATATATATATATAGTTACTATATATATATATATAGTTTTTGCTATTGTTTAATATTAATTCTTTATGGGTAAAAAATTTCCCTTTCCCTCTTTTGGCACAAAAACACACTGTCCGTTGGAATAAAGCTCTATAATTTAGACTTAAATAATTTAGACTTAAATGAGGTTTAAAAGTTATATTCATTTAGACATATAGTGTATATTTATATGTATATATGTATTCAATTTTGCATAACTTTGTTGTGCAGAAAATTTTGGTGCTCTTGCTCTGTTTATTTTTAGATTATTTTTTTCATAATTTCCTTCCAAGAGAAAAACAGGTTTTATATTTTTTCTGGTTGTTGTTTCTGTTATGGATATTGTTTTATGGCAGCCAGTCACTCACTTACTCGCACACTCACTCCCTGAAGCCACTGAAACCACCGAACCACCAAACCGTTCAAGTCAATTAAAACGAACGCACTTTATTGAAAGAAAGACAAAGAAAAACAACTTATTTGTTACTTTTTGTTACTTTAGTGGCAACTTTACGCCTCCCAAAGGTGGAAGGGGGGGGGGGGGGGGGGCAGCAGTGGCAAGTGGAATAAATACGCGAGAGCCTGAGAAAAGAGAGAGAGATTAATGGAAGGTGTTTTGGAAAGCGTTGCCGATGGAAGGCGGTGTGGTCGACGTTATCTACATGTCCTTCCTTCTGACCACAGCGCCGCACAGCGCTGCGAATCAATTGATTTTCCAGTGCACTAAGTTTGTGGAGTTTGTTCTTGTTGTTGTTGTTGTTGTTGTTGTTGGCGTGTGTAGTGAGTGATAATACGTACAGTTGCTGCCACTTTTGCATGTACCACTGCCATGGTATATTGTAGTATTCGTTGTACCCTTCTCATTTTTGCAGTATGTATTTCTGTTTTTTTTTCCTTAAGACTTTTTCAGCTGCTGTAGCTGCGTTGCCAATATTGTTGTTGTTTTTTCCGCGGCGATTTTGTGTGGAATCCGAGGAATCGTTGGCCCGCTTACTCTTTTCTGCTACCTTGGTCTTTTTTCTATTCTGCGCACTTTAAAGTTGCACCGTTTTGTGGCCATCATCGTCAAGAAACTCCAACAGTGGTGACTTGTTTGTTGTTTTGCTGTTTCTGATTGTTCTGCTGCTGCTGGTGCTGCGGCTGCCACTGCCGCTCTCTCTGCTTCGGTCTAGCTTCGGCTGCTGTACTGCCATATTGGACTGTCATCTGACTGAAGTCAGACAAGCGGCGAAATGTAATAAAGTGAGTAAGCAGCAATGAATAATGTTGGCGCAGCAGCTTTCACACTGTAAATTTTGCTGTTGTTGCTGCTGCTGCCGTTGTTCCTTATGCTACTGTGATGCTGCGTCCGACTTGCTGCTGCTGCTGCTTGTTGTTGCCATTGCTGTGGGAGCATCCGACAGTCGCATTTGATGCGCCAGCAACGAGGTAGTGTGTATTACGCTTACGTCTTCTAGTGCGCTTACGTACTTCTAGTGTTGCCGTTTTCGTTGTTGCTTCCTTCGTGTGCGCACTGCACTGGCTTATGCCAAACAGCCAAACAGGAATTGACGGTGTGTGTGTTTCACATTGTGGTTAGAAAAGTGTGGATTCAGTGTAATTGCTGCTATTTCGCGTCGTGGAGGAGAGCTTTTAGGCCCACACAAATATTTGCCACTAACGACCGCTACTCGCCGATTCTACCTACCTGCCGGCTCCGATTAGTTTTCGTTGAATTTGTTCGTGAAGTGAGTGCAGTTCGTCAAATTGTCGAAATTTAAATGTATTGTACATAAATGCAAATTTATTAATTTATCGTTGAATTGTTTCTATAATATGCGCTGCTTAAACTGCAGTGCTGCTGCTATAAGAGTACCACCACCACCCATTACTGTCCCCCTTCTCCCTCTCGTGTTTCTTCTCTTCGAATGTGCCCCTCCAATCACGTGGTGGGTGGCACTTAATATCTCAAACCGTGTCGTGTTTGCGGGCTTCGTGTTTGCATTCTCAATATGTATTTTTCGTTCAAATTGTATAAATTGTTTTTGTTTTCGTCGTAGTTGACGATGACGACGACGACCTCATGCCGTGCTGTTGTAGGTGCAATGTTTGTGAGAGGGGGTGCGTGTGTGTGTGTGCGTGAGTAAACATACATATATGCGTCGTGCGTCCGTCCGCTGCCTGTTCGGAAGAGATGATGTCGGTCACTCTCTCGCTAACCTTTCGCTTATTCAGTTTCTGCAGTGTTGCCATCGTTGTCGTTCCATTCTTTTCACTTTTTTTCCAGCAAAGAGCAAAAAAAAACAGAACAAAATGTATTTATTTGCTAAGTTTGAGGTTATATGTATGGATTTTCATGGTATACATATTTTTCAAACGATATTACATAACTAAAGGATAGACAATACCATACATATATAAATTTTCCCATTAAACAATATACAACTTAAATTTATCTACGATAAATTTATTAAATAGTTTCTTCAATCAATTACAAATAAAAAAAAACTTAATTAAATGAATATTTGCAAATTTATTACATATTTATTGCAAATACAGAATCGACCTCTATAAATAGAAAATTATGAAATCAATAAAATGAAGGGGAAAATAAATTAAACAAAAAATTTTCAGTATTAGAATTTGAATTCTAGGCCATTTTAATACCGTGCGCCTCTCCGGAGGCTATCTATAGCAACCTTCGATCCTCTTTCCTTCTTAAACTTGTTTATCTCTATAACGCTAACTTTTGAAAACATTAATGTCGGTACGTGCAACATTGTTGTTCGGCAAACAATTACAATATCGAAAAAAGAAGTCCAGTTGCGGTAATCGAAGGGCACAAAATTAGGTAAACAACTTTTAAAATTAAAAGTACAATCAGTATAAAAATTTATTAAAAATATATAATAAAAAAAATGCCTTTTTTAATGCAAAGAACAAATTGTTAAATGGGAAAAGTTTAACAAAGAAAAAAACACTAATTACATATAATGAAAATTATTAACATAACATAAACTCTAAAAAAAATTAAACCAATTATATTACAAAATATATTACAACAAAAATAAATAATGGAATTATAAAATCCTTCTACTACTATTTCTTAGAGAAACAAAATAATGGAAGATTAAAAACTAAGAACATTGTTGAAAACTTTATTGAAATAGTAGCAAAAATTATTTTTTGTTATTAAAAAGTAACAAAAATTATAAAAACTAAAATTTATGATATAATAATGGATGGTGTCTGCTCAAATCGTCAGTTTAGCTTAGTGTAGATACTATAGCTAAAAACAAACTAAAGTAAATATCGTATAATTTACAATACAAATCAGAACATACACATACTGAATAAATGGTGACAAAAAGAAAACAAAATAAATATTATAACAAGTGGAATATTATATTAATTCTTTAAGAGGAGAAACAAGTTGATGATGTTTTCATTGTTGCTGCGAGGCACAGGCTGGCGATGGCAAACAGCTGATTAGGTTAGATACATATATATCTGTATAGCAATGAATACGGCAGCAGCAGCAACAGCAGGAGCAGCATCTTGTTACATCTACGTGAGTGAGTATGAAGAAAAATTTAAAAAAAAATCTAAAAAATAAATACATACCATTTTTTACCCCCCCCCTTTCGATCATTAAGTATGCATAATGGTATCGATATGGTATAACATAGTTGACTTGGTACTCGACTCATTTTCCAATTTGGTCAGGCAGCAACAGTTTTTATAATACGCTACAAATATGACAAACATGTTTGCATATAATTTATTGGATGGTCTGACCGATCGACCGACCGACCACACCTTGTTTCTTCTTCAATGAAAATTTGTTGAATATTTTGCATAAAGTGAACAGTACAATCTACACCCTTAAGCCACCGACTACATTGCGTTGCGTCTTATCGCGACTGTCTTTCTTGTTCGCACCTTCTCCCGCGGCCTAGCATATGCCTCTGTCAATGAACAAGATAACACTATGGCACTTGTTCGCTGCTTTCCGGCAGCCGCTCGCTCACTCGCTCGCTCGCTACCTTATCGTCTGACTTCGCCCGTGCATACACGGCAATTGTTGGTGGATTAGAAGAGTACGTGGCGAGTTCATACGTACAATCATTATTTTATTGAGTTGCCACCTTCTGAATAATACTATAGTTATTTATTTAAGTGGTAAATAATGATATCATTAAAAATCAGTAAAACTGACTGACTTTCGCAAAAGTATTTCTATCTACGAGAAATATTAAAATTTTTTAGTATTGAAAAATATCTCACGTTGTGAAATTTGGTGCTAATTGTAAGAAGACCCAATTTAGGTGTTATTTCCTGTTTTGAACTTTTCAAGTGCTGCCATAAAACATGAAATAAAGCCCAATTTTGCCAACCTGCCTTAAATGCAACAACACGCTAGAAACCAATCAGGCGTTGGACGCACTGCCGGATTCAATGCCTTCCCGCGGCCGACATAGAGCCGACCAGCGGCCGACCAAGTATCTATATCAAGAGTAATATCTTTTGTTATTATGAGTAACAATCAATAGCATCCAAATGGCATAAAACTTGTTCATATAATTTCTCAATTTTATATAATAATTATTATATTATTGTACTTTTTCAACCAACCGTGAAATTCTTTTGAAATTGTTTTACTTGTTTTTAATTTTCTTTGTCCATCGAGAGCGGTCGTCTATTAACGAGAAATAGGTTTTCCTCTTTTTTTTTGGTCGAATTCGAGTCAGCGAGTCATCTTTTGTTAATGACAGAGACCACAGAAAACGAACCGAAGGTAGATGGCGTTAAAAGATTAAATGAAATGAATGAATCTCGGTCGTTTACTCACAAGGTGTGAGTGAGTGAGTGAGCGAGCGAGCAAGCGAGCCGATGAATGGTGTGGCGATATATGTATGTTTGCATTTATCGTAAATAGTTTAGTTGGCAACCATCCGTCAGTCATAATCATTATTGCCTTGATCGGATTCGGATTCGGGTTTCGAGATTCGGATTCATTTTCGGATTGTTCGCAGCCTTTTATTTTTTCTGCTTACTCGTATTTTATGCGGCGGCGTCGCTTTTCGGTCTGTCGGTGGGTTTGTTTTTTGTCATTATCGTCGTTTTGGTCGATAGTTCGCGTTTTCCCCTTTCCTCTTCTCTTCTCTTCTCTTTTCATTTACTCAGAAAAACTATATATGTATATATGGATATATTTATATTTACACTCGAAAAATTTTGAGTATAAAGTACAAACCCATTTAATTTTATATATAAATTTACAATATGTATACGAAAATTCCGCATAGGTACATTTTAAATATATTTTATATATTTCTTTCTATTAAGCTCTTTTTTAAGCTGGATTTTATTTTTAAGTAATTATTTTGTATTTTAAAAGTAATACAAAAATTGTACAATATAACTTTTATGCTACTTTGTGATAGAATTTTTGTAATACTCACATTTTTGCTTTCAAGTTAACTTGAATCATTTTAAATTTCTCGCAATTTTTTAACTCTCAACTTCCAACTGTCATTGTGAGGTCATTTGATAAGTAAAAATCAGAAGGTTTTTAGATATCGATCGCTACACATTCACGCAATGATTTGAAATAAGAAAAAATCATAACAAATTTTAAATGACACTTCTTGCTGAAAGAACCTTTATTCATTGTGTTTACGTTGGCAATGTTTATAATAGACGATCTTTGCTTTTTAATTGTGAGTACCTTCCATCTTGATATATATATATATATATATATATATGTATACATATATAATATCCATTGCATAATTATGGTATCGTAAAATATAAAATTTACTCATAATGGTAAATACATTTAATAAAGTACATTTATATCCTTTTTTTATATGAAAGATTTTTATATATCAATACTATAAAATCGTTAAAAAAAATGGATAGCACATTTTTATTTTATACTTTTACGCTAATTTTATATAAAAATTGTATAGAATTTTATACAACAAAGTCGTATAAATTTTATAACAAAATTGGTGTGTGCATCTGTATGTATTCTTTTTTGGAATAAATTTTATATCAAGAATTTTTACAGTGTACATATTATGGCTTCTTAAAAATAAAGAGAGAGCACCGTACCGTGGAAGGCTTATCGAGGCCTCCCTGCATTTTTTGCTCCTTAAACTTTTATCTACATAATTCAAAAAATCTTTAAAAACTCGTTTCCTTATAATTTTTGCTTATTATTTATTCATTAGAAATTTTTAAACGAAATAATTAACATGTTTTTTTTTACGTAGACACGTCTGATTAATATATAAAAATTGTAAAAACAATTTTAATTATGTACATAATATATAACTTCAATCCACTGTATCTTTTCGTCCTAGAGCGGTAAAGTAGAGAACATGTACATCTTTCTGTCTGATGAAATTAGTTTGTCGTTGTTTTGAAGAGAGAGAGAGAGAGAGAGAGAGAGAGAGAGAGAGAGAGAGAGAGAGAGAAATGTGGAGAGGGTTGACTATGGCGTTAAGCAAAAGTAGCATCAAGTTTCATCTCGAATCACAGTAAACACGTGTTAATGTGAACTCTGAATAATTTGGGCAGCGTAAATACTCACAAAATTATTCTAATTTAATGTCGAATAAAAATTATTAATTCTTTTTGACATCGAAGGGCTAATGCGCTTTAATTATTAATAGTACTTTAGCATTGAGCGAAGTAATATAATTTTCTATCTTATCTTATCGCATTGCAAAAATTGAACTAGTTTGTAGTAAAACTCAATTTTCGCAATTTTCGATTTTGATAAAAGACTGACAATAACTACCTTTCTACTGCATGACTTGGGCTTCATGTTTCCCCCTCCTCTTTCTCTTTCTCTTTCTTTTATTTAGTACACCTTTCTTAGTTTTCTGCCCTTGCTTCCTTCCTTCCTTCCTCCTTTTCCATTTCCTGCCTTCTCCTCTTCTACCCTTCTGTCATTTTTTCTATTCATTTCTTTAATTCTGTTCGCTGCTTGTGTTTGTTTCCTCAATATCAATATTTTGTTGCTTTCATCCTCATCGCAGATGTTTTATTTGTTGTTGGTGTAGTCGCCTGTGGTGTAGTCCAGGCTGTTGTCATAGCCTTTGTTGTTGTTGTAGTCATCATTGTTATTGCATTCGTCGTCGTCGTCATCACTGTCGCTGTCGTCGTCGTCGTCTTTGAAGCCGAAAAGTTGTTTCTCTGTTGTTTTTCTTTTTTTTGAGAGTGTATATATTCGTATCTGACATGTCGTCGTGGTTTTGTTTTTGTTTTAATGCTTCGTCGCTTGAGAGCGCGAGTGGAACGCAATTGAGCCCAGAGAAGAAAACCTAATCTTATTTCCGACAAAAAAAAAAGATTAACAAAAACTCTGCAAATTAGTATCGTTCCAAAGTTACAGTGTAGCGGAGAGAGCGTTTACCATGATTTGTCACGACAAATCAGTCAAAATAAAAAGTGTTCGCAAATTTGCAAAATGAACAACAAAAAAAACTAAGATACAGAAAAGAAGTACATATTTGTTAAGAAATATGAAATGAAATAAATGCAAAACGTATTTAACAAATTCACACACATTCCGTGCTCGTTTTTAATATAGTTTATGCCCTCCCCCCGCTTGTGTGTGAGAAAGAGTTTAAAAAAAGAGTTAAAAAAACGATAAATTCTGATGAATTTCTGATTTACAAAAATAAAACCGACTCAGTGAAAAATGTGTGCCCAAGAAAGAATTTATTGAAAATCAATTTTCAATAAATACATAATCATTACAAGTGTTATCAGAAGCAGCTCGCAATATTTTTAATCGACAATTTAGACATTTGAGTTAGTTTTCTTTTTTTGCTACTCGCTTATTTTTCTTGGTGTTGTGTTAAAGTTTGAATTTTTATTGAAAAAGCAATGCAAAATTGGCAATCGTCGTACTATCACTACAATCAACCGCCCCAGCAACAGCTTTTTAATATCGGCAATACAGCTGCGATTTGTGCTGCCACAGCGGACAACAACAACAACAGCGACAAGAACGATAAATACCATCATATTGTAATTAATACACATAACAATGAAAAAAATAACTGTTATCAAAACTATTTAAATAATCGTACGAGTATAAATAATAATAATTTCAAACGTGATGATACTGGAATTTATTATTTCTTTTACGAAGATGTCAATGTGAGTTGAATTCAGTTTTCGTTTGTATGAATATTGATTATGTAATACTAGTGCTGATATAGAATGGAAATTTTATTCACCCTGTATCAGGTCAAATGAACGAACGGTCTCTACCCTTCACTCGTTTGCCTGCTTGCGCCCTTGCTCTCTAGCGACAGCTGACAGTACTTTTCCACAACACATTTATTTCTCTATCTTAATTTTATTGTATAAGCTCTTTGCTTCTTTTTTCTTCTTTTAATTTTTTTTGTATTTTTTTTTTTGTTTTTTTGTTTTTTTGTTCCCTGGTTACATATTTGAATGAATGCACGCACATACTCGTACACTACAAAACTTACACGTACCCAGTACGAAATGTCAAGGTTCAAGAGTGAACTAATTTTAATATTGAATTAAGCCAATGCGCTTAAGTACAGAAAAGAAAAATATAGAAAATTAATGCTTTTAACTTTGCAAATTTTTTGTTTATAAATTTCACCAGAAAAGTATATAAAAGTAAAGTGCTATCCATTTGGAGTTACAGAAAGTAAAGCCCTGCCATTTGGCAGCTGTCAAATGTCAGTGTCATTCGAACTAGCATTTGTTTAGTTGAAGGTTGGCCATTTTACAATATGGATAGTTTTATCATATCGAGCAATGCGTTAAGTTTGTTAAAGCTTTCTGCACGAATGGTGATTCTGCTGTGGCCGCATTTCGAGCTTTACGAGAAGATCATGGTCGTTGTAATCGTCCTACTGAGCGCACAATTTGGTTACAGGCAATTTGGTAACAGATTGGTTACAGACATTGTAAGGCTCGTGCATCAGCCCGTTCGAAAACATTGCCGCTCTGAGCCGTAGCGTTAAGGCCGACTCAAATGTATCGATTCCGTCAATTTCCAGCGCTAAAGAGCAATGATCAAGGACTTTATTTTGGTCTGCTCCAAGTTACTAACTTTAAAGTAAGGCCTTTGTATATGTTCTTAAAGGGTTGGCTCAGGTGAGCATATTTTTCTGCTACTGCCCTTCTTTCTTTTTTTTTTTTTGATGACTTCTAACGTCATAAAGGATTTTCATTGATTTTTCTTGCTGGGTTTGGAAGACCACCATTTTCGTATATCTCTCATTCATGTTTCGAGAATGTTTTCGGAAAGATTTTAAGGACAAGTTTACATAAGGGTGAAATTGCTCTCAAATCTCAAAGAAAATTCGTTCGTTGCTATTTGATATCAGCAAAAGCTGAAATCAATACATATGTATATGGAAAATATATCGTACATATGTCTTTATTTAGCGTATATCATTTCTTTCATTCTGGCAAGCAACAACATACACATTTAGACGCTTGAGGAAGCAGAAACATGTTTAGCTATCAGCTGATTTCTTTTGATTTGCTTGCTGCCCTCATTAAATCTTAAAGAATTTAATTAATTATAACAAAGAACATGATAAAATGAAGCGAGAGAGAGAAAGAAAAACTAGTAACTAGACGTACAAGATGAGAGAGAGAGAGGCAGCCAGAGAATAAGCATAAATATGTGTACTACTCCAATCGAAGAATGCCGTTCGCTCAAAGCGGTCTCTTCGGTTTTTATCGTCAGGTAGATCGATGCGAGCCGTCATCAGAACGAAGTGAGTGCGCCGCCAACGACTAACAAAAAATCTAATGAATACAATGAAAATAGCCTTTAGAAATCGTTCTCATCGATTAAACTTTATAAAATTCATTTTTGCTGTACACATTTTTTGTCTCACTCAGACTCACACAATTTATTCCAATGAACTCACTTTATCGCTTTATCGCTCGCTCGTCTTTCATCCCAAATTCAATTTTTTTTCAGGCCGGCCTTTTGTCCTTGTTGTATATGGATTTTACTCGTATAATACGATAAATATGTATGTACAGTAGGAATTTCAGCTTAACCCTTCTGTGCTTAGGTTGGTGGGTCGGGTAGTTGCTAATCGGTGTCGGTGTCTTGGAAAAGAGAAGTTTTCAATTAAATTAAATAACATTTATTATTATTATTTAATTTAATTGAAATTAAATTTCTTTTTGTTTCGTTTTTCTGTGTACTGAATTTTTTTAAAAAAGATGACTTCATCAATAACCATCTACAAAACGGATTATCATTGATGCATATATTTTTTTTTTTGTTACGTTACTCTTATTTACTTTTTATGATTATTGTTATTGTTATTATTATTGTTATTGTTATTATTATTGTTGTAAAAGCAAAGAAAAAAAAAATTAAAAATTAAAAGAAGAAAAAAATTGAAATATATTGATAAGACAAACAGGCCGACGAACAACAATTTTTTGTAAATAAACATATCGTAAATATACTTGAATATTTCAAGGTTATTTTAATTATAAAATGCTATAATTTATTATATTTATTTATGTACATATGTACATATCTTGTACACAAGTTTGCGGTTATGTGCGTATACATATATTGTAATATGTACTCGTAAATATGTACTCGTAAAAGCTCGTATAAACAAAAATACTCGTGCATTTTCTCCTCTTCTCAGTTTGCTGCAATAATTGTAGAGAACTGAACCAAAAAAAAAAGGAAATGTCGTATTTTTTTTTCTTGTTTTCTATCTAGACTAATTGTGTTTTATTGTGTATCGTACTAAAAATATTACGTAACTTCATCTAATCTATTGTAATATTGTATTTTGTATGGTAAATAAGGGTTCTACTTTACAGCTATGATAATTACTACGGCTATAATAATTGCATTTACACGATAATGAACGATATGCTATACTCGGGGTGTTTGATAAGTACCCGTTTTGGGGTACATCATCGGTACATACATATGTACATCCTCTTTGGTGTCATCTGTCAAATATTGCTGACAAAACAGATCCAACAGACTTCTTAACGCTTCTAGATGTGAAGGAATAGGTCAGCTTTAAGAGTTTGACAGTTACACAGACAGTCACTATTAGTTTTGTGACTATTCTGTTACTGTTCGGCAGATCACATTAAGCTAATATGACTCATAAGTACCCAAACACGAGCATTTATCAAACATTCTTCTTACTTTGAAAATTATTCTACACGACACGATGACGGCAGTAAATAAAGATTATTATATTCATTATATACAAATATTTACAAACACAGACACACACACCTTCTGGCTTATATACCTGATTTTTATATTTATTTAAGCATTTACGTCATGTCGTATGTGACCCTTCATTTCTTTTACGTCGTCGCCTTTTTTCGAGCCTTTTAAAGGCGTAATTAATTCATGATTCTTTTTTTTTTTATTTACCAGAATATTGTTCGCATGTTTGTATATACATATGTTTGTACGTACATGCACACGAGTATAATGTATACGAATATAATTTTCTTTTGCGTTGTAGATTTTTAACCCTTCTTCGAACAACCTAGGTTATTTATATGTATGTATACATATCTGTAATATATATAATTCGTATATATGTAATTCCATTGCTGTGGAATATTTTGCACACCGAAGATATTTATTTTATTGCCTTTTATTTTCTCAGTTTCTCGTAATAAGTTATCTTTGCTTATTTGTTGTTTATTATAATTTTTTTTGTTTTTTTGGTAAATATGTATGTGTATTTTTTTTGTATGAACAAATACAAATTTTAAAAAAATCTTGTCTTTCCGGATTTTTTTTTTTTGAAGTCACATGAAAAATTGTGTAAGTGTAGCGTCATAATTGTTATCATCATTGATTTATTCAACACAAATAAAAAAAAAAAAAATAAAAAAAAACCAAATAAATAAATAAATAAAAAAATAAATAAATAAATTATAAATAAATAAAAATTTCCATTTATTTAAATATAAAAATATAAAGTTTGCGGTGTATATATATAGTTTATATAAAATATTTTAATCTGAACACGTTCGTCCGTGTTTTTCTTTTTTTTTTTTTTTAATTTCGATCAGGTTTGTCGTCTTCTGGATTGTTGTTCTCGCTCATCCTTACGGCCTATCGCTTGGCTACAATTCGTTTGTCTCCGCATCTGTTGAGTGAGTTTGCTGCTGGAGTTTGTGAGTTCGGTTATCGCACAGTTTGGTCTTTCTAACCTCACTATTTCGTCAACTAATCGTTTCTTGTAGTCTAAGATGGTGGATTTTAAATCGATGTTGGAAGTTGTGCTTAGGGAGGTCGTTAAAGGGTAGATTCCACTTATTGCCACTTGAATATTACTCCTACTATTTACCGCCAGGTGTTTGGAGAGCCGAACTGCGACAAGAGCAGCTCTCTCTCTCTTTCTCTCTCTCTCTCGTTGACTTCAATCATTTGAAGCCTTACTATGTGTTTTTGTATTGCAAGATACACTGAACAAAATTTGATAGAAATGAGTGCAATTTTGAATTCAATACAATTCTTCTGGAGGAGGCTGTTTTGTTTTATGAAAATTGTATAGATTTTGAAAAGATTGGTCTCTAAATTGAATGAAAATACGTATAAAAATCATACCAGACTAAAAGTTTTCTCATCATTAACTCAATATTTTTCATTAAGTGTACATCTCAAATGTTGATTATATCGAAAAATATTGCACTCAGCATCTCCCATTTCGTATTTTGCTAAAAAGTCCAAGAAATATAGTCATTGTGATGATGTTTTGTTTATTGTTAAACTAAAAAATTACATACAATATTTAAAGTGATGTTGTGAAATTTTTTCATTAATCATTAATAAAATGAAAGTGCAATTTTTTCATTAATCTTCTGCTTAACAGATTTTTTGTTCAGTGTTGTTGCTTCACTTCGATTTATACGGTCAGCAGTTTCTGTAGTTTGCAACGTTGTTGCTCGGATTATTGTTTTTTTTTATTCTTGCTTTTGGTTTTTTTTTTAATTTTTTTTTTTTTGCTACAGCAAACATGCCTGCGAATTTCACGCTGCATTTGCCTAACAACGCAAACTATAAATGACACACACACACACACACGCACGCACTGCTATTATAATAAAAACACAAACGAACTCTTTAAACTCACTGTTTACTCATTTACTGCACTCACGGCCCTCTTTTTGTTTTTGTGATTTTCTTTGCCTTCCGCGACTTTCTCATCTAACACTTAGTTTGGAGTATGTGCGATAATATTGGTGCATTTGTATGCACGCACGTAATGATTATATAAATTTTCCATATACATATGTATGTGTATGTACATTGAAAGTATATTTATTTTATTTCGTTCGCACAGAAACAGATAAATTTTTCTTCATTACAACAATTTATTAAACAAATCATTACTGTATTTGTTGTCCATGCAAAAAAATTTTGATACTATTCTTTATATCTTATATAAACAATTAATTAGAAAACCGAGCATTCCAAACAATCAACTAACCAAATGTAACAAACAATCGAGCTTTCAAACATTTCAAACAATGAACAAACCAACTGCATCAAGCAGTCTTTCAACCGACAACCATAAAAAAACAATTACACAAAACCTATTAAATGTAACAATTAATTGTTAAGACGTAGAAGCCAACAAATTGAACAACAAACAAAACAAACCATAGCAAACATGCAACCAACAAACCTCTTCAAACAAGCCCTTTATAAAGCAACCAACCAAACATCCCAAATAACTAATCATTCGGATCGTAATCATTCAGATGTAGAAGCCAACAAATTGAACAACAAACAAAACAAACCATAGCAAACATGCAACCAACAAACCTTTTCAAACAAGCCCTTTATAAAGCAACCAACCAAACATCCCAAATAACCTTTCAAACAAGCACATATGAGAAAGAATAAATGAGCCCGAGATTACTGAATTAACCATATAAAATCAAGCGCTCAACCCATGAGCAAACAAACCATCAAACCATTTCAAACATTCTACCAATAAAACATCTGAAAGAATGTTTAAAATTATTTCAAACAAAATATTGGTCAACTAAGCATAGCGTACCCTCAACTAGTCCCTTGACCTTTGAACTGTCATGTGATAATTGCGCTTTTATGTCAACGAATATGTTTCGTAATTTTTAATGTTCTCGAAAATCTTATGAAGTAAAGTTGTCAATTTTTTAAAAATGTGTACGTTTTAAAACCAACTTTTTGCCACCACACCTTAAAAACCGAACACCCTGTATGTACCACACACTTACTTCACCGCTTATAAATTTTTATTGCTGATAATGATGATGACGTTGATTATGGTCTTTATTATTATTTTATTTAATGCTTACATTAAAAATGCTAACATTGTTGCTTTGTATTTTTGTGGTTTACTTTGTTGTTTTGTAGTAAGACCTGTTTACACACTATACAAATACAGTGGAAGTGGCTGGCTAACAACAACAACAACGACGACGACAAGGAGTAATCATCATCATTAGTATTGTTTCGTTTACCTACAAAATGTGTTACAATTTTCAATTCTCTTCTCTGTCTGTCAAGATTGTTTTTCTTTTGTTCTGTCGATTGAGGCTGTTTTAATATTTGTCCTGTCTCTATCTCTCTCTCATATAGTAGATAGAAGCTGTCCATTAGTACGGTATAATTTCTCATCGCTGATAGCATTTGTTCTTAGCGAATGGTGTTGAAATTTTAATCACTTCTAATTATAACAATTTTATGCATGTTGTAAATAGTTTGAGCGTAAAATACTTGTATTTTTTTAATATGTACTTGTACTTTTTATTCTTCTAAGAATACTTCTTCTTCTTCTTCTTCTTGTTTTTTTCACATTTAGCATGTGAATGTGCTGACGAGTACAATTATTTTCTTCTCGGTCTTAACTTGAAAAATTTTCTCTACCTAAAAGTCTTTAAATCTTCTGCAATTGTTGAATAAATAATTATACCTAAGAAGATTGATCCCTTTAAAGGATTAAAAGTAGTTTCTATTTACTCGCTTCTTTTATTTTAGCCTTCTTTTAAAGGACATATGTATTTTTCCCCGAAGTTACGAATATGCTTGCAGACAATGAAATTTTGGGCGTAGTTCCATCTTCAGTGTAATTTTTCGTTAATATTTTACGCGTTTTTCTTTAGTCTTAGCTTTAGAAACGGAACAAACAAGCATTACAATGTTTTTTGATGTTCGTCAGGTTTTCCGACAGGGTTGGATGATGATTACAAGCCTAACGAACTTCGGTTTGACTCTTGGGCCAGATGTTTGATTGACAGTTGTTTGGTCGGTCGGTCGGTTGGTCGATCAATCAATTGAGCGTTTGCTCGGTGTGCTGTAACGTCCGTTAATAGCTGCAAATTTTTACAGTTATATGCATAAATACGAGTCCATAGATCATCGTCGCCATTAAAATTGCATGCATGCATGTACATATGTACATATAAAGAGAGATGAGAAATATTTTGAAATCTTTTGTTGTACCGTTTCGGCAACAAATACATGCAAGTACAACGCAAAACTTTTACCGAGAGAGCAAGAGCGCAGCAACTGCAGCTCTCGTACTCGATATATGTAGGTATGTATGTATGTGGTACGTTTAATAAATTTAGGCGTAACAAGAGCAGCGGCAAAGAAGAAGAAGTGAAGAAGAAAAATTGCTTTGTAACTAAAATCGCTTTTTGGTTTTTCTAGAGACTTCAGAAAGAAAGTCGTTGAAAGTATGAACGTATTATAAATAAATTTTATATTATAAACTGTGAAGTCAGAGAGTCAGAGAGAGGAAGGGAAAGAGAGGGTGGTTGGAGGAAGAACAAGGTTAAATCCACTTACAAACATTCTAATTAAATTATGGAAATTTCCATTCTACAAAAGACAACGAACGAAACGCAAATAAAAATCCAAACGAACGAAAAGTTCGAGAGGTTGTGTTTCTTTTCTTTACAATTTTTCATTTTGGTGAGATTTTTTATATACTAAATAACTATATTTTAAATAAAGAAACTTTGGTATTTATAAGAGCAGCTACAAATTCTAACTATGTATAGCTAATTTTCAAACAGAATTTAATACTTCAAAAGAAAACGTCCTAAACCATAAAATTTTCCACTCCAATTTGTGTGTACAATATCTCTCTTTTGTTTTCACGTTTACCATTCTTTTATTGATATATGTACATAATATATTTGAAATTCCAGGCGAATTTTTGCACCTGCTGATTTCAAGTGAACCTATTTTGTCTACCTGTACTTGTGTCATTTGTTTGACGAGTATACGTATGTATGTACGTATGTACATATTTTTTTTGCGTACATAAATTTTATATACGTACGAGGTTGTCCGTCAAGTCTGTCCTCATTTACTTCAAAACTAAACAGACAGCCAGATATATATGTATGTATTTTTGCTTTTGAATACATACGAGCATGTTGGTATGCATGCATGCGTGCGTATTGGTATTAATCTATCTGTACATTTTGTATTTAATGTTTTTTTTAGTCTTATTAATGATTGATTTTTGTAGTTATGAAATTATTTGTGAGTTATTGATTGAAAAGAAAAAAAAAATTACTAAAAAATCACGCAAAATGACCTCGAATTTGTGTTAAAATCGAAGAGATTATTACTAAAATTTAATTAAAATTTTTTAATGAGTTGATAATCGTATACTTATTCGGCCCAATCTATATACACGAATATAGATATTTTATATATTCGTCATATTTTATATATTCGTATCTATTTAAAAATGTATTTAAAAATTTATGCGACTGAAGGAAGCAATAAGCTAAAAAAGCTATTCTGAATTATATGCCTGTACACAAAGTAAACAGTAATTAAAACATAAAATATTATCGCGATGAATTTTCTTCCAAGAATTTCACGCAATTTTCTTTGAAACAAACAAAAACTCTTCGAAGACACACATTTGACGTATTGCTCACATTACTTTTGTGATACGTCAGATATTTAACCACCTGAATACATACATATGTACGTACATTTGTACATACTCAAAAGTGGATACGCAAGTGTGATTTATCTGTTTTTGCCTTTCGTTAGTTTGGTTCTTAGGAAAGTATATACATTTTTATATCGTAATATATGATGTTATCAGAAAACGTACGCGTATATACTCGTATTATTAAGCTTACTCGTACATGAGTGTGTATATGTACATATATGTATGTATGTAGATATATATTGTATGTGCACATATTTATTATATACATTGAACAACCAAGTATTATAAAGCAAGGAAGAATAAAGTTGGAATATTCTTGTTCTTTTGTCGTCTTCATATTTTTTTTTTAAGTCTGCGACGACAGCATTTTGCGGTTTCATTTAGATTTTATTGCTTTATTGATTTCTTATTGTAAATAGTAGAGCCTCTTAGAGAGAGTAAATAGTGTGTCTCTTGGACTTAGAGCTGAGTCAAGGCTATACTATAGAAAGGGACAAGTTTTCGAAGCGTCTAGTTTTCGAAGTTCAAAACAGGGTTGTGAAAACTGTTAAAACGAGAAATCTTTCTGGTTTTACGCTGAACTTACAACAACAATTTCAATGGAGTTTAATTGGTTCTATAATGGTTTTCGCTGCGAAAACCAGTTTTGCTCTAAACCAAAGCAAAACCGCTTTAGAGAAATACCATATTAATCGTTTTCTTTTCGGTATTCTTCAAGGTTTTATGATTTTCAAATTAGCTAAAGCTGGCTGAAGAGAGAGGGAGAGTTACTCTGTTGTTGTTGTTATATGATTTGAATTTGACGTTTGTACATATGTTACGCAGTCAGCGTAAGACGTAACGTAACGTAAAGCAATGTTATTCAACGCAACACCGTGCAAAATCAGATCGCTGTTCATTTTACATTTTAATGTACATACGACTATATACACATACATATATACAATAGTCGAACATACATATATAAAATATTATCTCTAATAGTGTGCTTGTGTGTGTGTGTATAATTTTGCAAATACCACGGATCTCTAGGATACAACTAGATGGCGTTATGTTGTTCCGGTTTCTTCTTCGATTGTTGTTCCTTGTTGTTGTTGTTGTTGTTGTTGCTACTGTTTACTTTTTACCAGTTAAAACTGGTTGCTTAAATACATATACGCATATATAGTATATACAGACATACATACATATATACATACATACATATGTATACACGTATAGTACAATATTTCTGTTTCTATACTTTTCTTTACTAGACTTTTCTCGCTTCTCTCTTTCTCTTCTTCCCATTTATCTCAGCTCATAGCGCGCGTTTTGTATTCCCGTCCCTTTCTATGTCTCTCCTTTCTGTATGGACCCAGCAAATGCGTTGCATTTTCGTTATGTTGTCAATCCTTTTGCCCAAACCACTCACTCACCTTTTCCTTTATTTCCGCCTCCCAAAACTCGCTACCTCTTCCCTTCCTTCACTCTGTGTCTAATACCCATCCCCAGCATCCATATTTACAACTTCCTTCCTTCCTTCCTTCCTGCCTTCCCCGCAATCCCACTTTGATGCAAGCGGCAAGTAGAAGGATTCAACGAAGGCGGCGGATTCAGTTCGGTGCGTTTTATTCTGGTTTCTGGCTTCTAACAAACTAACATAGTTTTTAAGGGATGCCTGATTCAAATGACGGCAGTAACTGCTGAATTTTCGACATGTCGAAAACCTACAGTAGACTAAGTACAATAAGAACAAACAAATGCTACAAAGATTTTTCGATGAAAAATACATGAATTTTAATTTTATTTTTTAATTCCAGTCATATCTTTGTGAAAAAATTGAAAATTTTTATGGGATGACAATGAATGAGAAAGAGAGGAGATGTATATATTCGTGCATCTTATCGATTTCTCTTGTTTCTTTTAATATTTACACTTTGGCTCGCGTGTAAACACGAGATTTTCGACAACGTTGAGGTTTTCGACATGTAGAAAAATACTCTACAGTTTTCGACGTAGACTATATACAAGGTCTAAAAATTCTTGTCGATTGCCAACCCTGGTAAGGAGGTTCCAGGACGCTTATAACCTTTACGTCTTGAATGTTTAAGAGCTTTCGACAACGTTGAGATTTTCGACATGTAGAAAAATACTCTACAGTTTTCGACGTATACTATATACAAGGTCTAAAAATTCTTGTCGATTGCCAACCCTGGTAAGAAGGTTCCAGGACGCTTATAACCTTTACGTCTTGAATGTTTAAGAGTTTTCGACAACGTTGAGGTTTTCGACATGTAGAAAAATACTCTACAGTTTTCGACGTAGACTATATACAAGGTCTAAAAATTCTTGTCGATTGCCAACCCTGGTAAGGAGGTTCCAGGACGCTTATAACCTTTACGTCTTGAATGTTTAAGAGTTTTCGACAACGTTGAGGTTTTCGACATGTAGAAAAATACTCTACAGTTTTCGACGTAGACTACATACCCTGGTTATGAAGCTCCAGTACGCCTCATATAGTACGCCAGTACGCCTCTTATAACCTCTATGCTTTCTAACTGTGGTCGCTAGGTTTCATTTCAGAAACCAAAAGCTCCCGAAATTTCTAATTGTGTTGAATTGTAGTCCAAAAGTCCACATGTTTTAAACAAACAATTTTTAAAGTTATAGTTATAGTTGCTTTTATTTAGGTTATATTACTATTTCTATAAAACGCCAATTATATTATTTCCAATTTAATTAATGTTTGACTTCGTTTTTAATTAGCCTTCGATCTCATACCATAATTTCAGAAATCTCTGGAGTCATTATTAAGTTAAAAAGCGCTTTTAGCGTTATACATTTTAAAGCATGAAGAAGGCTAAAATCTTAAAAGCTTTATTAAAATTTAACGCAGTGTAAAATTTAACGCGCTAAACAAGGCTTAGTTATATAATAGAAGTATGTATGTATATGTACAAGTATGTATATATACGTATAAGGTAGAAATACGGATGGTATAGTATTGTTGTTGTTGTTTTAGTTTGTATATATTGAAATGCAACCCTCTGCCCACCATCACCACACACAGGGTGGAGGGGCAGGAACGCTGTTGAGGGTCCGGGAGTTCTTGCAGCGAAAGCTTGCTCCAAGAGAATAAGAGAATTTGGTGCTTATCCGTATATAACGGTTATACGTTGTTGCTGATTTATACGGCCTGTTTTTGTTTTTGTTGCTTGTTGTTGTAGTTTTAGTCGTAGTTGTACGTTTGTACGTTGGTACGCATGTATCGTATGCTGGAAATATTGGCGTCCTCATTCGTTCTGGGCTTTAAATTTCGGGCAGGTCCTTCCTCTTTGGCAGTGTGAGGAGGAAGGAGCATGACCTCATTTGCCACCATCACATCACCACGACAGCCGCAACTACACCGTTAGCTACCGTTGGCGTTGTTACCGTAGTCCTTATCAGCTTCAGCTTCATCGAATCGTATTGGCCGGAATAACTCTTAATATGAATAACATATGAATATTTACATATATACATATGCATGCATGTATGTATATATGTTATATCAAAATTGAAACAATTCATATGTGTTGTATGTATGCATGATGGGTGCATGCTAGAGTGTGAGGAAGAGGTGCTACCTACAGGAGATAACGGGTGCGTCATCTTTTATGTCGGTATGTAAACATTTAAAAACTTTAACATTTATCAACCGATTGACTTGAGTATTGACCACGAATCGCTTCACTAACAGTCACATACCGACATAAGAGATGGCCCACCCTGTACATGATACGATATGATATTCTTTATTTGATTTTTCGGTTCTTAGTTGAAATTAAGGTAAATTTCTTTGAATTCTACGCTACTACCAGACCGACCATTAATTTTGTTAGTTCGCTGAGTTCGGTTCGACAACGACAAAAGACCGACCCCGACCGACACCGAAAAGTATGCACTCTTAATTTTGCTTATCCTTGTCGTTGGCCGTTGTACCTGTACCCATTCGTGGCGTTGTTGTTGGCCTCTCGGAGGTATTGTGGTCCACGCAGTCGTCAGTAGCCGTTATCGGCTCGACTGTAACCTCGTGTCATGTTTGTCATGCTCGCGGAAGGACATTCGTGGCAGGGCGGTGAGTCATCTGGCGTCGGCGAATTTTCAGCGATAACTTCGGGAACTTCGTTAATTTTATATACTCACTCTCTCTCTCACTCGCTCTCTTTGGTTTTATATTTTCGTCGCTTTTAGCTGTTAATTTTCTTTATTTTTTAACGGAAAATCATTAAAGTGGAGACTGCGAAAAAGGGATTTATAATAATATCCTGCAATGCGTCTGCATATTTCATACGAATGTGTGTGTGTGTGTGTGCGTGTGTGTGTGGTATTGGTATTGGTAGTAACACGCGACCTCCCTAACACCACCCCCCCCCCCCCCCCTTGCCCTACTTTTTTCTGTTACTTTTCTCTACTTTATACATTTGTATTCGCTTCTTGAACTCATACCGGGATTGAGAAAGAATGTATGAACAAAAAAAACAACAAAAACAAATAAATAAAGCAGCTGTTTCAGTTGAGGCGAAAGGGAGAGAGAGAGAGACTACTGGTATGAGAAAAGAGCAGAAGTAGTTTGAATTGAAACCAGTTGAAATCAGCCCCCGCAGGCGCTGACACATACACACTTTTGGACCATGATTGTGTACATAAGAACAACATTGTCCTAAATTCTTTGGGTGTGGCTAAATACTAGGGGTCGCGGGGTCGTCGGCAATACTTTTTCTTTCATACAATATACGAGTACATACGTATGTACATATTGTCAATCAAATACTTTGTCAACTTTACAATTCTCATAAAAACTTTATTTCTTCATCTTCTCATTTAGTGCTGTCACAAACGTCTCTCTCTCTCTCTCTCTCTCTCTCTCTCTCTAAACCCAAAATTCTCACCCTAACCTTAAATTAAATTTCTTAAGCATTATACGACTAGCTACTAATAATAAGTTGTTAGTATCGTATCTTTCGAAAAAATTGGATTTCTACCAGGTTTTTCCTTTTCTTCGAATAATTGAAAACTATTATAATAATTAAATTTCATTTGTCCTTGAGTGTGAGCACTCTTTGTCAATTCAATTTTATTCTAAGCCGCCCTTCCTCAATGCATTTATTCCTTTTTCCTATCGTATTTTTTCTTTAATTTATATGTACATATGTACCTGCTTCCATTATAACTTTCTGCTTACCTCTTTTTAGTCCACAAACTCATTTATATGTACATTTTTTTTGCTTTTTTCATTCATCCCTTATTCCTCGTCTTTTCTTTTTTAAACTTTCGTTCAACTACTTACTGTGTTTCTTACTGTTGTTGCTGTTCAATTAACACAAGATTATTTCATATCGTCTCCGTCGTCGTGCCTCTCTGTAATCATGCGGTATGACGAAAGAGTCAGGTGCGGTTTCTCACATTTTTCCTATATCTTTATCCTTATTCTGTGCTTTTCCGGCCTTTCTTAAAAATTCGAAAATTTAGTAAGCACAAATTTTGTTTTAATTTGATCCGGTTTTTGTATGAAATGACGATTTCCAAAAGATAAAATGTTTTTTTTTTGCCTAAAAATTAAAAAACATTTTAATTATTGTACGTATAAAGGGTTTTCCAATAGGGACGGGTCGATGTTGACAGTCTGTGGCGGCCATGTTGTTTTGGTGGAGTCTGTCAAATCTGATGTTTATAATTTAGTCACTAATGCCAAATCACCATGACACGATTACATCGTTACGGGATTGAGCAGCACGTCCAAATGATAAAGATATTGACAACGATCAGGAAATTGCGTTTTTTTTTCTCCAGAAAATTATTAGATTAATAATAATAATCCCTCTCTTTGGCGACAATTCGGCAATAGAGGTTTATTTAGTTTAGGTTTTTATGGATTCTGGACACTTTTTCATTGATTCAGTACCACAAATGTAATAGTTGTTATAGTTTACAAAATTGAAATAAATAAAATAAAAATGATGTTCTAAAATGATATTCTTTTTTAAAATTTAAAATTTTCAAAAAAAAATTTTTTTTATTAATAGTTTATTTTTAATTAATTATAAAATAAACTTAAATATAGGCACTAACAACTAAAGGTCTTCCGGCCTATTGAAGAAAAAATTAAATAATAATCTTTAAAACTTAAGATTAATATAAATAAAATTATTATTCTTCTTTAAAACTTAAAATTAAATTAAATAAAATAGAAAAATTCTTATTTAAAATTTTGACTTCAAGCCCAGAAGAACAGCAAACCGTCCCTGTGCACAGAAATTCTTTTTCTCACAATCGTTTCTAGAGTGGCGGCATTCTTTTGTCGCATTCGACTCGTTCTTATTTACTTGCATGGATTTAACTTTGTTGTTGTTGTTCTTGGTCGTATTTCATCGTTGGTCGGACGGTCGTTCGGTCGTTCGTTGTTCGTAATTTTGTTATTAGCGACGACACTGCTGCTCGTCGTTGATATTAAATCCTGGTGTTGTTTTATTTGAGATATTCCTAAACAGTTTAACAGGCGCATACGCCCACAACCACACGCCCACACTTACACACACACACACACAGCCCGGCGAACAGACCCAAATTGAGCGTGGTGAGTGAGGTGAATTTGTGGGTGTTGTTGGCATTTGTTTTCCGGTATCATTCCGGTTACAGCAAAATAAATAAAAATTATCCGGGCAGTAAAGAAGAGTCCCGGGTCGCTGTGAATCCGGACAGAGCACGAATCGTTGAACAACGAACTGCCGAAGTACCGAAGCTGAAGCTTCAGCAAACGGTTTCAGCTAACAACAATGTGGCTGCACTGAGGTAACTTTAACAAAAGTGGGTGGGGCAAGAGGCATTTACTATTCGCGGAGAGATTGTTGGCGCTACAAAATCTGTCATGTCATGCTCTCAAGTGGCAGACGACATGCTGTTTCTCTAAAGGACGTCGTCGTTGGCTGTGCTTGTTAAAGGGCGTGGGGGTGGAACGAGGTTGCGGAAAAGAGGGGTGTGTAGATTTGAGGAAATGTCTGGTTTGAGATGAGTTGAGTTCAGTTCAATGCAATGAAACGACAAGACCAATAAATGAAACAATGCGAAAAGGCAAAGAGCAACACGAGGAGACCGACCGACCGACCGAGTACGTCGTGAACAAGCCAAAGGACAGACACATCGGACGGCAGGCGGTTATACGGAATCACGAACCAGTGAATCCTGCCACGCTAGAGCACATACATACATACGTTATTGAAATTGGCTGCTGCCATCACATCACTCTCTCCGAAGCCAACAATGACCTGACCGACCAACTCTCTCTTTCTCTCGCACACTCTCTCTCTCTCTCTCTCTCTCTCCAACCATCATCATTGTCATTATAAGGGCAAAGGGCGCGACGAGTTGTGGTCGTTTGGAAGGGGCTAAAAAAATAATATAACGTAACGTGAGCGGTTGAAAGTCAACCAGAGTTTGGCATTCATTTCATTTGTGTGCTTGTTCTTCTTGCTTACTTGCTTACTTACTTTAATACTTAAGCTTTAGTCGTTGTAACATTTTTCAGTACTTTTTGGATTGTGGTGAAAATGAAGAAAAAGTATGATGGAAAATGCGCAACGCCAAAAAAGTTAGTAGAGGGAAGTGGAATGTGTTAAAGGAACGGAAAGGGATGGGAAGGGAAGGAACGGGAATGGTGTGAAAGTGACTGCCCGTGCGGGTGGGTGGAAAGAGGCAGTGTGAGGGATGATCCTATTAAAGCTTTGAATAAAATCATTTACTTTAAGTGACAAAAAAATATACAATCATTGCAGAAGTTTATTAGTAAAAGTGGTTTTTTTTTTGTTGTTGTTGTTGCTGTTTACATGAACCGAGAGGGCTTGGAAATGGTTAATTTTCCGGGTGTTTATGAATGGCTGGGTTGAGTTACGTCGTCGTTAACCTGCTCTACGCCTCTTGTGGTTAAAACCTGGAGCGGGAGAGAAGAGAGCTTAAGAGAAGTTGGCTGCTGCTCTATGGTGAGAATGTGATGTGAGAATATGATGCGACAGAAAGAGGTAGACGGAAGAATTTTAATAGCGCTTTGGTGTTTGGATTTTTCAACCAAATTGTTGCTATCGATGGGGTGTGTGTGTGTGTGTGTGTGTGTGTGTGGTGAGGTAAAATAAGAGTAAGAATTGCAATGGTTAAGGAGAAACAGATGGATGATGGTATGGGATGGTTGGCTGGATACGTCAACAATAAAATAAGTTTGTGGCCTCTCTGCTCGCCTGCCTGCCTGCCTGACTGCCAGTCTCGTGGTGGTGACGCTGCCGCTGAAAACCTCTGGCAGGCAGTGAAGACAGTTAGACTAGGCCGAAAGGATACCATTGTAGACGACGGCGCAGACGACGCATTTTATTGTTGTTTTTTATTGTATGTTTTGGCCTTTTCTGTCGGGCGCAGTAGTCTGCGAATGTACGTACGTGCGGTGGTCCGGTCCGTCCCTGAAATTGATTTTAGTTTCGTGGTGAACTTTAAGTTTGGGTTTTCGAGGTTGAAAAAGTTTCTCGTTTTAAATGTATGTATGTAAATACTCGTAGCAAAAGCATTTTTTCCCCTCTAACATTTTTTTTATTATATTCGCAGCAGAAACTTCGTCATTACTTCGTCAACTTATTATGTAAGCTTCTTTTTTATACATATGTATATACGAGTATTATATAAACATGTTTTTCTTATGAATTTTCTTGTTTTTTTTTTCATTACAGGTAAGGATCCATTAAATAACAACCTTTTACCGTACTATACGTTATAATAAATGACCATAAGACGCAAAAATGTATCTCTATTGTGTGAGTACAAAGACAATAATTTCTAAATTTACAAATTAATTTAAAAATTAAGAAATCCTGGGAAGGTTCTTGCTGTTTAAAGGAGTACGACGAGGAGTCGTAGCAGTCTATTAATTAGCATAAGTTTATGTTAAGATTACAATAATACTTTTGGTATTTTTTTAGTACTTTTAGTATTATTTACTACAATACTATAGTAAATGCTTCGAGTTCGAGAAAAAAGCGCCTTTTGCGGCGATGTGCCGACGCCATCTCTTCAGTGTCCGTCAAACTTGACACGAACGGAGGACGGACGGCATGACGGAAACTCCTTTCAAAATCTATAGAGAAAAAAGAATCAAAATTTTTCATGAAAAGAAATCAAAAATGCCAGCCATTCATTTACTTTTTCCGCGAACATATCGACCCTAGTTAGCCGTTTTTTGCAGTTTTTTTTCTAACGAGTATTTATGAGTACATACTTGTTCTACGATAGTACCGACTGGTCGTATATTGTCTTATACTCGTTATGTACAGATAGAGCAAAACTCTTGCATATTATTTCTTGGTTCTGTTGCCAGGTCGTGTTGTTGTGGTGGTTCTTATTGTTGTTGGCACACACTGGCTGGCTGGCTGGCTGATTCAGTGAGCTGGTGGTTTTCCACAGCCTTTCTTTTTCCACTGACCTTCCGCCGTCAGTGCGTCAAGCTCGTTTCGTTGCTGGTCGTTTGTTATTGCTTTTTTCCTTCCAGTTATTATTGGCTGTCTAACTGACAGAGCAACGGGACTGACAAACTTACTAACTGACTCCATTGCCAACAACGCAAACGTGTTTTCTGCGAGTACAAACATCTTTTTACATTTTGTATGCTAAAGTCTATGATAATGGTTAAATAGAGATAAGGTTGTATGTACCAGCATATATGTACATATGTATGTACCTCTTGCTTCTATTTATGATTCTCAGTATACATTGACTGGCCTTGTTATATACATACTTCCTATGTACGTATGTATGTATGTATGTACCTACAACGAAAACTTAGCGAACTTTTAACGTACAAAATTCAAATTGAATTGAATCTGCGAATTCCGATGAGAGTAAGTGCATCATGTCGCTGGAATGACACAAGTGTTGATGCTGCTTTTGTTTGTCGAAAGAGACCGACTGCTGCTTAGTAAACGCTGACGGCGCTGTTGGGGGGGGGAGAGCGCTAGCGCGACAGAGTGAACAGTATGATACGAGTAGAAGATGAAGGAAAGAATTTGGTTGCCAAAGAGGCGCAGAGAGAAGAGTACCGACCGGAATGTACCATTTTGAGGGGTGATGGACCTGAGGCTGTACAAGCAACCAGCTGCTGCTGCTGCTGCTGCTGCGCAATTGTTAATGGCTGCATTAGTTCAAAACGTATCTGATTAGTTTCTATAACTCGAGCGAGCTAGAAGAGAGCGAACAGTAACGCATTTGCCTAACGTTGGATGCTCTAACATACATACGCAAATATAGGTACATTTATACACGCAGGTGCTATGGTGTAGGAGTAGAGGTGTTGATCTATGTGTGTGTGTGTGTGTGTGTGTGTCGCCGCTCATGGGTCAAGCTAAATCTAGGCTTGCGTTCCGTTAATTTTCGAGAGAATTTAAAGTTATGGAGAGAGAGAGAGAGAGCAAGTAAGAGAGGGTTTAAATAAAATTTAAATCTCTTCTGAGTTCATGAAGAATTTCTTATTAAAACAAGCCGGGAAGGATTTTTAAAGGACTTTTTGAAATAACATCATATTTCAGACGCATTTAAAAATGTCGCCATTGTCCTACGAGGTACATATTCAGCTTTATATAAAATAATTTATTTGGTCTCCGTCTCCTCTGCCTCTCTCTCGCTCTGCAGTTATATTTTTTTGTGTATGCTCGTATTTCTTTCCATTTACACTTTTAATGCGTTTTTTGTTTTCCATTTTTAAAGATTATACGATATAGTAAATGCAATAAATTTAAATTTATGCAGTCATTTACACAAAAATAAGTTTCGCAACAACAACAACAACAACAAATACAAAATGGAATTGTTCTTTCTTATGAATAAATAATAAATAACCCACAAGGCCAAATACAAACACGATTATACCTATTCGTAACCCAAAATAGAAACAAAGAAGAAAGAAAAACCAGAAAACACTATAAGAAGTCAGCCATTTTGTTTATTCAACTGGATTACATACATGCCGCTCACTTGCTGCGGCTGTCCAACATTATCTGTCTGTCTTTTAGTCATTCTACTCAATCGACTTCAACTTTGCCATCACAAAAATATGAGTACCTTCCTTTCACAAAAACGCAATAAGCAAACTTCTCTCTTGCACACTCTCGCTGGCCTTTTCTTTATAACCTCACTTGTAGTCGTATCTAATAAGATTTCTTTTATTCCTTAAGTATTTATTTATTTTTTCTTGTATTTTATTGAATCCAGAAGTGAAGAAAAAAAAAACAACAATAAAATTATCTTACTTGCCGGGTGTTAATATATACCATATATATCGTATAAAAAAAGGGAGGGCCTAAAACAAACAATAACAAGAAAAACAAAAATAATAAGTCTGATTATAACGAAAAATTAAGCAGAGACGCCGCGGGAAGGTTTCTGAGCTTACAATTATTCTGTTTATTTTCGTATTTCATTATGAGAAAATGTTTTCCAAAATTTCCGCCCCTCCCTACCTCCCTTCCTGACCCCACACTCAATTAAAGTCATTTAAAAATATAAGAGTGCCTAAGACACACAACCGCACATACTTTGATTTTATTTTTCCCTCAAGTATTGGGTTGTCGGAAAAGTCATGACACAAGTCGTTATGGTGCTGAAAATCAAGTCCAGTCCGTGTTACACACACACACACACACACGCGCGCGCATGCTTATGAAACGTTAGGAAAAGGAGCGATTATTAACCGCTAACAAGAAATGAATTGTTCGAAACATTCGGCCCCAAACGACAAGGGAACGACATTAGTGACATTTAATCTTGACGACGCTATTTTTACGAGACCGTACTCGTACCCGGTTTGTGTATTGCCGTATATGTCAAAATCGACAGAAAGAATGCAACGGTTCGATAACCTTCTTACGAAGCTAGTCGTCTATTTAGAGCCAGCCAAATGTTATCGAACTAAATGGTCAATATGCGTTGAACATTCCCGGTCTTTTTTTTACGAAAAAAATACACTCTTTGAAGCGTGCGTCATGACTTTTCCTGACACCCAATAAATAAATTTCTTCTGTACTCAAAATTATACTAGACGGCGCCAAGTGTACAAAATCGACGCCAAGGCGATGCCAAGTGTACAAAATCGATATGTATCGTTAGTAATAGAGTCACAAAGAACTTTATAGATTTTCCGATACTCACCAGATGATTCCTATTTTGGAATACGTATGTATATTGTACGGGATTGGATTCATTAAAATTTTTATTTTTCTTGTATTTGTTGGAAATTTCTTCAGCCATAACAATTTTAATATTACAATACTAAGATCGTTATGGTAATTGTAGAAATAATTGTAATACAATAGTAATTAGAAAATATTAATAAACCTTATAAAAATGGAAGACATGATGGTTTGATTAATGATTGAAAGGAGGAAGGAAGAATACCAAAAAAAATACCCGAATTACTTTTACAAAATTGATAAAGATTGGCTTAAAGAACTTGTTTAATACCTAAAACCATCATTATTTATTGTCTGTTCGTTGTCGGTTTGATTTATTGTGAGATTGTTTCGCCGCATAAACAATATAAATTGATCTATGAAATATATGTATATGTATGTACCTATGTATATTATCACGCTTTGTCCTTGCTACCAAGCAAAAAATTCACAACTGACCTCAGAAAAGATTGACCTTAACAAAAAGTAACAAAAAATATAAGTACATACATACACAAAAAGGGTTTTTATTACTCTTTAAAAAACACACTTCAATAATTTTCCTTTTGAAGTTTTATTGTATCGTAATATTTTTAAGCAAAATACTTAAATGTATTTTCTTTACGCTTATAAGTATGACAAAGAATCCATATAAATGATATCGAACCTAAACTCTTACTAAGATTATTTCTTTCTGTTTAGTTTAGTAATTCTTAAGGCTAAAACATAATGTGAAAATCTTATCTTCTGCAGAGACCGATACCGTCATAATGTTACGAAAGATTGTGCATAACCATGTTTCGATAAAGTTTCGTTCATTTTTTTTCGGTGACATAAGCAAGGAACAAAACCAAAAGCACTTTCTATACAGAATCAACTGTTCGTACTCGTATATTTGACATGAAGATCGTTCAATTTTGACAGTAGCATTTTATAATTTAGCTTCCAGCCGAAGTTTTGAAAGCATTACTAATAAAAGCGTTATAAATAACTACATACTACTAAATTAAATCAATGTTTGCAATATGGTTGTTTTTCAAGAGCGGAGATTCTTTTTTTTTTTACCCAACCTTGCTTTATTCAACTGGCCCCAGCTCAGAACTTTATTCGACCGACTTCTTGGCTGCGGCTCTAGACTATTCGAATTTTGACACTTTTATGATCTCCAAGCTCAACATTTGGCTGCCGGCTCTCGTTTCAAAATTACCTAAAGCGAAGATTTAATAAATTCTGTCCAGCTCTAGAGTCGCTGAGCTGGAGCTGGACCAGTTAGCTGAGCTGGACAAGTCGTCGGCCGAGCCAAACGCGTGTTATTATAAAAAATCTTTTTAAAATATACTTCTTAAGGTCAGCTGAAATCTTTGTTAATCGTCTGTCTGTCAAATAATAAATTAATAAATGTTCGATTATATAAAAAAAATTGAAAGAAATAAAAGTAATAAATCTTTATTAAAAAAGATTATACGAGTACATACAATATTGCTCGAAAAACATTAGTTTTTAATGAATATTGATGAGAAAAGGAACGATGAATAAAACCAGAAATATTCCACCAAGAGAAATACTTAATAAAAGAACGAAAAAAAGACGTATAAAAATACTAGAATATATGAAATATTTTCTATATTTAGAAATAGTTTCGAAACTACTCATAGTTTAAATGATACCAAGGCAGAAATTTCTACAAATAGCACATTTTTTTAGATACAGATAAACGCCAAATATGTTGGCTACATTGCAGGAAAGTGTATACATTTGTGAGTTGAATATATCAAATAATTAAGATAGTATTTACAAAAAATTGGGAATTTTCTGTCTCTTAAATTGTTTTTAAAAAAGAATTCTTTTTTTTATAAATTTAATAAATAGAAGCATATCGAAAATAAGGAGATAAAGTTTACAATTTAGACAAATTTATAGACACATAAATCGCAAAAAATATGTATATACTATTTATTAACTTGTATAGATATCTAAAATATAATATACATATATAAATATATATGGATGTTTGTACTCATATATTTGTTGATTCAGTGAATTGTTCTAGTTTTAGCAACTTTTTTGGTTAATTTTCTTTACGATTTTTCTGTTTGTTTCGAGATTTCTGTTGAATCGATAAATTGTTTGAAAATCGAATAAATAAATAAATGGATTTTTATTGGAATGCATAAATTACGAGTATTTATAAACAATAGAACGAAAAATGAACTCAAAAAGTGAAAATAAAGCAATGCTTTGTGCTGTGCTTGAGATAAAGCGGAAATTTGGCAACACTGGCAAAAAATAAAAATGTAAAAAATTGCAATAACTGCGTCAGTAAAGAGAGCGAGAGAGAGGGGGCCACTATTTTGGGATTTTTTAGAATTAGAGTAAGAAAACAAAAAAGTACATAATATTTTTACTTTTATATAACTTATCGAAGCGAGTTTGTTTTTTTTTTTTTTTTTTTTTTAAACGAGTTTACGAATACTAGAGCACCTTCTGATGATGCTTTTATTTTTTACTTATTATACTTATTTTTACTTATTTTACTTTATTATACGATACGTAAAATTTCCTAAATTATGAAAAACCGATAAAATAATTGTAACACAAATGCAATAAAAGTAGAAAAAAAACATTTTAATTCTTATCTATCATTCACGTACGTTGTATTAAAACTTATTTTAGGTCTCTCTTATCACTTTTCCCTCCGTAGATTTTGTAATTAATATTTACATCCGGTTAAACAACAACAACAATAACAGCAACATTATAATATTCATAAGCAAACATCAGCATGCGCAAATATCGTATAAAATGCACAATAAGAAATTGATAATTTAAATGCAATAAATAAAATAAAAAAAAAAATTTAAAGTGAATAAATTACATATAAAAAAAATAAAATGTATCGTATTCGACAAAACAACAACAAATAAGATTATATTGTTAATTTCTTCGGCTTGGCCGAACCTTATAACACTCTACACACGTAGAGTGATGATGTTGAGTCGATAACAAAAATTTCATCTTCAAAGAAAAATTTCATTTTTCTTACACTCATCATCATTATCATCATCGCCTTTCTAAAACAATGCAAACAAGTATGTTGTTTTATCAAATTTATCAGATTGAAGAAAGTAATCTCACGAATCAATCGATCTGTAAATATATTATATTAATAGAGGTATTCTGAGAGCCTTAAATCGTTTTTTTTGTTTTTGTTTGGAATACAAAAAGACGTTTTTCGAAACGGTTTAACGGTTTATAGTTAGTGACTCTCAGAATACCTCTGTTAATATAATATATTTACAGATCGATTTATTTGTGACATCACTTTCTTCAATCTATTAAATTTAGGTATAAAAAATTAAAAAAAACCTGCATGCATTTCTAATTATTATAAAAGATAATTGGCTGTGGCTAAAAAACAGTAACCGCTTAAGTAGAATTTAGGAAAAAAGTTGAGTTATGAGTGCCAACTTACATTGCGCTTCACCGTTAGGTAAAGCCACAACGTTCGTATTGTTTTTTAAACAAAAGTTATTTGAAAAAAACATATTCGATTTTTTTCAATTAAACATGTTTAAAACATTTTAAAGTGCTTATTTCCTCGAAATAGCAAATTTAGACTTAAGCGGTTACTGCTTTTTGTTGCAGAATTGTCGTTATTATATTGTACCAATTTCTTTGATTTTTAATCCAATTGTTCACTGTTCTTTATAACATAATACGAGTATTTATGCCAAATTTCGTTGCGAAATTTGTATTCGCCCCGCTTGTAATCCACACCCTCACTGTTTTTAATAGGCTAAATCGACTCAGGAGGTCAATCTCTCGAACGGTGAGCCAATAAATGTATAATACTTATGTATTCTGTATAAGACGCGAAAAACACGTTTTTTTGTTTATGGTTTGGTAGGTCCAAATTAAAAAACAAATGGATTATACCACCCTTAATATTGTACTACGAGCGTAAAATGCAATATCAGTAAGATCCAGCAGCGGTGGCGCACTTGTCACTCGCTCTTCTCTCGAGAGCGAAGATTGTTACACTCGCTGTTTCAGTTTTTTTTTGTTTTTGCAAAAGCACTCATACGAGCTTTTTTGTTGTTGTTATTGTTTCAAGCGAAATTTTATGCTCTCAAATAAAACGGCAAAAAAATTTTTGAAGACCCTCAAAAGTGAAAGAAACGCTCGTGTGATTACATGCAAAGGAAGGCAACGCGCAGCCAACGATAACGAACGACGATATCGTTATTGTCTCCTGCCGCCGCCCATTATTCATTTGTGTTCGTCTCTCTCTCTCTGCTTTATTTCTTTATTTATTTATTGTAGTTCTTTGTACAATATTTAAAAATAAATTCTTATTTAATTTACTGCTTGTCATGAGGATTGTTGTTGTTTTATTGTATTGTATTATTTTTTTAATTGTTGAGGATGTTGTTGTGTGGCTTCTCTGGTGCTATTTCTAGTCTCTTTATTGTAAATAATGCTCGTGTCTACTCATTAAACTAATTTTAGTAGACGATTTTAAAAATATGAATACGAAAATTAAAGCAAAATTAAGTTAAATTTAATTATATACAATATTAAAATTTAGAATTAAACACAATCAAGCGACTAAAATAGATTAAAACGAAAAGTTGGGTACGATTTAGGGGCGCTATTTAATTTTCAGTGACAATTATAACATCAGAAACAGAGACGATTAAGATCAATACAGGTTATAAGACCAACAGAGGACTTATAGGAACGTGCCCGTTTGCTAACGTTAAGGTAGACTCGTTGCGAATGCTGGACTTTTTACTCTGGATAACTATAAAAAAAATAGCCAGAATAATATCACAACACTTTTTCAATTTTTCGAAATAACAGGGACTTTTTAAGAGCTTTTCTTCTTCTAAAGAAGTGTAAGAAGTAAGCTTTTGATGGTGGAAGGTTTTAATAAAACAGACGACAATTCTTGTCGTTATGAAGATGGACGATCGACGATCGATTTAATTCTGTCACTTTTAAAAGCTCTGAGTTCTTGTTTTTCTATTAAAAAAAAATTTAATTAAAAAAAATAAAAAAAAAATTGAAAAAAAAATAAAAAAATAAAAAAAAAAATAAAATAAAAAAAAAGTTAAAACAGCAACAGTAACGAACAAAGAACGTCTTTTGTAGCATCGGAATAATTTCTTCTTTTTTTTCACCTTTTATAATTTATATAGCTGTGAAGACCTAAATGCATCCATATATAGAGATATTTATAAATACAGATATACATATGTATGTACATATATGGATGTTTGTATGTATATGTGTACTGAATTGTTGCACATACTGATCGTCCGCTTTGTTTGCGGTGATCCTATCTGTCAGTTTGTTTGCTTATAATTTTCTTTTTTTTTTTTTGGTTTTAAATTGTATCTTTGTAGTGTTGAGCATTGTTGCAGTTGTAGCGTTTGTGCTTGTTGCTGTTGTTGTTGTTGTTGTTTTATGATAGCTATTTTAGTCCATTATGGTTGTTGCTTTAGCGGTTGCGATTGCGATTGCGATTGCAAATGTTGTTCGTCTGCCTACACGGTGACCTGTCTGTCTGTCTGTCTGTCGTTCCATCTATCTATATGTGCACCTCTCTCTCTTTCTCTTTTTTCTCTGCATACTTTTTTATTACAGTATATTTTCTTTATTACGACGGATCGGTATTGGCTTTGTCGGGGGCTGTTTTGGGCTTTCGTTGTTTTTTGTTTTCTTTTGTTGCTTTTTTTTCGTTTGGGTGTTTTACTTTTTTTGTTTAGTGTTGTTTCACTGATTTGGTATCTGTATTTGTCTCTCTCTCTCTCTCTCTCTCGGGCACATCTCAGCCGGACTTAAGGATAAGTTTGTCGCTTGTATTCAAGTTATCGTTTATCGATTTTTTGAAGCCTTCAAATCATGCTCTCTTCAATTGTTTCATCGGCGCAAAGAGCAACAAAAAACTAAGTATCAAGAACAAGAAGAAGAAATAAGTTAGAATGTGTATAGTTTGTAGCTAATGATAAATTGTTGTTGTTATTATTGTTCATTTGAGTGGATCTTAAAGCATATTCGACGGCACTATTTCTCGCAGCACAAATACCGAAATAGACGAAGGGAGAACATTTCTTCCCGCCTTTTTCATTTTCTTTTTCATTTAATGGCAGTAAATATTTTATAAATAAATTACAAATACAATAAAATTACAAGAAAATACAGTTGTGTATAATTATAATTTATTGTATTATGTATGGTATTAAAAATGGGGAAAATTGGACCAGTGCCACGCCTACTTTTTATAGCAAGTATTCATTAATCCGTTCTTATAGTTCAAATTCTCAGCTTTTAGAGGGAATTTTAAGCTTAAATTTTATTCCCGAGTCCACCGTCTCAGACTAAAATATAATCCTGAAAATGGGCGTGGTCCGCCCACTTGTGACCAAAATTACTATTACAGGAGAACGAGTAGAAATATTGTCATAAAAGTTGCCACAAATATTCTCTTCTATTTAATGCTCTTTGATATCGAAAATAGAGAAAATCTAACCATTGCCACGCCTACTTCTTTCAATAATATTAATGAAATCAAATTCAAGAACTGAATTTCTCAGCTCGTAGTCCGGATCTAAAGCTCAAGTTTCATTGCCGTGTTTACCGTATTGGTGGAAGTTATCTCACAAAAAATGGGCGTGGCACGCACACTGGCATAGCATAACACAAAATGAGGTGTTTGTTGAGAAAATCGGCGTTGTAAATGAGTTAATTTATTAAAATTTACTATATGTAAACTGTCGCCCGCCCAATTTTTATCATCACTTCGACAGGTGCGGGTGTAGGGTGTAGGGAGCTTCGGCCAGGCCGAAGTTAACGCTCTTACTTGTTTATTTATTAATTTTTTTACTTCAAAGCAACTGAAGTAAGTATTTATTAAGTATTAAGTATGTATTTATAATATAGTTTTAGTTTTAGTTTTAGAGTTATAATGCACCGAAAAAATGTAATAATGATTTTTCAAAGTTTTGTTAAATTATAATACTCAAGCGAAAGGCTCTCTCTCTCTCTCCTTAAAACTTTGAGTTATTGGCTGAAATAAAAGAGAGGGAGACCACTGGACAAAAGTCGTCTCCTGTGATTACATGCAAAGGCAGTTGTTACGACTTCTTTATCATCTTTATTACAATCTTCATCATGCATTCTGCTTTTTTTTTTGATGACCGTCTACATTATCATTCTCCCCCTACGTCGTCATTCCTTTGGCATCCCTTTCTTCATCAAAATACCAGCCCAGGGGTGGGCGGCACTACACTACCTTCATCTTTTCACCATAATTTTTGTTTTCTACCACGCTTTTGTAGCTAACTCTCTGCTCACCGTTGACGGCTGCTTACTACTTGTTGGCGGTTATTCTTGTTTTTATTGCCATTGCTCTTGTTGCATACATTATGAGTTCTTATTTTTTTCCTTCTATCTGTATCTTTCAACCACCGACCGACCGACGACGGCTACCTCGGACTCTCGCTACTGAGCGTTTTGGTCACAGCCAGTCAATCTGAATCTGAAACGGAATCTGTTCGATACGGAACGAATTGCGAGTCGGTGAAGCTCGCTTCAAAAAAAAAAAATTTATACAAACAAAAGCAAATATTCCACGGTTTTATACGAAGACAAGAAATGTGTATAATATAAAAAACAAATTTTTTATATAAAAGTATTATGAAAATGTATATACAGATTATATTTTACAGATTCAGTTCGAATAATCTTCGCGCAAGTAAACGTTATAGCGTTTCTTTTTATTAACTCTTTCTTTAGTTGGTTTTTTTTTATGATCAGAATCTTGAAAGTCGTTCGTTGTTGTCGTTGTCGACGACGCTGTTGTCGTTATCATTGTCGTATTCGTAGTCGCGGTCATCGTTAACTTAAGGACAATAAATCGTGCTCATGACGTGCTCGGTCGTCGTTGGTAGAAGAGAGACGGACGTTCATTTGTTGGATAAGCTTTTTCCGATTTTGTCGATACACTTTTGTGCGGAAAAAAATAGTAGAAACAAACATACTAGTTTTCGATATAATAAAAATGTCTACTAAAATTTTGTTGAATAGAAAACGAGAAGATCGAAAATGAGTATGTGATTACATAATTTTTCTTGTTTTTGTTGTTTTCTATGCAACAAATATGTATTTTATAAAGTCAACGAATTTTTTTTTTCTTCAACTCGCTTTTCTTTAATGAAGTTGAACAAAAAAAAAAAACAACTACAAACTGATCGTGAATGCATTTGAATAAAAATAAACAAAAATTTTTTTAAAAAGATTTTTTTTAAGTTGAAATTTCAAAAATATACTCGTACAAACTATAATGACCAGAATACAAAGAAGCAGAGAGAGATCAATATCTTGGAATGTACCTACGAGTATCTTTCACCCAAAAAACTTTTGGTGAATTGAAAAAAAGCACTTAACAAGTATTACAACAGCAACAAAAACGATTGAAAAACAATTTACAAAGTACGAACAAACAAGATCGGAAAGACTAAAAAAAATTATATTAGCATTTAATATATCGTTGTCGGTTTTGTTGAGAATCTAGAAAGTGCCCGTTTAATCAATCATACAGTTTTACGATGGTGTACCCACTTAATAAGTCGTCATTCAGTCAGTCGGTCGGTCAGTTAGTCAGTCGAATTCATTCAGTGCATCTGAAATAAACATTCTTTCTCTGTCCGTTACTCGCGTTACTCGTTACGCGCGATTCTGACTACGAACCAGCGAGTAAGTGAGCGATTTTGCGAGAAAATCAGAAACAGATTTTTTTTTTGTTTTTTAATGAGCCGGTCTGTCAAGCACTCAGCTTGACAGCTAACAGCTGACAGCTGGCACCAACGAGTGTACCCTTCATGCCAAAGTGAGTACATATCTCGATTAATAATACAACATTCATCCCTCTATTTACACGGTAGCTATGCGATACGTTACTGGGGAAAATCGTGTAAAACGAAACCGTGTAAAACAACACACAGAGTTTAAATAAAATAGAAAGGTTGAGCATATCCTTTATATAAGCTGTATGATATAGCTATAAGCTGTAAAATATAGTCGAATACTCGATGAGTTCATTGGAACCGTGTAAAATGAGAGAAGAGTTAAGGAAATAAAGCGTATTAGTTCAATAATTAGCAGAGAGAGTTTTTATAGGTTTTTGTTTTTTAAAGATTTTAAAAAGGGTTTCTTTAAAAAAAACGTTTACTTTCATTTCACAAAATCATATTAGAAGTGTGAAACCGTGTAATTGTAGAACCGTACAAATCGAGGGATGAGTGTACATATACATATATTAACTTTGTAGTACAATATTTGTATGCTAATTACTATAAGTAAATAAGTACAAAGTCAAAAATGTGGCACTACAGTATTTTCACAAACATTCCTTTACACTCACTCTCTTGTCATATTTTTCTTTTTTTGCCTCTCTGTCGTGCTGCCCTCTCTCTTCCGCTCAGTGATTGTTTTCTTTCAGGGGCGCGCATCCTACGCTAAAATGACGGGTGCCCCAATAGTCCGGATCTCTTGACCTAATAAAAATTTCGTCTTCGATTTCGACATAAAGATCCTAATAAAAAAACATTTATTTATTTATTAATTCTTATTAGGTTCTTTATGATTTTCTCAAAACATGTTTTATTTATCTCTTTCCTTATTGCTTGTTGTTGTTTTTTATAGCTCCGGCCCATAGAGTCTGTCAGACTCATGAACAAAGCAGCATTGACGATAGTCAAGTCATGTATATATCCCGCATAACCGCCTAAATAAGTTTCGCACGCTCTCACCCCCTCCAAACCAAAGCTAAATAGGTACGCTCCTGGGCCCAGTCACTCTCACTGTGTTCTCTCTCTCAGCGCAATACCTGCTTTTTCTTCTCTCTAAATATTTTTGAGTAAATTCAGTACCAGTACAACTGTGGACCAAAGGGAGAAAAAAAAAACAAGAGCAAATAATAATTTTATTTAAAAGTTGGTACATAGTTTCTTTATTTGCAATTAAAAAAAAGAGAAATACTCAAAATATTGCGCAATTTTTTACGCTAAAGCTATTGCTCTGGTTATTTCTTGTGTGTATTTTTGATTTGTTTATTATTTGAACAAGTTACTTAAATAAGTTTTTAGGTGAACAATTTTTTCCATGATTTTTTTCACAGCCGCAGCAGAAGAAGCATGAAACTGTGAAGGGAAGAGAAAAAAAACATTTATAATAAACATTTTTAAGAAAATGTGTCAATTATATTTGATAAATTAAAAAGTTTTTAAATTTTATAAAAATTCTCTTTATAAAAGATAATTCATACTATTTGCAACTAATGAATTTTAGGTAAACTGGATATAATGAAGAATTTTCTTCAATAAATCTTATCAAAAGAAATGTAATGTAAATAATTGTTTAAATTCCACTGAAAATTGTTACCTTGTCTTTTAAATGGCGACATCAATTGCGACCTAAATTTTTTATTTCAAATCAAATAAAATTAAATGTTTCTAATATTGTACAATACTTAATTCTCTTAACAAAAACACATAAGCTTCAATTAAAATGTATAAAGACATAAATACAATTTCTTGGTTTTTTAAAGAAAGTTTATTTAAAAAAAAAAAAAAATAAATAACACAAATAATGATAAAATTAAAATAAACTGAATTTTAATAAAATTTTAACAACAAATAATCTATCAAAAACAAAGTAATTATATATGTATGTATGCATGCACTTGATTAATACTTATGTAAATGATGAATTTTGAGGAAGAGAAAGATGGACAGAGAGATTGCAAGAGAGAGCACGTCTTTATTTTCCAAAAAAGAATTCTTGATGCTTTTGGTGTTGTTGTCTGCGCTGCGTGTTAAGGACAAGAGAGAGTACAGCGCTGGATGGAACATAATCATTTATATTATATACATATTAACAGTGGCGTATTTAGTTGGGCGCGGTCTACGGGTGCGGACAGCCCCGGATAAAAAGAATCCAGCGTTTCTTTAGACTTTTTACTACTTTTTTGCTTTTCTTGGCGATAGAGAGCGAATATTTGTGCTGACTTTTAACATAAGAATCAAGTGGGAACCATATGGGTGTGACTTTATCCCTTCGTGTCACTACACTGCAAACGAATAAATGCGTGAAGGTTATAAAAATGGAGAGGCTTAGCTTAGCTTAACCCATTCGGTTAACATTTTTCCGATTGAACTTTGAAAGTGAAGCATTAGTGCACACTGTACCAAAAGCGCTCTACAATCTCATCATCATTTTTAAAATATAATATAAAGCGTAATTTTTTTGTTGCTATGTTGATGTTGTGGCAGAAAAGTTGCTGTTGTTGTTGTTGTCATGTGCTGGTTTTTGTTTTGTTTTTTTTTTTAAAATATCAGTTTTTTCTTCCTTCCTTGATAGTGTTTTTGATTCACGAAATCGACGGACGGACGGACTTTCAGAGTGTGACGACATTCCGAATGGTAGCAGCGACCACGATGCCATGCCGACGACCATTTTGATTATAATTTTTGTTTACTTGTTTTAAGGTATTTGTTTTTTGCTTCATTTTTTTATCGTTTTTAGTTAGTTGCCATTCAGTGGTTTTTTTTTTGGCTTTTGCTTTTAAATGGTATGGCGAAGCGTCGGGGGTGAGGAGTGGCGTGGAGCTCAGGGAGCCACACTCCCCCTTCCCCCCTCCTTCTCTCTCTGTTTCTCTCTATCTATCTTTCTGTCCATATTTGGACTCGTCGTCGTCGCTACGTACATTTTATTTTGTGCACATAATTTTTATATTTTTCTTATTTGAATCGCGATGACGATTGTTTTTGTTGCTTGGTTGGTGGTTGTTGTTGTTGTTGTTGTTGTTGTTCTTCATACCTATTGATGCATACATTGTATGTATGAATGTATGTACATAGGTTTCCTCTTTTATATACTCGCCTTATCGAGCTCTTTAGAATGTATATATTTATACACAGAACTTGGCGATAATTCTTTATATAGAAGTATGTGTGTACACATATGTATGTATGTATGTATGTACAATACATAAATTATAAACGTCGACAAAAATAATGATAAACTTTCTTTAAAATAATTGACTGATTTCCATTAATTTTCGTTTCAGTTTTTAGCTTCAAAAAATCGAACTTCCTTTAAAGGAAATCTTTTAAAAATAAACTTATTTCAAATAAAATACCTATGTAGCTTGTAGGTATTTGCTGATTTTTTTTGTATAAAAATTAAGTAAACAATTAATAAATTATAAAAAAATGTGGAGACTACAAATCCCTGAAATTCAAACGAAATCATGGGAATAAAATTTTAAAGCTTCTTCAGCGTTTTTTCGCTTATTATATTTATTTATTATTATATAGCTTATTATATAGCAACGTTGTTGTTGGAGCAATGAAGCCGCTACTTACTAGCAACCAGAAGAAATTAACGTTCTTCGAACTCCAGCACCGAAATAACCATCGATCGATCGCCAGCCGCCACGTACCGACGCGACGCCAAGTAATCAACTGTAAAATGTTTTGCAAATCTGGTCTAAAACTTGTTTTTAGCCAGAGCTTTATTAGGCAGGCAGTTAGAGCAGTTAGTTGTAGCTTCTATAAATACACTTTAACAAACAAACAAACACAAACACACATACACACGCGCGCGCATATCAAACGAACGGCGAATGAATGCATTTACATCAGTATCTTTTATATACACATGCATATACGTACATACATACATACGTATGTGTTGCGTCTGTAATGCAGCTGATTGCCGAATGTCTTCTTGCTATATCTATAGCTGTCTCTGCTTAGCAGCATATTTTCATATGTAGGTATATATGTACTCGTATATACATACATACCTTCATACCCAGAAGGAAAATTTGTGCGAAATTGTCAAGAAGGAGGAGTGTAATCGCATCGAATCCATGGCTGATTACTATGCATTACCCGAATCGATATGAATGTTCTTAAAAAAGGTATAGCGTCGTCCTTTTTCCGGTACTATAGATCTTATCTTATAGAGGTTTGTGAGAACAACACAACCTTCAGTTTGAAAATGTTTACGAAATTGATGTTGTTGGCAAAATGATGTTGTTTATGAAATTATGTTTGTTTTATCTTGCAAGATGTTTACGCAATTCATTTGATAAATTAATATTTTGCCATATAATTCATATTTTTTTTATATTAAAAAATTCGCAGCCAAAATAATGAATTGACACAACTTAGAAAATTTTTTTGCAAATTTCAGCTTTCTAAGGTTATCTTCTCTTCTGTCAATGTCACATTTTCTAATTTCAAATTTCACATGAAAATAACATTAAACAAACATGAAAATTATCAAAACAAATAGTATTTTTTCCACTTATCGGACATATATACGCACCAACGTTTTTATATATTAAGATATGACAATTTTTTATTGATTTGATGACAATTCGTCCTAAAACACTACCAAATTGCTATTACTTAAGGAATTACTTATTGGGCAATTCTTGTAGATTTCTTTCAGTGTATAACGAAAAGAGAAACATATCAAGAGATTATTAACCATACGCGCTCAAATGAAGACTTTTGCTCCGATGCATAACATGTTCGCTTACACGGTAGTGTGTGTGTGTGTGTGTGTGTGTGTGTAGGATTCTTACCGGGGTTCTTCGAGGATAAATCGAATGCATTACAAAGTGGTTACTTGTGGTTAGGTTTGTTGTATCTTGTGTTCGTAATTTTTCTCAGTTATTCTGTTCGTGCTGCTGTTATGTTTCTGCCTGCTTTCTATTCATCCATTTTGTGTTTGGTCGTCAGTTTAAACATCATTGCGATGATTGGTTTTTTTCATCTGACTGTTCATCTGATCTTTTTTCAACATTATTTTGCCTTCTCGTTTCGTTTAGTCCGTTTCTGTGAGTGTGTGTGCTTACTATGATATCGTTCTGTATGGCCATCGACCAGATCTCATGATGACGATCGGTCGGTCGAGTTGGTTGGCTGGCTGTCTGTCTGTGTCTCCCTGCCTTCTGCGGTCGCTTCTGAAAGCCGCGTCGATATCTTCGCTCGTTCATTCGTTCCTTGATTCGCCACAGCGCATCGCATCGTCCGTCGACTGTCTATCATGGCGGCGCGGCAGCCGTTTTTTGCCATTTATTTAATTTCCTTTTTTAATTTTTCTTTTGCTAAAGTTCTCCCAAGTTTTTTCCCTTTACTTTTTGTATTTGCTTCTTTTATGCTGATAATTTTTGTAACGCAAAAAATACGTATGTTCTAATAAATACTCAATATGTACTCGTACATACTTCTGTATAAATGCATTCATACAAATATATATGTACATACATATATAACCGACTTCGCGGATCACGAACAAATCGGTGTGCATCTGCGAAGTTGGTTACGCTTTGTTTAGACGAACAAAAAACCAAGAGACATGCAAAATCGAATGAACAAAAATTTGTAAGAGTATACATATATTTATAGCTATAGCTATATACATGGTTAATACATATTTACATACATTCGTCTGTTATTAGGATATAAAATATATCAAATACCCATTCATTCCCTAAACAAATACAAACATACGTACATTCATACATACTTAACTTTTACAATTTAGCCATGAGAGGTTTATTAACCTGTTGTTTTTTTTTTTGCTGAAAATTGTAGTTTTTCGGATTCAAATAATATCGTATGTAGTTTTAAATTGTTCGTAGTATTGTGTTTTCATCAAAATATAATTTTGACATTTGATTTTGTGTGCTTAGTGCGCTTCCAATTGTGTTCGCGGCATTACTTGTCATAGAAAACAACGTGAATGCTTACAGAACAATTAAAGTGAAGATACGGAATTCGATTTTTAGGATCGAAGTAATTTTACTCGTGACTCGTTCGTCTCTTACATAAGTACATATGAACAAATTTGCATTCAAACTTCTGCGAAATGCTTATTAGATTTGTCGCAATTTTTTTCTTCATTGACTGTGTCGTACGAGGCTTTAATCAAAAATATTAAAAGAATGCTTGCTTTTAAAATAGTATTGTGTTGAAATTTTTTGTGTCTTATCTTTCTTTTTGAAATTATAATAACTCAGAGAGAAAAAAAAAGTTCAACCTACATTTAAAAGAAATATGTATGCATGTATTATTCTTCTATTCCGCTTTCATTAATTTTTACTAGTAAAAAATCTTTTAAAAATTAGGCAAAACATCGAAGAATGTTAGAATGAAAAATACGACGACATTTAATCAAACGAAAATTGTTTCGCAAATAATGTTTTTAGAAATAATATCTTGTTCGTTTTTTTTTTCTGGTATTGGTAAGCTAGAAGGAATGGTTAAGGTGATAAAGCAGTTGCGACAATTCTGCTGCTTCACGTAATAACCCAAAAACCGAATCTAACGGCCGCCACCGCCGCCAACCGACTGCTGCGCATATCTCTCTCTTCTCGTGATTTCGCAAACCTTTCCATTTCGGAAGTTAACAACAAATTTGTAGCGAGCACGAACACAAACTATCAACGACGAAACACATTCGAACTATGTATGTAGAAAAAATGTACTCTATAAAAAAAAGTTATAGAGCCGAAAAAATATGTATACGTTCATCACATTCCTGGTAGCTACAAAGCAACGTAGCACTGCCAAAGAATAACAAAAACGCGACATGACCAAACTTACTCGTGTAGCGCCCATTCACGATACTCTCGACCACCAACTGAACGACCCCTGTGAAAAAGTAAACCGACGCCTCTCAACCAAAGCTTGTCGTCACTGACACTCGTTCACTATAGTGGACGGTTTGGCCTCTGTCCTTTCCGTTACTGTGCGCCTGTTACTCGCCCAATCTCTGACGATCAGAAATACTCCAGCAAATTGTTTGCTCGTCTATTCCCTTCCGTCCGCGCCGACGATTCAATCAAACGATTAGCTTGCTTGCTCTTACTCACTCAGTATGATTAATTTTGTTGTTTTTTCTATAACGCTGCTGCATCGGTTGTTACACTTTTAGCAATGAAGAGATTATGTATGACAGCAGTAGCAACAAACACGAAACCGAAACCACGCCGATGACAACACCTTGTCGATAGTATAATAATGGCATGAAGGAGAGCGAATCAGTTTCGTCGAGAGAGCACAACGAACAAGTACAAGCAGAGGCTCGAGCCTATCGTGCTATCTACGTTCTGTCTAATAATAATTGGCATATGTATTTAAAAAATAATATTCAAAAGTGGTTCAAGTAAAGAGCAGAAAGAAAGACCTTCCTGCCGTCGACCGTGTGGGAATTGTTTGAGTACAAACAACGATACATTCGCGCGTTATTCTCAACATGTTCGTTGCAACATGTTGACATAGTGTTATTTGGAAACAAAACATTTAACAGAAGAGATATGTACAATCAAAAGAGAAAGAAAGAATAACAGAAAAGCTTAACTAACATTATCAGTATGTATTTCGTGGGTGTTGTTTTATCTTTTTCTTCGAGAGGAGAGCATAATAAGCAGACAGCCGTTAACAAAAACAAACCAAGTATGACTTAAAGAAGTCTTTCACTATTAACACCGCCGCAAACACCGATGTTTGCACGCTTATCGTCACAGAAGCTCGCTAAACAAAAACAATCTAAAATCAGTCGATTAGTTGATTGGTTTCGCTGCATTGGATTGCACTCACGAGTTGTTTATCTATGTAGATGTACCTATATTGTATTTATCAGTCAACTCGCACCATGATCAATCAAACTGCTGGAATGACTTCAATTTAAACTTTACAACAATCAAAATAATAAGAAGCTTGCTCTCACAGCGTGCTGAGAAACTTGAAGTAATTTCCTGCATCTCTTTCTGCAGACTTATCATTTTTACTAGTTGCTAGTTACGCTATCAAAAATGTACTCGTATCTTAAAGTTTTGTGAAGTTGTTCACGAATCATTTCGGCAAGCTCTAGCCTGGTTATAGCAGCTGTTTTTGTACTGCAAAAATTGTTATTCGCCCCCTTTCAATCGATACGAACGTTTAGTTGCAAAAAAGAAATCACTGCGCGTATGTTGCCAGCGTCTACTTCGGTTTCTTTAGTGACGGAAGCTTTAAAGGCGCCACCGTCGTCATCTCCTTCGCTGGTTTTCGCTGCTGTTGCGGTTGCAATGGGACATCAGACTGGGCCAACACAACGAAAACGCCACACAAGCAGCAATATCATCATCCCATCGACGACAACGGCAGCGAAACGTAATCGGAAATTAACAGATAGTGTGAGTTATTTCTGCTTCTTATTTTATTTCTTTTACACGAACACACAGTTATTTCTTAAAATTGAAAAGAGAACTCGTGAGTGAAATATTCTCTCTCAAACTTGTACAGGTCATGATTAGCTCTCCAGCTGTCTCACATTCAGTGTTGCCGCTGGCAAAAGATGAATGCCATCACCAAGAAAAGCAACAATCAATTAACAATTAGTCATCAAAAGAACTAGGAAATTCTTAAAAAATATAGTATTATTTCTGTTATAATATTTGCACTAAAAATACTAAATGGCATTATTCGACATGATAAAAATAATAAAAAGCAACCTTTATTTCCTGAAAAAATAACGCTCAAATAAAAGCATACTCTGCTATGTATGTATATTTAAAGAGAGTCTTTACTCTACTCACGAAATCGGTATGATGTGTTTGGGGCGAGCGTTTCTCGCCAATGTTTTCATGTTTTCTTTCATCTGCTTCCTTTGCCTGCCGGTATTTTGTTTTTATGTATACAAAATTTTTCAGTTGTTGCTCCTCGTTTCTTCTATTAACCCAAATTGCTGGCACCTCGGTATTAATAATTTTTATGAAAAAGAATTTATATTCTGATTAACGCTTACGTTAACTGATTTTAATTATAGATTTCCTAAAATGTTATTGAAAAGCTCGTTTTGGGGATCCAAACATTTCAGTAACATTAACATAAAATCCCCAAAGCGGGATTTTCAGATTTGTCTGGTGTGGCTAACCTGTCGTCTGTAGTTTTATTTACAATACCGCACAAATATTTGTATGAAGCTAAAAATAAGTGTGAAGTGAAAATGAAAATTTGCATGATGTTACGTGACGACTGCCGACCTTGACTCGCTAGCATGAACTGTGAACGATGTGTTCTGTTGGCTTGAGCTCAGTTGGAGTATGAATGGATGAGGTTTTTCCGTTGCGTTCATACTTGTTGTTTACGACTCGACTGTGAAACGTGCCGTTTCATTGCCATCGTGCTTTCGGGACGGGTTATGGGAGAAATATAAAACTTGAGTGAATCGTTGTTGGCAATGTAGTGCCATGAGCCATAAATTATTTGCAGTTTATCAAGAATTTAAAATTGTCCATCTCGTCCAACAATATTGTAAAAAAATTAAAACATAAAATAAACAAAAAACCAATTGCATTTCATTAATCCTTGAATTCAATGAATTCTTAACGGGATCGGTTTAAATTATAAAATTATAAATATATAAAATAAATTATAAAATAGTTTAAATTATATAATTTTTTATAAAATATTCATTAATAGAATAAACCACTAAAAACCAAGTTTGCGTTCTTTGTTTTTTTTACGACTGCATTATGACTGCATAATGATCAGTTACAGCGCTTAGCCCTCAAGTGCATTGCAAACATATGTATGTATTTAATAATCGGCGGCCAAAGAAAAATTGTAACTTTTAATGTTAAAAAGTCAAAAAGCTACAATTATTGTTTCGACTTTTCATCACTGCATTGTGTAGCTCTTTATCTCCTTTTCTATCGCTCACAACCACTTCTAAAAATAGATTCTACACCTATAGTTGTCAACTTAACATTTGTGTCAGGTACATAGAGTGCAGCACACCGCCATTCACAATAGAGTCGATAACACGGTGCGTAAGATTCAGTTTCGCCCAAAGTGTGAAAGTGTCACTGATGTATATAATTATTGAATAAACAATGTCAATCAAGTTAAAGCAAATTATAAATTTCAATATATGTATAGTAAATTTTACAAATATATAATTACATTTAGGTTATATGACGATTAGCATCCATATCTTTTCAATAAATTAAATCATTTAAGTCTGTTAAAAAATATAAAAAGAAACCCAACACACTGTTCACATTGTAAATAGCAGAAGAAATACTAATTTATATGATAAAGTTTTTGCCGACAGCTGTATATGTGTGCCTTCACAGAGCCTTTGTTCTCCTAAACAACTTTAAGGCATACGTATATTTATCTCGCTTTATCATTTGTCAATGCACTACGGACAAGTGTTGCTTACCTAAGGCATTTTTCGCAGGGATATTAAGTTCTAATCAGCGTATGCATGACGTACTCGATGAATAAAATAAAACTTTCCTGAATTATTCCAATTCATATGGCGCGCTTAAGTATTCGGCCTAAATATTTTAATGTACCTACATAAAATAAGACGATTTAATTATTTTAAATTCTTTATAAGCGTTCTGCTATCGAAATATGCTAATAATTAAAACTAATATGCATATAAATACATACGATAATCTTAATAGTAAAAAATATATATATTATAATAAATATAATATATATAATAATAATTATATATAATATATAAATATAAGTGAATAAAAAATATTTATATTTATAATTATATTATTTATATTTATACCTATATTTATAATATTTATTATATTTATATTATATTTATAATATTTATATAAAAAATATATATTGGAAATATCGTCATTTGGGAAATTAATTTAAATTGAGTTGGGAAACTTTTTTTAATTTAAATAAGAAGTGGATCAATAAAGATTTTCGCATTCCAAACAATATTTTAACTTTAAAAAATTTTTTTAATCAGCAGATACAACACTGTTTCCGATTTTCGCCCTCAACAGGGTACACACAAATCCCTACACGTTATACACACACTTGCCTACGAATAGATTTATATACACTACGTATTATGTGTGAGTAGGTATATAGTTTTTCTTCCATCCTTTTTCGCTATTGGAGCGAACGCATCAAAAGAAAATTTTGGATAATTTGATAAATTGTTTGAAGCAAATCCCATCAACGAAGTGATAATAAACTAAAAATTAAATCGTGAGATTACACAAAAACTACTTAATAATCCATAAAAAATTGCAGAAATTAATGAAATATATAGAACGATTTTGCGGTAAATAGAAATTTTTTCGGCAATGGCTGCCGACGACGAGACAACGGCGACGTCGTGGTTGACGATGTGAAAAAAGCGAACCGAAGCGTGAACGAAATAAGACGGTGGAAACGACGTCTACTCTTTACTTCTATTAAAAATAGCAACAAAAAGTCTACCGGATTAATTTTCGCCAATGAAAAATGAGTGAATACATTTTTTGTAAATCTTGAGATTAAAGATTTTTCTCATTTTGCACGATTTGTGGAAAATTCTTTTTTGATTAATCATATTGTATGGTGGATATCCTTACAGCAGTCTCGAAGCAGTTTTTTTATAGAAAACAAAATGAGGCATTTGAAAAAGGTGAAAAATTTCTGTGATCAATTAGAACGTAGACGTCTGTAGATATTTACAATTTTTTCTGCAGCATAAATTAATTTTACCCTAATAGCAGTATTTGTTGTAGTAGCCGTGTAAAATTTATCCATTGCATACAGTTAAAGTCGATTGAAAAATAAAGACGGCATAATTTGCGAAAAAATTAGGAAATTGTCCGTCGCAAGGAAATAGCGACACGAACGACAAAGGTGGTGGCCATTTTTGTTTCTATACTGCTTTGACATTTTGTGCCCACAAAGTTTTGAGAGATTTTTGCCGTGTTTTTTACTTCGTTTCCTTGTCAATTTTTTTTCTCGTTGTTTTAATTTGGCTCCAGAAGATTACATCTCTTTTTCTTTCCTAAGAAAATCACATAGGAAAGCTTTTGGCAAGATTTTCAAGTGAGAAAATTCATCCGGACTATTTTGTTGCGGTCAGTGTTGTGTACTCAGTGAAAGAGTAATTTTAGTGATAGTAGACCTTTTGTGTCTCGTTAAGATGGCAAAATGTCTTGGGACCACCTCACACTTCTCAAATTGTAAGTGTTGCATGTCGTTACCAAAAAAAGAAAAAAACAGTAAACCCTCTGTACAAAATGGTATAGTGATTAAGTAAGGGCGGGTTGTTGGTTGGTGGCTGGTTGGGGCAAAAAAACCGGACTCGGGATTTTTTCAATAACAAAGATTTATAACATTCACTAACATTAATATTTAAGATGGCACTGATTTAATATAAAACGAATATAACCAATTGTTATCGAAAATTCAGGTCAATTAACGACACAATGTTCTTGTCTTTTTAGATGTCCGCCGGCGCCCAACTGCAGATGGCACCACAGACGACGTCCACGATAGGCCACCATCACCAGTCACAGCAACACCATTTTGGGGCACATCATAACCAGCAGCAACCAACGCAGTCGACGCAGCAGCAGCAGCATTTGACACAACTGCAGCAACAGCAACACTTACAGCAGCCAACACAGCAACAGCATCAGTTGCAATTGCAACAACACCAAACTCAACAACATATTTCACAACATCACCAACAGCAGCATCAGCAACATCATACATTAACAAACCATCACCAGCAGCAGCAACATTCTCTGCAAACGCATCCTCCACCACCACCACCGCCCCATTCGCAGCAACAGCACCACAGTGGCGGGCAGAGCAGCAATCCTGACTCGAACATGAGCACTGGCTCATCCCACAGCGAGAAAGATGTTGCTGATATTCTAAGTGCGTCCGCCATTCCAAATCAAATTGCTCTACTCTCCAATAACCAGGTTGCCCCGAGTGTGGGCAACATGATGAATAGCGCCGGTGTCGTGCAGGACGGTATGGGTACTGCAGGTCAGCAGCAGCAACAGCAGCAGCAGCAACAACAACAACAGCAGCAGCAGCAGCAGCACAACAGTGGCAGTAGCGGCAGCGGCCGCATCGAAAAGTTGCCGCGCACACCGACCGAACGCAAGAGAAAGCGAAAATTGCCCCCACCGCATGCTGACGATAGCGGCGGTGGTGGCGGTATTGTTGCTGGTGGTAACAGTGGCAACACGGCCAACAATGCTAAAGCCTCCAAAAACAACATCGGCTTCGGTCTCAACAACACTCAGCAGCAGCCGCAGCTGAGCAAACCCAATCTGTCATTAGGTATTGGTGCGCCACCGTCGGACCGACTGAATTTGAGCGCCGGAGGAAAGAACGCGCGCCTCCTGGCGCAAGCTGGCAGCGGCAGCGACAGTAAAAAGATCAATGATTATTTCAACAAGCACAATGTGGTGGCTGCAGCAGGTGCCACTAATAGTCCCATGCGACACAGTGGCGGCGGCTCCAAGAGCCCTTCGACCCAACAGCCGCAGCAAGTGCAGGCCGTGGCCGGCATGAACACTGCCGGGCCCACGAACAGCTACCCAATGTACTCGCCTAGTCCACAGCAGCAGATAAGCGCCAGTGGTGTTCAGACGCCCACAACGCAGCCGCCGGAGTTCCATTACGGCGGCGCGGCGGGCGTCAAGCAGCGCCAGCAGCAGCAACAACAGACTTCCAATCCAATGGTTCCTCCACCAGCGCCCATGGTCAGCGTGCTGACGTCCAACTGCATAGGCTCGGTCGTGCCCGTCGGCGTTCCGTCGATGCTGAGCAACAGCGGAGTGGGCGTGGGAGTAGGGCCTCCACCGCCGCCACTGCCGCAGCAGCAACAACAAACCCTTCCCGCCACGACCGGAGCGAACACGGCGCAGCAGTCTCTCGGCGTTGTGACGTCACAGCAGCTGGCGGTTGTGGCTCAAATCAATTCCTTAAGCAGCGGCGGCTCGGCAGGCCTTCAGCACGCCGCGGGCCTGTTGGCCAGCGTGACCAGCAGCTTGCCCACCACAGCCAGCACCATCGCGAAGTCCACTCAGACGGAACTGTCGTACGTGGAACTGCAAGAACGTGATTCCGAAATAGAGTCGAGCAAGGCGAAGCTCGACGAAATGACAAGACTGTCCGATGAGCAGAAGTGCCAGATCGTCGCTCATCAGAAACTCATCGACCAGCACAAGTCGCACATTGCCAAATGCATCGATGTGGTGAAGAAGCTGCTGAAGGAGAAGAGCAGCATCGAGAAGAAGGAGGCGCGTCAGAAGTGCATGCAGAACCGCCTGCGTCTGGGACAGTTCGTTACGCAGCGCGTGGGCGCTACATTCCAAGAGAATTGGACCGACGGCTACGCCTTCCAGGAGCTGAGCAGGCGGCAGGAGGAGATTTCGTCAGAGCGCGAGGAGATCGATCGTCAGAAGAAGCAGCTGATGAAGAAGCGCCCGGCCGAGTCGGGCCGTAAGCGCAACAACAACAGCAACAACAGCCAGCAGCAGAATTCGAATTCGAACGATTCCTCGCAATTGGTGGCCGGTTGTGATCGCCTGACTGGCGCCGGCTCTGACAGCGGCGTCGGAGTGTCCACCTCGCATGCTGGCGGCGGCGGCGGTATAGGCGGTCGCGGCCTGGCCCGTTCCAATTCCACGCAAGCGGCACAGGCGCAACTGTTGCACAATGGCGGCGGTGGCACGGGCGGCGGAGCTGGTGGCGTCGGCGGGGGCGTGGGTGCGTGCAGCGGTGGCGGTGTCGGAGATCGCTTGTCCGATCGCGGCGGAGGCGGCAACAATTCGGGCCGCGGCGACAACAGCGGCAGCGGCTCTGATTCAGCAACGTTCCTAAAGCCCGACCCGGTCTCCGGCGCCTACACAGCGCAGGAGTACTACGAGTACGACGAAATCTTGAAGCTGAGACAGAATGCGCTGAAGAAGGAGGACGCCGACTTGCAGCTAGAGATGGAGAAGCTCGAGCGCGAGCGTAACTTGCACATTCGTGAGCTCAAACGGATACTCAACGAGGATCAGGTGAGTACAGCCCGCGTGCGCTCAATGAAGTCGTGAAACTAATGGTGCGTGCATCTCGCCTCTTCGCAGTCCCGCTTCAACAACCATCCAGTGTTGAATGATCGCTACCTGCTGCTGATGCTGCTGGGAAAGGGTGGCTTCTCCGAAGTGCACAAAGCGTTCGACTTGAAGGAGCAGCGCTACGTTGCCTGCAAAGTGCACCAGTTGAACAAAGACTGGAAGGAGGACAAGAAAGCCAATTACATCAAGTAAGTTCCATGGGTTTTAGGTAGTAAAGCTTCGATTTGTGTTAAGCATTTGGTGGTTCTTCTCAAAAGGCACGCACTGCGGGAATACAACATACACAAAGCTCTGGATCATCCACGCGTGGTTAAGTTGTACGATGTGTTCGAGATCGATGCGAACTCCTTCTGCACAGTGCTCGAATACTGCGACGGACACGACTTGGATTTCTACTTGAAGCAACATAAAACCATACCGGAGCGAGAGGCGCGCTCAATTATAATGCAGGTAAGCACTATTGTACTGGTTTCGCTGAGCAGGAGAAATGTGGGTGATTTATAGTAATGAGTGTGACCTCGCATATAATAACTATTCCAATCGAGCTACCATACTATTCTTTGCGAACCCATAGGTGGTCTCGGCGCTTAAATACTTGAATGAGATTAAACCGCCCGTCATCCACTATGACTTGAAGCCGGGCAACATACTGCTGACCGAGGGCAATGTGTGTGGCGAAATCAAGATTACCGACTTCGGGCTCTCCAAAGTAATGGACGACGAGAACTACAACCCGGATCACGGCATGGATCTGACCTCGCAGGGTGCCGGAACCTATTGGTGAGTATGTGTGGGGAGCAGGTAATTGGATGAAGTTTGTGCCTTTGCAGAGGAAGAGATTTTATTTTGAATTTCTCTACACTCGGAAGGGGCGGGCTTATTTTGTAAATAGACACAACAACAATGCATACACTCGTAAAATGAAGACGCCGCTCTTGTTCTCATTGCTTTGCAGAAACTGAAACTGAACCGAGTTTGTTTATCTCTGTTTTTTTGGCAGGTATTTGCCGCCCGAGTGTTTTGTTGTGGGCAAGAATCCGCCAAAAATATCCTCTAAAGTGGACGTCTGGAGTGTCGGTGTTATTTTCTATCAATGTCTGTATGGTAAAAAGCCGTTCGGCCACAATCAGTCGCAGGCAACGATACTCGAAGAGAACACCATCCTTAAAGCCACCGAGGTTCAGTTTTCCAACAAGCCGACTGTCTCCAATGAAGCTAAGGTAAGAATGAAGGTTGAAGAAGGTTTAGTTTTCACAATTTCATTTAATTGTTGTTTTTCTTTGGCAGAGTTTTATTCGCGGTTGTCTTGCGTATCGTAAGGAAGATCGAATGGATGTCTTCTCTCTGGCCCGTCACGAATACATCCAGCCTCCCATTCCGAAGCACGGGCGTGGGCAATCGCTGACGCAGCAACAGCAACAGCAGCAACAACAACAGCAGCAGCAGCAACAGCAGCAATCGTCAACTTCGCAAGCAAACTCCGCCGGACAGACGTCGTTCTCAGCCGGCATGTTCGGCAACCTCAATCAGTCCAGCTCATCCTAGCTGCTGACCAAACGAAACTCAAATTCCTAATTAATGAAGTTGATAACGCGCAAGCAAAAGAACTCACAAAAACACCCGGAGACGGCGTCGGCAGGGGGGGAGGAGGAGGAGGAGGAGGCAGGCGGAGGAGGACGAGAAGCGTTGGAGCCATCGTTGCCACAAAAACAACCGGAAGGATTAACAAGTATGAACAATCTTGAGCGCGACGAATTCCAATATATTTTCATAAGCGACAGAGCTGAAGTACCAGCGACTGCTGCTGCTGGTGGTGGTTGCGGCGGTAACGATGACAACAATGAGCACCAGCAGCAGCAGCATCATTATCACCTACAGCAACAGCAACATATAGAAAAAGCAATAAAAAATCCAAATTTTAACCAAATGATTATTGAAAAAATAACCACCACCTCTACCAATTTGTCATCATCATTGTCATCATCAACAACAAAGAGACACAGTCGCGCAAAAACTGTCGCTGTCGCTGCTGCTGTAACAACACTGCCGAACAAGAACAACAACAACAAGAACAAGAAGAGCAGTAGTAACAATAGCAGCGTTAGTGTTCAGCAAATGCATGCGACTGTGCGAGACTGTGGCGCCATTCCGACGACGATTTTGGAAGAGTTTTGCAATCAGCTGGAAGTTTCGCAACAACAGAACCATCACCATCATCTGCAACAGCAACAGCAACAACACCAGCAGCAGCAGCACCACCCTCATCAGCATCAGCAAAATCACCACCACCATTACAATCGGCGCAAGAGATGATGAGAAAGAGAATTAAACGATCTGCACTGCTGTTGATGTTCTACCCGACTCCTCTGTCGCAGAAGAGCCCTGGTTGCCCGGGAAGCAGTAGCAACAGCACCAACATTAAAGTGAATAGAAGCATGTACAATGTTCGGTTTATGCCCTAAATTAAATTATTAATTATTATTAAATGTGATAGATACTCCTGAAGCGTACGAAGGAAGTTAAGTTGTATGATGATTAAGAAAGTGCTGTAAAAAAAGGCTAGGAGGAGGAGGAGAAGGCTAGGCGAGGTCAATGTTTTTGCGCTGTCTTTTGGTACAACGGAATTAAATACATACAAAGCAATAATACCGCGTAAACGAATGAACACTAATAAAACAGCCTTCATCGTTGTTTTGTACCAAAAATGAAAAAGTTGTCAGGAATTTCATTTCGCATCATACCATACACAAACGAAGAAGAAGAAGAAGGAGGAGGAGAAAAAGGAATGAGACACAATTTGTTCATAATCGATGATTGTCTTATGGATTTGATTGATTTTAAAGGAGATTTTAACAGCTTAAGTTAAATTTAATTTTAGGTTGAGAAAAACCGAAATTTGCTGAATGAAATGTAAGAAAGAGAGAGAAAAATCAGCAGGATTATGTAAAAAGAATTTGCCCAGTGCAAAAAAAAAAAAAAAAAACTGCAGCATGTAAAACAGCAGGAAAACATGTTTTTGAGCCATTTTGCAGAAGAAACTGCACGCATCGTTTCCGTCTGGGGCTTTTGTTTTGGCTCAGGCTCAACGCACTTGCAAGAAAAGATCAGAAAGAGCATGTCTTGGAAAGTAAGCATTTCCAACACACACACACAGACACATACCCATACCCACAGTAGTATCTCCATTACTAATAACGTAAATTAATCCATAGTTATCGAATAAGTTTAAAAAAAAAACAAACAAATTTCAAAAACTGCTTAAAATGTATTGAAAATGAAATAAATAACGCTGGAAACTAGATTTAAATGATTTTTAAAATTAAAAAAAAATTTAAAAAACGAAAAAATGTAATGGAATAAACAACAATTTATATATTATAAGAAATGCGCCTAATTTTATTTTTTTTTTAATAATTAAATCTATACATACATAACTACACAGTATATACATCATATAAATGTATGAATATATATATATATATATACACATATATATACGATTTAAAAATAAATATGAGTAAAATTATTTTATATATTTTAATTATTTTTATTTAACCACAAACATGCATACGTATAAATAATTCAACGTCTTTGCATAAGTATGTATGTAGTATGTATAATCAATAAATTTAAAAACAACACCAGCAGCATCAGCAAAAAATTAATAAATAGTAAATGAAGCAAGAACGCTATAAACGTAGATGATGATGATGATGACGACGACGATGATGATGTTGATATAATTGTTCTAAAACAAACTGCATACATATAATAAAATAATAATAGAAATGATGATAATAAATAATTAAGTTTAACTCTTACCAGTTGAGAAAAACAACAACAAAAACGAAAACAAGGTAACGCAAAGCAAAGCAAAGCAAAATTCAAAACATTTACAATGTAAGTAAGCATCAATGTTGAACAAAAAATAGAATAAAATTGCTACAACAAAAATTCACAGAAAATCTCACGACTCTTCAATTTCAACCATTTTATGAAACCGAATCGAAAAAGATGCGTCGCCTAACAAAAGCAAACAGTTTAAACGAAAAAAAAAGAAGAAAATCCATGCAAATAAAAACAAAACGCCATTTTCTTGTAACACCGCCGCTACTGCTCTACCATTTTGAGTTTGGTTGGTCCTCTTCTCCAACACTCTTACTTTTCGCTCTGCTGTTAAGAAGAGCAAGTAGAACATCACAGAATACACACATAGGAAGATCGCGTGGGGATCTTTTAAAGCTTTCGGCTTGGTTTCGTGCTTCAATTAATTTCGTTCGTTCGTTCGTTCTATCGTTTCATATCAATAACAGAGGTATTCTAAGAGTCACTGACTATTGAAATCGTTTCGAAAATTGTCTTTTTGTATTCAAAACAACAACAGAACGACGATTTTCGAGACGATTTCAATAGTTAGTGACTCTTACAATACCTCTGTAAATTTTGTTTCGTTCGTTCTGTTTGATTTCATATCAATTCCTTTCGTTTGGCCTTAAGAGAACTGAAGGAGGCGACTTTTATTGAGCAAGAGAATTGCTTTACGTACAACGTAGTAGCGTTGAGCAATGCTTTTATTCCACACCTCTTCATCCTCATTGTTCACCATTTGGTTTTCATTCCTTATCGCTTTTGTTTTCCAAACAATGCTAAAAGGCTTTTTACTCAACCCAAAGCTGAAATGACACGCTCATTATAGAATTGCAATGATGAGCATTGGTCGTTTGTTTATTTGCTGATAATGTAAATGTATTAAAAAGTATATAAAATAGCTTAGAGATTTAAAAAAAAAGAAGAAATAACAATGATATTGTATGAGAAAATTAAGAAAATAAAAAACCAGAAAAATTGCAACAACTAAAATATTTGTTGAGTATTTTACTATTATAATTATTATTATTATATTTATAATTAATCCATTAATTAAATTATAAATTTAAAATTTATATATATAAATATATAAAAACTTAAAAAATTAGTTATTCTATTATATGAAATTATATGATAATGCAAAAAATAAAAGAATGCAAGTAATACAAAAAGAAAAGTGAAACAAATTCAAATTCTCACACCACGCAAGAAATTTCAACTGAATTGTTGTTAAATAACTGAAAATTCGAAGTAGTTATTTGTAGAGAGAGAGAGAGAGAGATAGAGATAGAGATAGAAAGTGAGTGAGTGAGGGCAAGGATCACGAAGAAAAGAATGAAAAGTAAATTAAATTAATAAGATACGCATACATTCAAAAATAAAATTTTATTTAAAATAATATTTAAAACAAACAAAATGCATTTTTATTTTTTATAAATTAATCGCCATGCGTGAGTTTTCGAAAAAAATATTTCCCAATACAATTTGTATTTTTCTTCCAATGTTCTTCTACTGACTTTTTACAACATACGTTAAAAAGAGCAAATAATAAAATTGCTAAAATTTAAAATAATTGCTGTCTAAAAACTATGAAGTAAACTAAAACCATAAAAGACCGCGGAACATATGTGCAATATTTTTAAACAAAACTGAAATCGTTAAATTACCACGAAAAGAATATATTCTACTTAAATTAAATAACAAAAGCAAAGCAAGTTAAAAACGTTTGCTGAACGATAGCGAGAATGAATGCAAAAAATTCTTTCTGTATTTTGAAAAAAATTCTAAGAAAAAATTCTTAACTGAAACAAAATTAGTTACGGACGGTTCTAGTGTTGGTACATAATTCTTCACCTGCACTGTCTGCCGCTCTTTGTTTTTTTTTCCTCTTAATATTCTTGATGTAATGGTCATTATAAAAAAGCCCTTCAGTCCTAACCGATACTCTATTTATGGTTATTAAGTATTTAATAGATATGTATGTCCAAAGGCAAAGGTTTGGAAGGCACAGAATCCATAACTAATTTAACATACCTTTATAGGTTTAGATTCTAACAAAAGGAAATAAAATAATTGTATTCAATTTCATTTATTATCTTCTCTTACGAGGATGGTTTGCTGCCATTGTCAATAAATTTCTGTCCAGAATTAAACGATAGTAGAATACACATAGATTGTTAAGAAGGCTGGAGCAGCAGCCGGATTCCGGTCCCAAACCGGAGAATCTTCTCTTACTCATTGATCAGGTAAGGTACCATAAAATGGCTTACCTTCTTACAAGTACAAGCATTTTTGCTGCATAATACGAGTACTAATGTATATTAGTTTTTTAAATTTTTCTTTAAAATCGCAAGAATATTACATGGGAAACGGTAAGCGTAAGATCAAAGAATATGTACTGTATGTATATGTATGTATACTGTATGTACTGTATATTCTTTGGTAAGATCCTCTTGCTGTGAGGTTAAGAATGATTTTTAAAAGCTTCAAAGACCGCTCGCCCCACCGTGGCATCTTCACTGGCCATACCTGTTTTAAAGAGAGAAAAAATACGAAAATTTACTTACTTTGAAAGAATTACGCCAAGAATTCATTTTAACCTAACGACTGAAAGACTGTAATTGAACCGGCAGGGGGATAGCTTCTCTGAAGAATTACTTTCCCAACTTCTTCCAGAATTTCACCAGGTAGGTCCTTCAGCTCTTTCCGGGCACCGTCCCACGAATCAATGTAAATAAGAGCCTTAGCATAAATATCTGACGAAACTTCTCCGAAGTGAACTTGTCCAGCGCCGATAGCTAATGAAGACGAAAGTGAAAAATAAATTCTAACTTTCTAAATAAATTCTCATTTTTGCATTTTTGCACCATACGAGTATAAGTTCTTGTATGTACCGTTTATATGGACATTCGTTTTTTTAATCATATCCATATTCACAAGAGCCTCCGATGCAAACGTACAGACACAAATAATATCTGCATCGGCAACTGCTTCAGCTGGTGTACCAGACACATGCACCGTCACCGTTTTGGAATGTTTGCGTAGTTCATTATCCAGGTCGTTTGCCAGCGCTTGGGCTTTGGATGCTGTTCGATTCCAGAGGTACACTTCATTCACTTCGAATGAGTGACTCATGCCGAATGCATGAGCTCGGCCTTGAGCTCCGCATCCAATGATAGCCACTTTTAAGCCTTGGCCTGCTTCGCTCACAGCGGCGGGCGTACGTTTCATAAACAAATATCTAGTGGCCACAATCGAAGCGGCCGCAGTACGCCAAGCAGTGATATTTGTTGCAGCCATTACGCACATCAGTTCTCCAGTCTCTTCGCTAAAAAGCATAATGTGCGCCATTATATTTGGCAGAGCAGGGCTACGTTCACGATTCCCCGGAAAAGAAGTGACAAGTTTGCAAGCCAACGTACTGGACTTAGTACCGGTAGCCGAGCTGGCAGCAGTATTTTTTTTATCAGAACCCTTTGTGAGGTTGTAGTTGCCAACGAAGCAAGGCATTGTGAAAAGGAGCTGCGATTCCTCAGCAGCACTCGTCATGGTGCGTGCTGGTTGAATTGCGTATGTAGCTGCCGCATCATTAGGATAGCGTTGCTTCTGCGTAGCTGCTATCATTGCTTCCTCGACAGCTTCATTAACCACGGACCAGGTGAGTATCTCCAACACCTGCTCCTCCGTAATATAAATAGGCTGATTCATTTGACTACGACTAAGTTATCGCCCGATCTTTATGAATGATTCCACCCGTTTGGTGACTAATGATAGAAAAAAGACTGAACAAACCAGTTCTTACATATACCGCTTCAAGGTTTTAAATTTGAAAAAAGCATAAGAAAATTAAACAACATATTTCATAATTGTTTTTATTTCTTTGATACATATCGTATAATTGGCAAATCTTTATAGAAATGCTTCCAACCCTTGGAATGAAGTTTGATTTCATGTTTTTTAATTCTGCTCTCATTAAACACAGCGTATTTGTTATTAAACACCGACGTAGGTTGATGCCCGTGCTAAAAACAATCTAATGGAATACGGCTAGCATGAAAGTGCCTTTAATTTACGGTTATCGTAACTGCAATGTTGCCTATATAACATAATTTATATATATAGATTACAACCAAATTTGTTAGTGACACCTACTTTCATTTTATTTACAGGTAGTAAATCTTGATCAATTAACTCATTTACAACACCTCTGTTCTCAACAGACACCTCATTATATGGTATGGTATACCAGTGGGCCAACTACGCCCACTCGGTATAAAATATTCGGACTCTGAAATTAAATTTTTGCGTAAAATTCTCTCTATTTTATAGATATAAAATATAGGTATAGGTATTTTATAAGTATAAGAAAGATCATTGGATAACGTTGGCTCTAAAGTAGTAGATAAACTTGGGCCTGCTTTTACGGCGAGACACAAGTGTTACAAGAAAAAAAGTTTTGCTGCCTCTCCTCTCCTCACCGCTCTATTACTACCGGGAATATTTACTATTGATCTAGCTCGTGATCAATATATTTTTTTAAAAATTAGTTAAGTTGATTTTATCGATTGTGTGCAGGGTCATCAAACAAACTTGCGCAGACTTACTTTGGCATTGATTCAAGATCATTAAATCAATCGATTTATACAAGTATATATAATGTACCTACAAAATATTGATTAAGGTCAAATAGAAAGAAACACTAGGACGAAACGAGAGAAGAAATAAAGCGAAAAGAGTTCATTTAATATTCCACAAATTAAATATGACGCAACAGTTTTTACGAGAAATTGATAAACGCTCTCTCACACACATTCACCCACATGCAATCAAATATATTTTTATTTGAATGTATGCATGATGTCAGTCTGTCTCTCTGTTTGTGTGGTTATATTCCTCTAGGCACATGCATGTATGACATACGTTGTATGACATGCAGTTAACGTCATCACTGTTAACATTGCCGAAATGACTTTCATTTAAAGCTTGATTTATTATTCGCATGCATTGTGCAAATTGGTCTACAAAAACGCAAAAAGAACAATTTTATTAGTTGGTTAAAATTAATTTAATAAATAAAAAAAATTTAATTCAGTATGTTTAAAAAATAAAAAGAATTGATTTTGAAAAGAAATGAAAAATGTTTTTTGCTTATCAGTATTTCTTAATATTTTTACTCACACAATTTTATTTAGCGATTTAATTTTTTTTGTGTTTCCATTTTTGTAATTTTCTCAACATTTTAAAAAATTCCTTTTGCATTTAAATTTGAAAGAAATTGTAAATCCATAATAATTTTATATTAAAAGAAAGTTATCTGAAAAAAGTGACCCAATAGAGTGATTTTTTATTTGTGATAAAAATCTGCAATTAATAAAATAATTTTTAATAAATAAAAAATTTAAATATACATACATATTTTAAAATAATTTTTTTTTTAATTTTTTAATTTAAAAAAATTATTTTTTCTGTTAACTTTTCGGTACCATTCAATAATTGCAATGCTTTTAAAAAAATCTTGAATTTTATTTTATAAAATCTATTTGTGTTAATTTTAAAATATGTATATCGATTACTTTTTATGTATTACTATCGAAATATATAATTTTTTTTATTTATCGAGTTAATTTTTTGTCGGTTAACTTTGACGTGGCTAACTTTGACATTGTAAGAAAAATTAATTTAAAAATTTAGCTTGAATTGATTAGTGAAGATCTTCAGCATTTTATTTTTTAAAATTTTTGTGATGTTTGTTTGGGCTTCTCACCATAGTTTATAAAACCTTTAGTTGAATTATATAAATATGTAAGAGTATATGTGCATGCATCTATATATATATGTACACATTTCGTTTTCTCATCACCAAAGCAAGAAATTACGAAGAGAGTTTCAAGTCCACCGCAGTTAAATTCCTCTCAGGCGCAGTTGGCCAAAGAGATCGAGCGAGCAAACAAGTTATGAGTATTTAAATTGTTTGGTAAACGTGAAACATTTCTTGCTGATGGCCGCGCCGACCTAGTCACCGAACGATCACCGCCTGATCGCCGAATTCGTTGGCAACCAGGAGAGTACATAACAAACACAATTACAACAACAAAGTCAACAACAATCATGGAGTCAAAATTTGCGGGTGCTTGTGCACTCGCCCTGCGTACACTGATTCCAGCAGTCACGGTTAGCTATAAAATATTTAGTTAACTAATTTTGGAAGCATGGGTAGATATATCTATATATGTGTACATACACACTAGCGCAATAAAACAACAATACCAACAAAGCCCAGTCTGCAACTGAGTAGATATTTGTATATATATGTACATATATGTATACGAGTATAGCTAAAGAGAGCGATAACGACAATGAATTGGCGCTAAAAACTAAATGATATTCGAACGACGCGTATGAAGGAGCGAATTGTTTGGTTGGCTGACTAATTGACTGCCGCGCAAACTGTTACACCGTAAAACAGCTGTTGACTTTCAGATATTCTGTGTATTTGGTGGCTCTGCGTTCAACATGCCGTCGTATCCACCAGCAATTACTACATGCATATATTCTCGTCGCTGGCAAACCTTCTCTGCGGGCTGCTCCACCAACAACGTCGCCAACACGGCCAGTGTATGCTTCACGTGCGTTGACGTTTGATAATTTCTTTATGAAGTTTCAGTTACCGTCGAAGTTTTCAAGCGTTTGGTCGCGTCGGCGTTTCGTTCTATTGGTGCTACGTGTGATATTCATATTTGTTGAGCAAGAAAAAACACAACACATTGCCGACCAGTAATAACCAGTCATATACTTTTATACGATACATAAAGTTACTTTAAGAACCGAAAAGTGTATTCGAAAACTTTTCAGTTTTTCGCAAAACTTCTTATTAATTTTCTTCTTCGTTATCAAAACAACGATATTACAATATTTTGCAGAGTAATTTCATTTTAGAAATATTGAAAAAAAAATTTCGACCTCTTTATTAAAAAAAAAATGTGACAAAGTTTGAATTTTTTCTTGTTTTTTGCTTTTGTTTTTTTTTTTTTTTGTACAATTTCAAAAACAAATTTTGGTTTTTCTTTGTTTTTACGAATGTCAGTGAAAGACACAATGGAAGTTAGTGAGAAAAGCAAAAAATGTGTATTCTCCGTGAGTGAGTGAGTGAGTAAGAGAGCTTATTTAAAGTCGAAAACACTTGGATCGAAGTCGCCGAAATTGTAGACGAAGCCGCGATCGAAGTCGTAGCCCTCGCGTCAAGCCAGTCGGTCAGTCAGTCAGTCAGTCATGAACGATAAAAACAAGTTAAAATTCTGGCAATTGTTTTTCTTGTTCTGTTTGTTGTTTTTGCTGGGTTTTTTAGTTAATTACTGCGAATTTCAATGAAACGAATTCGTTTGGGCTCAGCTTCATAGTGTTGCGCTACAAAAACAACAGCAACGAAACAGCAACGGGGCCACCAACGGCTAACAACAGGCGCAGCAGCAACATTGTACATATACAAACATACGAAACAAACATAGGCGTAGATAACATGAATACTAAGAAAATAGCAATTACAGCAACAACAACAACAACAACCACAAGAAACGCTTATTCCTTTTGTTAATACGACGACGCGTCTAAAACGAATTAACTTATGCCCTCCATGCATGCTGTTGGCCAACAAATCTATTACAAGGTAAATCGTTAATGTTATTAATATTATTTATACATACATATATTTTAATTGCACGAATTCGTCGTAGTTTTATTCGAATAGTTTAACGCGGTGTTGCTTTTAAGTTTAAAAATTTATGTAAATATAATTTTGTGTTAAATTTTCGCATGCATTTTAAGACAAATTTAAAGGAATTAAAAAGAAAAATTTCAACATTTTAAGATTTTAAATTGTTACAATAACTTAATTGCAAATCTTTCCTTTTAATACATTTTTTTAATTAATAATTTTAAAAGTTTTCATTAGTATTTTTCTCTTAATATTTTATTTTATTTTTCTTAGTTGTTACTTCTGTCAGAAACGTTGGCAACCCGGGAAGACACAAATGAGCAGTAGGCAACGAAGCGGCGTGTAGTGCGGACCATTTGGACATTATAAAATTGTTGTAAATTGTTTAGCTTGAAAAGTAATGATAATAATAAAAATAAAGTGATGGACTATCTTGACACTTCTAATGTAAAGTCTCTCTTTAAATACAAGCCCTTTTTTCTTCTCTCTTTTCTTGCTAAACGTCTTCTCTTACTTCGCTGGATTTGTAGTAATTTCACACTTCTCTTGTCCTGTTATCGAGGCTTGACTGTTACACATTTTAAATTCAAACATCGTTAATCTTTTTTTCTTCGCAATTCCTTACAATTTGCATAATTTTATACACAGAGTTTTTACTTTGGCGAATAAATAAGAGATTTCTTTGTTTTAATGAACAGTTGGTTTTTTCCATTCTAAATAATATGCATCAAAAGCAGCGGAATTTGCATCTGTTTTTGTGAAATAACTGCAGCCGCAAGTTTTTTACAGCAATTATTTTACATTAAAAATGTAAAATTGATTATAATCATAGATAATAAATAATGTATATTATATTTATACTGTTCAGACGTCTAAAACATTTTGAGCTCTCGTTTAAGACTGATATACGCATATATTGTAAATCGCATCAAAAAAGAATGAAAATTTCAATTTCTCAGATTTAAAATTAATTGCGAAACGGAGAATGTAAGACAGTGAAAAATTTCTTGCGATCTTTGTGATCTATTAAGATCAAATCGAACCGTATACTTTCAGCGTGTATTTTAGCTAAAAGCAATATTATAAAATAATCTAAATAAAATATTTCTCTAATTTTAGAGAAGTTTAGAAGAAGAAGAAGGCAATTACTAAAGTTTATTCTAAAGAAAGCAAACTTTTTAACTTTATTACAAAATGCAAATTCTATAATAATTTTACAATATTTCTTACTCTATGTTTTAACTCGCGATACTAGAAAAATATACAAAATTATTATCACTTTCATACTAAACTAATCGCAAACTGTTAATTAGTAAAGGTTTTTCCTTGAAAATTTCTAGGTATACAATATAATTTACAACAAGTTTGATCTTCAATTTGTTGTAAATTCTATTAAGTTTGTTAATTAGAGATTTTCTCACTCGAGAAGAAAAATCAAATCTGTCCGAAGAAAAATCGGCTGATGTGTTTGATAAATACGAGTATACAAATTTGTTTTAAGCAGATTGTAAAAACTATAAATAGAAAAAAAAAAATTAAACAGAGAGTTTCTCGATGTTCGAACGAAAAAAAGACACTGAAAAGGGCACATCGCCGAAAGCGGAAATTCATTAGAAAATCCAGCCTGATCAAAGAGTTTTAATGAAATTTAAAACTGTAGGCACAAATTGCCGCCTTTCGATTTTACGTACTCGTTACCATTGCACAGATATTTGGTAACAATTAAATGAGAATTCTATTGGAATGTCTTTGAAACTCTTTTAGCAGAGTGTTACTGCTATGAAAGAAGGTTAAAGTGATTAATTAAATGGACATTTTTTGTGTGACTAAAAAATTTCATAACTTAAAATTTCATAAATATGAGTGAGCATAAGCATACCTACCCATGGATACGATACGTAGGTACGATATAACAATTAACATTGATTTTTTTTTTCTATATATGTATTAGTAAAAAAAAAGAAAGAAAAAACTAGATTTGAATACAATTTTTAAGCTTTTGAATTTCATTAATCACTTTTAAAAAGTTGCTCAATTCAACGACACGCGAATGTCAGTTGGTTGTCCTTTTATCTGTCATTTATATTAAAATACATACTTAGTAAATTGGCAAAGGTTAAAATCAAAATCGTTCGTCTTTTGATTGCAAACTCATTCAATATAAATATACGTATTTTTTAAGTTAAATATACAAATAAAAAATTATTTATATTAAAAAAGAATTTTACATTGTCAGATTGGACATAATTAGTGTATATATACATACATATATCGTAGAAATCAAAGCATACTTTGAAGTTGTCGTTACCTCCACGCCTTTCTTTGAAAGCATGTAAACACTTTCTTAGTCAGAAATAAAGTGTGTCATGAGTCGACAATTAGACTAACAGAATGCTAACAATTGGACTTTGGGGCACTTACTTCTCTTATCACTTTAACCATCATTTCGCTTAGGATGGATGTAACATTTATTAAAATTATGCATATAACTTTACTGACTTTCGTAAACCATCACCATAACATATGTACATATGATACTCGTATCACGAAAGTAAAAGGATCATTAAAATTAATGAGTGATAAAAAAGGGCACCCGCCATTCACACATGTCACCCTTGTTTCGTTAGAAGGTGTAATAATGGTACACGTATTTCTTATCCGTGTTGAAGTAACATTATTTTTTTTTATTATAAACTCTTGAATTAATGTTCTCTTTATCATCATTAATTGGTGTAATAACTTTTGCAGTTTAATAAAGAAAACATTACAAAAGCATGCCTAAGAGTAGATAAGTGTTGACCATCCTTATTCCATCCATCCTAATAAGTGTTGCCTTAAATATAATTAATTTTTTTAGATTAAATTTTATTAGATTTAACTTAATTAGGATTTTTTGCATTTATAATTTGCACGTGAAGTATTTTGGCAAATTACAAACTAGTCCTACACGAAACACACGATACTAGTATGAACTAGTGCTCCCTCTTACCATATACTTAGATCACTTCCAGACTCTTGAAAGTTTGGGCGGATTGAAGACAATTATTGTAGACAAACTGACAGAAATTTAAGAATTATAATTTCTTTAGGACACTTGTAAATTAATTTAGAGAAAGTAATTTCAAAATGAGGACATTGTACTTATTTATATTAAGAGGACAGCACCCCAGTTCAGCACCACACCTCAATCATTTCATTAAAAAATTACCTCGTATATTGTTGCAATCACGTTGGCTAATACAAGCAGCTCCATTCCCGACCACACCTACCACTTTTCAACTTAGTAAGAGTAGTTAACTACAGTGGAAAAAGCAAACAAAAAAATTACGTGTATAGAATATATTTTTGTTTCCTTTTTCCTTTAATGTTCACCTACGAACAGTCCGATCTGAAGGATCGGAACATGCCAACGAACCGCAAAAGTGGTCGGTTTAGCGTTGTTTACACAAAAGTCAGACAGTACATTTGTATGCATACATATATATAATATATACGAGTACATGTATATTCATATAGTATATTTCGAATTGCGTGTATTTTATTGCATTTAATGCATGCGATAAATATATCGGTATATATACAGGATTTTTTTAATGGTAACATTGTTGTATTTGTTGTTTTTGGGTTCGGCATGGTCTCTTAGAGCATATTTCATTATCAAGAACAATCAAAAATGACCGTGAACTTCTAATTGTCATATAAACATATAAGAGTAGGTACTCTATTTTAAATTATATACTATATTATAACCAACTTGAACTGACCTGCAACTGAACTGAAAAAAAAAAGAAAGAAAATTAGTTGTTGATATTTTTTTTGGTTTTGAGTAGAGACAAGTTGAATTCTTATTGCATATTATTTCGTTACAATATTCCTTTATAATAATTAATCTTTTTTTCATTATCATTTCTCAATATTTTATTTTTTCGCAATTAATGTTTTTCCGTAAAAGAAATTCCAATCCTTTAGACTTGATGCCAAAGTTGTTTTACGTCCACTGCGTAATATACTATGGCGTTATATATATGGTATTATACTATGGCAGTATTGTACGAGTACCATTGTCAACTTGTCTGCTTAATTCTTATGAGAAAGGTATTTTCTCATAATTACAGGTTGCGAGAGGTTTTCTCCAAAAGCTTTATAATTTCAACGTACCTAAATGCTATACTTATGTACCTATTATAATTTCGAAATTACTATATTCCTTACAAACGGTCGACTTAACACTTTTACACATTGTACGGATGTACATACATACATATGTATGACCTCGTAAATCGTCTGATGTTAATTTTTTTCTTTTATTTCCGGTGAACACATTTCGTTCATTACGTTTCGAAGTGAATTCAAATTTTCCTTTCCCATGAGAATTTTTTCTGTTCGATCCTACTGACGGCGACCAGCGTTTGTTTTCCCATGGATTTAATCCTTCGTCAGTCGCTTCCTTCTATGCTTATTCTGTTCCGGAAAGCTTAGGAAATGCCCTGACCTTGTAGAGGACTTTATGCATGCATAAACGAGTGCATGTATGTATTATTAATTAGTTATTATCGATTTAGCTTTCTAATTCATGGGAGTTTGTTGCAGTGCAGCAGGTTGCACAACCTACTGTTGATATTCACGTTGCCGTTTGTCGTCTGAACACAGAAGAGATACAACATCGTTGTTATTGGTTCTGTTTTTTTATATAGAGAGATAATTTTGTATTTATCTCTTTATTTTCGTTAAAATATTTAGTTATGATATCAGTTACTACTGCTATCATTAGTAGATACTGCTTTATTAGTTACGTTATTATGGAAAACTTATTTCAGATTTTAATTAAGAGTAAACTTTTTCAATGTGACTTCCTTCACATTGTTATCAGCAGGCTGCTTGCTATCTCTTCAATCTTATCTAATTTTTCTTGAAATAAGTATTCAATATTTAGCGTATTGTTTTTTTATTCTATTTTTTTATCTATATTCTATATTTTTTATTCCTTTTATTCGTAGTGTTATTTTATTGCTCTATATTTTTTTAGAGCATTAAAAATAAGAGAGTCTTGCAAAATTAAATGGTTAGTTAATCACTTTAAGACTATATACATAGATTAAATGCAATCAAATCAAATCAAAGCTTTTCGTTATACTATAATTCATAACGACAGTACTCGTATAAAGGTTATTTATTATAACCACAATTTATATTATTAATTTTAATAGATTTTGTATAGTTTTAATGTATTTTTTTACGAGAATGAAATATTCCATATTTCTCGTACGATATGAAAATTAATAAATGGCAATAATCTTAAAAACTGGATGTTACTTGTTACTTTAGCTAACACTTAATGCTAAGAGCTAATACTTAATGAGTATTAGTTACGAAAAACAAAAACGGAAGAGATTAAGTAAAGTAGTAGTTTTTTTTTTTGAAAACGTACATATGTATATAGTTTTTTTTCTTCTTTATCTAAATGCAAACTTCCAGAATCGGGCCGAATAGAATTAATAAATTTAAATAAAAATAAGATTATGAATAAAGCTGCTTTAAATATTCAAGAAGTTATAAAATTCTTCAACTTTGAAATATGGACTCGTAATCTAAGCAAGGCGTCGGCAAACTATAATCCGTGGGTTCAATCGAATGTAATTTGAAGTGATGCACAGAAAACTTGAACATTTATTTAAACATTGAGAAGACTTTTCTCTCTGCATTTTGTGGCCAAACGAACTTTTTGCTTCAAATTTTTTGCAACATTGAAGCGTTGTTGGCTCATTCACCGATAGCGCCGATTGTTTCTTCACTGTAAACAAAAAGTTCTAGTTTAATTAACTGATTCTTGTTATCATTAGTAGCTCTGCGTACTCTGAAGTAAACGAATTAAAATAAGAAAACAATCACAACTTTCTTTTAATAAGAGAAAAATACACGTTTTGGCGCAATTCGTTGCAGAAAAGTAAATGATTGCCGACGCCTGCTCTAAGTATTCGTGATTACGAGTATTATTATCGCAGCACCGCAAGCAACTACAGATAAATTTTAATATTTAAAATAAAAATGCAAAAAAAAAAAATTAATAGAAATAAATTTGAAATAATTACAAACTCAGCGAATACCACTCGACTCTCGTTTACAGCCTCGTCATTATATCGTTTGAACCTCCGCAAAAAATTCCTCCTCAATAAATTATCATAAAAACTCGAAGCCGTAAATGTTATAACTTTTTTGTGATTGGTGTTTGTGATGAGAGGTTAATTATCAATAAAGTGGAAATGATTTTTTATTATTGTTATTATATATACATACATACATATCTGATATATACGAGTACTTATGTATGAAAAAATCATAAAATTTAGATCCGAAAATATTTATATATATCGTACATACATATATCCATTAATATCTTTTAAATTAATGCTATGAATATTTTCTGACTGCAATAGTTTCTTTTTTGCTATATACATTTTTCAATCAATTGAAGTTTTCATTTTTTTTTGTGGTCCTAACGTATCATACAATACGTTTGTACGGAATGTTTCCAATTGTTATCTTTTTATAATGAATTACCGTCTTCATCTTCCCCTGATAGAACCGGTTCCAGTGATGTCAATGATGTGATCTTCAGTGTCAATTTGCTTTCACAATATCGATACGAATACCGACGTTTCCTGGAATTTTATTCAGGAACCGCAAGTTTATTCATATTAAAATTAATATCATTCAAACTGGAAGAGTATTATAGTCATTATTAATATTGAAAATGTAAAAATCAAAAACTATCAAATATCCTATTTGTATATAAATTAAATGAAACGAAAGTATTTGAATGTAGTCCTACGTCCATGTTAGTCCTACGAGAAATTGATCCATAAACTATTTCTCTGCGGTTCATCTATGAACTGGTTACAAAGACTAACCAATATGTAGTATATATTTCCTTGTAGCTAGTCTTTAAAATAGTAACTAAGGTCTGATCTATAGATTGGTACGATGTAATGATGCGCCGGATAATTGGTTCATGTCTAAGATAAACTCTTATAAATGTAGTAAGATTTTTTGTATGGAAAAAGATCAGATTGTACATAACTAATCGCGGTTTCGTAGCTGAGGGTTATACATATGTTGAAATAAGCTATCGTAGATTTTAAAATTTGTTTAGGAAAATGTTTTCCAATATTTTTTCATTCCGAATTCCATTTTTTCCAAATTCCAATTCCAATTTTTCATTCCAAAATAACTTTTCACCGAACCAAGACAAGATTGAAGTAAACTTATCAGCAAACAATTGTAATAAAATTAATTGATTCTATGACTATTTTGTTGGGGTTGTATATAATTTTGTTAATGTTATCGCATGATATTTTTTTATAAAAAATACGTTGTGGGAAATTTATATCGTAATAATAATAAACCAATATTATGGTTTTCTCCACATCGGCCCCTTCCTGTCAAAAAAGTCGGCTTTTCCCATTTTTCATTTTATAGATTTTCCCCTACTAAAACTGCTTTCTACCTTTATGGTCATCCCATTACGTCCATCGTTGTCTCTATCGATAAGCACCATGTTTTGTCGTAGTTCCTTTCTTCCTTACTTTCCTTTGCTTAATCTTTTGTTTCAATCAATTGAGGCAAATTTACTTTGAATTCATTAACAGAGTTAGTAGGTTTGGTAAAGCAATTCCTTTATATTGTATAAGTCAATGTTTATTTCCGTGTAATTAACGCAGTTTGATTGATTTCGGTCCGTCTCCGAATAAGAGTTTCTCGACGCCTTTACCACACCGACACTAAAGTGCACCATGTTGATTTAAACCTACGTAAAATTTTTCAATTAAGCTGAAGCATCTGAAGGTCAAAATATAGCCGCTTATTTTTCACATAAGACGTTACAAATATGATAATAAAATGTCTTAAATTCTTTTTTTAGTTTTTATAAAGTTTTATTTTCGTATATCGCCACTAACTTTTTTATTAATGTAATGTACTAAAAGAACAATTCTATCGTACTATACATATTCTTTTTTTACGAGTTAGAAAAAGACACCCAGATAAAATGTCTTTTAAAACAAAATTTTACAAAAAATTTCGGCATATGCTATAATAAATTAAAAGCTATTTTAATAAGTTTCAAAGTTATTTTTGTATATTTACTATAGAACCATATGTCTTTTAATATTTAGAAACAACATAAATCTCTAAAAAGATTATCATCATCTTTCCTTTTGAAGATTATTTTAGGCCTATAAAAAAGTAAGAAAAAAGAAAGTTCTTCTTGGAAAAATGTATTTTTTTTTTCTTATTTTGTTAAGAGACACTACAAAAACCGTTATTCCTGGTCAACACAAATATACTGAAATATTAAAAAAAAATTATATCACAATATAATCACAATATAATAATTATATCGCAAAATATTCATTTACTTCTTATATACGAGTACATATATATTATATACTCAAAGATTTAATTGACCATTTCTGAAATAAATATTATGTATAAATAAATATTATATTATATGATGTAAATATTTTTCAATTATTGAATTTTTACTAATAAAAACAACAGAGAAATTGTCTGATTTCAAAAGACCCAACGAATATATCGTATTGTATTTATATGACAGATTTTTTTTTTCAAACATCAATCGTTTCTCTGAATTATTTGACAGTTTCATTAATAACGATTGGCTAATTAGACAACTAAAGTAACAGCAAAATTTTAACAGTTAATTTTTGTGATACTAATATTTTTAATATTTTCTATTTCTTACAGGAATCCTTTATCGATTAGATATTCAATACAATCTCATGGAGAGATACTTTGGATTACGCTGCGTTCCAATGATTTTTCTCAAGCGCCGAAGAGCACCGCCACTTAAGCCGAGACCACCCGGAAGATAAACATCGAAACACAGCGAAAAAAAATTGTAAATTATTAAACAAAGAAGCTCAAAGAAATACAAACCTTAGCGACGAAGCAAAAAGTTACTGAGAACAATTCGATTTTATGAACATTAAATAATACTTATACAATAAAATAAGAAAATTGTTTCCTTAATAAATTGGAAAATATTTACTGGCAATATATGTACATCTATATATACTTGTATATTTTGCTGCAAGGACTTTACGTAAAGAATGGTTAAAAAGTGCACTTACATAGAAATATAAATCAGGAAGGAATAATTACAAGCAGAAAAAAGGCATAACTACGCCCACCGAACAAGAAATCAGTGCCTTAAGTAGACCCCCGCAGAAACCAATTAAAAGAGTACCTACAAGAAAGAAAGTGGAGTCGGAGTCGCTGTCGCTGTCGCTGTCGGAGTCACAACTACATACAACGAACTTATACAGAATGGGAACAAAAACTCAACCACAGCAACAAAATGGTGAGTTCTTTCAACTTTTCAACTGGTGTGTTCTTCGGTGAATGTTCATATGGACCGTTTATTTTGAAAGTGTGGTGTTGGTCCATTCTGTTTGATTTCGAGATATTGAAAGAATTGCGTTTTTAATGCAATGTAATTAAAAACATTTTTTTGCTTTATGAAAATTTGTTAGATTTTGAAAAGATTTGTTTCTAAATTTAATGAAAATAAAAAGTTTATAAATACTACTAAATAGAAGTTTTTGCAATAGAAGAAATGCATTCTTCCCATGGTGAAGCGTTAACACCACTTTTAATAGAAACGGTTCATTGTAAACGCACCTTCCTTTGAAGAAAATGCTCACCTTCACTGTTTTGAACAAACCGATTTATATATTATACTATAGTTCATTTTCTTTATAAAAAGTGGAATATTGTCTTTAAGAACTCAGTGAATATTAGTATAGTTCTAATATTCTACAAATGTAAGACTCTAGAGGCATTAACTGCCCTAACTAAGCCTAAACTAAGCGTTAAAATATTGAACCACCAAAAAGTTATTTCGGGCAATGACATACTATTAACGAAAATTAATTTAGGAATTAATAATTTCTTTGAAACGTTCTCGTATCAATCAACTTCGCCGTATATATGTATTATATGTATAAACTTCTCATACCAAATTACTCGAAAAAAAAGCGCCAACAATTACTCTCTAAGGGCCAATTTCACAATGTCCGGTTAAGTGCTAATTGGGACTTTTAAACGCAAAAATATTTTGCAAATTGACGTTTGAAAGTCCCGATTAGCACTTAACCGGACATTGTGAAATTGGCCCTAGGTCTAGTGATAAATATTGGTTCTCATACGATAATGAGAACCTCTTACGATAAATGTACTACATATGTATTTAGATTACTTCGAGATCTCTTCCCTTAAAAAATTTCGTGTAACTGGATGTTTTCGTATGGAACCATAGCTTTTGCTTTTTATCAACGCACTTCTTTATTCATAAGTCAAGTTTATTTTGTGAGACATCATTTGTGATGTCATACATACGTAAACATCCATGCAGGAAGGTATATATGTATGTATGTTTATAAACGTATAAAAGTATTCTGATGATAACAGGCCCGTCATGGAGAAGAAATGACAGTGATTCATGATTGAACCATAAAACAGTAAAACAACAGCGAAGAAAAGCAAACATTTATTCTTTTAATTGTCGGTTGGAAAATTTCCTTGAAAAGAAATTTCGTAATTATTCACACCATACTAAATTTAATGAGTAACTAATAAATATGTTTTGTTTCAGTTGAATCCATTTAGAGACGGTATAATTCTATCTTAAATAAACACAGGAAATGTGATAAAAACATTTAGTTTAAAGGAATTGTTGTTTTTGACTTTCAGAGTGAAGAAATTATGTATGTAAATAATGAACGCATTAAAATGAGAAATAATATAATACTTGGTAATTGTTAGGGCACAAGTTTGTTATTTATGCAGTAATAAATTCAAATTAATTTGGTATTTAGGTACAGTAGAATGAATGAATGAATGTTTCAATCAAAAGTTATTCGCTCTATTTATCATGATTGCTCAAAATGTGCACTGAACCGAATAAATGTGATTTTCAATGATTTCTTAACTCGTAAAGTCGATGCTAAATTGGCAAAAGTTATCGTACTTTGCGAACAAACTAGCTTAGCTTACAAACAAACATTAGCAATAGCAAAAACAACAACAACAACATATAGCTACCCATACTAATGGCTTATGCCACTGAAATTATTATTAAAATGCTAAAATTTAAGTACTAAGTAGTAGTAATATTAGTACATATGTTACATACATATTTCTGTACATACGAGTATGTATGAATAATTTTACGCATACCAAAGTTATCGGTCTTAATATAATATTAATATGACTCCCATCATCAGTTTAAACGGAACAGAGCAAGTATTTAACCCTACTGTGAAACAATAAAAGGTGACACATTTGTATTTTGCTGTATGTTCTTGTGCCATATTTTACAAAGGCGCCGACCGAATTGACTGCAATCAAGCGACAGAAAAAAACTGTCGCTTAAGAAAGAGACCTTGAAAAGCATTTGTATTTGTAATTATAATACCAAAATAGTTTAAAACAAAACAAGATAAAATTATTATTGTTATTAAAAAGTAAATGCAATCAAATAAATAATTTTGAAAAAATGTTGCATGAGAATTCAGTTCAGCTGGCACTGACTGTAATTTTGATAGCACATACGATAGTATGACTTCAGTCGAAACTTCACCACTACTGAATGTGTGGTGAGTTAAGTGGTGTGGTATTGTCGTAAACTTGTTAACCTTGTTTGATTGTTGAGTTTTTTACGATTGAAATGGATTGCGAAATTGAACGCGCCGCCGAAATATGTACCAGTTAATTCGTACATACATATTTACCATTCATCCATACAGCAAAGCAGTCAGTCAGTCAGCCGTTTCCGTTTTGTTTATGTTTTTGTTTGCTCTTTACTTTGATGAAAATTATTTTATCATTTTTATACATATTTCTTTTAGGCATTATTTCCACATTCATTGTTGACATCGGCTATCAATCGTTGCGTTAAAGCGCCTGCTCATATTAAATACGAGTAATTGAGTAAACATAAAGATAAAGACTTGTCAAATGTCAAATAAAAGTAAGGTTAGATAATATTAACTACTATGAATTAGTACAGATCTATTTTCATGTCTTTTTACTTTTCCCCCAAAAAAAAAAAATGAAAGCAATTTGTCCATGTTCTTAACCGTCTTATTTAATTGAAAAACATTGACATTTTCTGAACTTTCCCACCGGATAAACCAAAGAAAAAGTTAAAATGAAATTACTAATTGTTAGAACTTGAACTTGGAGCAATGTTTTTCATGCTTTTCCTTTTACTCTACGAGTATCTATCGCCTATCGTTTTACTACACGGAGTAGTTTTTTCTGCTTCTTTTCTCACTCATTCAAGGCAGCTGTTTCTTAACCGTTCTCGTAAGCCCAACACCGTTCGCACAACCCAACACACACAGCAGGTAAAAACACGGAAAATTAAAGCGTTTAAATTTTCACGAAGTCTGTGCAGAATTTTCCGATTTTCTATTTTAGTAGTGCGTTCGTCGTCATCGTGCTCGTTTCTGTTGGCTGCTAAAGCGCTGCTGTACAAGACGCGTTTGTGTGTATGTGTGTGATTTTGCTTGCAAATAACCAAAATTCTCTTTTTCAAGAAAAGAAAATTCAATTAAATAAGCTGGTGGAAAAAAAAAACATAGACAATTCCTTCCATTTTGTTTGGGCTTAGTAAAAAGGCACGAAAATAGCAGATCTGTACTATATAAATTCATTTACATGAACATAAAATAAATAAATAATATGTGGAATTATATAAAATTACAGCAATGATATAATATGCTTAGCTGCAAACGAATCACTTCCGATATTCCTCTAAAATAAAAAGAAAATTCTTCTAATCAATAAATAAATTTTAAACATTTTCAAATACGAATCTAATGGAAAACTAAAAAAAATTATACCTTTTCAAATGGCATCACAAGTGTGACTCATTTGGCAAACCCTTCATTTTCAGGCCGCTTTAATGTTTGTTGTTGTTTTGTTCGGTCGCTGATTCGTCGTCAGTTGTTTGAGTTCACTTGAATGGTGAATTTTAGATACGATAATGTAGGCATGGGCAACTATTGCTAGCTCGGGGGCCAAGTTAACTTTTTTGCACATCCGTGTGAAGGTGTTTTCGTGAAAATTATTTATATATTAAATTTCAAAAAAGTGGTAAAATTTCCTCTCTCACAAAGAACGTAATGGCGATAATTGTCAGAAACTAGAAATGCTCTAAGCTTCTAAGCAACATCGTTTGCTGACGGACACTGCAAAAAGGTTCAATGTAATAAAAGATGTCAGGAAGTCCGAGTTGAATTTTGAACTGAATTAAATTTCGGCCACTGACGTTTTCCTACATTGACATACATAATTCTATGCATATATTTAATTTACACCTATGTACATTAGAGCACTGCATGACACGTCTCGAAGGCTTGTTCAGAACGTCTTACAAGTTTCAGGGGTTGTCTGAAAAGACAAAACTTAAAGACAAAAACCAAAAACCACTAAACAAATTTCGCTTATTTTAATTGTTCTTTTTATGCGCTAGATTAGGAAAGCGTTTATAATAGATGAATGCGGTGCGGGGCGTTTTACGTTAACGTTTTCAAAAAATTGCTGTACGATATAAATAAAAAATCCCAAAAAGTAAAAGCAAGGAGAGTCTGCTTAGTCTCCAATACTTTTATTTGCGAACTATGAACTATTTGCGAAGATTTTCTATTGCGTTCATTTTTCAAAACTACTTTCAACAGACATTTTAATATAGCCATGTTTGTTCTATTAAGTTTTCTTTATTATATTGCTCCCGAGTTCAAGACCAATTATATACATATGTACATACTACATATGTATGTAGTCCGTATAATGACCTTTCATCTTTAATAAAACGTGAAATGAAAATTTGAGGTTAACCACAAAATACGATAATTTGCCAAACTATGGAATATGACTTTGCCGTCTAACTCTTTCATACTACATAAAAGAAACAATTAAAGATAGAAAGTCTCTGACGACTGTTCCAAACAAATGATTCAGAGTTACTAGGTTATGTACGTTTATGTATACATAACATATGTATGTTCATATATACGAGTATATTTCTCTATTATTGTCAACGCAAGCTATTAACTCGCTTTATTGATTTAAAGATTTTAAATTATTTAATTAAAAAAAACAACATTTAATTAAAGCATTTATGAGTAACTATGTATGTAAGAAAAATATCTGGTTTCAAGCAAAGCAGAACGAAGGAATAAAATATGGTTTTGAAATATGTACACAAATCGACTAATTGTTTTCAATTAATAACAACTTAGTGTATAACAACCGCTTACCTTATATTGAGGTTAGATTTTTTTAGGATGTTTTTTAAAATTGTTTTTGCTCTTTAAAGCAATCGTTTTCGATAGCCTTTTGTAAACCGAAATAGTTTAAAAAGACGATTAAAACAATCATATAACGATATGATTAATTTTTTTTAATACCACACAGATTAAGTTTAATTGAAAATGGATAAAAATTGAAACTTAAAATCGTAATAAGAATTTTTATAAAATAAATAAATAAACACAGAATGCGTACCGAATTGCAGACCAAATAATAATGATAAATTTAGTCGAAATCGAGAGCTATTAAAATGAAGAAAGCGGATGGTTTTAATATAAACAAATAATATACACATTTAAAATAATAGCAGCAGAGAATATTCCCAAATAATTATTGTGCAAAATCACGAAATACAATCCATGGACAAATTCATCGAATTCAATCAGATTTTCTTAAAAGAAAAGTTCGACTCGTAGAACACTCGAAAAATGTAATGTAATAAACTTTTTTGGCCCAAAGAAAAAGTTTCTATCCTCATTACAAGACCATAAGAAGAAGCTGAGAGAAACGCCGAAAAACCGAAAAGCCGGTGAAGTAAGGACGAACAGGAGAGACCGTAATCAACAATAGTGACGAACTGGTTTATGGAACCGATGCAATGCTCAGTAGAAATAAGCGGCGGCCAGATACACTCGAATTAGAAGTGCTCGGAGCGTGCCGTCCTCGTCAGCCTTCCGCATCATCCGATGATGATTGTGCCAACAACAGACAGCGCGCGGTAGCAATGTCAACAACTCACGCGACGATTAAGTCACCAGGACCAATAAATGCCAATCCTGAGTCCGCTACGACGCAGTCGAAACGCAGTCAATCGAGTCCTCAACACAGTCAAAATCGCCGACGTCGGTCGCACCAGCATCAGCACCAGCACCATCACCACCGTTGGTTTCATTTTCCAAGCAATGCCGCTCACGAAGAAACAACTGCAGCCGTCCTTCCCGAAACTACCTCCAGCACGCGTACCGCCAGCACCTGCGTTGACCTTCACGGCTCTGCCCACTCGACTGCCGCCATCGCTACTGCCGCCAATCCTACACGATCAGAATCAACCAGTGTGACCAAACTCGCGGACGACCAGATATCCATGCCAGATGTGGCCACCATACGCCACCACCACCCGGGCAGCAGCAGCAGTTTCAAGAGGTGCAAACGCACCAGCAAGCCGCACACCGACAGCCTTTACAGTATAGCGACGCTTGCACAAACGGGCGAGGTGCAGCTGCAGCAGCGCTGCGAACCGAATATCCACGGAACTCAATGCGAAAGCGTCGCCTGGACAGGCTCGCACACTCGGCCATCTTCCGACAGCGCAGCGCCCATATTCGTTGAAAAGTCTGCAGATGAGTTGCTGCTGACGCAATCGGATTCCGTTAATATCGCAGCAGCCGACCACCGGTCCGCGAACACGACGACCAACGCTGCTGCTGGTGTCGGTCTTTGGGCCAACTTCTTGTCGCTACTGAGTAAAATTACTGTCTGGAAGCGCAGTACGTGTCGCAGAGCGAGTGACGGACTGAAGAGTCGGAATGTAAGCTCGGACTTCGAGCACATTTCCGCCACTTCTGCTGGCAGCGGCGGCGGTGGTTTAGCGGATGCGAGACCGAAAAGCAGTCGTCGCTTGTCACAAATACGAAGACGCAGAAGTTCATTTTATTTTTCGGGTAAATAAAACAAGGCGACGAGCTGTTTTTATTTAGGTTTCTTGGGGCAAATTGGGCCCTATCAATTTCTGATGACATGTTAAGAAAATAATGCAGGTTTTACTTAAGACTCAAGACTTTACAAGACTTGCACAAAAGGAATGTTAGCTAAGAAAATATTGAAGCATTTTCTTGAAAGGTTGCTGATTTCTTAATAACTCGAAAGCTAAAATGTTCATCCTTATTGGAATGTTATTAAGATTTGTTTCTATTTCCAGATAATGAACGTAGAATTCGAGCCAATGACAGAGAATTTAATTCACAATTTAAATATGCTGTAAGTAAATCATAAGTAATTATAATTTAATTTAATACTAATAACCTGACTTTAAGCTTCATGTCTTTACTCCCTTTATTTAATAACAAAAATATCGTCTTTCTTGTTCTCTCCTTTCCGCAGGATAACTACATTAAAACGTCCAAATATTCTTTGCTGACATTTTTACCATTCAATCTACTGGAGCAATTTCAACGTCTCGCCAATTTTTACTTCTTATGCCTATTGGTATTGCAACTTATTCCAGCCATTTCCTCCTTGACGCCCGTCACCACAGCGATACCCTTGATCGGTGTATTAACATTAACGGCCGTCAAGGATGCCTACGATGATATTGTAAGTACATATAAACTTTCTTAACTCCTTAGTTAAATCTCAATTAAGCTTGTCTTTGTCTTTAAGCCTTTGATTTTGGGTATTTGAGCCACTTTAAATGATCTAGAAGCATCCATAAAAAATGTTTATGAATTCTAATGTATTAATTATTTTCCAATATTTTCCTGACTTTTAAATGCGCCTTACAGCAACGCCATCTGTCGGATTCACAGGTGAATAATAGAAGATCGAAAACTTTACGGAACGGAAAATTAATCGATGAGAAGTGGTCAGATGTTCAGGTAATTTTTATAGCCGGAAAAGAAAAAATTGGTTGATAATTTTTTTAAATACAGAAAATTGGTTTTTATTATCGTATTTAACCTTAAATATTTTATTGTACATACTGAGAATGAGCTTGTCCGTAAAGGAGAGGCTCCAGAAACCAGCGAGCGTTATTAACCTTTTGTACATTTCCAGGTCGGCGATATCATACGTTTGGAGAATAATCAGTTTGTTGCGGCCGATATTCTTCTGCTGACGACGTCCGAGCCGAATGGTCTATGCTTCATCGAGACGGCCGAGCTTGACGGCGAGACGAATTTAAAGTGCAAACAATGTTTGCCGGAAACGACAGAGCTCGGTCAACGGCATGATCTTCTGTGGCACTTTAACGGCGATATTATATGCGAACGACCAAATAATCTTCTAAATAAATTCGAAGGTAAAATAACGCTCCCTTCGCAGCGCGAATGAATATTGCATGAATGAATGAATGTTACTGACTCGCCTAATCAGCTCTAATGAGCTCTGCTTGTGGCTGTTTTCTATTCAATTCTTTGCTACTCTTTTCAGGTACGCTTATGTGGAACCACGATCGATTCGCTTTAGATAATGAGAAAGTCCTTTTACGCGGTTGCGTTCTACGCAATACGCAATGGTGCTACGGCGTGGTGATATTCGCTGGGAAGGACACGAAATTAATGCAAAATTCAGGCAAAACACAATTTAAGAGTACCGGAGTCGATAGACTGCTAAATTTTATCATAATTGGAGTAAGTATTTTTTTGGAATTTGGTTTATTCGGCGTTAACTCAGACCACATTTTAATTGATTGTTGTTCTTTCTAGATTGTTCTCTTCCTGCTTTCCATTTGTGCATTTTTCACCGTTGCTTGTGCCATTTGGGAAGGTTTGATTGGACAACACTTTCAAGTACGTTTCAAATACATGCACAGAAATCACAGTTTTCTGTTCCTCACTTAAGCTTTTCCTACTTCTTCTTCTCCTCACTAGGTTTACTTACCCTGGGAACATATTATACCGAAGAATGTGCCACAAGGCGCTACAGTCATCGGTTTATTGGTGTTTTTCTCCTACGCAATCGTTTTAAATACTGTTGTTCCAATATCTCTCTATGTTTCGGTAGAGGTAAATCGCAGTTAATTGTTTTTATTGTGGTATTTTATTCATATATTTTATCTCTTTAAGGTTATACGCTTCGCTCAGTCCTTCCTAATCAATTGGGATGAGAAAATGTTCTGCGAAAAGTCACAAACGCCGGCCAAAGCTCGAACGACTACACTCAATGAAGAGCTAGGCCAAATACAGTATATATTTTCGGATAAAACGGGCACCTTGACGCAGAATATAATGACGTTCAACAAGTGCAGCATTAATGGGCGTGCATACGGTGATGTTTACGATTTGCGTACCGGCGAAGTTATCGAAGTGACTGATGTAAGTCGTACTCGGCCTTTAACCTTCAACCCTCCGCCACACTTTAGAGCCACCCACTATTTATAATTCATATTAAAAACTGCTACCTTCTGTTTTCTAAACGTATACACATACAAATCCATACAACAACAGATAAATTAAATTATCCGAAGGAGGCGGTGGATATGTCATCCACCAGTCCATTTTTTGGGTCTAATTAAACGGTGATAGTATAGACTATTAAAATAGTATAGCTTATAGAAATGGTTCGCATGAATGTACTTTTCGCAGCTATTAAACCCAACATGACCTTCTATTATATTGAAGCAATGATCTATGAATACATTTGTTGGAAGTCGATAGATGTAAATCGATTCAGGTATACCCAAAACTGTTTATTTTTTTACCAAATATCTTCTCCTAATCTGCAGCAACTACAAAGGAGCAACTATGTATGGTCCTTTAAAAGGATACAAGTCAATTTGGAAGCAAAAATTTTACAAAATAAAAATCTTGCACTTGATTCGATGTGCCTTTGTGTCAATGTATGTACATATGTACATGATAATGTACAATGATAAAGAGTAAAGGTCCCCGAAAAGGACTTGTCACATCTATTTTTATATCTCTATGTTTATGCAACTTGCAATTGATCTGTGCATACATTATCACCCCCCGCCACCCCTTTATATGTTTGCGTCTGCCAACCCGGTCCGCCCGCCCGCCTTGTCAATAATTTATATCGTAGTAATGTTAATGATTTCATTTGATTTGATAACTACCGAACAAACAATAACCTACATAAATACTAATTCCTTTTGTAGAAGCAAATTTTACAAAATAGCAAGAACAAAAGCACACCACCAACAATTTTTTTGCATTCAGCCGAAGTGTACCCAAAGAGTGACCTGCTTGTGACCACTCCAACCGACGAGGAGCAAGAGGAGACCACGCCGACCGCCATTACACCTTTAGCCTCATCGACATCGACAATGCCAGCGCTGCTAACTCCGGCAGACACACCAATCATGGCATCATCGTTTTCGCTTACTGAAGCGACCGAAGCGACCGAAGCGACACTGCCGGCAGCGGGCAAGGCCAAGTTGTCCTCCGCATCGCGGGCTTTTGAAAGCTCGGAAAGCATCAGTCGAATTATTCATGGCACCAAAGTGAAAACGAAACATTTACGGTATGCTGATGAAGTGGTGGCATCGACATCAGCAGCAGGAGCGGCGTCGTCGTCGTCAGCCCTAACGGCAACAGTATCGGCTACGCCAACACCAACATTAACACCGATTCCATCCACCGATTCCGATTTGAGTTCACACAAACAACAACAACAACAACATCGTTCGAGTGCGAGTGAAAAAGTAATGATTATCGGTGAAAAACCAACAAAGTTAGACTCGAACGCCTCCAATTTAAATACTAATAATACTAAAGAGTGCAGCAAGACAAACAACATGAAAACAATACCCATAACAACAACCAAAACAACCACGACGAAACCAAGCACAGCCGTTACACTAACACCAAAACTAATGTCAACCGCACCAAAGCAATTTCGTCTCACATCGCCACCGACACCGACCGATACCGAGCTCAACACCAAGAATAATGCACCAGCGCAGTTATCGAATGCGAAAAAATTACCGTTATTTCACTCCGCTAAAAAATGCACTGCAAAGTTTTGTACGCCATTTTCTTGTTGCTCTTGTTGTTGCAATCACACCAGACATAATAACATCAACACCACTAGCACCAACTCCAACACCACCACCACCGCCACTACTGCCACCAATAATTGCACGAAATTCCCATTTAGTAAAAAGAAAAGCTCTGCTATCATAACAACTGCCAACACCGCAACCAACAGCACCACAAACACCAAGAATATCACTACTAGCAGAGTTAGCTTCTGCGCCAGCGATAACATTTTCAATACAAACACATTCGCCACAAATTGGAGATCGTCCCAGCAAAGAGTGCACGTATGCATGCGTTTCAAAACCGGGCTGTCTGTATTTGCTGTGTGTCTGTCTGTCTGTCTGTCGGTCTCTCTGTCTGGCTGTCTGACTGTCGCTGGATGGACAGAAGAAGGCTTTTAAAAATTGGCTTGAATGTTGTTGTGGCTTGTTGTATGCTAACATTTAATTTGAATTTAAATTAAACTTGTAGAAATTTTGCTATTAAAAGTATTAGTATTTTTCTATATACTCGTGCCTACGTATATTTAGTACCTTTGAACTCATGAGCACAGAGAAGATTTCAAGTAAGGAATTTCTTATCGAAACAATTACTCACATATTTAAATCGAATAAAAGCTCCGAATTTGTTGACAAAAGGAACTTCTGTACGTAGCATGATCGCTTCAAAACTCCATGACAAATCATGCAATACCATCAAGAGCTGGATAACTCCAAACCAACTTTCGTCCAGGAATGTGCAGCTTAGTTTCTGATTTACCAGATAAGCCTATTTCTGTAGGCCTGTGTATAATGTAACCAATTATGTTGGACTAGATTATATGTACCTACATATTTATTTTTATATTGATAGCAATTTATTTAATTAGTAATTGGTAATTAGTAACCAGGTAATCAGGGAAGGGTGTATGGTTTTTTAAGTATTTCCACGCCGTTTTTATGCTTTTCAAATATATGTAAAACCACTTCGGTGCAAGAAAGTTTATTTATTTAGAAATTGGCAAATTCGTATTAAACCTTTTTCGGCTTTCATACGCTACCGCCGCATGTCTTTCAAGGCCCGCATTTATCGTATTTATTGTACAGTATCTAAAACAAATCTGAGCTCTTAAGTAAGAACAAATATAAATCGCTTAATAAATGGTGTAATGGTGTTTATTTTGAAAGTGCATAAGTCCATTTCACGTTAAGCTTTATCTTCATATCGTATGATATTTCTACTATCTACTATCATTCAATATTGAGGAAAATTCTCAATAAAATCAAAAAATTCTCAAAAAATAAAGTACTTGCCAAAACTTATGTTTTTCGCCATCAAAACAACGATGACGATTTAATGTACATTAAATTTGAAATAAGAAATTGATATCTCGAAATGAAAAAGAAACTTAATAAATAACACTTTCAAAATAAACGGTTTAGATTGTGAAGAACTAAAACCTTCTGCTTTCCTGCTGCTTTTAGACATTTTAGAGATCGTTTTGAAAATATTTTTTATGCGGTTTTTCTTTTTTCTCTATATTCATCTTTTTAAGGCACTAGCCCCCGTGGACTTCTCGGCTAATCCCGAATACGAGCCGGAGTTCCGTTGGTACGATCATACTCTGCTCGACGCAGTGCGTTCCGATGAGCTGCATGCGCATAACTTCTTTCGCTTGCTGGCATTGTGCCATACGGTCATGCCCGAATATGTCGAAGGGCGGCTGGAGTATCAGGCGCAGAGTCCCGATGAAGCAGCGCTGGTTTCGGCAGCACGAAATTTCGGTTTTGTCTTTCGTTCGCGTACGCCGAATAGCATAACCATTGAGGTTATGGGTAGCACAGAGGTAAGGACAGATCTCGGTTTGTAATTCTATACAATTCATTATAATTATTTGTTTATCTTATTTATATAATATATTATTATATAGTTTTGTATTTCCGGCATTAATGAAGAGAATTTAATGAATTTAAGTCTCTTTTGGTCAAATTCTGAAAATTGTGCAGATAAATTCATTCCGATTTCTCCCTCCATTTTATAGAAATATGAATTGCTCAACATTTTGGATTTCAATAATGTGCGCAAACGCATGTCGGTTATTCTGCGACGCAACAACCGGGTTTTCTTGTACTGCAAAGGAGCCGATAATGTGATCTACGAACGTTTGGATTCTAGTCAAAATGAGATCAAATCACGTACGCAAGAGCATTTAAATGTGAGTTTATTGTTTTTATTCTTTTTTTCAATTTTTTTCACTTACCTCTCCTCTCTCTTTTCGAAGAAATTCGCTGGCGAAGGCTTGCGTACACTCGTCCTGGCGGAACGTCAGCTAGATTCAAATTATTTCGACAGTTGGCGCATACGACAGCGAGATGCATCTTTGTTACTGGACGGGCGTAATGAGAAACTGAATGCGCTTTACGAAGAAATCGAAAACGATCTGGTACTAGTGGGTGTGACGGCCATCGAGGATAAGCTGCAGGATGGTGTTCCGCAAACTATAGCTAATTTACAAATGGCCGGTATCAAGATATGGGTACTGACGGGTGATAAACAGGGTGCGTGTGCGTGTGATGAGGCATTAGTTTAAAGGAGAAGAGAAAATTTGTTTTAGCAAAATTTTTAAAAATTTTTATATTATTCCAGAAACTGCTATTAACATTGGTTATTCTTGTCAATTACTAACCGATGAGTTGGTGGATGTTTTCATTGTTGATGGCAGTTCGCTGGAAGAGGTGGACAAGCAGTTGCGTCAATTCAAAGAGTCAATCCGCATAGTAAACCGTTTTAGGCCAACCCGTAAGTAATAGCTTGCTGGCTCTATATCATTTCATAGGTTAATTATTGCTATTTGTTTGTTTATTTTAGCACCTGAGCCGAGAGTAAATTTAAATTTAAATGGTTCAAATCTTGATTCATCTGTGATTAATTACTCGGCCTTTTGTAAGCCGGCGACGCCGCCCCCGCCACCAGCGATTTCGGTCGTAACATTTAGGTGGGATGATGACAAAATTAAGCATAATAAGGGCGAACCGGACAGGTAGAGGGAACTCCAAAAAAAAAAAAAAAACAATCAAAAAACCAAAAAAGAACACTTTAAACTTTACGCAAATAATTATTTACGTTTAGTTATTTCTTCAATTATTAGTTTGAAACTTACTTAGTTTTTTCTGTTTTCGACTACCTTCAGAGTATGGTACACTTTTCGTATACTTTTTTTGGGTATACTTTTCGTATCTATTCGTTTCATAATTGCTTTTCTTTTTCTAATACATTAAGCTTAATGCTTTAGTAATACATACGTTTTTAGGCTTTAGAAGTTATCTTTCTTTCTTTCTTAGTACAATACAATTTTAAGCAAGAAAACTTTCCTCGCGACTCGTAGGAAAAGGCCAGTTTTAGAAGATCATTTAGAATTTATAAAATAGTGCTTTTTTTTTAGCTCACTATCTTTTATCTCGGCATAAGTTGTCCTCTATAGATTCGTTTTATCAGAGAATATAATAGAAAAGAGTGGTTCATATTATATTTTACTTAAATATGTATGTATGTATGTTTTCTGAAACCAAATTAACCTACCTTTAATTAATTTCAAATTTACAATTTAGTCAAGTTTTGGGCAAAGTGATATACAGCGTTTTCCAATAGGGACGGGTCGATGTTGCGAGTTGTCTCTATTATTTGAACGTGCTGCTCAATCGTGTCATGGTGCCATGGTGAATTGGCATTATTGCCTGAATTATAAATAACAGATTTGACAGACGCCGCCCAAGCAACATGGCCGCCACAGACTGTCAACATCGAACCGTCCGTATTGGAAAACCCTTTACAATAGAATTAGAAGAATGGAGGAATTGCAGCGTAACACTAGTTTTGTCAAAATGAGGGCGATTTTTGTTAAAATGAAGGCGTATTGGTCAAGAATCAAAATTTTAATAATTTCCTCATAAAAAAGTTTTTGCTTACATTAAATCAGGAAAAGAAGCTCACTAATTCGTGTCTCTTCTGTCTAGAAACCCTTTTAATGTAAAATATAAAGATAAACAGAAAGCTGTTTTTATGATTAGGAACTATGATTTTTATGATTAGGACTTATGTATTTACATATGTATTTTATTGTGTTTTTTTATATAATAATAAATGTTGTTTTAACAATTTTTCAATTTGATCTCAGATATTTTATCTCATAATAAATAACTACAAACACTCAACTTTTCGTATTTCAGCAGATTAACTTTTTTATATGAATATTATTTGCTTGATTTCAAGTTAAAAAATTTTTTTTTATTCTCTTTTAACCGTTTACACGATATTTCTTCATATTGATTGTCAAGTTAATTGAAACGAACTGATTTTTTTATTCACAAGGATGATCCCCTCTATTGGTACTTGTTCCGCCCGGAAACTGAATGTACTCGTAGTATTTATGTGACTTTCTTGATATGACAATTTTTTCGTTTATAGTAGAATTACATACATATATCAGATTCATAAAGCAATAACAATTAATGATATCGTGGCATAATAATTTTACATACTTCACATAAGCACATGCATCTCGCTCTCCCCCACCACCTACCCCGCTCTCTTTTGCGATCAGTGTTGTTGATATGATCTCGGTTTTTTGTTGATACGATATTCATTATTTTATTTAGATTGGTTGCATTTAGCATAATTAGTAACCGCTAATATCGTCGTCACGTCACGTTACGTCTTCTCAACAACAAACAGTCTGTGAAAAACGTCAAGTTTAAAGCACATTTTAATTAATTAATTCTAGAAATTCTTCTTGAATTCCTCTCGTTTCGTTGTTCATTCCTTAATAACGTGATAGCTTTTACTTTGCTCTAATACTGTCTGTGTAGTCTAACTAATAGATTTTCTAATACTAATGCTACTCGTATCCTCCAATTGTTACTCTTCATTGATTGTATGTAGCTTTTATGTAGATTTGTGATGATAAATCTCTTACAGACTTTTCAAAGACATCGCAAAAAATCGTTTTAATTGACTTATTTTGATTTTGTGTGCAATTGTATTTTTGCTTAATAGCGCCGAATGTAAAGAACTGTACGATAGTCTGGAAAAGGGTCCCAAGTGTCCGCCGACACCACCCAGCGGCGACGACGATGTTTCCTCCGATAATTCCGGATTTGCTATAGTCATCAACGGCCATTCATTGGTGCACTGCTTGTCGCCGGAGCTGGAAGCGAGGTTAGTTTTGATAGGTTACCAAAAGGGTTACCCATACGCGCCTCTAGTTAATAAATATTTTTCAAGTATCATTTTTGAAACTTAAACCAGAATTAATATTGATTTTCTTTCAGATTCCTGAACATCGCGTCACAATGCAAAGCGGTCATCTGTTGTCGCGTCACGCCTTTACAGAAAGCTTTAGTAGTTGAGCTAATAAAGCGTTCTAAGCAAGCGGTTACTCTGGCCATCGGTGATGGCGCCAATGATGTATCCATGATTAAAGGTAGACTTTATCAATTGACGTTTGCGTACTGTTTGTTTTGTTAGCACAGTCTTCTAATTCGTCTCGCTCTATCGTTTTCTTAGCGGCCCACATTGGCGTCGGTATTTCGGGGCAGGAAGGCTTGCAAGCTGTACTCGCCAGCGACTATTCAATAGCTCAATTCCGTTACCTTGAACGTCTCCTGCTGGTACACGGACGATGGTCGTACTACCGAATGTGCAAATTTCTGCGTTACTTTTTCTACAAGAACTTCGCATTTACGCTGTGCCATTGTTGGTTCTCGTTCTTTTGTGGCTTCAGTGCACAGGCAATAATTAAACTAATTCTTTTAAACTCAGCTGCTTCTGACCGATGACTTTCCTAAATTTCAGACTGTTTTCGATCCGATGTTCATATCCGTTTACAATCTGTTCTACACCTCGCTGCCTGTCTTAGCTCTGGGCGTGTTCGAGCAGGACGTTTCGGACAAGCACAGTGTGGAGTATCCGAAACTGTACACGCCCGGACTGAGAAGTCAACTGTTCAATACGAAAGAGTTCGTTCTCAGTGTGCTTCATGGTGCATTTAGTTCTATGGTTTTATTTTTAATACCATATGGTAAGTGAGGGAAGAAGGAAGCAACCACTGGCTTTGGGTGCTTTATTAACTACGTTCAATTATTCAATTCTTTTAGGCACGTACAAGGACGGAGTAGCGCCAAATGGTTTGATATTAAGTGACCACATGACTTTGGGTGCGGTTGTGGCCGCCATTTTAATAATTGATAATACTGCGCAGGTAAGAAAAAATTATGTAAAAAAAAAAACACACGACAATAATTGAAATATTTTTGCGCTCCGCAGATAGCATTATACACATCCTATTGGACCATAGTAAATCACATCATGATTTGGGGCAGCCTCATCTGGTATTTTATACTCGACTATTTCTACAATTATGTAATCGGAGGACCGTATGTGGGCTCTCTTACGCAGGCCATGAAGGATCTCACATTCTGGGCCACGATGTTCATCACTGTGACTGTGATAATGGCGCCAGTATTGGCGCATAAGTTCTACTTTTCGGATGTGTGTCCGAAGTTATCTGACAAGGTTTGTAACCTAGCAAGCGTACGTTTATAATGAATACTGGAAATAATTTGATAATGTGTCTTTATTTATACAGATACGCCTGAAACAACGCCAAGCGACGATACGATCGCGCCAAACCACCCAAGTCTTGCGTACGCCATCGTCGCGAAGAGCACGCAGATCATTGCGTTCGGGTTACGCATTTGCGCATCAGGTAAAACGACACTCTTTCGAGTCTTCCGAGTTATTTCTGCGAACTTAACGCGAGCTTGTTAACTTTGTGTATTTTCACGATTTAGGAAGGCTTTGGTCGCCTCATTACATCGGGCAAAATCATGCGCAAGCTACCTCAGGAATTCGCATTCCCGCTGGGACTGGGCAGTAAAAAGGTCCAGAACACTACAGCAGCAGTCGATACAATGCAGACCAATCAAACTCATATTGATAATAATAATAGTAATAAGGATGATAACAACGGTTTGAGACAAAATGGCACTAATATGGCTGGCAGTAGTGAAGAAGAAGATTTAAGTCCACGTGCACCTTGCCAAGATTTGGATACAATTAATTTATAAGCATCAATCATCATTATTGTTACTAGGGACAAGTAAAGTCAAGTAAAGTAAAAATCCTTTTTTGTATATATAATTTAGCAAATACCGATCACAATAACTAATATGATGTACTATAATTATTAAGTTTTATGAATTAAAGCATACATACATACATATGTATTATAAAATACATATACACTATATATATATATATATATATATACATAAATTGGTGTATGAAGAATTCGAATAAGCTTTATGTAGAATTGTTTAAAGTATGTACGAGTATTTTTAAGATAAAATGAAGTGATGCCTATGAAAAGCTTATGGATCCCGAAAAAAGCCTTATTGCGAAGGATGTTTAAGGATTGCTTTAACTGATAAATATATTCTTAATATGGTGCATAATACGAGTACTAATTTGTTACATTAATATGCAATCGCCGCCATCATAATAAAGTTGAGAATTTTGAAATTTTTATACTATAAAACTAAATATGTATCCTAAAAAGTATTGGATAAATTATGGAAAATGTTATCTATTATTAGTATACCTATAATTTCATTCGATGCTAACGCTATTCTGGAAAAAAGTTCACAAACCAAAAACACCCCGATTAGAATTTAGAAAACCTTTTTTTTAGCCGTAAGCAACCGAACCTTAAGAACTATGATTATGTGATTTTATTTTTAAGGTTTTAATTTAAAGTTTCACAAACAAATTCAGTCTAGTAGTAGTCTTCTGTGGCTTGCGATCCTTGTGGATCGTTACGTTACAGTGATTTAGAAGGCGACAATCACTTTCGGCTTGGAAAACGAAAAAATATTGTAGAGCGCGCGCGTCACTATCTCAGTAAAATTCCATGCTTAAGAAGCTTTAGTAACTTCAGCTTTAGTATACTTCTATTTCTATACTAATTTTTTTTTTTAATTTTTCAAGTAATACGCTTGAAGCGAAAGCATATTTAGAAAATTTACTTTTTCATGGATTATATTAACTTTGGCTTCATAAGTTTAAAAAATCGTTACGCTAACTGTACTTAAGGAATAGCCGGTTATTTATTATCAATTACGACATTCTTATTTTCATACGCATTGCATACTTTTATTATATGTGTACGGTTTTAACTCCAAGCAACAAATTCTTCGGAAATCTTGTGTGGCTGCAACTTGTGTATCTTTAATAGAAAGAAACTGTTACTGTTGTTACACTTACTTACGAGTTATTGAATGTGTGAAAGAAATCTTATTTAGACTAATAAAAATGATTAACAATTTATTAATTTTGTATATTTCAGTTACACGAAATCGCACAGGCTCCGAGCCAATACAATAGCTAGAATTCATTTCATTAGCCTGTACGACGACCTCAACTAAATGCATTCGAAGCAGATCCCGCTTTCTCTTCTTCTTCTTCTTTGTGGTCCTTTAACGCTCAAAAAATCAGCTTCTTTGGCAGTGTGCCCGTCTCTAGTGATTCGATAAGTTTCCGCTTCAAATTTGGTTTCTCATCAATATTTTGTTTATTTGAGACCGGCATGGGTAGCTTGTGGCCCACCGTAGGTGCCGGTTTGTTAGCGAAATACTTCATACTGAGCGCTTCGGTGCAAGTGCATCGTTGCAGTGGATTCAATGCCAGCAACTTTTCCGCCAGCGCTGTTAAATCATCCGGAGCTGCGGTAAAAATATGCTGCAATGGCGTGCCCGGACACGGTTTGAATTGCATGAAATCAGTCAATTTTGTGAGGTTAGGCCAAGTTTCTTCGGTGGGCGTTCCAAGTGCCTGAAAAATTTTTGTCAACTGATCCAAATCGGAATCTCCCGGCAAGAAAGGAACACGCAACAATAACTCCGCTAAGATGCAGCCTACAGCCCATATGTCAATTCCAGTGCCATATTGACGCGCTCCAAAAAGCAGTTCGGGAGCCCGATACCAACGAGTTACCACCTGATGTGTATAGATGCGACTCGGTGAGCCGAAAAACTTTGCCAAACCGAAATCGCCAATTTTTAGGACACCTTCAGAATTGACCAGTAAATTGTTCGGTTTCAGATCGCGATGCAAAATCCAGTTCATATGTAGATATTCCAGGCCCTGCAACGTCATGACCATGTAGGCCTTAATATTGGCCTGCGTTAGAATGATTTTAGGATCTTTTATGATTACTTCCAGATCAGTGTCCATAAAATCGAAGACCAGCGACACATTGGACTTATGACCGAATACATCTACCAAACCAATAACGTTCTCATGCTGCAATTCATGCAGCAGCTTGATTTCACGCAAAGCCGTTCGGTTAATGCCATCTTGCGCTTCTTCCCGGCTGCCAATTTTTATTTTCTTCACAGCCACTATTTGCTCGGTGAGTACATCGCGCGCTTTATACACGGTAGCGAACTAAAGTACGAGATACAATGGCAAACATAATTATGATGGTTCAATCAATTTAAAAAATTTCCATAGCGCTGCTTCGAACCCACCTGACCTTCCCCTAAGAACGAGATTTTTTCATAACGTGTTAACTTGCTGTCCATATTTTAATTAGCCCACTATTTAAAAACTGTTTTCCAAGTTTACCGGCCAACCTTTTGTATGCTCTTTATATCTGTTATAATTGTGAGTACAGATTGACAACATCTGTTGTCAGCATTGAGTAAAGTCAGATGTGAGGAAAATTCACAAGATGACAATAGGACCTACCTTATATCTTACCGAACGAACAAAGCGATTTTCTTCGATTCTGCTGTTATTTTCAATTCGTTAGGATTTTCCTTAATCTTAAAAACTAATAAAACTACCTAAAAAAAGGAGAGTTGAACTTTAAACTATCATACAGTTTAAAAGTTTTAAACTTTTATCATACAGATAATAGCATTCGTTCCCGTATGAATTATAATGTAAATCGTTTTTTTTACCTTCAAAATATGAAAAAGAGTTTTATAAATTTTTTTAAATTACTTTACTTTTGCAAACAGTTCACAAATTTACGACAATTTCTTCGACTTAAACAAACATACATCAACTCTTCTAAGCATTTTTTGTTACATGCAACTCTTTTGTTTATTTTATAGGCTTACGTATTACGTTGAAACAAAACTAAAATAAAGGTAAACGAAAGCACCGTAAATGCAATAATCTTCTTCGTCTGCGAACTTATAGTTTCCAAAAGATATGAAATTCAATTTTGAACAATTGTGATTTCAAAGTGTGGATTTTTCATTGAAAAAACCACAAAACTCTTGTGTAACAACTGACAAATTGGTTTTATAAAAACTGCCAAAAGCAATGTTAACAATAATATTATGTCAAATAACATACAAATTTTTAAATAAAAAATTAGAATTAGAATTAGAATTTAAAATTAAAATTTTAAAGATTGCAGGAAAATAATTTTCCACATTTATGGATCACATATAATCCAATAAATATGTAGAAACACGAAAATAATACACACTTGTAATAACAAGGCATCTATTGTAAATATTTCTATTGTGAATTTAAATTGGTCATTCACTTGGTGTCGGTCAAGGCCTATGCGAAAAGTTGAAGGAATTCAAATTGAATTTGACACTTAGCTAACGTTCTTCAACAGCTTGGACGATATTTGATTAAGGAAGGACGTAGTATATTAATTATAGCATGGCTAATCCTAAGACTAATGGGAATACTGTCAATACCTTTTCGCAACATGCACTGGTGAAGGCTTCAAGTATAAAAAAGAACCACATGAATGGCTCCTATGAACATCACAGGCTAGCGGCGATCATGGCCCACCTCAGTTATGAATATGCCGACTTCAAGTATACCGTCTATAGATGCGCTGGAAAATTCGTAACAGTACAAAAAGTGTTCCACAGTAAGTACCTGTTATTATAGAGTAGAATAAGACGGCAGTGTTCTTCGACATGTTCTTCGTGATTTATTTGAAGCGGAAAATATTCCATTCAAACTGGTGACGGCTGTACTGGAACGACATCACATAAAGAATGCTGATGTGAATTTTATGGTGCCACCATTTCAGCTAACCGCTATCGTTCATGATATATTCTTGGCCTGTGAAAAATTGGGACACTGCGCAAGCATTAAATCGTTTTGCTTGGAGACTGCTTCCACCGTGTTGTCAAACTTCTTTTGGAACATATTCGATCCGTAAGAACACAGCACAAATAATTCAACTTGAAAAGAACAATAATAATATCCTTCATATCAGACAACGCAGACACTCTATATCATTGTTGGAAATTAAAATAACCTTCTTGCTGCTTTGTAAACTCAACTCGTCTAACGATTTGGTAGCAGAAGTCTGTGAGAATTTGGCTGATGCTTCGAAGAAAAATGTAACGAAATTTAAGTTTGAGTATCTGCTGAATACACTGGCCAAAATAATTTCATACATGGGTGAGGCTGCTGCTTACGGCATGCAAAATGTACCGTTGATAATGGAACAATGTTTTGGTAAAGTAAGGATTATATATTTTTGATAAACTATATCGGCGTTGCTTTATATATGTATGTATATGCTTTTTACCAAGATCCCCAATCACGACGGTCTTAGTGAGGATCAATTTTATAAAATTTGGTCAAATCCAGGGACTCGTTTTATAATTTATACCAACCTAATCGCACTTATCAAGCGCATGGAAGAGACAAAAAACCTTATTCACAACAATTCATGTGCTGCCTGCCGTTTGGAAAATATTATTGGCATTCGTTTTAAATGTCAAAATTGTAAGGATTTATCCTTGTGCTTGAAATGTTTTGCTACCGGTTACGCATCAGCTAAGCATGTACCTGGACATCGCATGCACGAGGTTTATAAAGAAGTAATTATGGCAAAGACAAACTTCTAAGCTCTAAATTAAAGCCCGTTATACTTAATGATTCGAGTCTCTGTTCTAGGATCCGCCACCAAAGAAATTTTCACATTACTTCTTAAAATTTTGTTACCTACTTTGCCCAACGAATATCGAAGAGACGCACTGGTTTTGCAATTCAAATGAGACTGGGAACGCGAACGAGACGGAGTTGGTTACTATTGTAGATACGCAAAGCTCTTCAAATATGGCAAATACCGCTGTAAAAATAAATAATAAATTGCTTCAGCAGGAAATACCAGTCAAGGAGCAGCATTGTAAATGTGAATGTACTATGATTAAATTATATGCATAACTTTGTACTAAAATAATACATTTACATTTTGCAGCGTTAGAGCAGTGCATATCAGCAAACATGGCAGGCTCAACGCTTGCTTACGAACGCGTGCAATTGATAATAGACAGATTATTGCAACAAAATGCGTGAGTTGTGGTACACTGATGATCTTATATTGTAATAAAAACTGTTTTCCGATTTACAGCAAGATAGAACAGCAATTGAGGACTATAAAAACAGCGACAACGGAAGAGATTTCCACTTTCTTAACAACGCATCAGAACTTTCTGATTGAAATAATTAAAGAAATGCGAAATTTGTCTGTGAGTAATCTTATCGCACTTCTTTGGTTCTTATATCTACGGTTTTATGTCCAAGTTTCGAAAAAGAATGCTAAGGTTTTTTTTTTGTTCTTAGACTTCGACGCGATGTACCACAAGTCCTTACCTCACATCGAGCACACCAAATCGTTCTTTGGCCGCTTCTCATCAAACGGCTGTTGAAAACTTTAAGGATATGAATTTATCCCATTCAAGTAGGTTTTAGACAAACATAACTTAATTGATATTTTAATTTTCTTCATTAAATATTGTCCTCTTTAGTGAACGGTGCCGACTTGAATCGTAGCTATTTGGATGCCAATAAATCGGATTATTCCGTAGCCGATTTAAGTTCTTGGTTTAATCAAAGAAAAACGGGTTACCCCATACCGAATCAACTACTTGGAAAAGCTATAGAAATTAATCAATCTATTGAAACAGAATTGCGTGAAACAGAAATGATGAATTTTAAACTTTTACTTAATAAAGTTAAGGAAATAGTGGAGGACTCTTGTAGTGATAATACCGAATTATCAGCAGCCACTCAAAATTTAGAAAATGTCCTGGATAATATTATCAGGAGTGAGGAAGGGCGACGAAGAAGCACATAGTTATTGGTATAATATGGTATACAAGTCTCTTTATCGCGTACTGCTATATATTTAGTATGATTCTTTATAACAATTGACATCAAACGATCGGAGTAAGATTAATAAAATCGAAAAATATTTTTTTTTGTGAAAAGTTTCACATACATATCCTAATGCTTTAAATGTTATCGAATCCAATATTAGCTTTACATTTTATAAATAAATATGTCTTATTTGCAAAATATTTTCTTACATTTAATTTTTTTTTAATTTCTTAAAAGCTACAGACTTAGTTGGCTATCAATATTTAGGAAACAACAATTTTTGATACTGCTAAACATTCGTTAAAAAACTGCATTCCTCTTTATTTAAAGCTTTCCTTTAATATGCATTTTTCAAAATGAACCGTACATTTTTTAAATAAATTTGCAGGGATTTGTAAACCACCCTGATTGTTGCTACTATCGTCGCTAATTTCACGGACGTTCATCAGAGATTATTTGCGATCGTAATTTTCTGCAGATACATAATAATTATCTGTGATTTTCTGTACGTCATTGCGATTTCTGCCGGTCTGTTTTTGGTTCCGTGTGGATGTTTCATTAAAATTTTGCTTCCGGATTAAAGTTTAATAAAGCGAAATTAGATTTTTTTAATAAAATGAGTAAATTTATTTTTGCTTTGGTGGCACTGTGGCTTTTCCCAGCGCAACTGCTTTGTGATTCCGAAGATAATTCGTTGAAAAATGCTGAGGAAAACTTCGCGATTGAGTTGACTGCGGACACATTTGATGAAGCAGTCACGGGATACAATCATTTCGTTATGTTTTTTGCACCATGGTAAGAAAATGCATATCAACTTTTCATAGGATATTTTTATGGTAACAAATCTCCCATTTTTAAATGCTTTTGGGAGCTTGCAAATTTACAAATCTAAAAATAGTTGGTTCTCTACAGGGCACCGAACTTCAGATAAAGTTAAATTGTTCGGGTTAACAGCACTTGGTATACAATTTATAGCAAATATCCACATTCCGTAGCAAATAGTAATTTCTGGCAATACGGTAACGTCATCATCGATGATGGCCAGTACTTATTGGCGATGGCATCATCGAAATTTAATGTAGCGATATCTTAGGCCTATCAAGCATTCGGCTTAAATATCACACCATATAGACATTTCCTTTATCCGTTCGTACGTAGGTCAGTGCCAGTTTGTCAGCTCCTCAGGACATCAATTATAATTGATGCATTCCTTCATGCAATCTTTAATTTAGTAATATAAACCTTATTAGTTTTAATTTGTTAAATATTAATAAATGAAAGTCAAAGAAAATAATAAACCAGAGTGAAATAAATTGTTTTTAATTTCAAATGTAAATCCTATAAAAAAGTTAATAGAGTAGGAAGTTATTGCAAGTTTACCCTAAATTTTCTACTACTAAGGATACGGGCTTATTTTTACAAAGAATTTATATGGAATATTGTAATTTGTCCCAAAGGTGTGGACACTGCAAACGATTACATCCGCTGTGGGAGCAGTTGGCAGAGATGTTGAATGTTAAGGACAAGCCCAGAATTGTTATCGCTAAGGTTGATTGTACTCAACAACAGACGTTGTGCGGACAACACGAAATCACCGGTTATCCCACACTGCGTCTCTTCAAAGTTGGCCAAAAGGAATCAATAAAGTTCAAAGGCACTCGTGATATGCCAACCATTACAGAATTCATCAATCATCAATTGAATGACGATGATGTAATTTTATTTCAGCATTTATTTAAGTCTACAATTTTATAAGATTTTTACATTTTCTTAAGATTAATGAAATTAAGACTAAAGAAAGCGAAGGGGGAGAAGTGTCGAAAATCGTAGAACTCACCGAGGATAACTTCGCTAAACATGTCTCTAGTGGAAATCATTTCGTGAAATTCTATGCGCCGTGGTGTAGTCATTGTCAAGTTAGTTGCGTTACTTTATTATTAATGTTTTATACATTATGAATTTTTACCATCAAATTCATACAGCGTTTGGCGCCAACTTGGGAACAGCTTTCAGAGTCTTTGAGACATGAGAATACGATCAGCATTTCGAAAATAGACTGCACACTCTTTCGATCGCTCTGTCAAGATTTTGAAGTCAAGAGCTATCCCACGTTATTGTGGATTGAAGATGGGAAGAAAATTGAGAAATATTCGGGTGGCCGGGACCTGGACATGTTGAAGACCTACGTTAACAAAATGCTGGGCACCACGTCTGAAGAGGAGGACTTGCCTAAAAAAGATCCGGTAGCAGATAACTTAAAAGTTTTGCAATTGAATGGAGAAAATTTCGATAAAACTATTGAGGAGGGTGTACACTTTGTAAAATTCTATGCACCGTGGTAAGTTTTTTGTAAAAAAAGGGCCAAGTAATCGGGCTAATAAAAAAATCATTCACTTTAGGTGCGGCCACTGTCAGAAACTAAGTCCGACCTGGGACCAACTGGCAGAGAAATTTCATTCTTCCAGTAATGGTATTAAGATTGCCAAAGTGGACTGTACTGCAACGGACAGTAAATCTCTGTGTGCAGAGCAACAAGTTGAAGGTTATCCCACATTGTTCGCATATAAGTCTGGTGTGAAGATGGCCGAATACGATGGAGGACGGTCTTTCGATTCTCTGCAGAGCTATGTCAACAAGCTGCTAGGCCATGACGAGCTGTAGACTGTAATTTCGAAGTGTTTACAATGTAAAATAACTGATGCAAGAAGGAATCCTAAACGGAGTCTTTCTTATTGTTTCTTAAGAAATAAAGTGCATAATTTTGCATATATACATAGTGATAGTTTTAATAGAGACCGGACAGATCGGAAGTCTTCCATTTCAAGCTCCTATGGAAATCCAGCTGGAGCTGGTCTGTATGTATTTTCAAAAACCGCTGGTCGGATTTTAGTTTTCATCAAATGAAAAACTGAAGAAGCTTCTATAAAATATTGCCATCAACTGTTTATGCCATATGTAGATTTTAAACAGCTTCACGTCTAAATAGTGTGCGAATTCCTTTCCCAGTGCCAAAGTGTTAAAGTGCCATTCCATTCAGCAGTACAATTTGTTTACATCGTATGTATTAAGGAATATTTTTTAAAATTTTTTATTTATTTTTTAATATAGTGTCCTTTCAGTTCGATACATTTGTTCCATCGATACTGCAACTGTTTCAGCCCCTCCAAAAAATAAGATTTGTCGAAATCTAAAAAATGGGCTTCGGTTTTAGCGATGAACTCCTCAATCGATGAGAATATCTTTCCAGCAAGCCATTTCTTCATGTTCGGATGGAAGAAGAACTCGCTGGGGGCTAAGTCTGGAGAATACGCAGGTTGCGGCAGCAATTCGTAACCCAATTCATTTAATTTGGTCGCTGCAGTTGGGGAAGAATATCTTGGTACATCGTCGTGATGAAACAGAACATTTTTCTTCGCCAAATGCGGCCGTTTTATCTTTAATGCCTCGTCAAATCTGCTCAATAATTGAGAAACATACTGCCCTGTGATTACTCTTCCCTTTTCCAAACACTCAATGAATATTACACCTTTTGAATCCCAAAAAACAGTGGCCATTGGCCTTCGCATCCTTGTAAAAGTCCTCGTTCCTTTGGGCAAAGGTTCATTACATGAACTCGATTGTTTTGTATGTTCCATGTGGACCCATGTTTCATTAACAGTCACGAAACGATGCAAAAACTCTTCCGGATTGCGATTAAACACATCCAAGCAATGGTTCGAAGCTGTCATTCGAGCACGCTTATTGTCCATAGTTGGCAAATGCGGCACCCATCTCTCCGATAGCTTCCACATGCTCAAATGGTGTTGTAAAATATTTTGCACACGTTCATATGAGACGCCATGAGCCTCAGCAATCTCTCTAATTTTCGCTCGCCGATCCTCCAGAACTGTATAATGAATCTTGTTAATAATTTCCTTCGAAGTAACCTCAATTGGTCGACCAGGGCGGTCTTCATCTATAACGGATGTACGACCATTTTTGAATTCTTTAAACCAATATCGAATGGTTGTCATCGAAGGCGAATGGGTCCCATAAACACTATTCAACTTTTCTTTGATCTCCTCACACGTTTTCCCTTCCAAGAACAAAAATCTAATTACTGATCGGTATTGCACTTTCTCCATATTTACAAAAATCAGCAGCAAAAAAATTGTCGACAGTTGATAAAATCAAAATACCGGTGATAGTAAGGTACGAAAATACCGCAAAAACTACAACACAAAGCAAAAGTCCGGCAGCGAATAGCTTATGTGAAACCATAGAGTAGAGATAAAGAGATGGGACACTCTCTCTACACATGGGCTTTTTCTTGATGCAATTGCAAAATCTTCAGTTGACAACTCAAATATGTACACCAATAAAATTTGATATGATTAATATTTCAAAAATAATTGAAAAACTTTTAAATTTAAATGTGTTTTATTCGAACGTTTTATATCGTAATTATTTATTAGATTTTATTTCGGCTCTAGGTCATTGGTGTTAAATTAAAAAATAATAATTTGCACAATATTTCGGAAAGCTTGCTATCCATCCTCAAATAGAATTGAAATTTTTTTCTAATTACAGAACTTCTTTAACAAAATACTTAAGTAATTACAACTAAGTTAAATTTTCTTTATGTCTTTTGATAATGTCTCGGTAAACTTGGGCACACTTATCTGTGTCCGTTTTATAATTGATTATTTTATTTCTAGGTGTATTTATTATTGGCAACATTTCTTTTATGTATGTATTATGTTTCTATATGTCTTTACTTATTTAAAAACATTTTAAAGGAAAATTAAAAAAAAAATCCCTGTAGGACCAAAATGTTCCAAAAGTTCTTATTAAGGATCAAGGTACGCCACTGATTCTACGCACCTATTTATCTCTTTAATGAGTGCTTGTAAGCCTTGGTATTTCCCACTGATGTTACTGACCTGGTCATAGCTTTGACCACGACAGTATTTGATATCAATGCCATTTTTCTTTTAAAAATCAAATAAACTTTGCGCGAGTTGTGCAGCAGTATGACCTTTCATATCCATCACGAACCAGATGTTCCCGATGGTAAAACAGTATAAACAGTATACAGTATAAATCCATAATTTCTACTACCGAAAACCTCAACACGAGCGTTGTGTGCTATTGCAACCCTACAAAATAAAGTTTACTGTTCATGATATTTTTTTCTCTGAACATTGTGAATATGTTCGGCAATAACCATAGAAATGCCAAAGATGTCATTGTGAATAAAAAAGTTGTGACAATTGTTTATTTTGGTTTTTATTTGATTTACAAGACGGAATTAATTTTGCTGACTACCAAATTCTGAAACCCTTCCTGAAAAGTGCGAAGATTTTAGGCGTCCAAGAACTTTCTTCTCAAGAATTTTATATAATATAAGGCGTAAAATAAATAATCTAGGCATGTTAATAAGCGGCTAGTAATTCGATAAAACGCCTGTTTAATATGGAGCCCCATTTATAAATAAGTTAGAGGGAGATTAATATTATATACATATATCATGCATTCATCTGCTGGGGGATCGCATTCCAGCAGTAGCCGTAAGCGCTCTGGAACCGGAGTGGTAAAAATGGAAGATATTGATGAACACAGTCAAGATTCCAGTCTGGTAGATAAAGACGAAAACATTCATCGCTTATATATAAATTTTCCTTTCTTCAGATGAACAATTCGCAAAGTGTTCTAGAAAAGATCGCAAACTTGTACGCAGAGCAGCTAATGTCTGATATCATTCTTGTCGTGGGCAATGAACAGTATCCAGCGCATCGAGTCATTCTTTGCGCCAGCAGTGAGGTCTTTCAAGTGATGCTGATGAACCCGGAGTGGAATGAATGTCGAAAACGGGTTATTGAATTGGTGGAAGAGCCATGTTGTTCGGCCGTCTTTCCTCAATTTCTAAAATATTTATATGTGGGACAGATAAAAATATCGTTGCAAACTGTAATGCCGATGCTGGCACTAGCTGACAAATACAATGTTAAGGTAAGCAGACTTACCGTCGAAAAAAAACACAACTTCATTTATGTCACTCACTAGTATTTAAATGCCAATTGTTCACGTTCATTTCAAGGATTTAGTAGAGCTTTGCGTTGATTACATGATGAAGCACATTGCTAAAGCTGCTGTTCAAGGCTACTTGGTATCCTGGCTGCAGTACACAATTGCCTTCTCACCGAATCATCAAGGACTCACCGAAGCACTAAAACGTTTTTTGAAGTTGAATTTGGAAATGGTTAGCGAGTCGAAAGATTTCGTTGAGCTGGATTCGCAGATAATGATCTTGTTGCTGCAGCAAAATGACATTGTCATCACCGATGAATATCAATTGTTTAATATACTACAACGTTGGCTGTTGCATCGTAAAGAAGTGCTGGATACGGAGGAACAACTGACGGTGGAGGAGAAGGAAGTTTGTTTTAGGCAATTGATTGAGACGACTGTGACACATATACGTTTTGCCATGATGACACCACGTGAATTGGCTCATTTACTGCTCTTTCCGCTTCTTGCATATCACAAGGAATTCATTGTTCAACGCATGGCTATCGGCATGAGCTACCATTCGGGGCAAGAGGAGCGCGTTCAGGAAGTGCGCAAATCTGAGCTTGGCATGCTGCAGTTCACCCCAAGGCTCTATTCCAACGACACCTGGAGTGTTAGAATCGAAGTAAAGGAATTCGATAAAATCGAGAAGTATACGAATTACGTAACGTGTTTTTTTTCGCAAAGAAATATCGCAGAGACGGAAGATGGTGAGTGAGAATGGCATTTAAAACAAGCGCCAATAAATGCTCTTCTCTTTCAGATCATGCGATAACTTGGGAAATTGAATTTTTTCCACGTGGCCTTAAGTACAACAAAGCCAAAATGGTATGGGGAGAGGACGTGCCAGAGTTCTCATTGAAAACAGTGCGTTTGCGAGTCACTTGCAAGTATCCACATATAGGTGACGAACGTTTCAAGGTAAACTATATTCTCCGCATTTACTATACGCATGGAAACAAAACAGTCACATTCTATTAATTGTGGAAATTTTGCAATCAACAGATTGCTGTGCTAATAACGGGCGTTCAAAACAAAATCAATCATATTCTAACGGTACAGGAACGCACCGAATACTTTTCGAATCAGGTGCGCGTGCTCAATTTGGATAACTTAATACCCTACGATGAGCTGGCATTGTCCTCCATTAAACTGAGTCCACATCTGATAGGTCCCGAACGCAACGATCTGTCCATACAAGTCATTATAGCACCCATGGGCCCACACACCTGTCGGGATGCGCCTCTGTTTGACTTCAAATAGACTAAGCAGATTGGTAAGACTGGCAATGAAACAAATTACTTTATAGCTGCAATGGCGTTATATACAATATATACAATATATTATATATCGCATTATATATCCGCGTTTGCAAAATGAAGTCGTTAAAGCCAAAACCAGAAGGAACTTTAACTGTAACTATTAATATATCGCACTATCAATATGTAAAATGGTATGCAATACATGTACATTTATACGAGTGCTATTTGAAAATACAATAAAAGTTGTGTTTAATAATTTTTCCTAAAAAACAACTGGAAATATTTCGATATAGTTTATATGAAAACTTGTAAATTTATTGAAATGTTTTAATAAAAAGATTGTGTGGATGTCGCGTTGCTGTATGTATCTCGATTAAATCAACATTGTAAAAAATAGTAAATTTGTATTCTAAAACAAGCTGAAGATTTGGTAGCAGCGTAAGTATTTAAGATAAAGTAAGTTGATTTAAGGTTTGTTATTTGTCCCTTTGTTAAAATCCTTATAGTTTGTGCACCAAAACCTAAAACCTTAAAACTGGTGATATCGGCGTTAACAAGTTTGATGAATGAGCTTTATTAACTTGGATTAAGGTAAATAAGAAAGAATAAATTTAACTTTTAAATAATAACGTTTAATATACTATAATCAATTTATATAATTAATAGATTAATATAAATTAATAGATAGATTAGATAGATTATTAATAGATAATTTTTTAAAACTAAGGAAACACTACGTTAGGAACCAAAAAAAAGGTCTAAGAGCCATAGAAACAATGTGAATTTTTTGGAGATTGTAGAATTTACGGAGCTTTGAAATCTTTTAACAAATTGAACGGAAATTAAAGCAATGCAAATAGATTTTTCCATTCCCTTTCGCTTTTTAAACGATCTTTAACTGTATTTTCTTACTTGCTGACTTCCATTTTTGGACCTTTTTAACTAAGCTCAGAGAGCTTCTATATATTATATAGAACAAATCACAGATATTACCTAGTAAAGCGCCGAGTACTAATTAACTTATTTATCATTGTAAAAATGATAGTGATAAGTGTAAATTAGAGTTTATCTCAACTAACTTTTATGACTCAAATATTACTTTGAAAAATACTAAATAATGGAGGAGCTTCTTCTTGGTTCTATGATATAGAGATGTGCCAACTAGATAAGACCACTATCAAACTCTGGTGTAGAAGATGTCAACAAAACTCTTTCATCTTAGATAAGAAAAGATTAGATTTTTCTATCTAACTATTAATCTTTTCTTAAGAATTCAGTGACATGATGTAATTCAGCGAAATGATAAAATCATTCATGTCAACCATGACTTTGAATTTAATGTTTTTAAATCGCGAAAGAGCCTTTTAAAAATGTGCCACTGTTTTTTAAGTTGATGTTGATGTTGTTGGTTGAGCACGTGTTGACGTGCTGTTTTTAATTTTGGCAAGAACGGACAAATTTCAATGAGACAATAACCTTAAACCTTAAAGTAATTATAACAACAACTAAACACAATGGAAGGAATAGAAACAAAAAAAAAAAGAAAAAATAGTTTTATTTTTAGAGAATTAAAGCGAAAAGCAAAGATCTGCTGAAGAAAGATATGGATACAAAAGCGTAAAACGCATATACATACGTCAGCAATTTAATTACTAAAATTAAACAGCCATAGTTAGCCAAAAAAATACATTATTTCATTACGAAATTGAAATAAATAATTTCGTTTTCAATTTTAATTATTAGTTAATTACTAATAGTCACTAATAATTATTAACTTATTATTAGTAATTATTAATTTTTTATTTATTATTTATTTTTATTAATTTTTAGTTAATTACTAATAATTAACTAATAATTAATTACTAATAATTACTAATAATTACTAATAATTACTAATAATTACTAATAATTAACTAATAATTTTTAGTAATTAACTAATAATTAAAGTTGAAAACGAAATTATTTCAATTTCGTAATAATGTATTTTTTTGGCTAACTATGGCTATTTAAATTAAGTAAGTTTAGTTTATTTTAAATAATTAATTAATTTTTATTTACGCGTATTAAGGAGAAATGTTGAGTTTCTTTAATATCTTAAATATCTAACCGCTGTACGCGATCTTAATATTTTTTTTAATCAAAATTAAGATGAGCTACTAAGACGCTGCGCTGCTTCTGTTTTGTTGTTGTTCTTTCTATTTGCTAAATTATTTTTATTATCTAAAGACGTTTATGATCCTTTGTTATACGACTAGTCAAATATTTTGTTATACGGCTCTGATTTTTTTTGGGGTTTTTTTTTGTTAATTTCTTAAAAATTTCAAATACTTTTGAAATTCACGGCTCTTTGCTTACTCTAAACGTGTTGAAAGTGTTTTTAAAATGACTTAACAAAACGTTGAAGAATTCAGTAGTCGGCGGTAACTCGGTGAATGATGTTCACAGGAAAAAGAGTAGAAAGATTTTTCTTTCGATTAAAGTGAAAAAAAAACAACAACTGGTATCTGTGTTAAACTGTAAAGAGCTGGAAGAAGTAATAACGTGGAAATTTCAATTCAGACTTCTTTGAAATTGAATTGTTTTTCCAATGAAATATTTTAGAGGACTTTTAAAAAAGTTGTAAAAGCTTAGAAAGAAGTGTTTTTTAACGTACAAAAGTACGATATTCTTAGTCTACGAGTATATTCTTCGCAGCAATCATGGATAACCCGGTGTACGTTATTGAGCTGGAAAAGGAAAAGGGTAAATGAGTAATTTTATATTCACGAGTTTTGGGTTCAATAACAGAAATAAACCATAATTTTTAAAAAAAATATTAAAATAACTTCTCAAATAATCTTACAAATCGTTTTGGTTTCAATATCAGAATATTAAAAAATATGAATTTTAAATTCTTTAGATGTCCTTTTTATAGCATTGTAATTAAAATATTGTAAAGAAAAGATATGTGAAAAACTTGTTAAAGAATCTTGCTTGATGGCGCTTTAAAACTAAAGCAAGGTAAAAGTTTGCGATTCGTCCGTTTGTTTAAAGTTATTTGAATAGATTTTGAGTAGTTTGCTTTGGTGGACAGTATTTTCACGGTAGGTCTTCTGAATTGGAACTGTCCGGAAACATAACTCGAAGAAATCTTTACCAATTGATCTCAAATTTGTAGTGTATATTGAAAATCGCATTATACAGAGAGAGACGTAGGATTTTTTGATATATCGTATTGTTTTTTGTTTTTTTTATAAACAATTATTGGACGATTTTTTGTTGATTTTTCGCTGATTTGTTGCATTCAAATGCAAGGCGTTTTCAAATTAAAGCTTCCTGAAAAGAGTGCAAAAAGGAGTCTGTAAAAACACAGAAGAAGCAAGAGAAACAATTTGAAATTTATTTTGCGGCATTTGTTGAATCGAGGCACAAATTCTGGAATGCTTAATAAGCCTTTTGGTTTTTTTGGGATATATGATCTATTCCATCCTTCAGAGATTTTCACGTTTTCATGACACACTAATAATGCTTTTTCTCTTGTTTAGCTGCTCCAAGAAAAGCGTTCCTTCGAGGTACAAGACATAATAAAACATGACAATTGCAACACAGTATCTCAAAACGTCACAAATCTAAATTATTTATAACATTCAGTTAACGAGTTAGCAAGAAGTAGAAAGAAATATTTGTTTCACTTTAATTATCTCTTTTTGTTGACTCCTCTTTGAGATTAAATCTATTTTAATAATGATATGATAATAATGAGAATAGCGCTTATATAATTTGAGGTAATCGGCATTGAAGCAATCGGCATTGAAGCAATCGGCAGGCAGCATTTCTTTTGACCTTAAAGAACACACCTACCTGATAATGTCTGGCAGCTGGACAGGATTTCATAGAAATTAAACAGCTTTCAAAGGTTTAAGTTTTCAACGTGGTACGCTTTATTCTTCTTATAGTATAATTTAATTTTGGACGACATTTTTAGGCAAACGTCATTTAATCGACCATTTCTTGTTGTATAATTATTGTTTTTAAGTTATCAAGAGTAATATTCTATTAATAAAAGGCTACAAATGTCCACAACAGTACAAGCGGAACTTCCAGCGGTTTTAGTGTTAGTGTTTGATGCGGTACGTGGGTCGGTAGGTGCTCCTAAACACGGCTCAAAAGCTACTAATAAACGGATTTAGGGAAGGTGATGGGACGAGCCGGCCTGAGGGAGGGGGGGGGGGGGGTGGTGAGTTTGGTTACATGGCAGTCATCCTATTTTCATAGATATAGATACTACTATCGTACATACATATAACTACGAGTACATACATACAATAATATTGAATTGCTAAAAATTTTCATCAAATTTTTGCTATGAAAATTTTGAGGTTTTTTCCCCTTCAGCTACTTTTGCGTGCGCAGAGAGCACACACACTCTCGCTCTCTTTGTCAAATGCTCTTTTCTGTCGCCATTTTATCTGCTCTAGTGATCTGTATTATCGATATGTTGCAGTGTGTGTGTGTGTGTGTGTGTGTGTGTGTGTGGAATGCCGGTGCCTGTGATATATTGTAGTAATTTTATGCGTATGTATTGTGGGCTGATATTGAGGTCTGTGTTGTTAACATTTAAGACAGCAATTTACGATTATGGTTATGGTTATGGTTATGGTTATGGTTATGGTTATGGTTATGGTTATGGTTATGGTTATGGTTATGGTTATGGTTATGGTTATGGTTATGGTTATGGTTATGGTTATGGTTATGGTTATGGTTATGGTTATGGTTATGGTTATGGTTATGGTTATGGTTATGGTTATGGTTATGGTTATGGTTATGGTTATGGTTATGGTTTGCTTTGGTACTCATACAAAACTCTTTCTATGAAATGCTTCTAAAATATTCGTAGGCATTTCTTCGTCTCCGCCTTTCTTTCTCGCCGCACGATTTTCTCTACGTTCATTTGGCGCGACTTGTTTCAACTCAATTCGTTTTAAGCTGGATTCATTTCTCGAATATCAGCTCGCCCGTCAGGAACGGATTCATGTAACTGGATCTTTCGTATATCGCCGCACCGCCGCCTGCTGATGCGGTACGCCTTCGTGGTTGTAGGGCCGACGACAAGGCGGCGGAGGAGGAGGAGGAGGAGGAGGAGGAGGATGATGCAGAGGAGGAGGAAGCGGCATATGCCGAGGATAGCTTCTTGCCGGAATGATCGTGATGATGGGGACGTTTTTCTTCTCTCGTATTTAAAATCAACGGTATCGGAATCGGTGTGAGATTTTGATCCATTACGGACGTGGCTGGCTCCAAAATGAAATCGGAGTCATCAATGAAACTATATGGTTGTTGTTGTTGTTGTTGTTGTTGCTTTTGGTGCTGCTGCGGCTGTTGTTGTGGCCGTTGCTGTTGGGTAACTTCTGGATTGAAGCTGTTGCTGGCGCTATTGCTATCGTTATTGCTGTAGACCTTGCTGTTGCCGTTGCTGTTGCTGTTGCCGTTGTTGTTGTTGTTGGGCTGAGTAGTTTTCCTGTGGCCTTTTCTGGTATTGTGTCGATGATGTTGATTGTTGAAGTGTTTGCGATGCGATTTTCTTCTGATATGCGATGTTCCTGCATCGAATATTGGTGCCATTTGTGATTGATGCTGTTCTTGTTGTTGTTGTTGTTCATCATCTTCTTCTTCTTCTTCTTGTTGCAGTTGTAATTGCAGCTGTTGACGTTGTTGTCGCTGTTGTTCTTGCATCTGTTGTTGAATTTCTTGCAATTGTTCTTGTTGTTGCTGCTGTTCTACTATTATTGGTTTTGGTTTTGGCTGGAAAAAGAGCGTACCGTTCGTCGCTGGCATCAATCGTCTATAATGATCTTCTTTATGATTCGTTTGTATGATCGTTGCTGTCGCAAAGACTTCCTGAAATTTGTTTGCTGCTGCCAATTGTTGTAATTGTAGATGTTGTTTCTGCAGAAACTGTTGCCGCTGCTGCTGCAAATGGTTGAGTATTCGATATTGCTCCAGAATGTGTTTGTAGAATTGTTCTGCCGTCACTTCCGACGAGTTGAGTAAGCGGATGGCAATTTTTTCGGGTATCACAATTTTATCTATGTAGGTACGTTAGCAAGAAAGGAAAAGGTGGAAGAGAAAGAAAGAAAGAAGAGGAAGAAGTAGATAAATAATTAATTTTTATATGGTATAGAATTTCCAAGGCCAAGCCGCAGCCTACGTCTAACGCCTACAAGCTTTTTTCCGTGGAAAATTTTTATGAAATTCGTAGATTTCAAAAATTACGTAAAAATGGGTTCTTATTTCAAGAGTTTTGTATTTAAAATTTAATTTAATGACATTATAAATATTTTGAAAAAAGAAAATTATTAACTAATAATTCATTAACATTAAAGAAGTAATTATAAATTTCATTGTTTTATGAAGAATTTTTTTATGAATTAAGGATATTATTTGATTATTATAGAAATAGAAATTTGATTTTATTTTATTATGAAGTAGATTTTTTTTACTTTCAAGATCGATATTTGTATTAAATAGTTATGGTACATTTTTAAATTTCATAGTATTATTTATTTATTGAGATTTGAAAATTTTTTTTTTATAAATTGTTATAAATTTATATATTGTATTATATATAAATTGTATTATATTATTGTATTATATATTGTTATAAATTTATAAATTTTTATAAATTTTTCATAAAAAAAAAAAAATTCTGAAAATGTTCTGAAAATTTGTAAGAGTATAAATACACACACTCGTAGTTGTTTTTGTTGAAACTGATTTTGAATGCGATTCCTGCTAAAATTCATAGAAACAACTCACGCACACAACCATAGTTGCCTCAACTCCATTCGCATTTAACTATGTATGCACATATATGTACGTACATACGTATGTGTGCGTGTTATGTAGTGCACTAGTCCATTGACCTAATTTTGCGACTAAGGCGTTCCTGCACTTACAAACGAGTACTTGCTCTACAACACACACGCACACACGACTACCCACAGTCAACTTCATACATACATAGGTACATACTCGTACATATAGTACATCTTGTATGTGTACGTTGGGTAAGTCCTGCCGCCAATCGAAATCCATTCACGACAGATCGTTCACGAATCAGTGACGAAAACTTTCTGCCTGTTGTGATGAAAGGCTGTCATTTTACTTTGTTTTTTGTTGTTGTGAAGTTTCCTAAGAGTGAATTTTTTAAATGTTAACAGATTTTTCCAATGATCGTGGTTGCTGGAACTTCTGCAGATAGATATTTGATTTTACGCAATTTGCTGTCAAACAAACTTGATTTTTTTATTTATTCATTTAGTAGCTCATTACTCTACTAAATGAATAAATAAAAAAATCTTTTAATTTTTGATTAGAATTTATCTAAAAAAAATAAAAATTAAAAAAAAATAAAAAAAAAAAAATTGCTTGAATTTAGGCATTCTTAAAATATCCTTTAAATTTTTAACAGCGACGATTTGTCTAAGATGATTCGTGCACGATGGTGAAATGTCATACATGATGCCTTTATGGCACTTCTTAAAGGCATAAAATACATAATATACATGATATACAATACATAATATACAAACATACATAGTACATACACACACACAGACACACACATTCGTATTCAAATTCACTTTGTATCGGAATGTCGTCGTTACGAAACTTCAAATTGTTTTATCAGTCTGTATCTTCTACAACAAACAAAATATTACAAACGTACAAAATATTGTACATACAATAATGTGTACTTTTTTGTACTTGTATTTGTGTGGCAGAAGTGAAACTTTGAAACTTTTTGTTGTGATAAAAATCTAAAAATTTTTAACCAAGTTTAATTTTTAAAGTTTTTGTAATTATTGTAGGTAAGTGTAGGTACATATAGTGTACATTGTACGTAAATTACAATATATGGCTGTTAAATTAATGATGTTCTAAATATGCACATACATATACTCTATATACGTACATATATGTATATAACACCTTCGAATAGGCGTGATTTTAAATGAATTTTCTATAAATTAGAAAGTTATTATTTGAAGAGAGCCACAAGAGTTCATTAGCGCTTTAGTAAATATAGGCCTGTGGTCTATATAAAATCTGGCAATAATTTGCTCAGAAATCGATTTGCAATACTCTCGATTTCTAATCTGCCATACTTCGAAACTCTATTTCTCTTACTCTCTCACTGTGTTTGTGCATGCGAGTATGTGTGTCACCTAAAAGGCGATTTTATCATAGATTACCACCATGAAATTGTAACGGAGAGTAATTTATTATTTTTGCATTGTATTCATGTGAGATCATTACCAATACTACCTTCGAAAAGATTTGTGTTTTAATTCATGGAGAAAAGAAGTGCAAGTATATAGTCTCTCAGATCTTTTTTCAACGCGATGTTAACCATACTCTGGAGAGTAAGTAAATTGAAAAGGGAGAATGAAGAGATGTGACGAAAAATGAAACGACGTAAATGGCATCGTACGAGTACTCGTATATAGAAAATGAAATCAAATCAAATATTCTTCTTAGAAGAACTTTTGTAAGAGAATTTTCTTGCATGGAAGTAGGTCGTCGTCGTTTATACATTTCTGTATATATATTCTGTCAATACATTCTGAGTTGTGTCGTAAACCAGAAGATTGTTTAAAGAGAGGATTTTGGTTTACTCACAAAGCTCTCATTCACGGACACTTTCATGGACGGAGGATATATTCGAATAGGCGGCACTCCCTCTTCTGCACGCAAATATTTAGTTATAGTTTTCTGCACACACACACACCCACAAGCCCACCCACATACATACATATCTGTCTGTATGTACGGCGCTGCTCGATCTGCTTACCGCAATTGTTGCCCTTTGTTGCGAACGGTCGAATGGATGGATCCCAAATGAATATATAATACAGCGAAAGCATTATCGCTGCTAATGACACGCACAACACATACACAGCAACAGTCAGAATGCGGATGACCTTCCGGTTACCCTGCGGCTGATAGCACCTGCTGATAGTCTCGGTCGGAGGTAGTTTCACTTTTTCTTCCAGTGAGCCAACTTTTGAAATCATGTCTGCTGTTGTTATGATTATTATTATTGTTGTTGTTGGTGTTGGTGTTGTCGCTGTCGCTGTTCTTGTTGTTACTCTTTTTTGATCTGGTTGTTGGTGCAATTTTTGTTTTTTTTTTATTTGGCGTGGCGTTTGCTGCTGTTGTTGTTGTTGTTGTTGTGGTGGTGGTTGTGGTTGTTGGCTGCTTGCAGTAGGTTTCACTTGTTGTAGTCCTTGTTTTTGTTGGCGTAGTATTGTGTTTGTTTTTCTCTAGGTTAAATTTATTTTTCTCCTTGAATTTACTCTCCTCTCTCTCTCTTTCTCTCTCTTTGCTGCACAAATGCAGTTCGAATTGTTCTGGTACTACGATATTACAAAAACAACAACGACTGCAGTTTCCACAAACTGAAATTATTTAGAACGGATTCTGCTTCCGCTCGTTGTTGTTGTTGCTGACATATGGAAAAATGCATAAATATTATTGTTGCTGCGTTTTTTGTTGCAGTTGCCGATTTAGTGTCAAAAATGAAGCGCTATTGTCTGTCACTTCCTTGGCCGTGTCGTCGACGTCGTCGACGTCGTCTCCGTTTGCTGTCCGATACCGTCGACCGCCTGACCGACCACTGACCAAACGGTTCACCGTCGATCGCCTCTTTTTGGCAGTGTCTCCGTGATGGCTGATGTTACCGTGGTGCCGAGCAAACTAATTGCAACTAGCTGCATGCATCTGAACCGCACCGAACCAAACTGAATCTGTCGGCCAGAATCGAGTGAAGCGAAAGCAGCAGCTGCCAGCTGAATCGAGTCAGTCGCGTCGGTTGGCTGTTCGGTTGGTTGCTCGGTTTCTTGCTCTCATTAACTAGGTCAACGTCGCTGTCGCTGTCGCGTCGCTGTTGTCGGCGTCGGCGTCGGCGTCGTCATCGTTGTGGACAGTTCCTTTCTGGAGTGTGGGTGGATGGGTGGCGCCTGGCGCTTGTGTGGAAGGCGGCGCACGATTTCCGAGCTGAGTGCTGTAAAGTGTTGGAGCGGAAGTAGCAGCAGCGCATAGCGTTCAGACGGTGGAGAGTCGGTGAAGAATTTAGCGCAGAAAATTGCAATAGATACGTAATGTGTACAGAAAAACTCGGGTACATAAAAATTGTTCATGCTAAAATCGTAGCAACAAACCAATCACAACATTATACGCGACCGTGCCCGTTTCTGTTCTGCCATTTTGCCACCTCTGGAGCGGATTCGCCGTGGACTTACTTCGTCATGTCGGTACCTTTGTCGCAAGGAATACCAAACACAATCGAAGCGTTAATGGAATGTTATTAAAAATTATTCCAAATATTCGAAGAAGATGGAAAATAATGACCCGAAAAATTGTTTAATATCGTGGTAAATAGATGAAATCTTCTATCTAATATTAAAGTACAATATATTGAAAATTGTGTCTATACTCTATTTGGGTTTAAAGCCGGAACTAGCGATAGCAAAATCGAGCCGATAACGCGCGCGTCGTAAATCGCAACCATATTGAGCATAAAGATGTTTCGTTAAATTTCGTTAAATTTTTCTCTCTTTTTCCTGCTTAAGCAAGGAACAAAACCAATCGCACTCCATGAGACAGACGTCTCGAAGGCTTGTTCAAGACGTCTTACAAGTTTCAGAGGTTGTCTGAAATTCTATAATTTTCTTTCGAATCAAGCGGTGACTTTTGGAAGCGCTGCTGAAAACATTGTTTCGTTAAGTGAACGATAAGATTCTCTTATAAGATAACGCTTTTACTTCTTGAGATCTGCTGATACTGAAATGGATCAGGTAAATGATGAATTTCATGACCTCTTCGGTATCAGTAGATCTTTAGCAGTATCGGTGTTTCTCGCGAAGTAGAGAAAAACTTATAGCTCATTAACCTTCAAGTCAATATTAACGAGTATTGTTAATTATTACAGAAGTAATCAAAACAAAATCAAAATTCAAATTAAAATTTAAATCAGAAATCTAAATTTATATGGTCTTGAAATTTTAGGATCTTGAAATTTTAGGGTCTTAACATTTTTGTAACCGACGCGACTGTAAAGTTTGTCACTTTCAAAACAACCAAAAATCGTACAACCCTTAAGAGTCATTATTTACCTAAATTCAGTCTCTTTGCTCTGTTGCTTTGTTGTTTGAGAGACAGGGAGTGGGAGGAATGGGTGGTGGGGGTTATCAATTGCTACGCTGTGGTTGTTGCTGTTGAACTGCCGGGTTCGGCTGGTGGCGAAGCAGCCCCCGACGCTCTCGTACTTTCGCTCGTATTGAATTTATTATTTGCTCAGGTTAACAAACTGAAATCAGGTCACTGGGACGACGTGCAATATTTAGTGCAGTTTTTTAACCGAAGGCGGGGCAGCATCATGGTGTTGGTGTGGTCGCTGCAGTTGTATTTGGTAAGGATATACGACCGACCGACTAGCGTACAATACATGGAAATGATTCAGGCAACATTAAACAGAATGAGAGTGCGAGAGAGTGAAAGAAGGAAAGAGTAGAGATTAAATTGGACGAGAGAGTGAGGCACCCAGAGAGAGAGAGAGAGAGAGAGAGAGAGAGAGTGCGTCTTGAACTCGGAATGAGAGAATCAAAATATTGAAGTGCACATTTATTCAAGGCACTGACTTACTGACTGACTGAATGACAGACTGACTGACCGACTAACTGACTGACTAGTTGGTAGGCCAACTGATTACCTAGCTGACTGCGGTGCAGCTGATACCGTGTCGTGGGGCGCTCTGGGCCCGGCAAGGTGTTCTTGATATAGTGCATTCGATAGCATTGAAAAATAAATCCATACTTTTTCACTTACTTTAGGCTTCTATAAAATTGTATTTGACAGGAATTTCTTTATGTGATGGGGCGGCATACATATGTTTGTGAGTAGGTGTACAGGTGAGTATTCGGTGTGTGTGTGTGTGTGAGTGTGTGCGCGCGCTAGTTTGTCCTCCAAAAACTTTACGGAGAATGTTGCTGTTGCTGGTTGGCGTTTAGAGATTACATTGTTGTAGGGCGTGGGTGTATGGGTTGATGTGGGAGCGCCGGTCGGGGAGGGGGGGGGGGGAGGCGTTGGAAGGTACGCCAATGTGCGCATTGTTTCGACTTTAAAGATTTATGTATGCTTCACAGTGTGATATCATTGAGAGAGATGCACCTGCATTAATAACAGATTTCTTCGGCATGAATGAATACGGCCGTGTTTCTTTCGGACGCGTCGGTGAGAGCAGAAACAGAAATTGAAGTGTGATGGTGGGTAGGGTGGACCGGGGGGGGGGGGGGGGGGGGTGGTGATTGTTTGGTCAATGGCATTTCCTTTAATGTGTGGGATTGCTCACAACATTTGCCTTCTATTGATTAAAACTTATTAATTTTCGTACCAGTCAATGCTGTACAAATTCGGATGATTCGGAAGATTCATTAATTCATTAAATTTTCTTAGTTGTATGCAATTTAATTTGCCATTAAATTTGTCGCAAATACATACATTCATGGAACGTTTATTTTGAAAGTGCAGAAAGTCCATATCATGAAAAAATCAAAATTAATGATGAGAAAACTTTTATTCTATAATGATTTTCTTATTTTCATTGAATTTACACACTAATATTTGTAAGATCTTTAGGTTTTTTTAAATAAGAAAAATTTCAATATCCATAAGATTTGCTGACATTTCACACAAAATGCAAATCTGTAAATATATTTATATCTCGAAATAATGACGGCTGACTGGACTTTTCCCTTTTTCATAATAAACGCACCATATAAATAATCAAATAAGTAATCAGGGTTTTTTTTGTGCGCCGTCTGCTGCAACCATACGACAGTTTGACAGTGTATGGTATGACTTATTGTTGTTCTTTGTTTTTGTTTTAATTTTTGTTAAAGAAACCTTTATTGATTTGGTTTTGAGAGGCTTCTTCAAAGGCAAGAAGTCAGACCATTCAAGCAAATAACTTAGAAAATAAAAACGAACCAACGAACAAATAAATGGTCTCTTTTAAAAGGTTAATATTGGCTTTTAACAAAAGTTAATAACGTAAAAAGCACAAAGAAGTAGAAACTTGTTCAATATTTTGCTTATTTTGCAAAATGAATGCAGACTATTTTTATTATAATGCATATTAGAGCGTATATATAATATAATGAGTTAGTTAATAAGAGATGGCTCACTTTGAAAACTGCATAGTGAGGTTAAAAGTGAGTGAGAGTCTAAAAAGGCTCTTCAACGACAAATAAATATGTATTTGCAAAAATAAACCATCGCAACCATTAAAAAAAACAATAACTTCACCGAACATATTTTATTTTCCGAAACCCAGCCATTTGCTCACCTTTTTTTCTCTCCTCCAACAAAGAGCTTTTTATATTTTTATATTTAGTGAAGTTTTTGTCACTTTCGGCTTGTAGACCGGCGGCATGCGAGAGTCCCAAAAAACGATGTAATAAACGGAGAGGAAGAATCCCAAACTGCAGAGACCGCACAAGTACACAACAATCACAAAATAGCGCATGAACCGCTCCTTGAAAGTGGGCGGGGTGAAGAGGATCTCCTCACGTTCGGCTGCAAATTTCTGAGAACGTAACGTAGACGCGTTGACGTCTGTTGCATTCGTTTCACTGACATTGAAGTCTTCAATAATTTCATTTTCAATTATATTGACAAGTTTCAAAACTTTTGTGTCCATACTGGCTGGGTTATGGTTAATGGTTATGCGTTAGTTAGAACAAAAAAAAGGCTATGTGTTTCTTCGACTCCGATAAATGCGTTTTTGCCACTAAGCAACGAATGCGACTTCTGCCAAGTTTGAAATGTACAAATCAAAATCACAATCGCCAGCACAAATGGCCAGCATTTGATAAGGGCCAATAAGGTGCCATAAACTCAATCAATCGAACTCAGCCATCTGAGAAATGCGATTAGCGGATGTTGCTTTGTCTGCTAATCGACGGTTTTGTGATGCGGCAAAGGCAAAAAGGTGCTGCATCAGCATGATTTGATGCAAAAAACAACAGCAACAATGTTTTATTGTATGCACGTATTTATTGTAATTGTAATTGTAATTAAAAAAGCAAAATGAAAAAGAAAAACAAATACGAAAACAACAAATACATAGAAGTCTCACAATTATCGCGGTACAAAACCCCCTCAAAACCCCGGGCCACAGACTTTTGTCTCGTTTGTCTATGCGATGATCCGGCCCTGTCTGTACGTATTTCGAATAACTGAAAAGCGGCTGGCCGTAAAAAGGCCGTTGAAATTTTGTATTATGGACTTTTATAACCTCTAAGTGTATACCTCCGATTTTGGTTATAATCGGTTGGGCCGAAGGGGCACTTTTCTTGTAGGGTTTTGTAGAATTTTGTATATAACTCAAAAACGGTTGGCCGTACAAAATAGATATTTTGTATTTTTTACTGTAATAACATCTAAGTATATATCTCCAATTTTGGTTACAATCGGTTGTGCCGAAGGGGCACTTTTCTTGTAGGGTTTTGTAGAATTTTGTATATAACTCAAAAACGGTTGGCCGTACAAAATAGATATTTTGTATTTTTTACTGTAATAACATCTAAGTATATACCTCCAATTTTGGTTACAATCGGTTGGGCCGAAGGGGCACTGTTCTTGTAGGGTTTTGTAGAATTTTGAATATAACTCAAAAACGGTTGGCCGTACAAAATAGATATTTTGTATTTTTTACTGCAATAACATCTAAGTATATACCTCCAATTTTGGTTACAATCGGAACCCAAGGAAGGAACTCAAAAACGGTTGGCCGTACAAAATAGATATTTTGTATTTTTTACTGTAATAACATCTAAGTATATACCTCCAATTTTGGTTACAATCGGTTGTGCCGACGGGGCCATTTTCTTGTAGGGTTTTGTAGAATTTTGTATATAACTGAAAAACGGTTGGCCGTACAAAATAGATATTTTGTATTTTTTACTGTAATAACATCTAAGTATATACCTCCAATTTTGGTTACAATCGGTTGTGCCGACGGGGCCCTTTTCTTAAAGGGGTTTGTGGAGTTTTATGTATATCTTAATTTAATAGTCCTACGAGGACGTGATGTGTTGCACGTTTTTCTTACAAAATGATGAAAATTTAAGGAACTTAAATTTTAATTTTTAAGGAAAGGTACTTTCCTTGACAACTCACCGAATGTAAAACGTATGAAAAGATAATGACGGAATATTTCTGTTGACGTCGAGTCAACAAACAGAGCAGCGATAGCTCTGTGTTAACCGATGTGATGAGTATGCTTGAATTCTGGCAATGGCGGCATTCGCGAGTCCCAAATGAAGAAATAATACATGGCCAAGGTCATGCCCATGCCGCTCACGCCAGCCATGTACAGCATCACCGTAATGAAGCGGAAGGCTTTCGATTCGAAGAAATCGTCGTTTTTCGGCAATGGTTCTCCTTCTTCTGGTTTGTCGGCCGGGGCTGGTGGTGAGGCGGCGGCGGCGGGCGGCATTTTCGTGTGATGTTTGTTGGAAACGCAAGGATTCTGATACGTTTATGCGATTATCTTCGTTTATCTTCACAATATACAAGATTTCTTATAACTGCTTCTGGTGCGTGAGTCGTCACCGCGTTCAGTGTGCAAACAATTTTGGTGCTGGCGACCTACGTTAGCAATTCGTACCGAAACGTAACTGAAATGCTTAGAGAATTTCTGGAAAGGCATACCTTGGCAATTTGCGGTTTGCGGTTTTCTAATTGTTAGAACACATTCGAGCGTGTGGATAGAGGCGGGGGTGGGAGGGGCTCCGAGTAACCTACTTACGAAACGGCAATGGGTACGGTTTCACCCTGCTACGGTGCTTAACAGCCAGCCAGCCAGCCAGCCGGCCAGCTAACCTCAACCCAAATCGTAAACGCGGTAGTTGTTGGTGGCCCAACCAAATGGTCGTTCGGTCGGTGGGTTGTTGAAAACCATGTTTCTTTTAAATCAAATTAATTTTCTTTTCTTTTCTTTTTATGTTAAATACCTTCAAACTGACAACCGCAAGGAAAGGATGTGTGTGTGCGGTTATGTATTATACCGTTGACTAATACGTAGCCACGAGTAAAATCTAACAAATACTTTTTAAAAATATTCGTCTTACAAAAATTTGCGCTTTTAACTAAATCAACAGGCCTCGCAGTTAACAACTGTCAAGAATCGTTGTTAACAAACATAATAAAATTAGTAAAAAAAAGTAATTTCAAAAAAGTCGGCTTATTTAAAAATTATTAAAGAAATTTAATGGGTTTTTGCAAAGTGCAAAAACCAAATTATTTTGCAACAATGAAATTGCATACTCGTATAATACTCGAAATTGCATACTAATAATAATAACATTTGATGTCGCTTGAAACTTGACGAGTAGCATTGTCAACTAAGAACTTGACTACGAGAATAGGCCTGTAAATTTTTTTTTTTAAGACCATAGAAAGATTTTTTCCCAAAAATAAGGTACTACAAGGTTACTACATAAGGTTATATAGGGTTAAGGTTAAGTATAAGGTTACTACAATCGTTCTAAAAGTTTAAAGTAAGAAGATCAATACGATCAATGCTTTGTTTGGTCTACCAGACTCGACAGCAGACTTTTCCACCTTCACTAGAAGACATAAATCATTTGGAAGACTTAATGATCACGTCTTCATCACATGCTCTCACATTTAGATTGACCAACTTTTGACTAATTGACTGACATTTAAATTGATAGATTTCAAGAATTTCACCTCGCTTTGTCTTCGTACGATACTATAACAATTTATGCCATTACTTTCTGCTCTCCAGATGCCCACAAACCCATCAAACAAACCGAACGCCGCACCTACACCTTCGAGGAAGCCATCACTCTAGCGAAAGTTGGCAAATTCCATTATCTGCTGCTGCTGATCTGCGGCTTGTGCTTCATGTCGGTGATGGTCGAGATCATGGGCATTAGCATCATCATGCCGTCGATGGAGTGCGACCTGCCGTCCACTCTCTCCGAGCAGGGCCTGCTGGCGTCGGCGGGCTTTCTGGGCGTGGTCCTGAGTTCGCACATCATGGGCTTCTTGGCGGACACGTGGGGCCGCGTGCGCACCTTGCGCTTTGCGCTAATCCTCAGCTTTCTGGCCACCATCATCTCAGCCTTCTCCATAAACATCTGGATGCTGACGGTGTTTCGGTTTCTGAATGGATTCTTCATTTCGGGCTGCCAGGCGTGTGTGTTCAGCTTGTGCGGCGAGTTTCATGGTCATCGAACGCGTGCACGGCATGTGACATTGCTGTCCGGCTTCATGACGATCGCTCTCGTCTACCTGCCGAGTGAGTAGTAGAGCCCAAATTGATGCCATTTTTGATGCTTGATCTCTTTTGATTCTTTTACAGTCGTTGCTTCCGGTATACTTCCGTTACGTATTGAGACGGTGATTTTCGGCATTACCTTCTCGTCGTGGCGCATCCTGCTGATTGTCAACTCGGCTCTGTCGCTGCTCGCGCTGCTCGGTCTGCTCACGCTTCCCGAAACACCCAAATACGTGCTGGTTCAGGGCGATCCAGAGGGCGCTCTGGCAATACTTCGCCAGATCTATGCGAAAAACACTGGCCAGCCCGCCAGCGAGTATCCCGTTCGCAGCATCGAGCACCAAACGGGCGGGGCCAACTTGCAGAACATCCACGGCTTCAGAGACGCCATGAAAATGGTCTGGAGTCAGACCGCACCGTTATTTCACCGAGAACGTTATCTGCAAACGCTCAACATTTGTTTGATTGTGTTTGTGATATATTTCATATCGCAGGGCATTTTCATGTGGTACGTCAGCACGATCATCACCCATCATTTACCACCAGGTAAAGACTGCGGTAATAATTTGTTCCATTTTATCCTGGCAGGTTTCCGACCATTCTCAACGAAATGGTGGCCAAGGATGGTCAAGGTCTGAGCGCTTGCAAGATCATCGATGACATACAATCCGCCTCCAGCCGATCGAATAATGTTTGCGCCCAGCAGCAGGATCTGTTCTCGTTTCAGGTGCTGATGGCGATGGGTGTGGCATTCACCGTATTTTATATTTTCTTCGCGTTTACCATTGACAGAGTTGGCAAAAAGAAACTGTTTGGTAAGAGATTGTCGGTAATAAAAGACCAACCGATCGATCGATCGACCGATCGACTACTGCTCAATTGATAGATAATTCTTCAATTGATAACATACCGATCGATCGATCGATAACCTTTCATTGATAACAACTTACCGACTTACCGATAGAGCAGTAGAGCGGTCGACTTATAATTGATTCAGTGACTGATCGGTCTGATCGGTTGGTAATTGATCAGTTGGCAACGGATCGATCGATTGATTGAAGTGATCGATAAACAGCTGCTTGATAAACAACAATCGACAACAATTGATCGACAAACAGCAGCTCGAAAGACAGTTGATTGATTTGAAAGTGATCGCTGCAGAATCAGTGGCCGCTGAGCGCTTGATAACTGATCGATCGCTCGATTGATAACTGATCGCTTGAAAATTGATGGAGTAATATTTATTATTGCTATAATTTACAGTTGGCTGGATGCTTATCTCCATCGTTAGTTGTATCGTCATTCATTGGACCACAAACTTTGCGGCGGCTATAGTTGAGCTCACCCTGATCATGGCTGTCGGCAATTGCGGTGGCATTGTCAACACCATTTCGATGGAGTTCTTTCCCACCAACATCAATGCCATGGGCATGTGTTTCGTACTGATGGTGGGCCGTCTGGGCGCCGTAGTGGGCAGCAATGTCATGGGTCAGATTCTGTTTAGCTATTGCGGCCCTATTTTCTGGGCCCTAAGTGGCATCATTTGTGGCATTTGTTTGTTGGGCCTTTGTCTGCCCGAGCGCAAGCGTCTGAAGGATGTGACGCTGAAGGCCGAACAAAGTTTGGAGAAATAGCTGAAGAATTAGCAGGAAATAAATAACACTAAATTTTAAGATATCGTATTATTTTGAAATATGAAGGGCTATAACGGTTATACTGTCTTATTAGCATAAGATAATAAGAAAAATGTATACGAAAGTAGACGAAAAAGCGAAAATGCGCTGCGTATTCGTGAAAATTTTTGTACGAACCTTGAAATTTTGTCTCAAATTTTGAGTGCCATTTTATGTGATTAAGCTAAAATTATTAAAAATTAATCAACTAACCAAAAATTATAAAAGATGATGCTATGCTGAATGATGCTGATGATGATTTAGAGCAAAATTAAACTTAAGCTTAAATTAGAAGGTTCCTGAGGAGGTGTCTCACTAGAGACAACAACAATCGATTCATAATGATTACGATAAATTTCGAAATTTTGCAAACATACCTAATTCATAGATAACTACGTTTTGATGACATAAAATTGATTTGATGATATCGTACATAAAACGGATTTATGTCATTTTTTTGCAATACATGATTTCTTCTCTATTTAAGTTTTATCCGTATAAAATGAGCATAGGGGCTGATCTATAGGACCAAATAGGAAAAATATTTTAGGACAATTAATAAAGAAATTGTAGCGTTGCATTAATATTAATATTTCAGTATATAATGTAATGTCTGAACAATAAACCAAAGCGAACTATTGTATGCTCAAAATCTATGTTTCTAAAATCGATTTGTTTTAAACGCAAAATAAAAAATGACAATGCAAAAAGGACTTATTCTATGTAATCTTTCATACTTTCCGGACAAATTTTCATTTTTAATTTATTTATGTGCATTTATTGAAACCTATGAGAAAACCTGAAAAGTGTCGGTGCAGGAAAACGGTTGGCAATTGGCTGCGCTCCCTTTGGCTGCGTCTAGACCACAAAAAACTAGAGAAATAAACATAAGAGCCGTTTATTTTGAAAGTGCAGCAAGTCTACTTCATGAAAAAATGTTAGTTAATAATGAGAAAAGTTTTATTTTGCTATAATCTTTATATTTTCATTAAATTTAAACTGAAATCTTTTCAAAATCTATACGCTTTTCATAAAACAGAATATACGACGATTTATACATTAGAATTATTTACATTGCATTCGAAATGCGTAGTTGTAAACAGCACGAAATAAAAAAGGAATGGACTTGCTGCACTTTCAAATTGAAGGGCTCATATGTTGTTATGGATAACAATCCTTTGACTGCATGACAGTCGCTGATGCTGCTGCATGACGCAAAAGGCAGAACGAAAAGGCACATTGTATGCAGCTCTGTTCATGGAGCAGGAGAGGAGGAGAGGAGGACAATGAAAGGTTGCTATAGGTACAAACATACATACATATATTGATTATTGATTGATTGATGTTACTTGTAGACGAGAACAACAACAATAAAGCATTAAAATTCTTGACATTCGTGCGTCGACAGTCGACTGCAATATTGTAAATCATAATAAGCTTTGTTAAATGGAAACATTTATTTATTTATTTGCCTCGACAAGTTCTGGCACAACAACAACAACAACAATTTAGTTGTTTATTTAATAAGAAAAGCAAACAACAACAAATGGTTGGTGGATGCGTTGCAAGCGCTTGAAAGAAAATTCGCAATGCGTTGTCGCCTCTGCGTCGCCGTTGCAATGATATTGGTTTTTCCGTTGCAGCACATTCTAATACAACAACAACAACAACAACAACAACAACACCACCAACAACAACAACACCACCACCAACCACAACAACAACAACAACAACTTTAATAAATTCATACACGCATAACCCACACGTTGTTGCGGCGCTGCGTTGCTGCGTTGCTGCTGTTGTGGCTGTCGTTTTGGTGTTGTTGTTCTTGTTGTTAACCGATTGATCGACAGCGTACTGTGAGTTGACATCACGTAAGCGGCGCGACGATCATGTCGCCTCCTGGAGTAAATATAATATTATGTCGTCTGTCGGCGTCGCGTCGCGACGCGTCATGCCCAGTTGCCCTGCACTGTTGGTGCTGATTGTCTTGAAATGAGCCTGTCTTTTTTCTCTCTCTTTGTGACGGCTTGTGCGACTGTCTGCCTGTTCGTCCAGCTATTTGTCTGTCTGTCTGTCTGTCAATCCGAGCAGCGGTCATTGCTCGAAGAAACAGTTAAACATCTACGAGTATAGCATGAATTCTATGTGCCCTGTTTGGAAGCAGCTGCGGCTTTTAGCGGCCTAAAACGAGGCTGAGACGGGTTCATTTCTGCTTCTGCTGCTGCCGTTCGCTCTGATCGCTCTGATCGCTCTGATTGGTCTGCTCGCTTTGGTCCTATGGAAGCGTTCCGTCGTTGCCTTTGGCTGAAATTGCCATTCTGTGGAGTGCGTACGTAGCGCGGCGATGCAGGATGTGCTCAAGGCACAGGCACGGCTGCATCGCCTCAACAATCGTTCCATAAAAGATGTCTAGCAATGCGAAGCTGCGCGACATTTTGTAATGTTCATACATTCTCTGCTGTGCGCCTGCTGTGTAGGTACGTATGTCCTGCATCGGTGCCACATTTTTCTAGCCTACGAGACAACTACGAGCACATACATACATACTTACCAGTATAAAGTTATAAATATAGTATATACACGCAGACGCGATCGTAATGGCAGTCAATTTATGACCCTAAATGGATAAATCGCATCGTATTATGCTGCAGACGGCTGCTGACTGCCGGCTAGCGGTGTGTGTGTGTGTGTGTGTGTGTGTGTGTGTGTGTGCTACTTGTACAAACGATGTCTCTGATGGTTGGTTGCCACTTACAAGCGACTATTTGACGCATTCGACATGACGCGCTATCTGCGATGATCAGCCATCGCCAAATTCTGTGACGGCGACGACGACGACGACGATGACTGTCATCCGCAAAAGACTGACTTGACCGACTGTGTGGCAAGCAAGAATTAAGCCTATGACTGGGCACGACATAATAAAGCACCTGACATGTATACCAATAGTCGCAGAGAGGATTATCGCGGAGAGATTAAGAGCTTCACAATTTCACAATCGCAATCATTGGATACTTTATCTTGGTGGCGGGGAAAGAACTCAGCAGATAAATCTTGCAGTTTACGATTGCATTACGAATAGATTGCAGTCTATATTTTATCTAGATAATGTGTTTAATATCTACATCGTAATCTTAATACATACATACGTATCTTATTTTTCTCCGAATGTAACGAATGCACCATCTTTTATGTCGGTAGGTTAATATAAAATAATTTTAATATTTATCGATCGATTGACTTGAGTAAAAATGTTTTTGAAACGTCAATTCAGTACAATAAAAGTAAGTAAGTAGTAAAGTTACTGTGATAGTAACTTTATACTAAAACTACGCGCTAAAATAGTGATGCAGTACATTGAAAATAGTCGTGCATATCGTCGAAAATCGATCGTGGCCAAAAAGCACCGTCTGACAACACTATTCGTCGTTTGGTGTCGAATTTTTTTGAGCACGGGACAGTGGTAGATCGTCGATGTGCCGTTCATCAACGCCCAAGACGTTCCAATCCACTGCTTGAAGTGGTAAGAGAGAGTGTTACCGAGAACCTACATATGTCGCATCCTCACCGTGCTCAGCATTTTGGCGATGATTTGTATTTGCATTTGTTTCCGTATAAAGTGCAATTGACTCGAAGAATATTGCCGACAGACCGTTCACGTCGATGTCTTGGAATACGGCCAAACCGTCACATACCGATATAAAAGATGGCGCACCCTTTACATAAACCGAATAGTTGATATTGAAATTGCATTTGATCGAACTGATCAATAGAGATTATAATTAATACTTAAGGGTAACCTTTTTCAATTTTAATGTAGTTGGTTTAATGGTTTTCAACGATCTTCTGCAGAAAATGCTCTAAAAAGGGTCAATGTTGTGTTTCTTTCTGTTATATTATAAAGCTATCAAAGCCTCTAGCACTGACTTTAGACTTAACAATGGATTAACTAAATGTTAAGAGATTTTTATTTAACATTTTCGAGTTATAAATGAAAAATTAATGAAAATAAACGACGTTCAGTCGTTCTTTCATTCTTTCATTGAAATATTAAAAAAATTTTGGAAAAATCATAAATATTTTTCTTAGGTTTTTCGAAGTTAAAAAAAATCATTATAAAAAAAATCAAATAAAATCAACAAAGTACCTGAAAATTCTAAAATTTAAAAAAAAAACACCAAAAAACAACAACAATCAGAAGAAATTAAGCCTAATTAGATCATCAAATGCGTGTTTAAACCACGAAAAACTGTTAAGACCGCAACAGCAACAACAACAACAACAACAATTTAACAATGTTAAATCCACACACACACACACACACGTACGCTTGGTAACAACATTGTGCGGCAGCAAGCTGACGATACTGTTAGTGCTTAATGCATAAAATAGGCATAAATCTTGACATAAATGAGACAAAAAATATAACAACAACAACTATAAACATAACAATTACACAAAGAAAAAGAACTACACAAAAGAGGAAGAGAAGAACAATAAGTCTACAGTCAGTCTCGCTCTTTCTGCGTCTAAAACAGAAATAAATGCTTTAAAAGAAAAAGCTTGAAGAAGAATAAGAAGAAAATGAAGAAAAAATATAGAAATAGCACAAATTGTATTTCTTTTTACATATTTAAGTCATATAAAGCTATAAAATTGTGTAAAAAAGTTAGCAAAATAAATTACAATAACTATAATAATAAAAACAACAACAAGTAGTATGTACCCAGGAAACATTTATCGTTCATATTTATGGGTTAAAAAAAGACTCCGTTTACATGTTCATCATCTTCCGGCGGCTCACGATCCTCTTTGAAACGTGTAAGCCACTCATGAACTCTGCTACGTGATAAACAATTATCATCATTAACTTTTTTTGAAAATTCTTGTGTTAGAAGGAAAATACACATACATATTTCAATTTTTATTAAATTAATTTTAATTTAAATAATTTAAGAAGGCCTTAATTGCATATTACAACAAAAAAGTCTGGAACATAGAGTCTGGAAGGATTTAAATTGTGAGCCCAGAAAAGAATCACAAAAGGTTCAGAAAAGAATTATAGAAGGTTCAGAAAACAGTCTCAAAAAGCTCAGGAAATAATCATAAAAGACTCAAAAAAGAATCATAAAAGGCTCAAAAAAAAAATTATAAAAGGATCAGAAAAGAATCATAAAAGGTTTAGAAAAGAGTCTCAAAATGCTCAGAAAATAATCATAAAAGACTCGAAAAGAATCATAAACGGCTTAGAAAAGAATCATAAAAGGTTCAGAAAAGTGTCCAAAAAAGCTCAGAAAATAATCATAAAAGACTCAGAAAAGAATCATAAAAGGTTTAGAAAAGAGTCCCAAAAACCCAGAAAATAAACATAAAAGACTCAGAACAGAATCATAAAAGGCTCAGAAAAGAATCATAAAACGTTCATCAAAGAGTCTCAAAAGGCTCAGAAAAGAATCATAAAAAGTTTATAAAAGAGTCTCAAAAGGCTCAGAAAAGAATCATAAGGCTTTAGGAAGCCTTAAAATTGTCTCGGAGTCTCAAAAGGCTCCGAATCATAAAAAGCTTTGAAATTATTACTTTTTATTTAAATTTTAAACTCTGAAAACGCAAAATTTTATAGGTTTTTTTTACTCTTATTTAGGACTCTTTTCGGCGGGTCGTTTAGGAAGGAAAAAAGGTTCATTTCTTGTTTATTGTTTAAAAAAAAAAAATCAAGTTATTTAGATCAGAATCTACGCACAAATAAATTCGTGCAAAAATACGCCAAAAAAAGAGAAATTCGAAAAATGTTTATGGCTTTTTTAAAATCAAGAGAACAAGAAAACAAGAAAATTAAAAATCTGTTAAAGCAAATCCAAAAGAGTTGGAGAAGAAAAAGAGTTGCAAGAATAACAACAACAACAACAACAACACAAACATTTTTAGCAATAACAACTGCTGCTGCTGCTGCTGCTGCTTAGCCCCGTTTTGGGGGCTGCTAAACTCATTTAAACTGTCCGTCTCGGCAGATCTAATTCCAATTCCAGTCAAGAACAAGTGCTAATTTACGCGTTAAAGCTAAAGTTATAGCCACAGCAACAACAACAACAACAACAACAACAACAACAACAACAACAACAATAAACGGCATAGCCGCAAACAACAGAACATCATCAGCAATAACAGAAAACGGTCAGAAAAGTTGTCTACGGCGGCTTTGGAAGAAACACATTGGAAAAAAGTTGCCCGCATCCGGACGATGCCAAATTCCGAAATACGGCTAATTCGCACACGGCGAGCCAAATACAAATGAGCCTTCTCCTTCTTCTTCTTCTTTTTCTTGGTTCGTTTGGCATTTAAGCCAAGTTGAAGTTAAGCAAACACTTGAGAGAGAGAGGCTTGTGGCTGTTTCTTTTTCCTCTTCTGCTCCGGCCACTTCACTTGCCAACGCAAGCACCGAAATGAACAAACAAACAAATAACTAAACAAATAAACAAACAAACAAATTGCCAACAGACTTCTTAACCAACTTAAAGAAACAATTTAAACTTGACGTTGAAATTGTTCAACTCAAAACTAGACACGGCTGAAATTTTTGACATACTACGCGTACATACTCGTAGCGTAAAGGAAAGAGAAAAAAATTGCAATGAAATTTAACACGGCCAAATGATGATGATGAATGGCCCTGTTAATATGTTCAGGTCTTTAGGAGACCGTAAAGGACTCCACGCATGATATTTTCAAGCAAAGTGCATGAAAAATAGCTGTCGATTTTTTTGGACACTGAGAGAAAATATAAAATCGAGCAAGCAATAGCGATAGAAACGTATTCAGAACCTCAAAGAATGGTTTGGGAAAATTTGAAAATTTTTATGAATAATTATTTATTAAAATAATTTTCGTAGTAAATAATTTTTATTACTTATTTTTATTATTTTATTATTTATTTATTTGAGTATTTATTTTTGTTATTTAGAAATTTTTTTAGAAACGTATTTAGAACCTCGAAAATTGTTGGAGAAAATTTGAAAATTTTTATATATCATTTTTATAAATTATTATTTATTAAAAAATGTCAAAATAAATAATTTTTTTTTTCAAATTTTTTTATAAAATTTTTATAAAATTTTTGTAATAAAGACTCTTTTTACGACGCTTTTCATATTTTATTTAAGTGTACTTTGTTCTCGAATGCATAGAGCAAATACAAATGCCGGTATATGGTACTCATACTCATACTCGTACTCGTTGTTGTACTCGTACTCGTTCTCGTTCTCGTTCTCGTATGTATGTATGTACATAAATAAGTTGCGCAAATCTTAGCGCATAAAACCGTTACATTACGAGAAAGAGATCATCAGTGCAATGTTGATTGTTGGCAATGGCTTTGTTTGCTGTCGATCATGCCGATCAAGAATGTTCACTGACTGCAAACATAGTCGTAGAGCGAGTGTGTCTGTTTGTTTCTAGTATGTTTTATTGATCTTGTCGAAGTGCAAATTGCTCACTTTATGTACGCGGAGCAGCAGCACCAACAGAAACAGCAGCAGTAATTATCACAACAACTGTAATGGGCTCATTCTTAGTTTAGATTTTTTTTAGGTTATGGCTTCGTTTCTGCAACTAAGATATCAAACAGGGCCGGAATTTCAAAGGAAATTCACCGGATGGATTTTATCTAAATCTAAAAAACGAATTAAGTGGAATCAAAGATTTATGACAGAAAATAAAAATCGACTGCAGTCATAGAAAATTGATTAAAAAAAATAACGAGAAAAAAATTATTAAACAAAAGCGAACCCCGAAAAAGATCGTGCAGAAATTAAGGAAAATCGATGAGTGGAAAGAGATTGAGGGAGGCCCCGATTAGGAGGAACGTTCGACTACTAGAAAGATCGATTTGAGGATCGATTCAGCGATTCAGCGGAAGGCTTTTTTGGTGCATTTTTTTTGGTCCAAGAAGGATCCTGAATATACTTATATTTCTCGAAAATCGTTGCAAGAAAGATCGAATTTAAAGTTCTTTTCTTAGTAACTTTTTGTGTATATATTTCGGTACACGAAAATAGCAGCCAACGAATCCTGTTATCTCTTTAAAGATCGTCGCGATAGCTACACTTTGATTAATACTTTCGATTTGTTGACTTAACGACAGTCGCTCGATCAGCGATCAGCGAACAGCGAACAGCTAACAGTCACAATCGGGTGTACGTAAGCGCTGCGGGAACTGCGAGTACATACAGAGCCGTTACGGCTACACTCATTATTTAATCTGCAACGCGGAAACGCGGACCATCCAGTTGAGAAGCGCAATTTTCTCTAGCTTCTTCGATACTAGCAACATTTTGGGCGTTTAAAGGCGCCAAAAAAGCAGATTGCGATCGAGTGCGATCGTCGTGAACTCTCAATGATCGATTCCAGGAAACACGAAAACTATCCGGCATACTCAACGAAGCCGCAATCCTCAACCTCAAACCGCGTTCTCTGCTGCCCGGTTTCGTCGTCGTCGTCGCAATAACGTCGCAGTGAGAGAGAAGAGAGAGAGAGAGAGAGAGAGCGAGGTTGAGAGGTGGAGAGAGAAATCGGTTAAGTCAATGAAAGAAATGCAAAATGCAAACAGTAACACGGCACTAGCACGATTGCTCTGCGAACCACTTTCCAAACATCGGCAACATGGACCAGATCAGAGCGACGGTGGCGGTGGCGGTGGCGGTGGCGGTGGCGGTGGCGACGGTGCAGGGTTGGACGAACAAGCCGGCCCGACGAGTTAGCAGACTTTACTTAGCTGCCAAAGAAAACTTGCAATAAGCTGGAATAACCAAATAAAACTGTAAAGACTAAACAATGCCGCCAGAGGAGCGCGCCCGAAAGAGCGAAACCAGAACTCGCCAAGAAAAAAAGAGGGGCGAACTAACAGTTTTGGCAGTGATGCCCAAACGATGTTACGCGGATCGTTGGTGTTTCGTAAGCTTTTGCAGATTGTAACACAATAAAATTTGTTACATTTTCATCTCGCCGCAGAGACGCAAATGAGATGAGATGACAAATATTGCCTGCAAAAATGTTGCTCCAGAAAAGGTTGGAAACCCCTGAGTTATACGGACTGCAGGTGGATCGGACTGAGAGGCAGAGAGCAGGGAGAGGCAACCATTTTAAGCGTGGTACGAGCTTCACGACAAGTGAAGAAAAAGACGAATAAGAAGAACGCCAACAACAATAACAATAAAAGCATCATCAGACGCAGTAATCGGCCCGGCCCGGCCCAGCCCGGCCCGTCTTAAAGAACGTAGACGTTAAACGATGACGATGACGATGACGATGATGATGGTGAGGTAACGGCATAGCGGTGGCGTATGCACGCGTATCGTCGAGAAAACTCAGCGCCAAGAAAAAGAGCGCTTCTCAGTTATTTAGCAAACAAAAAACAAGGCTTAAACGCGCCACAAAAACAACACCAAGCACACCAAAGCGAGGCATAGCTATTGGCTGTGATCGTCTGTGGTGCGCTGAAGGGAACCTTATATTAGCAGCAGCAAGCCAAACGTGAACAGATGCTCGTAGTAGATGTCTGTACAATGTCTGGAAGAGAGTTCTACGTCCACTGCAGTCGCTGCCACTGCTACCACTGCTGCTGTTGGCATAAATTGAGAGCTTCTCAATCTCAATCTGATCGACCCGTTAACTGTTTTTTTTTTCCATTTTATTTTCTTGGCTTCAACGAATTTAGGTTCAAGTTCAAGACGAACGAACGTTTTTCTTGACGCTGTTGTCGAGATGTTCACGACGCGACGCGTTAGTTCGATGCGTTCGTTACGGTTGGTTCTCTCTGCGGCAGCGGCGAGTGTATTTCACTCGCTGAATTCTCCTCTCACTCTCTCTCTCTCCCTCTGTGGCTCTCTCTGTGTGCGTCGCTCTCTCTGTGTGCGTCGTCTGAGACGCGTTGTCGTTGCAGTGGAAGAAGGTTTTGAGTGTGAAGCTCGGTTCTGCTTCTTGCTTCCACGATCTTCCACGATGCTGCCAAAGCAGCGGCCAACAAATTTGTGGTAATACGAGTACCTTCAGCGCGATTCGGACTCGTAACCTGTTGATTTATGATTTCATTGAATGGACAGCATGTGGTTAGCCAAAAAATTCTTTGATGGAATGAAATGGCCGAATTATGCAAGAATGTTGAATGTACGAGTATGTACCACAAAGAAAAAGGAGGAATGAAGGGATGTTGGGGAAAAGGAAGGAAGGAAGGAAGGGAGGGGGGAGGGAAGGTGGGCGATTGGGACAAGATGTTGCTGTTGTTTTTTCTTATTTGTACAAAGTACTTAAGACTAAGAGAGCACACAGGAAGGAAGAAAGATGGTTTAAAGATGATGCCGAAAAGTTTCGGTGAGATGCCTGCGATGATTGCGTTTCGGTAAACTTATGATTTTGTGGATTTATTCTCAATATGTTTTCAATCTGAAGTTTTCGTTGCGGTACTTCTGGGAATGGTAAACAGAGATTTGTTGGTATTTGTGGTACCTATTCGTATTTGAAAGCTGCGTTGAGGGCGCCATTGTTTGCGCTGGCTCTACGGTTCTTTCAACAAATCAACTCCGAAGAACTTTCGCTTCGAAATGTATTTAACGGTATAAATTGATTGACAGACTGAGAGACGGCGGAGAGACGACGGAGAGACGACGGAGTTATGGAATTTGGAAACGGTCATTTAAGCGTTGGGAAAATCGTATGGACGGAATAGCGCAGTTGTTATCTTACGATATTATAAAATGCTATATTTAATGATATATTTTAGATATTACTGCAGTAAAATAATTTTAATATGAGCTACTAACAGGTGTTTTGCAACCGTGTGGGAAAGGCGTTTGGATTTTGCCGGGAAACCATAGCTTGAGAGCGCTCTTCGGTGTCACTGGAAGTGACATTCATACTCTCTCTTCTCTTCATTCTCTTGGAAGTAAATAAATAGTACTTGGTTAGTTCTCTATAATAAAATTAGGTTGCAAAAAAAAATTGCAAATCTCAATACCGTAAGAAAGATTGTTCAAGATTTAAACCATCCATTCATCATTTCATGCATTTCCATCAATATTATTAATGTCATAAAAAAAATACCGGATGGAACGAGTTGAAGAACACAAAAAAAAAACACCCAAAAAAAACCAAAAGCTACTCAAAGATGATCCACTAAATGACAGTGAATTATACGAATTCGAGAATTGCATGCCAAACGAAAACCACCAACACAACAACAACAACAACAGCAACTACAACAATAAGAGCAACAACATAACAGCTTTAACGGCTCAACCGGATTCAAAAGTATTCGGAAAAGCGCGCAAATGGCAAGCATTCCCGGACTGACTACTTTTCCTGCCGAACAACGCGTTGCGGGGACGATCAGCGCCAGCGCCAGCAGCACAGCACAGCAATGGCAACAGCAACAACAACAAGGAGCAGCAGTAACGACAACAACAACAGCAACAGCAACAGCAGCAACAACAACAACGGCTTTTAAACTTTAATTGAGCACAAGTTAAAGCGGTTTGCGTGCCGCTCCAGCCAACGGCTCAACGGCTCAACGGCCACAAAAGACGACGCGTCGTGACGACAAAGACAACGATAACAACAGCAAGAGCAGCCTGCTGCTGCTGCTCAACAGCAACAATAACAAAAGCAACAACAGCAACAGCGAGTATAACAAAACTTATAATAATAATAACAACAACTGCGGCGACGACGGCCATGGTCACAGCAACGGCAACAACGACGACCACAACGACGACGACGACAGCGACACTGACGCAACGGCGTTGGCAACGGCAAAGCGATTTGTGCACTTGTCTTGCTCACTTCGCCAACCAGACCGACGATCTTGTTCTTCTTCGAATCTTACGAGCCAAAAGAATTATAGTAAAAGCATCACGCAAAAGAAAATTTTTCAACTCAAATCGCGAACATGAAGCGCGATCTCTTCGCCGCACTCAAGCAGTTGCCGCTGCCGTTGCTGCTGCTGACGCTGACGCGGACGCTGCTAGTGACTCGTGGAAAAAGCGGTTCGGCAGCGCTTTCTGGCGCTGGGAGAAGAAGTAGAAGAAGCAGAAGCAACACAGCAACAGCTGCAGTGGCAGTGGCAGCAGAATCCACCGTCATCACCAATACGAGGCCAAAGAAAGTATCGCGCCGCACGACTTTCAAGTATTTTACGTTTGACGCTCGTTGAGGCCGCACGTGTGCGTTCCTGGCTACGATCACGCCGTTCTCAAAAGAGTTTTAGTTTTTACCAGACGGACGGACCGACAGACGGATACAGAGTGAAGTAACGATAACGGAGAAGAACAAAAAGAAGCTAAAAAAACTAACAGAGAAAAAAAAAAGTAATAAAGAAAAAAGTAAGCACGATAGAAGAAAAAAAAAAAGAACACAAAAGAACTTTTTCGAAGATCCGTTGCCAAGAAGTGAGTAGAGTGAGTGGACCGACGAGACGAGACGAGACGAAGCGAGGCGGCGGCAGAGTTTTGAGTGGCTCTGCCTGCGTAACGTTGGCCAGTGTAGCTGCGGCTCACTGTTCCCGAATAATTTTAGAAGAAACTGTCAAAGTGTTAATAAAAACCAAGTTCGTTTGAATTTTTGGAGCAAGGAAAGACGACGACATCGACGAGATCGAAAGAGCTTGATCAACGAAAAATAATTTATTGAAAACAGTGTTTTCATGTTAAGAAAGTGCTTCTGGCAGCAGCAAGAAGAAGGACATTGTTAAGCGTAGCGACGACGGTCTACTTTGCAGTTTATTTAAATATAAAAAAAACGGTTTTCGAACAGCGATAATTCTTCGAGACGAGAAAAACGTATCCACACGAAAAGGATAAAACACGAAGTGACCATTTTTCATTTGGCTAAGTATGTTTTTTAATCTTTTATTTTTTAATTTAAAAAAAATATTAGTAGCTTTATAACGTACTTGCTCTTAGAGAGTTACGTATGTACGTGCTTTGACATTACGTACGTCATGATCTCTTTGTACCAACCAGAAATATGTCAACACCATTTCCGATCAATTATCGTTTATACACGCGGAAGTTGTTAAATCGATTAACTGCTCTTTAAGCATTCTTCTGCATACTCTCTTTCAATCTCTCTCTTTCACACACACTCCCTCTCTCTCTCTCTCTCTCTCTTCCGTCTTCGATCGATCGAACGATCATTCACGACATTCTTTGTTAAATTCTTGATGATACACATTCGATTGTTTAAAAATTCTCTTTTGCGTGATACTTTACGTAGTTTTATGGCCGACCGGTTTTTGACAGATGTCAAAACTGTCGTCACTGTTTGCTTGTTTCTTCGTTTGTAGGTCAAAGAACAATGACACCAGCCTTGAGGGTAAAATCAAAATGTTCCTCCAATATTGATTGGATCCTCCAAATTTGCTGTTCAGATTCCAAAAAATTACTATATAATAATGAAATACTTCGACGTGTACTTATGAGTACTTACGTATGTATGTAAGATACGAGTATAGAAATTCATTCAAAAAACCATAAACGTCTACTCTACCATTCAGCCTGTTTACCTCCATTTTATCTCATTTTATACTCGTTAAATGCGAGCTCCAGCTTCAGCAGCATCAGTTCGAACTAATTGATATGGCTGTAAAATTTTCGGTTTTTTTTTTGCACCTAAGAAGTACAAAGTACAAATAAATCCAGAACAATGCTCATAAAATTGCATTAATAAACTCAGAACACATCAGAAATTAATCGTAAAAAATCCATAAATTTCTCAGTTTATGAGATATAATAAAACTCTTCAGCGATGCAGTAAGTAAAGAACCTATTACGAGTGTATATACTATGTATATACATACGTATATGTATGCATATGCATTTGTATTTACGAGTTTATCGAACGGAATCTGTTGACTGTAAGCGAGTTGCGCGTCACATAAAAAACCAAAGATTCCGAGATTTCATTCCTACGAGTATCATATCGTATATGTTTCTAATAGGTTTGTAGGATAGGTTCCATGATGCTTTAGAGCCCAAGAGCGCATTGTGCATCAACAGAAGTTCACCGACGATGGATAACTTAACTAAGATTTTAAGTATTAAACTCTTAATTAAGTTTCGTTTTGAAAGATTTATTAGATATTAGTCGTATTAACGCAACGTAAGCTAACTGAAGATATCTCGTAAGCTCTCGATTTATAAGGTTTGGCAGGTATTTTTTAGAAATGTTTTTATAGAAAATCTGGCTTTAAAGCTTTCACTGAAAATTTACATGTTTGAAAAATGATTGATAGATTGTAAAATGATTTTAAAAAAATCATAAAAATCGATTTGATTTTTTGAAATAATTTCAAAATATATACATACATACAGGTTTTACATACATACATACAATTTTTAAAATATGTACTCTTAAAATTAAAATTTAAAATTAAATTAAAATATTGGTGGACTCCAGTGCTCTTATCTCGCCTACAGAAGCCTCAGAAGCATTGAAAATGAAGCATTGAAAGCTGTTAAAAATAGTATGCGCCTAACCTTAAAATTGTTTTTCCTGATAAATTCGCTGATGCATTAAAACGCATTTGATGATAAACTCATCAAAGTTGCCAACAATGTTGTTTTCAGTTGTTTTCAAATTTCTTTTCTATACCAATAATAATAAAATTTTCATTAGTTTGTTGGAAATTAAGTTGGCCAATGTGTACTCACTCGAAGCACAATATCACGGTTACTTTACCGGAGGAAAGACATGCTAAAATCGCACAAAAATAGATAACACTTTAATTACTAAAATGCACCATATACGAGCACCGTATTCAGGGCGGGGACGACAGGGGGGGAAAGCGGGGTTAGACAGACTAGAGGAATTTTTTTTGGAATTTTTACGCGGTAATTATAGATGCTTATTGTGATATTTTACCAATAAAATGTTCAATTAATATTGAAATTCAACTGTTTACCTTTCGTTTCGTGCAAAACTGCATTTTCTAATTTTCTTACTCCTGCCTTCCTTCCTTCCTTCCTTCCTTCCTTCCTTCCTTCCTTCTCACGTTTTTTGTTTCTTTCTTTCTTCTCTAGGATTTAATCAAAGTTGATTTTTGAGTCTGGTACCTAAAAGATTGCTAAATATTCTTATCATAACCGAATATTTTTGAAGTGTTTTTAACGGAATTTCTTTTGTAGCCATCATTTTAAAAAAGCCAAAAATATATAAAAAGAGTTTTAGCAAGACCTCTTTTGCATTAAGTATAAGAGAAGGAAGGCATTAAGGCGTAAAGAAATACGATACAATAATGAATTTGTGGTAATGTTTATGAGCTAATTTGTGAATATTTTACCATTAACTTGGACAATAACTTTTACGGGGTTGTCAATTTAAACGGGCCAAGAAATTAGAAGCGAAGAAGAAGAAGAAGAAGAAGAAGAAGAAGAAGTTGCATCCGGTGATTTTCTTCGATTCGGTTTGGTTTGGGAAGATTCGGTGCCGTCTAATAAACCGTTAGGCCGTTAGAAAGCATGTACTCAGAAAAAGCATTTGCCGGAATTTTGCGGTTTTGCTCAAAACAAAACAACAAGAGCCATGACATTCATGAAATTATCGTTAAATGTTTCCGTTCCGTTGGTTTGCAAATTCCACATGTCAACAACAACACCCAACAACAACAACACCCAACAAACAACCAACGTTGCTACTATTTTTACTTCTACTACTAATACAACCACCATTTGCTACTATTACTAACACAATTACAAAGCATAACTATGTACGACTAATAATAAAAAGGCTTTTTTCTTTATTGTTTAAAGTGGCAAAGTTAATGTTTCTGTCTTTCTTTCTTTCTTTTCTTTTACTAAACGCAGAACAAACTAGAGACGACAATACTTTAAGAGAGAAACGTTTTAAGATCAGTGGCGCAATTAGAAGAAGTTGTCTTAGGTTATCTCCTTTATTTTATATACTATTTAGCACAAAATTTATTTAATTAGTATTATTAGTATATATTAGTATATATCGAAAGTCTTATAAAACGAATTAAACTTTAACTTTAACTTTTATTATGTTCTGATGTAGTTGTTGCAATAATTTTACCATTTTCCGACCACAAAAATCATTCACTCCTGATTGCTCTTGTACTCTTTCTCCCCCTAGTAGCCCCTGCCCCTGTCCCTGTCCCTGCCCCTGTTTCCAACACTCGACTGGACCATTGTTGCAATGCTTTTATGCTTTCTAATAGAGTGAGCATCTTCTCGTGTGTGAGAATAATGAAAAATCGGCCACAAGAAAAAGCCAGAAAATTACATTTTCACCTTTTCACAATCAAATGAAGAAGCCTAAAGCATAATAATAATAACAATAATAATAATAATAAGAAGAAGAAGCTGCTGCTGCCACGATATAATATTGTGCTTTCTTTAATCCAATAATGTTTAATAATCTTTCAAAAGTTTATTGTTTTTAGAATTTATGCGATCTTGAGTGCTTTTTATTGCTGAAAGAAAATTTCTTACTTTCTTTGCATTTTCTGGTATATTGTTGTTGTTGTTCTTCCCTTCTAGAGCTCTGAGTTTATAAAAATTTGTAGCATCAATTCTTCTTCAATTTCGACCACCGTCGTCGTCATATCGCTTTAGCTTCTCTGAAGCATTTTTTTGAGTGCATAATTTGTAAATTTTTTTTTAGTGCATTAAAGTGATAATTTTTGCCAGACTTTTGTGTGTCACCACAGGTTATTGTTATTGGCAACCCTGCTTATTTTGCTAAAAAATTTTTTCATCTCTCAATTTACCCTTCGTCTCTCTCGCTAATATCCGTTTTCTCTCTCACTTTCTTTTTCCAATGATAATGAGTGCATTTTGAAAAAGTGAGCTTTTGAGCAAAAAATTAAATTAAAATTTTTTTGCCGTTTTTTTTCGGTTTAATTCTCAACTTAATTTTTAATATTTCTTGCGCTTTTTACTCTTTGCTTTTTACTCTTTCTTCTTTCTTATTTATTTAGTCCGGGAACGTGCTGCGCATGCGCAGACGACAATCGTTTGTTATTTATGCGGTTTTTGGCCGTTTTTCTTATTGTTGTTGTTATTCGTGTTGTTATTCTTTTTGACTGATTACTGCTGCTGTTACTGCTCGTGAATAATGTAAAGTTTTTTCCCTTGAATTTCTTCTTCGGTCTTTTGCTTTGAGCGTAGCAAAGAGCAGCACAACAATCGATGATCGTCATTTCATAGGCACGATCATGCAGCCATTCATTCCTCCATCCATCCTCACCCACTTTTTCCTGCCATTTATCAACGGCTTGTTTGTCTATTGTCTGTTTTTAATGCTTTTCTTTTCTGCCGGCATCAGACCATCACTTTTTTGCCGTGTTTCGCTCGCTTTGAGCCTTTTCGCTACGCTCAAAATCCTCAGCGAAGCTGGTTGGTTTTTCAAGCCAATGAAATGATCTACTGATCCATATTATTTTTTACTGGCTCAATACACATTATATATATACAATATATTGTTTTGTGTGTAGAAATAAATAAAAACCTCTTCAAGTATTAATCATTTATTGAGGTATATATTTTCGTTTTTAAAGTTATGCAAAATATATCCAAATATATAAAAATATTAACTTTTATGAGAAATTTAAAAAAAACCGATTATTATTGTATTTACTATATAATAATTTTTTTTTTAATTTTTGTGACAAGAAACGGTGTCCTTTTAGTCATTAGTTTAGCATTTCGTTAACAAAGCGTTTAAAAATATTCCAATCATGTTCTTGCAACGACGCGGCACTTGTTCCAGATACTCTTTGTATTTGCTTGTACGCGCATTTGTATGTGTTTGTTAGTTTCGTTGGTGTTAGTGCGTTTTTTTCCAATTCGTTGTCGTGACAAGTGTCATAAAGTGACACACAATCACGGTTGTTTGTGTTGAAACGGAAAACGTTCACACAATCATTTCTTGTACATTTTAATCTTTCGCTGTTTTTTCCAAGATTTTTCTTCTTCTTCTTTTTTTGTTTTCTTCTTTAAAGATTCCTTACCGCTTCTTACCTCTTCTCCCTGCATCTGTCCTTTACGTCCGTCCTATTTCTTACATAAATTCTTTTAAAATTTCTTATTGTGAAGAAGCTAATTTTTTCATTGCCACCATTTTTTTATTATCATATTTTCTTCACACACTCAATTTCTATGTAGAAAAAAAAATTTTTTTTTTCATTATTATCAGCTCTACTATCTCTCTCTACAATACAATCACGATCGCTATCAGCCTTAACTTATTACAAAAATGATCAACATCATCAAGGCTTCCATGGTGTGTCCCACCACCATCATCATTATCCTCAGATAATGACTGTTCACTTGACTGTTATTATCTCGGTCTCTGTCTGATATCTCTCATCATTTTATTCTCATCATTGTCATTGTCATTGTCATTGGCATTGCCATTGCCTCCAACATCGTACTCGTCATTATCATAAATCAAAGTTTATCACTGATGATCGTTATGAACTAACAAATGTGAAAATAAATGAGCTATTTTGTTATCATGAGGTTTCGGAGAGACCCCCTCCAGGAGTTGCTCATAACTGCTCCTGCACTGAAGAAATTTAAAGAACTGAGATTAGAAAATTAAAGGCTGTAAAACTCTTAAGGTCTCCAAAACTCGAGGTTCGAAAGCTTTATGCTAGGTCTCAAGTTAAAGAAAGTTAAAGAAAGATTAAAAAGTTAAACTTAGATTAGAAAATTAAAGGCTGTAAAACTTTTGAGGTCTCCCAAACTTGAGGTTTAAAAGCTTTAGATTAGGTCTCAAGTTAAAGAAGGTTAAAGAAAGATTAAAAAGTTAATCTTAGATTAGAAAATTAAAGGCTGTAAAACTCTTAAGGTCTCCAACACTCGAGGTTCGAAAGCTTTATGCTAGGTCTCAAGTTAAAGAAAGTTAAAGAAAGATTGAAAAGTTAAACTTAGATTAGAAAATTAAAGGCTGTAAAACTTTTGAGGTCTCCCAAACTTGAGGTTTGAAAGCTTTAGATTAGGTCTCAAGTTAAAAAAGGTTAAAGAAAGATTAAAAAGTTAATCTTAGATTAGAAAATTAAAGGCTGTAAAACTCTTGAGGTCTCCAAAAGTCGAGGTCAATTCTTGCTTAAAATTCTGGCAATATATTTAAGAATAGAAAATTCTTGATATTCGTTAAGTTTTCCGACCGGGTTGAGGGTTTTGGAATGAATTCTTTCTTTCTTTCTTTCCGTCTTTCCATGTAAAGTTTGGTTTAAAGACAAACCGGTTTTGGCGATGTGCCATCATCCAACTCTCTCAGTGTCTTTCTTCGTTCGAAAGAAACAATTTTTAATCTTTTAAGTCTTTTTCTATTTGAGCAGTTTGTCGTTTAACATCAGACTATATGATATTCCTGCCATTCTTGCCACTGTTTAATCTACTATACCTATCTTTGCGCTGATGTCCATGAGTGTAGACTTTTTGACAGACTAAAAAGTTCATTCGAGTATCGTAAAATATGACAGATATGCCAAGAGTTTTGTGAAAAGTATAAGCGCTGTCATGAACGATTATAAGAGGCAGCATTTTGCACATTAAGAGCAGCAGGATAACTCGAAAACGGGATCCGTCAAAGATTTTGGGGGAAAGTTTTGTTTGGCATCTGGTTTATAAAAACAGTCGGCCTTGTTTTTTGTTGAACTCTGTCATTTTAATATCTTAAGAGGTTAAGAAAATAAATCAGCTTAGAAGACTGAGTCTTAGAAGAATGAGTTTTAGAAGACAATTCGTCATGATGTTACGATACTCATACTCTGTCATATTTTTAATTATATACTAGAAATACTAAGAGTATATTAACAATTTTTTGGTTAAATATAACCCAAAAAGGTTGATAAAAAACTTGAAAAAAACACCAAAACTTTGATGGCGCTTTTGACATGTATGTTTATGCCATCATTTCTAACTGCATCATGCAGTAAACACAGTCTCTTTAGCTCTGTTAATTTGCAACAACTAAACACATTATGACCATGCAACAAAAACAAAAAACAAATATCTACTGCGGCGTACTTGTTGCGCCTCTATAAAAGACTCTCATCTCTCAGCCCACCAAAAGCGGGCAATATCATTAGCCTTGATCGTAAGTAAAACCACAAAATAAACAAAAATCAACGAGAAATGCGCAATAACACTAACAATAACAATATCAGTAACGAGTCGAGTACCGAACAATGCCGAACCTGTCGCAATCTTTGGTTATACTCGTTCTGTACTATCGACCATAGATGATGATGATGATGATGATGATGGCTTTTTGCTGCTGTATCGTCGCTGAAGTCGTCTTCTCTTCAGATGAAGAAAAAGGGACAGATGTAGAGTTGAAATTTTATTGCCGGGCTTACCGTATTGGTAAAAAGCATCTACCTCAAAATGGGCGTGATCAGCACACTGGTATACTATATAATAATATATGCAGGCTTGAGAAGAGTGCTTTTTTTAAATGAGAGTTTTACGAAATCCAGAATTTCTACCAAATTTGCTAAAAGTGAAATAAAAATGGGTGTTACCCGCCCATTTTTTTAGCAACGATTCGACAGTTGCGGGTGTAGGGTGTACATGAGTTTCGTTTAGGCCGAAGTTGATGGCACTTTTATTTGTTATTATGTCTTATTATTTATTATTATTGTTGTTGTTTTTGTAAAAACAACTTGACGAAATTTGTTGTGGTTTTTGTTGTTTACATGGTTGTTACTATTTATTGTTATTAATTATTGTTATTATTTTTGTTATTATTATTGTTATTATTTTACAGTTTAGATGCTTTTTGAGTCATTGGAAAGATATAAATTTTTAAGAAATTACTAAAAAAAAGTAGTAGAAATTGTTATAGACTATATTTAGAAAAATATTATTTAATAAGTCTTCTTTATTAAATATTTACTACGTTTTCTTTTAATGATTTTTGAAAGGGGCAAAAAGTAAAAATTAAATGCAATATTACTTTCAAACAAAAAAATTACATAATCACCAAAAAAATACTGAAAGTTTTGCAGAAAAATAGAAAACAATCCAATCCATCAATAAAAATTAATGAGGATTTTATTGCTAAATTGCAAAAAAAATAAAATACCATCAAGAGATTATCCAACGACTTGTATCGTATTTTGTAACATAATTCCTTTCTCTTTGCAAAGTCATGACTAAAAATTTGGTTTACTTTTTTAAAACAAAACTTTTTTTTTTGCCATTAATTTTATGACGAAATACTTTATGAAACGCTCTATAAAAAATGTTGTGGTATCATCTTCGAAATCTTAATTAAGACCACCATTAACTGACACCAACGACCAAAAGAGTTATTGGATTTTCTCAAACAGAAACAATTTATAGCTTTTTGATGATTTTTAACGATCTCAAACCGAAAGAGATACTGAAAGAGATTTTCAAGAAATTCTAACCTCAATGTACGAACTCGAAGTCAAACTTTTCTTGTTATATTTGAGGTTATGTGTATTAGATTACGCGGTAGTTTTTCGAATTTTTCGAAAGATTGTTAGATGATATTTATGCCAAATGCATTTCTGATGCTTTAAATGATGTCTTCCCTTTTTTTCTAATAAATTCAATTCCAGATTTTCAATCTTATACGAATTGTATTTATGCCACATTTTTTTGGTTTTGAAAAAAGTACATGCTCGTAGACGGCAGCTTTCGTTTTTTTTTCACCATTTGCGGTTTTTTTATACGATAAAATATTCAAACTTTCGAATACAATAAATTAAGATTTCTCATCATCATCAACTTCTTCATCATCTTCATTCATCGTTGCCGTTGTTTATCATATTTAGCATAACTATTATTGACATTTTTATGATTTTTTAGCTTTTTCAAGTAAATAAGTCTTTGAATATTCACGAGCTTGAATGAAAGATCTTTTCATTCGATGATTCTTGATCGCTCTTACGATAATAAATCCGTGAAAGTTATTCGTGTTTCTTCGGCAAGATTGAAGCGCCGAAGAAAGAGTTACTTTATTTACTTCGTGTAAAGTTTTGCAAATCAATTGATCGTGCTTGTTTGCTTCTTAATTAATGTCTTGTGGTCTTGTGGATCGTTAGAGCAAGTGATCTCGTGTTTCAATGGTTAATTTTTTGTTCCATTTTTCAACTGAAAATGTTATTGTACAAATTGGAAAAAAAACAACCGACAACTTACTTTAATTGAGAACAATTTTTTAAGTATTTTAGCAATCATAAGAAATTATCTACATTCGTAAAATAACACTACTAGAATGGAAATTAGTTGTTAAAATAACAACAACAACTTTGTGAAAAGATATCACGGTAAGAAAACATTAACAACAACAACAATAACAGCAATAGCTTCTCCACATTTACGATATTCGAATGATATCTTGTTGCTAATCGAGAGCTATTCTCGTATGTACAACAAATTTGGTGCCAGTGGCACCGATTATTGTTGTGTGTCTGTTGTTAACGTTATTATTGCTGTTGTTGTTGTTGTTTTTATGGTTTAATTAAAGGCCGTAAAAACTTTAGAAGCAAAAAAAAAAAATACCACCTAGAAAAACTGAAAAAGATGGAATGATGAGACCGGACGCGGCGGCAGCGAAGACCACAAGACGCCTGCGATGATGACGCAAAAAAAAAAAAAGTATCATGAAACAGATTAAAGTTTTAGTGAAACGAAATAAAAAAAAAAAATTGAAAAATAAACTGTCTTAAGTATTTATGATATGATTTATAAGCGAAAAATATGACGCATGAAGTGACAGAAGTGACAGTGACAGCCAGAAGTGACAGAAGCTTAGAAGTAGAAGTAGAAAATGTTGACAGGCTGAAAATTTATTCAATTTAAAACTTCTTTCACTTTATTTTAACCTGATGCGATGTGATTTTAATTACTACGAGTATTGTAAAGCAACAGATAAAAATTTCCAACGAAGAAAATTGTACTGTCGGTTTTTTTTTCAACTCACAAATGATTTTAATTGAAATTGAAATGCTTTTTTTTCCCTTCAAATCAATGCAAAAAGTTTAGGTCTTAACTTTCTCTTTTAAAGCTTAAGAATGAAAACTATGCCGAAGCGTCATAAACGGTTTTAGATTTAAAAAAATACTTTTTTATTCTTTTATAATAATTTGTACTTTATTTTAAAAAAAAAATATAATTTTTTTAGGAATTTTTCTTTAATTGTTGTTTATTAATTAACTAAAATATCACGTTCTTATTGCAAAGCATTTTACTTAACTCTTTTGAGTTTGTTTATACGATATGCAAAACCTCTTTCTACCATATTTTCACACTTTCGCTTTCTGTTATTGTTTTTTTTGTTTTTTGTTATTAACGGTTACTATAGTTTCATTTTTATTAGTCCAATAAAAACGGCTTAAGCGAGCTAACGTTAGCAAAATCGCCGACGCGACAGCTTGTTTCAGTTTTGCAATTACTTACGCGAACTCTTGCAAATCAATTTCTTTTCTGCAATTAAATGAATTGCGACCACTTTCGAATTCAACTACTCTACTTTTCATTGCTCCTATCTCCTCCACAGCCGCCGGCGCGCCGTCCGCACGGCACAAGCTTGACGGCTTTTGCTAATTTTTTTTTAATAACGTGTTAGGTTTAAACATAGAGCAAAAAACATTAGCAAAGTTGCCAGTTTTTCATTTGAGAGGATTTCATATTCGCTTCATAAAATATTAACTTAACTGAAAATCAACTTAACTCAACTCAACGCAACTCAACCCATCTTAATTCTCTTGCTTTCAACTAAGTTTAGTTTTAATTCAGACTTTGCTTGTTAAGTTTCGAAAGTTTAAAGACATTCTACTTGTCTCTTAATAATCGTAATCTTGCTGAGATTTTCGCTAATACGAATATATATTGCTTATTTTTAAAATAATCCATAAACTACTTGCTTTCTTTTGATTTAATTAAGTTAGTATATTGAAAATAAAAGAAAGAATAAATGAGCTTATAAAACGCGCTTAACAACAGGAAAAAAACATATGCACAAAGTTTTCAAATTACTTTAGCCTTATTTGCTTAGAAATAAAACTAAAGGATGTTTTTTTAAGCCCGATAGAACTTCAAACCGTAAAAAATAACACAAAAAATTAAATTTTAATAAAATTGTTTCATTCACTCGAAAGATCAAGACATTACATTAACATTTGAAAACGATTTCGAGCATATGGCCACCGCGGCTGTTCTTGACGTAGTGCACAGCTTTTAGAAGCTATAAAAGAATTGATAAATTTCATCGTTAAAAGCATTTGAATTGTGCTTTTGTTTGCCATTAAAAGCTCAAAAATGCTGCTAGTATTTTTGGCGTCAATAATACAATATACTCGTATAACAATAGTAACAATAACAGTATCAGTATCAGCAGGATCCATATATTTATAAGTAGCATCTGTGTAACAACACCAACAACAACAACTTCATTGGCCTGTTGTGCATGCTGCATGCACAGCACATAGCACAGTAACATTATTTAACATTAACATCGTTAATACGAGTACCAGCAGCAGCTATTGCCAATCTGTGGACGTCACGCGTTGACCTGGTTCGTTTCGCAGCGAGCGACCGTTCTTTGCTCGACTGATACTCTCTCGTATAGCATTCATTGTTGCTCAAGCATATCAATTAATGAGGTTAATTGTACTCGCAGCTTTAGCTTTTTGTTGTTCCATTACACGGGATGCATTCGGTCGACTCGGAAAGCCTTTCAAGATGCCGCTTTTCAACATTTCGTTACTTCTGGATTGAGGAAGTACGAGCACTTATGTATGTACATAATAATGAAAATGTAAAACTTGTAATGGTCATCATGACCATTATTAGAGATAGAATAATTTTATGTGCTAATTTTGTAATTTGATATTATTTTTCTTTGTATAAAGATTCTCGTAAACTCTCGTTTTAATTTATATTTTAAAATTCTCGGTGCTCATACAAATAATTGTGCGCTAGATTTGATTTGACTTGATTGAAGTTAATTTTGTGTTAACTCGAGTTAGACTGTTATCGCTTTGGCTTTGAGAATTGCAAATTGTAAAATTGCAAAAATCGTTGCAAAAAAACACTGCTTGTGAAATCATGATTTCATTCTAGCAACAATGAAATGTGCTTTGTGCGATACTAACTGGAGTTAGGCTGTTATCGCTTTGACTTTGAGAATTGCAAATTGCAAAATTGCAAAAAATTGTTGCAAAAAAAAACAATGCTTATGAAATCATGATTTCTTTCTAGATATAGTGAAATGTGCTACGTGCTAAGCGGAGTTAGGCTGTTTTCGCTTTTGATTTTGAGAATTGCAAAATTGCAAAAGTTGTTGCAAAAAAAACACTGCTTACGAAAGTATGATTTCTTTTTAGATACAATGAAATGTGTTTTGTGCTAACTGAAGTTTGGCTATTTTCGCTTTTGATTTTGAGAATTGCAAATTGCAAAAATCGTTGCAAAAAACACTGCTTATAAATCATAATTCCTTCTAGATACAATGCAATGTTAAATGTTGCGTTTCTATGCCATTTTGAAAACGATCTTACAAATTGATCATGATAAACTTAATTAAGGTGTTATAAAAAAGTAGCATCTATGGCAAAGAAGCGTGCAGATGGATTTATTGGTATTCTATATCTCGTAAAATACTTGTATACAATTTTTTTTATGATAGTATGTTAATATCACGCATTTACAACTTTATTATTGTTGATTGAAGCAGTTTGTAAAGCTATCGAAGGAATTTTTACGAGTACATTTTTCGTTACCATCAAACGACCGTGTATTGCCATCTTTTTGTCTCCTTCCTTTTCTCTCTTTCTCTGCCGCTTTTCGCTTTCATTTCTTTCGCAGCTTCAATTTCAATTTGAGCTTTTTTTTGCTCTTGCTTTTATATTTTAATATGCCAATTTGCAAACTTAGCCTCAAGTGATGATTTGATCTTCAATGATCTTTCGGCGAACTGTTGTCTGAAATGTCGAAGGAGCCGACGCGCCGCTACAGAGAAGAAGCCGCAGATTTATTTGTAGGTAATACGAGTATACGAGTACCTACCTTGATGGTACGAGTACTATAAATCTGAAGTGTTTCTTTTTTCCTGCACTCCTTAACTCTCTCTCTCTCTGTGTCTGTCATCTATGGCTTTTGGTTATGAGACATGAATTGCCAATCATGATGAATGCTGATGGGCTGGGGCATATGTATGTATGATGGTAACAAATTGTGGCTGTGATGGGTCACGACTTGCCCACAAATAACTCGTGTACCATGAAATTTGAGGAGAAACCTGCAAGAAATGAACCCAAGAGGAAGTAGAAGTAATGAAGAAGAAATCAAAATAAATAAATGAAAGGAATAAGAGAACAATCAGGTGATGGATGCGAGTGTATGTATGGTCTCATCGATTTGTTCATGTTCTTTTGGATTTAAAAGATCATTGAACAATCATTATATTCAAATTGAAATTTGCCAATTTTTCCTGTGAGAAATTTTAACAATACCAAGAATAAATAACTCTCTGTAACTTAAACTCTTAAGGACGCACCTCATCCTTCCCCTTAACCGCGGCATACAACCACAACCCAAACTGTTCGAATGGCTCAATTGTTTCTCCCTCTTTTTGCTTTTACCGCAATTGATCAAGTCGTCTATACGTCTTGAGGTGCTCTCAGCTACTTTAGTCATACTCGTAGCAAAAGTGATGCTGGTCCCAACGCCCACGCCCACGCCCACGCCCGCCTCTGTTGTGCCAAAGTCAGTGTCATGTGATACGCCAAATTGTCGGCCAAGGCCTTCGCGCTCTATCAATGTGTGTGTGTGTGTATGTGTGTGGGTCTCGAATTACCTGCTGGCACGCGTCTGTTGCTTGATACATTGTTAGCTTCTCGCTTGCGTTGTACGTTTCTAGACCGAGATCAAGATACTCGTAGTTTTTCTCTGGCATGATTGATGGATGGTAAACGGTATCCATGCAGAGACACAGAAAGAGAGAGACTGAGTTGCAAAAAATGTTGGTTGAGAAGATAGCTGTTATTCATCTTAAATTGTTCGTCACTGATTGTTTGGAACGATGTTTTTTTTTGCAAAATTTGATTGATTGAGACTGAAGCATGAAGATAGCAGTCGAGTGCGCCTGTTCGCAGTTTTTGTAGTACGATATTTTTGGCCATAAGAGATGATCGCTCGCCCATGAAAGTTCGCCTGCACTCATTAGGCTTGAAAATATTTGTTTTCTTTGTTTTTGGCTATTTTTGTTGGCCTTTCATATTGTCTTTGTTTCTGTTGGCCTTTAACATCGAACAAGTTTGTTGAGAATAACAACGGAAGAGCCATCTTTTATGTCGGTATGTAAATATTGAATAACTTTAACATTTATCAACCCTTTATTGAATTGAGTAAGCATGTTTGTTGAAACGTAAATTCAGCAAAATTTTAACCATTGCTTCACACCGAAATAACGAGCCGTAAGAGTGACCGTAAGACTGACCGCCGTAAGAGTGACGCCGCAAGAAGCACCGTCCGTTTTACAACACTATTCGTCGTTTGGTGTCAAATTTTGTTGAGCATGGGACAGTGCGAGATCATTATCATGCCGCTCATGAAGCATCACGCCCAAAATTTTCCAATGAACTGGTTGCAGCGGTAAGAGAGAGAGAGAGAGAGTGTTGCCGAGAGCCCACATGTCTCGTATCATCACCGCGCTCAGCATTTTGACACATTAAAACCACCTTGCGGTGCATTTTGAAGGATGATTTGCTTTTTTTTCCATTATACATATAGTGCAACATATCGACATAAAACATGGCGCAACCGTCGAAAAAGTATTTTCTGCGAAAATAATGAATGTATGTTACCTATGTCGTCACTACAGAAGATAAACGACAAAATTCAAATTGAAATTTTCGAAATTTTAAATGGTCGTTGCCATATAATTTATTAAAATTACTCATAAGTTGTTTTATATTATTATTTAAAAGAAATACATTATACAAAAGAAGAGAAAGCTCGCATTTACATGATTTTGTACTCAATTGATGTATTAATTATTTTTCATTTATAATTCTTATTTTTACAGACTCTTCATCATCATTATAATAGATACAGCGCCAGCATGTGGAGTCCACAGAAAGGTCCTACACGATTGTGGGACCTTAGGCTTAGCTTAAATATAATAATTTTACAATTAATGGTAAGTTAAATACTTGTACAATAGATTTTACGGTTTTCAAATTTAAGAAGGAATACTCTTATAATAAAATATATCTTCCCAGTCAGGACCTTTCAGGACCTTACAAGTAATTTTTTTGAAATGTTGACATATTGTCGTCATCCTTTCCTTACTTTTATAATTTAACTTGCAGCAAGCTCGTTCGCTTCTTCAATTTTTTCTTTAGATTTATTTCCATCTATTTTATTTTTATAAATTTGTTCGTGATTTTCTAGTGACTGCGTTTACGTGTTCGCTCAAGTAAAACTTTTACTATTTTCACTATTCATCGCAGCTTGTCTATGGCTTGCTAGTTGCATACGAACACACTAAACGAGACCGCACTCAAAATAAGACCAGAGCAGATCAGGCTTGACCGCCAGCTCTAGATCCAGGCTTGACTAGACCAGATCAATCAAGAAATATTGATTTGAAGGCAACAGGAAACATGAAAGGGCTCTCTCTCTCTCTCCGGGAGAGAGAATCATGCAAGATCAGAATAGAACAATGTATTTTTCTCTGCCAAATGCATTCTCCTTACTCACCAGATCTCTCTCAATAAAAGCTAATAACAAGTCTCTCACACACCCGCTCTTCCTACTCCTCCTCAGCCTCATTCCCTCTTTCTCTCTGGCCATCCCCCACCAATATCTTCCACTAGACCACAAAATATGATTAATATTTATGTTTAAATTGATCGTTGAAGCATCAAACAGGTTGGCTTGTTGGTTGACTTGGTTGACTGACTGCATGACGGCTTGACTGCATGCACGCCGCCTGCCTGCGTCTGTGCGGTTTGGGGTAATTACTGAATGACAAATAACATGGTGAAAAGCAAATAAATCATAGCTCGTTGCCGCATATACCGCTAGTTGCCAGAAGACCTGCTGTCGGTGTCGCTGCTCTATCTATCCAGCATTATGTTTTGACATTTACCACAAAAGTGTTAATTGTGGCGTGTTTATCCTCTCCCTCGCTCTTTTTCCGTTTAAAATTTGACGTTTGGCGCATGTGGTTGCAGGTATAGCCGAGAGAGAGAGAAAGAGAGGGTGTGTGTGTGTGTGTGTGACTGCCAACCTGTCCGTCCGTCCGTGCCAACATGTCTCCTTAAGGTTTGATTTTGATTAATTGATTAATTGAACTCAGCCTTCAAGATGCTTGCGCGAGATGGATGGAAGAAGAAGCAATAGGCTAAATAATTACCCCGAGTTGACAACCTCGACCTTGACGCATTTCCCCACTTTTTGATGTATGGTGAAATCGCTGTTTAGTGAATTTAAGTTGTTTGACAAATGATTTTTGACACGACACGTCAGAGAACGAGAGAGAGCTTGGAATAAAGCTGAGAAAAAAGAAGAAAAAGAATTTAAATAGGGCCTGGCTTTTGACAGCTCTCAAAACGTATCATCATCAATAAACATAAAATTTATGCTAATGATTAAAGATTTCGTATTATTTTAGCACTTATATAATAATATACGTATAATAATGAGCTATTATTAAAGAAATCGAGACTTCGATTCATTTCATTTTTCATTTTTCTTTAATTTTTTGTGCAAAAATGTGATGTTTTTGTGCGAAAATAAAATATTTTCTTTTATTTTATTAAAGAACTTGTATTTTCAATAGAAAATATTTCGACATTTGACATCGACTGTCATTTTAAAGTCAGTTAAGTGCGCATATCTATTATAGCGTACATATATACAATATATACATAGATTTGCAAAGAGATATCATGTTTGAAATATTAAACTGGTCTGTCTATTTTTCTTATTATAACCACGGCCACAGTCAGAGTCAAAGTCACAGTCGCAGTCACAGTCACTATCGTGACTATTTTGTGCCTGTTTTGTGGCGCACTTTTTGCCAATTTACCAGGTGCAACCAGGTAACAGCCGCAGTGCAGAGCAGCGCAGCACCAGCAGCAGCCGCCGCATCTCAAAGGCCGACCAGAAATTCTAGCTTCCAGAATCAGAAAGAGCAGAGCCTGTTATCCTGTTGGTCTTGCAAAGTTGTAGAATTAATGTAGCGCTTTAATCGAATTGAATGCAGTTAGTTGGTGGCGGCTGCTGCTGGATGTCCGCAATGACTGCCGTCGGAGCGTTCCACCGGCCACCAAAGAATGCTGCTCCTACAAGAATATTTCTATGCAAAATATTTGTCTCGAGGCGTTGCAGAAGAATTGCAAAAAAAAATTAGGTGGAAAGGTGCGAAGAGGAGGTGGTCGGAAGGGGGAGAGGGAGTTAGATAGGAATAGTGTTTAACATCTGCTGTGATGTGTAAAGAGCTAGAAAAGGTGCTCTTCGGGACGAGAGGTATATACTCGGAATGTGGTTAGAGTATAAAAGGAAGAATGATTTAAACGAAGCCAGCGCCAGAATGTCTGACAAGCGTACTTTTTATGAAATCATATCGTCTGCTGGAACTCCTTCGGCTAGTTTATGTGATCATGATGATGATGATGAGGTTATTCGGTTCACCACAAAATTTACACAAAAAGTGTAATAAAAAGTTCTAAAAAGTTCTAATATTAAGAAATTCTGAAGTTATTGGAAATTCATATAAAAAAAAATTTTATACATGAAATTATTATAGATTCTGGTCGTTGATAAAAAAATGTTTTCACCAAAAGATACAGCACGATATTGCTGGATAACATTATATGTATTTCAGGTAGTCTTATAATAGTTCGAAAAATCATCAATAACTTTTAGTTTTTATAATAACAGCTAAAGAAATTCGTTTAAGAGATGCCGTGTGTGAATAAATTGAATTTTTTTTTTTCATTAAGAGTACAAAAAAACAACAATAAATTAGTTTTTATTAGCTATTATTATTGTGAAAATATCTCTAATCTTCTCTACTCTTGAGGAAAAAAACAACAATTTCTTCACACACAACATCTCATCCACGAATCAAGCATGAAATGTCATTCTTATGCACGAAACTTGCTGACTTGAAAATCGTTTTAAAGTGAAAACGTTCGTGTTGTATGTAAGGACCTTCGCGAATCCTTAAATCGTGTTAGAGTAAGTGTTCTAAGAGTGCCGCGTTCTACGGTCGCTTTTTGTATTATAAAGTTATGATTTAAAGGCGACATTAAGACCATCTGTTCCTTCAATATATTGTAATTTCTATAGCTGCACTACGATAATATTCCAAGAAATCTCCAGCAAAAACAATTCCTTTCACGACAAGTTGATCTCGTTGATCTGTCATTTCTCTCATTGTTCTTTCTCAGAAATATTTATCTACTATCCTTTAGGAGTTATAATGAAAGAACTGGTTATTAGTGTTGTTGTTAGTGTTAGTGTTGCTTTGGTTCTAGTTTGCTTTTAAGTTATTCCACTTTTTCCTTCTTCTCATTAAGTTTTCCAAATAAAAACTCCGGTAAATTCTCGAGAAATCATAGAACAAAAACACACAAAACACTAAACTAAAAAACAATTAGACTCAAGCATTGCAATACTTGTGATCATTATATCCTGATAAGTTTGTTGTATGAATTACAATATATCGTACAATAAATTTTTACTATATCTCCGATACATGTGTGTATGTGTGTGTGTGTGTGTGTGTGTGTGTGCTTGTTCAAGTCTTCATGAAGTATTGTTAATTTCTTATTAAAACTAAGCCAAATATGGTCATGATGTTGAGAGAAGACGTAAAGAAAAACAAGCAAACGGCATTTCATTGCTTATACACATACACTCACAGCAAAAAGTTATGACAGTGTTGTTTGAGAAAAATCTATTTTAAAAATTCTAATTTAATAAAATTTTATTTTAATAAAATTAAAATCTATTATATTTTTTATAATTTCATCTGCTTCAATATTTAATTTCATTTACTTAAAAATTAATTTTTGTAATGATTGTTGAATAAATTTAATTTATTGTAATAAATTGAATTATAAAATATGTTATTATTATTAAAAAAATATTATTTGTAAATATTTCGATTTTAATAAATTAAATTTAACAATAACCGACATAAGAAATGCTGGAATTGATCAGTTAACAAGCATAGTTTCACTAAAATGCGATTTTTGGTATTGCAGAAACTTTTATTTATTGTTTAATTTCATTGTGTCAATTTCAGTTTTCAAATTCAATAATTGCATACCCAAATGTGGTCTACGGGCCACACTTAAAAAAGCTAAGGTACCATACTCTTACGAGTTTATTATAGAGTTGGAGAAAAAGTATTCGGCGTTTTTTCTCATCGCTTCATTGTAAAGTGTCATAACTTTAAAACGGTTAGTTGCATCTGGCAACTTTCTTTTCTTGCTTAACAGGAGACAACTCGACTGATATAATTTGTGAAATTTATTAAGATTGATGCATCGTGTTAAAAGTTATATGGAAGCAAAGATGAGTGAAATTTCTATAGAAATACGTTATATTTTACAATTTTACTACGACAAAAGGAAAAATACAGCACAGGCATGTGAAAAGTTGGTTTCACAAAGAAGCTCGATGTTTGGGTGGCTCATGAACTAAGGGAGTGCAAAAATGAGTCCAAAAAAGGCCACATACAACTTTGTTGACCCGGTAAAAACCAAGAGACTTCGGCTAGGAAGTTTTGATGCATCCACCGTATAGTCCTGACCTTGCACCGTCAGATTATTATTTGTTCCGGGCTCAAAAGAGAACTGCGAAAAGCAGCTGTGTCAGTTTTTCCAAGATAAGACCCCGGAATTCTACAAGAAAGGCATAATAGTTATACCCGACAAATTACCGCAGAAGGTAGTTGCCAAGAATGAGCAAAATTTAAATTAATAAAATGTTTGTTGCATACAAAAACAAAATGTTGTCTGTTTTTACCAAAACAAAAAACAAAAACGCCGAATACTTTTTCCCCAACCGATATATTTTTATTAAAGATTACTAACAATTTGCTACTGGTGATGAAAATATCGTATCGTTTGCTCTTTCAAATGCAGCTGTTCATAATTTTTTCTTAAAATCAAACGTTTTTCTCAAACTAAACGAAACGAAGGCTCTCGTAAATACTCGTAGTCGTATGGCGCGTATGGCAATGAAAGCCGTAAGCGTTTTGCGCTGCAAACTTAGACGCCGCAATCGGAATCTGTGTTGGCTCCTGGCAGCTTCAGTTGGAATTGCGACTGTGTTTCTCGGTTAGTGTGTGTTTGTGTGTTTGTGTTCGAAAACGGGCAACTTCTTTCTACTTAATTAAATTTTATTTATTATTTTTATTAAGCGTTTAATCAGACCACCGCAACTTTTTTGCGGTACTGACGAAAGAGAGCAACATCACCTGCTATGAAAAAGTTATGGTCATAAAATTCTTAAAGATCATTATCACTATCATTACGATCTTTACAGCCGCTTTTATTGCCTTCGGAAGTCGAAGCTTTCAACTTAAGACTCAAACACTTTTACATATAGAATATAATGTGGTCTTAATATAATGTTGTTTGTAGCTGTTACTTTTTTAAAACAAACATCACCATCTTAATTAATTGTAATTTGTTTTTCTTCTATTGCTTTATTCATTGCAGTTTAGTTTAGTTCTAGCTGGTAATGAAATATGGCCCATGGAACGGCCGGACGGAATGCCAAACATAGTCTCATTAGAAGTAATGTGCGGAAAGGACCACATGGACGTGCACCTGACGTTCTCGCATCCATTCGAGGGCATCGTTAGTTCGAAGGGTTAGTATGTAGTAGTAGTAAATATTATGACGTCATGACGGGCGGCATTATTTCACTGCACTGGAGTTCACGTGCTGGCATTTAATGGCCTCGGAAGTGAATCAATCAGTTTTTGACACAAAGTCAAAGTTATTGAAGAGATGTTGCATGCCTGTATGGCCTTACTCATGGCTTGAGCTGGAGCTGCAGGCTGGCTGGCTGATGGACTGCGCCTCATCACCATCATCATTATCATCTAAATTCCTTTTTATTTATTTCTTACAGGGCAACACAGTGACCCGCGCTGCGTTTATGTGCCGCCGTCGACGGGCAAGACATTCTTCTCCTTCAGAATATCGTATTCGCGCTGCGGCACCAAACCGGATCTGCACGGACAGTTCTATGAAAACACGGTAAATAACGATGCGTCGGTAATGACTGATTAGTGACGCTAACGCTAAGTCTGTAACGCTAACAAAAAACGCTAAGTATCGATGTGACAGAGGTTAGAGAGATGTGTGGAGAATTGTGCACACGCACCAAGAGCCGCGAGTACACGGTGCGGTGATCATTATGAGAATGGTGTCAATGGTGCCAACTTAAACTTTTGAATAGAAAAAAGAGTTTAGAGTTAGGTCTTCGAAGTTACGTAGGTTTAGTTTAGTTGAATTCAGTTTAGTTTTAATTAATCAACAACCGTCAAAGTGGAAAAGAAAAGGAAAGAAAATACATTTTCCAAGCATTTTTTGTAAGTATGCTTTAGAAATGACCGTTACCGATTAAAAATACTCGCTAAAAGTACTTATAAATGATAAAAAAAAAGTACTTTAAATAAATAAAATAAAAAAAATAATTAAATAAATAAATAAAAATATATACGAAAATACTTATAAATAGTCAGAATAGTTTATATCTTGCAAGAGTGTGTCTTCGAACATGATGCTCCTTAAAAAAAAAACAAAGATTTTAGTGCGGTCCGGATTTTTCGGTTTTCTTCGTGTAAAATCTTTCCAAAAATCTTTCCAAGATTGGTCTAAAAAGACTTAAAACGGCTTATATTTATACAAAAATATAAATATTTTACGGTTTTAAAGAAAATAATCAGTAGCTATTATTTTAAGCAGCAATATTAGCAATATTTTAAGGATCCTTTCCCGGTTTAGGTTTTAGGGTTTTTTCTACAGAAATTGTTAACTTAGCGTTTCATTAACATTGAGTTTTATTACAACGTTTACAAATATCTCAAAAACTGCCGGAGAATAGCCTCAGAAATTTCCCGTCCCTTCTTTCTCCCATCATAACCTTCCCTTCAGCATCATCATTATTATCAATGTGCTCAATCTTTCTCATTTTCCACTTTCTAGATTAACGAAAAGTGATAAAAGATTGAAGTAATATTTGCTTTTCACATTTTTTTACATTTCATGTTCATTTTATGTCTTGCGATTTTTTGGGGCTCTGTTGTTGTTATTATTATTATTATTGTTGTTGTTGTTGTTGTTGTTGTTGTTTTTATTGTTGTTGTTGTTATACCCATAGGTGGTCGTACAATATGACAAGGATCTGCTCGAAGTTTGGGACGAAGCGAAACGTCTACGTTGCGAATGGTTCAATGATTACGAGAAGACGGCCTCGAAACCGCCGATGGTTATTGCAGATTTGGATGTGATACAATTGGACTTTAGAGGTGGGTAAGAAGAGGCGGTAGGTGAGACCACAAAGACCACAAAGACGACCACACCGTATGAATAAGTTCACTTACTGTGAAATGACTTCTCATCATTTGGTGTGGTCGTTCCTTTCAATTCGATTCGGGGCGATCCGATTCGATTCGATTCGATTCGATTCGATTCGATCATTTTGGCGGCTAATTTAATTGAAGGTTATTGAAATTAAACATCGATCGACCGATTGCGGTGCGATATTCGTGTTCATGCCGAAGAATACGGTGATGCAGAAATTTATGACAGATAAACGCAGAGAAACTTTCTTTTATTTGATGGGAAGGCTTTAAGAAAAAAAACACAAAAAAAAAATTTATCAAATAAAATTATTGTACGATTACAAAAATTAGTAATTGTGTAGAGAATAAGAGACAGCGAAGAGAGGAAGAGAGAGCTCCATTAACCCATTACGTTACTCTCAAAGTTCGGACGTTATGCAAAAAAAGTAAGAAAATGTGCTCCATTTAAAGTATTTATTTAAATTTTATTTAATTCAATTTATTTAAAGTATTTTATTTGATTAATTTAAGCCACAAATTTAGCCCCACGCGTTGCTATAAAATTAGTCCGTAGAATATTATAAAAAAAGATGTTAATAAAAAGTTGGTTTTTTGGTTGGTCGCGTAATAACGCGTAATAACGCGAAGCATTTAAGTTGACAGACGGCCAATAAAACGTGAAGCATAAAAATGCTTGTTTGCTTTTTAACACTTGTGCGCCTGCCTGGTCTCTGGTCTCTTTTCACGCTTCACAAAACGCACAAAATCTTCTTAAGGCGCAGCGCAGCGCGGCGCGACGCGTCGCGTCTTTGGTCTCTCGCTTGACTCACCGCCGGCCCATTTCTTTTTTTCCTTTTAAACACTATCTCGCACCTCACAATTATTCAATTAAGCTCGTCGGCACACACACACATACGCACATATACATACACATACACTGAACGTGGTCTACTACGAGTCTCGACTAGTTCCGTTCAATTTATGCGCGTTATAGTTGCTTACAGTCTTGTAATTAATGTCCGAACAATAATTACCAACAATTATATTCGTTTTATTTACCGCTTTAGTCGCTCTCTCTCTCTCTCTCCCTCTCTCTTCTCTCTGCGCATTTCTGAGCGGCTCTGTGCTCGCCGCTCCTGTCTCTGTCTCTGTCTCTTTACACTCAGCTGCTAATACCATATTTATTCATAATTTTTCTTCTCTCTGACGTCGTCCGTCGTCCGTCGTCCGTCGCAGGTGATAATGTGGACTGTTGGATGGAGATCCAGCATGGCAAAGGCCCCTGGGCGCCTCCTGTTAGCGGCATCGTGCCACTGGGCTCAACGCTGACGCTTGTGGTGGCCATTAATGACTATCGCGGTAAGTTGCGTTCAACGCATCAACGCATCGATCGATATCTCTGCGCCGCGCAGCGCATCTCAACCCAACCGATTGTCTGCCGTCTGCCGTCTGTCTGCCGTTTGTCTGTCTGACTGGATCGATCTGTTATCTGTTGGTAGCGTTTGCGGCGGTGCCTGCATCTAGGAATGGCCATTAAATTTTTAGCACGTTTTTTAATGATGGCAATAAATGCTGAGGCCACAACCAGCCACAACCAGAGCTAGCGGCAGGCGGGACTGGCTGCCGTTATGGCCGCAACCATTAAAGTCTCAGACAGATATCCTCGCCCAAGGTAATGCGTTATGCGAATATCTACATCAAGTCGACGAAGTGAGTGAGGCGGTAGCAATAATCGTTCTAATGGAGCCGCGATACGGCCTTTTATTGCCTTTTAGTAAGCTTCGCTTCTGCGGTCGGCGCTTCCGGAGAGAAGTACATAAAAGTGTGAGGCGCTAAAGGCAACATTTGATAAGCTAACAGATCAATTCAGCCAAGTAGCCGAGAATTGAGCCCTTAATTGGGTCCTGCAGTCCTAAGGAAAAAAAAGTAAATATCAAAGAATTTGGTACTTAATGGACCGCGCCTAAAACGTGTCTACTCAGCAACGCTAAAATGTTCTAAAATTAGGACACAACAGACAATCGGTTGTCGGTTATTTCGGGTACCCGGTTTTCCTCCCTTCTCCGTAACCTTACTTAATATCTTATGAAGTACGTGTGAGTATTTTCCATCTAAAAAGCTTTCATTGACAGGCGAGTTTGACATGCGCGTTAAGTCGTGCGTTGCGTCGGACGGCTCCGGACACGTCATCAACTTATCCGACGAATTCGGCTGCGTGCTGCGTCCGAAGATGATATCGCGCTTCCTGAAGGCCAGAGCGCCGGACGAACGGGCCACGGTCATCACGTACGCCTTCTTCCACGCCTTCAAGTTTCCGGACGCTCTGAGTGTGCACATCAAGTGCAAGGTCGAGATCTGTCGGCACGGCTGCCTCGATCATTGTCAGCTGACGACGTCGACGGCCCACGAGCGGGTCAACGAACGCAAAGACGTCCTGATGAACGACGACGGTCTGGGCAACCACAACGAGTTGTTGCACGATCTGCAGCAGGAAACGCCACAGGCTCAGATTGGCGAGGACTTGGCGCATGGCGGGCATGGCGGGCATGCGGCTGGTGGGGAGGGCGGTGCGGGTGGTGCGGGTGGTGCGGGTGGTGCAGAGCACGACATCTTCTACGACGACATCATTCACAATCGCAAGCAGCTCTCGTCGATCAACAACGGCATCGCCAACATCTTAGATCAGTTCAACAAGCATGAGAAGAACACGAACCTCCTGCAGCCTCGTCCCGTGCACGAGGAGCCCGCCGAGGCCGATCTGGAGTCGCTGTTCGACGAACTGGACGACTTGGACGAGGCCCAGTATATGGAGCTGAAGAAGAGCGGCAAGTTTCCGCACGGTCCACGTCAGCTGGAAGCGCAAAAACGCATGGGCGTGCCAATGGCGGGACCGCGGTCGCTGGAACCGAAGGCAGACCACGATCCGGTACCGCATCCGGTATATCTGCCGCACGCCGAGGCGCTCAAACAGCAACAGGATGCTGCGGAGGATGCTACGGAAGCTGCTAATGCAACCGCCGCCGCCTCCGCCTCCGCCTCCGCCTCCTCCACCGCTGACTCCTTGCCGGTGGTCGGTGGCGAACATCGCCGTCGTAGGCGTCGTCGCTCCATTGTCATTTCGGATCGTAAAGTGCGCAGTGCCGACGTCGGCGTCAGCGGCCTCTACGACGTCATCTCCGAGGCCGATCTGGCCTTCAGTCCGGATTCGAAGCAAGAGTCTGTCACCGTCTTCCAGGGCAAGATCAGCGAAGATGTGGTCTATGGCATATGCATGCCGGTGCCCGGCTTCAGCATTCTCTTCATTGTTGTTATCTCGGCGACGATCGTGTCGGCCCTGATCGCCGGGTCGCTGCTCTATCGCTACCAGCTGCAGAAGGAGGCGCTGGAGAAGCAGACGCCGATTCCGGTGCCCGGTACGCTGGCTTCCTGGATGACATTGCGACTCTTCCGGATGCGGCACATGCAGGAACAACAGCAGCGGCAGCAGCAGACAGCAGCAGCAGCAGCGGCAGCGGCAGCAGCGGTTACGGCTGCCACAGCTGCGGCGTCGGTGCAGCGGGACAGCATAACAACCGCGGCACATGAAACGGCACAGTAAAGCGAAAAGAAAAGGAAAAAAATTATAAGAAGAAGAAGAAAGGAAGAAGAGGAAGAGGAAGAGGAAGGTGCGCAGAGAAAAAAGAGAACAAAGGCTCGAGGAAATCAATTAAAAACCTGAGAATTTTAGGAAAAATTGTTGAAAAAAAACTAAGAAACGAAATTTTTTATTGAAATTTTTTATTTTTTTTTGAAAAGAAAACAACTTCAGGCTGCAAAAGAGTTACAAAAATAAATTGATTGCATTCGATTTCGAAAATTTTGTGAAATTCCCAAAAAAAATCGACTGATTTTTGTTAAAATTTCTGTAAGAAAATATTCTTAGCTCTGAAGCTTCGGTGTTTATTGTTTAAGGAATATTGTTTTGCTGAAAATTTCGGGCATCATTGCAATAGAAAACATAAGATTAAGAAGAATAAGCCAAGCAGCCCAACCCCCCTCCTACCCCCTTGTCCCTCCGAAACCACCTACTCCTCTTTCAATTGAAACTTTGGGTGCTTCAGCCGGTGCTTTAGTCTCTAATGTATTCCAAACGCAATATAAAGATTGTTCGATCGTAAATGAAAATATAAAATGTTCACTTAATTAAAAACGTAGAAAAAAAATTTTAAAAATATGGGAAAAATTTTTCATTTCATAAAACAAACACTCAGTCGACGACTTAAGTCGATATTTCCAAAAAAGAAGAAGACGAAAAAGAAGTTTCGTCAGCACATAATTTCTTGAATTTCTCTAAAATTTGTATTTTATAATTTCTCGCTAAAAGCGAAATTATATTTTTTATTTATTTATTTTGTATTTTATTTTGTATTTTATTTTTATTTATTATTTTATTGTAAATTTTTCCGGAAAAAGAAAATCCTAGTAAAAATTGAAAAGAATTGAATTTTGGAAAATACACGTATTTCATATTTCTACAAAATACGTATATTTAAAAAGAGACTATACCATATATCGTATAAAAAATAAATAAAACGCAAAACAAAACAAATTTTATTTGAAAATTTAAAACGAAAGATGATACGAAGCATACAGATTAAGCGAAATTAAACAATATCGTAATTCTCGTAATTACGATATTATTAATTATTTATTTAATGTTTAGTTATAATTTTTAATTATAAACTAAAAACGCTAATAAAGTTATACAATAAGTTACCAAAAAAAAAAAAAAACCAAAAAAAAATAGGGCAAACCATGTTTGTCGAGTTTGTTTTCTGAAAGTAACAGAGATGATGATAATTGGTTTTTTATTTGCCCGATTTACTGTATCAATCCTCTCAGGCAGGTTGGAGGTCCTCTGCTTTTTCTACAGGCACATCTTCACAGGCATCATTGCCAACAAGACCCATCTGCCAACATCGTACTGCCAATAATGATATCTATCTATCCTTACGATGTAGTTTTTTGAAAAATTTGCAATTTTCAATATTTCAGCGTCGTCGTTTAATGATAGTTTCGGTTGTTCGCATAGATTCAATGGTTCTGGGCTAAACTAAGTGGTAGCGGAGATGTCATAAATTATACAGTAGTTTGGGAATTGACTTTAAGGTTCGGTAATCGGCTAAAATTCTTCCTTGTTTGTCTCACTGATTTGAGGTTAACCTTAGCAATGTGTATGTATGTATATACATATATGTATGGTTTAGGGTCTCATTAGGTGTTCTAGAAGGCAATAAATTCTTTCCTGATAGTCTCAGTGGTTTGGAGATAGTTCCACCTGTGTCGCGCACATAATTTTATGGAAGATATCAGTTGTTCTAGAATAATTTTAACAGTCTTCAAGGTTGCGCGATAGCCTCGGCAATACTCTGGGATAATCATCAATGGTTCAGTGATGGGCTAAATTGTTTTAATATAAGCCGGAGCGGTTCGGAGACAGCCTTAAAGGTAGAAGTCCTAGAATTAATGATTCCGTGAGAGTCTCAGAGTTTAGCAGATAGCATAAACTCTGTTTCGTGATAGACTCCCAGAAATTTGTAGTGGTTCGGGGATGATCTCAGTGGTTTAAATCTAACCGAAATTATTTCATGATGGCCTCAATAGTTCCAGAATCCGACTCATTGGATCTGTGCTGCCGTCAAGGGTTAAAGTCTCTGATATCTGGATATGTACAGTGAACAACCGAAAGCTATCTTTCTGTAAAAATAATAAGGATCTTTTTTAAGGTTTCTTGTGTACTTAGTTTTAGTTTCTGGCTAAAAATTAGATGAGATAAAATGAGAAATTTAAGTCCATCGCTGTAGAAATTTGAATTCAAATTCATGAAAATATCAAACACGACTAATCGAAGCCTACAGCTCAGAACTCTCAGCGAAAGAACTCTTTATAAAAGTATAATTTTTTGATAATTTAAAATATCTTTATTAAATTTTCAAGCAAAATCATTTATCCTAAAGGCATAAACGATACATAACAAGCATGAAATTGCTATAGTTACAATAAATATTGTACGATTATATCATTAAAATACACACAATCGATAGAGGTTAAGGTTTGAGGCTTAAAGATTCAGTCAAAGAATATTTTATATAAATAGAAAACTTATTATAGAAAATCGATTCTTTCAACTACGCTGAAATCCTTAAAACGTGATGATTTAACAGATTTATGCTTTTAAAAGAAATAAGAAACTTAAAATAGTTTAAAACTAATTGAAATAGAGTCTACGAAATCTAATTAAAAATAATAATAATAATAATAATATTTTTACGTTTTATCTGCATGCTTTAAATAAATATTTTTTTCAGTGTAACAATGGCATTAAATATGTAAATATGTATATGTGGAGAAAGGCTATCTTAGCGAATACAAAAATATTAAATAGAATATGCGTTATTATGTTGAATCTATTTATTAAATACAAAGACGATACATGCAGAGAACGCTTTTAAATATTCGTACACTTAAAGAAAATTCCGAACTGCTGCTCAAGAGGCGTAAAAAATGACCATTTAATAACCATAAGTGACCAAGTTATTGTAAATAAGCCGCAAAAATATAAGTTCTTGAATTTTGAACGGAATTTTCGGTCATCGCTTGACAAGTTTGGTGTAGAGACAAACCGGTTTCGGCGCTGTGCTCGAACTCTCGCTTAGTCTCCAAACCAAACTTGACCAGAGATGACCGGAAATTCGTTCCAAAAACGCATCATCCAAACTGATGTCGGAAAACTTAACAAACATCCGGAAAAAGTTAAGATAAGTTAACGTAAGTAAGTAATAATCGTTGAAGGAATTAAAGCTTTTGAGAATATGTTTCCGTTACTTTCGAAATTTACCAAAAAAATGAAAAAACAAACACCCGAAAATACCGAATACATTATTTCAAATGATGTATGTACGTTTTTTTGTAAAGAATGAAAGTCTGAGGACGTCTGGTCCTTCATAATACTCGAATAGTACTCTAGTAGTACTTGCATAGTACTCGTATAGTACTTAAATCATAAAGTTATCGAAAGTAACGACTAAGAATTTAAACTAGACTCCACCCATTAAAATACCTGATTGTGACCGAACCGATTTCGCGGCTAGTGCCCAAGAATCGGCCCCAGAAATCAGATACTGAGATTACTTCAAATGTATATAGTATATAACTGGTGCTGTCGCATGTAATGGTTTATGGTTTAGAAGAGAAACTTAGGCCTAACTTATCGTATTTGGAATAAATAAAAACAAAATGTGCAGACTTTTTGAACGAACGCCGAAAAACTCAACTCGGCTGTGTCGTCAAGCCGTCCTGATGAACACCAAACTATACTTCTTCCTCTTTCTCTTCCTCTTCCTCTTCCTTTAGCACTTTTTTTCGTGTACTCTTCAGCGCGGCCTGCCGCCGGCTTCCGGTTGTCATGCTCAGGAAAGACTTTTCGCCAGCTTTTTCGGCATTATGCCGCCCTTCACGCCCTTCGGATCCGGCGGGGCCGAGACCGGAATCTGTATGACGGGCAGAGCAGCAGCTGCCAGCTGAGGATTCGTATAGGCCACGGCACGCTCCTTCTCCACGAACATAGAAAACGGTCGCAAGCGCACATACAAAATGGCCGAGATTATACAAGACGTTACCAAAATGCCCAGCAGCACGATCAGAGTGATGGCAAATCCGGGCGTGGTCATGCAGATGAGTCCATCCTCGCGAGCCGGGAAGACCATTGTGGGCGGGGCGCTCGTCGCACTACTGCCGTTGTTCGCCTCTTCAATGGCGAATGTGAGGTCTCCGGACGAGACCACTTTGATGATGCGATTGAGGCCGACCTCCTGCTCGGGATCGACGGCTCGGGCCCGTCTCTGTACACGTCTCTCGTCACGCCGCTTGCCTATGGAGCCGCCCACATGATACGAGTTGACATGCAGCTGCGGTGGCGGAGGGCCATACTGCGATTCGGGGCCGACTTCCAGCAGGTGTACGTCCTGCAGATTCGGGTCCGAGCACTGGTCGGGGCATTGGTAGCGACAGATTTGTATGGTGCACTGGAAGTGCACTTCCATGGAGTCCGGAAACTTGAAGGCCTGGAAGTGCGCGTACGACAGCACCGAGGCGGACGCTCCGAAGTTCTTGATCTTGGTGAAGCGGGACATCAGTTTGGGGCGCGTGACGCAGCCGCGCTGATCCACCAGCTGTATGGGCGCCCGTTTGCCATCGTGCGCCACACAGTTGCGCACCAGCATGTCGAACTTGGAGTCGTCGTCCTTGATGGCCAGCACCATGGTCATGGTCTGGCCGATCTTCACCAGCCCCGACACCTCGGAGGCCCACGGACCCTTGCCCACCTGTATCTGCATCCAGCAGCCGACATTGTCGCCGGCGAAGTCGGCGCGCACCACATCCAGCATGTCGACGGGGAAGGGGCGGAAGGTGACGCTCTTCTCGTACTGGTCGTGCCAGGTGCAGCGTAGCTTGCGCGCCTGATCCCAAACCTCCTGCACCTGCGGGTCGTACTGCAGCACGATGATGTTCTCGAAGTAGGTGCCGGAGCCGGACTCGTGGCCGTAGCCGTACAGGCCGTTCTCGGTGTTGCCCGACGTGCCGCACGCGTGCAGGCCAATGTCGAAAGTGGCCGAAGTGCGGCCCAGGCCGGACGGCAGGTGGACGCAGTTGATGTTGCTGTAATGGCCCTTCGAGAAGACGATGCCGTAGAAGGGCTTGTCGAACTGCACGAACACCTTCATGCCGTTCTTCTCGCACTTGACGTCCAAGGAGATGATCTTCGGCATGTCCTGAATGGGAGAGGCCCAGATTTCGTTGGTACTGGAGGCACCGACGCTCAAGTCGGGCAGTAATTGTGGCGCATGCACCGGATGCGGACGCGCCTTCGGGGGTGGCGGAGGCGGGGGTGGACCTTGATAGGCCATTTGAGCGGGCGGGGGCGGTGGACCGAAAGGCTGGCCCAGACTCAACGGTATACTTTGCAGATTGCCCGAAAGATGAGCGACTGAAAAGAGAAGGAAAGAAAGAAAAGAAAAAGAAAAAGGAAGAGAGAGAGAGGGAGAGAGAGAGAGGGATCGAGAGGGAGGGAGGGAGTGAGGGATGGTTAAAAAAGTTGTGTTTTATGGCGATGCGGACTTAACGTACTGCGACCGGCTCCGGGTTGTGGTTGCGCTGGCGGTAAGTTATGATAGAGCACTTTCTGTTGTTGCTGCTGCTGCTGTTGCTGTTGTTGTTGTTGCAGCTGCTGCTGTTGCTGCTGTTGCGGCTCCTGTTCCGACTCGAGGGCCACCTGATCGACTTCATTGTCCAAATCGGAGAGGTTGTCGTTGCCAGAGATCGCCTTGACGACATCGACCTCCTCCGCTATAGCGATCTGAAAACGTAAAGCCGGTTTAGAGAATTAGAGAATTTCTAAAATGCCCCCCAAAAAAAAAAAAATAATAACTCAATGCATCACAACAACGTAGAGATAGATGATGACGCAGTGGCACGCAGTGGCACGCAGTAGTAGCGTGATCTTAATGTGATGGCGATAAAGACGCACGCACATCTAAGCGTACAACAAAATGTGATAATGATGGGATGATAATGACACAGTAAAATTGGCAGAATTGTGGATTCGCTAGAGGGGCCGCATCAGGCATCATCTCTTCTGGTTAATTTCACAATGGATTTTTTATTATGCGTAGTGTACAGACCTCCTTCGAAATTTGTGAATGAAAGTGCCACGCCCATGACGAATTTAATGAGCCGTTGACAGGTAGGTGGCCGTCATCATCACCACCGCCGCCACCAGCCACCAGCCACGTCCGAATGCGGACTCGCAACATGCAAAGAAGGTCAGCAAAAGCTATTAAAATACCAACGCCAAGATCAGAAATCGTCGCAGACAAGATCACTTCCCGTTTCTCAATCGCGAACATAAAAAAACAACTTTCTCTTACAACATAATCACGTTGTATGGACAGCGCAGCAACAACAATGCGGACAACAACGCGCGATAATAGCAACATCGAAGACGACGACGACGACAACGACGACGACGACGACGGCAACAAACAACAACAACGTCTACAGTAATTTCTGCCCTGTCTGGCCGTTTGTCTGTCTGTCTGTCTGTCTGTCTCACTATTTTTAATGGCATCGGGCAAAAAGTTGGCGAAAATGCAAACCGTCTGCTGATCTGATCGCGTGGAAAGTGAAAAAAGGTACCTAAAAGAAAGGCCAAACAAGTTCTAAAAACTTGTCGGTTAAATTTGTTAATATCGTATACGAAAATTCTATAATAGACAAGAACAACAACAACAACAACAAAAATGACTTCAACAACGTCGCTGACGAGGTGGCTGTGGCTTCATCGCCGGCCTTTTAATGGCCGAAGCAAGTTGTTGATTATTGGCGAAAGAAAACGAAGACGTATTCAAGAATCTGCGCGCATCACATGACACGAATGCATAATAAAACACCGAAAGCGGCACGACGCGAAGCGACGCGCGGCGACGCATTCATACCAACGCAAAGAAGACGGTAGAAGTTGGAGCTGCATCGTGCAGTAGCAGCCACCACGATTTTCAACGAAGAATAGCAACAGCAACAATAGCAAAGCGGCCAGCGGCGGCAGTGTCGTCTGCTCTATTTTATTTTCATGGCAGTCACGATCAAAGAAAATTTTAAAGGAAAATAAAGCAATAACAGTAAAGTCAAATAAAGTAAAGTGAAGCAAAGTAATGAAAAAAACAAAAAAATTAGCAAAACCTGCACGCGTTCGTTTGTCGCGTTTGCTCGTATTTATTAGTTTTGTTTTGTTTTTTTTTTTTTTTTTTTGAGAAATCGTCACCGTAAAAGTACCCTGAAGTAACATAACTACCTCTGAAGAACCGGAATCTTCAACATGGTTTAATTAAAACTTCTTCACATTCTTTGAGGTGACTCCGCGAGTCAAGAAAAACAAAACTCAAGAAAGAAAAGGAAGAAATTAAAAAATGGGTCATTTGAGGTACACTCGTAGCGATACACAAAAAAAAAAAAAAAGAAATAATGGTTGATGGGTGAATTTAAAGAAAAATTGTCCAAAAGGAAGAAGCCAGAGAAAGAAAACACATTTTTCAATAAAGAAGAAAAGTTCACATCATAAACACAAAAAACAACAACAAATACCAAGAAAAGAAGTTACACAGTGAGGCCGCAGTAAGACGACAGACAAATATACCGACAGACAGAGAGAGACAGAAAACAAAATTGACAAGATTTTCCCGGGAATGACAATAGTCCGACCAATGTTTGAGACAGAGACAGGGACAAGGAGAGGCTAGTCTAAGAGAGTGACACACACACACACACACACATACACTGAGCTAAAGAGAGAAAAGGAAAGTGCCAGCCATAGAGAGTTTCAGTGGAAAAAGGAAGAGGAAATAATGAACAAATTATCATTATTCACATCGACCATGGACGACGGCTTCAAATCTTCTTCATTACTTTCGGTTGACCTCTTGAGAAAATAAGTTTTAAAAACAAAAAAAAAATGCTGAAAATTCCGTGGAAAAATCCGTGGAGAAAGTGAGCTGATGCACTGCCGCTGCCGCTGCCGTTGCCGTTGCCGGCCGCGCTAAGAACGTGATGCGGCATCATTTAACACTTTATCGGCCGATCGATCTATCATCAACGCTGTCATTATTGTCAGCAGCAGCAGCAGCAGCAGCAGCGGCATCATCTTTGTGATTAATGATGATGGTAATTACGAGTATGTACGAGTTATCATTATCGGACAATCATTGCTATTGAAGCACGGTAATCGTCATCGATACCGTTCGTTGGTTTTTATCGTTTGGCATCGTCGCCATTACACATTATTACATTATTGCGGTTCGCCTGATTATCACAATTTATATGATCATTACTTTAACAATTGACAAAATCATTGACAAAATTTGACACCAAATGACGAGACTCTCTTTGGCCGTTTTGGAAGCGAGTCGATACTCAGAAATTCCATCCAGAAAGTAAGTAATATAATTCAAAAAAAATTACCAAATTGTATTTTAAAGGGTCAGCCTTATGTATATGGTGGCTTTCCATAAAGCAATTTTGCTTCGATTTAGCGCAAAACTGGTCCTTGCCGCGAAAACCATTCGAAAACCAATAAATCTCCATTGAAATTGTTGTTGCAAGTTTAGCGCAAAACTAAAAGGAGTTATGGTTTTAGCAGTTTTCAACCCTGTTTCGAAGTTCGAAAACTAGACGCCACAGCCTTGTCTCTTTCTAAAGTTAATATGGTAGAAAGGGATAAATATTGTACACAAAAATATTCTACCAAAATTCTGTCAAAGCTCTGTGCATATATTTTGAAGTGACATATAGTATTCAGACGATGACGTCGATGACAGCAAGAGTAGTTACCACAAAACAAGTGGAAAATGAATTAATGGTTTAATGAGTTAATTAATTAGTTTGTCTAAATGGCTTTTTAATTATTCTTATGGCTCAAGCATTATTTAGAAAGTTGATTGATTGCAAGCAAAAAAAACAGAAGAGAGAGAAGATAAAAAGTGGAGAAATTACTTGATGACAATTTCAAAGAGGTTGTTGGTTCTTGCGGCAGCGAGAGTCGATTAACATTACTAATTGTAACTATAAAACGATTTTAGAGTGTGCTAATATGCGAGTATGCCGCCGCTACGTTAAAAAATCAGATAAAAAGAAGAAAAAAAAAAAGATTAAAAGAAAAAGAAAAACCCACAGACATCGACCGCGTGTCAAACAGTCAACACGTCTTGACACCGCAGCTTCGATTTTCGATTTCGATTTTCCAAACACAACATCTCGATTGAGAAGACTCTCTTTCTCTCCTCTCTGAGAGCAAGAAAGAAAGTAAAAAGTAACTCACCTGCAGTGAAAGGAAGACAGCGAGTGTCAGCCACATCTTTTTGATCCTCATGTTGGGCATCGTGTGGCGTTGGTTCTGTGCTTATGACGCGAGTAGACGTAGACCAAGCCGAAGAACTGCAAAGAAATACAAACGGAAGAAGTAGAGTTAAGGCCAATGATGGAGGAAAAAAAAACGAAAGTGCTAAGTGGCTGAACTAACAATAACAATCATAATCAAAACAACAACAATAACAACAGCAACAGCAGCAACGCGCACACACAAAGTGAAAGCAAAACAGAAGCTTATAGAAAAGTTTGGTATTTATTTATTGATTTATGTGCAAGACTGCTGCTGCTGCTGCTGTTGTTGGTACATTTCAAATAGACGCATATTCCATTATTGCTTACAAAACGGCAAGTGTCCGATTATTAAACCAGACAAGCCAACGATAAGGATGATGTTGATGAATCGATTGAATCGATTCGTTCTGAAAACGCTTGTTGAAAATGTTAGCAGAAAAATTCGTTACACTGTTTTTTTAATGTATGTATGTACTCGTACGAGTGTACTTGCAACGAGTTGTACGAGTTCTCTCTCTCTATTTGGATCAAAAGCCATCAAAATACTCGTACATAATTGAATTTTGTTTACTCTTTAGAAAACGTTTGTATTATTTCTCTCATTGAATGAACAAAAGAAAGAAAGAAAGAAAGAGAGCAACTGAGCCAACCAACACCAATCAATTTCTTGGCTTTCGTGAATGATGCCAAAAAAAGTGAAAATCTTTTATATCAAATTGATTGATTTAGCGCGCTAAACACGATCCTCATCCTCATACTCGTATGAAGTTTAATTAAATTAGCTACAGAAAATCAAAACAAAAGTGTTGCATGCGCATACAAAATTAGCAATTATATACTATATCGTAAATGCAATGCAATTGGTTCAGTCTTGTTAACATCATGAACAAATAATTATATTCTTTGGTTTTAATTCATACGCTAGAAATCGCAGAATACGCTAGAAATTGAAAAATAGAAACATAAATCATAATTATAATAGTAACGGCTAAAACGGAAATTTCTTTAATCCACAAATAAATTACTCGTAATTTTCTTTCATCACTTCGTTTTTGGTTTTTGTTGCTGCTGAAAAAACTTCTCTAAGTTTTGTGTTTATCATTTCACATCAAAAGCAATAACTACAAACAACAACAACAACAACAAGGAGCCTCGAAGTACTCAGTTCAGTAGTTCGAATTTCTCTCCACATAAACATTAACGAGTACAGTGTACTCGCGCTTATTTACGATGTAGCGACCTTTTACATATGTATATAAATATACATTTATATAGAGATATACATCTTTTTTTTTGTGAAAATACTTTAAAATTACTTTACTTCAAATTTATTGTTTAAATTAATTATTCTTTGGGTTTTCAATTTATATAAAATTTTTTTATTATAAAAATTTCAATAGAAATGTAATATTCAATCAAAGTCGTCATGAAATGAAATCAATTATTTGTCTAATAAAAGCGATATAGCGATTTGGAATGGAAATGACTGATCTACTATATACCCAAAATAGTAATTTTTTCCAAACAAATGCCGAATATAAACTAAGAATATATTTTTTCTAAAATTTTAACTGAAGCAATTTTCTAAAAGCATTTTTCTATGAAGCATTTTTCTGTTTTAGTCTTCTTTGTGCCTAAATTCATATATACGCATGTACTTATGTATTGATAGCTATGGCTTTTCTATCCATTGGTTGGTTCGCTTTTCATCTGTTCACATTATTGCGAGTGCACTGTTGTACACAAAACAACACGTGTGTGTATATGAACAAGTATCGTATAAAAACAATAAAGCCATCACCAGAGACATTTTTACTCACGCTATAAAAACATCAACGAGTAGAACACAAACCAATAAAATAAAAAAAAACGAAAGCAACAACGACAACAACAACAGCAGCAACAACAGCAGCAGCAGATATTTCAACTTCAAAATTTTTAAGTTAATTCTTAACTGGTGTGTTTTTTTTTAACAGCATCCGTCCAAAGAGGCGCCGCAGAGAGCTGCGAAGTGCATTTAGGCGCTTATGGCGAAATACTGAAAGTGAACATAAACCACTTGCAACATGCAAAGTATTTACTCGTAAGTGGCAGGCAGGTCTTTAAAGTGCTTCAGCTGTGGGTTTTCGTGTCATTAGCAGTAACACTTAATGATGGTTATATGACGGTTTAACAGAGTGTTGTTGTTGTTGTTGTCACATTAAACGAAATTGAGGGCAAAAAAGAGTTTATGAATGAAATCATGTTTCCTTTGCTGTATAGGATGATGGAAGTAGCGTATGGTGAGGGGGAAAGGGGAAAGGGGGGAGGGAGAAGGGGAGGGAGGGAGGGAAGGAGAAGATGGGAGAAGGGTGAGAGAAACATTTTTATAGCCTCTTTTGAGCTTGCAATAAGTTTGAGCTTTAATTAATCCATCACAAGGTGGATGGATGGACCGACGCCGGAATTCGGTGTGACAGACGTTTATGTTTTTATAGCTGCTGTTGCAGAAAGTAATGATGATTTGTGCACTATATAAAATTTAATGTTTTATAAAAACCATATAATCCTCTATAATGCGAGAAAGACACCGATTATTAAAGCGTTTAAAGTTATACTTGTATTTTTAAAATGATTAATATCTTATTCTGTATAAGAAATTGCCGGAGAAATTGATATTTTTGCATAAATAAATTAAGTCTCATCGAGAGTTGGAGCAAAAAAAAATTAACAAATAATAAATAATAATTTTAATAATTTTAATAATTTCAAAAATTTGAATATTTTTAATAATTTTAATACTTAATTTCGAGAATTTCAATAATTTTAATAATTCAATCATTTTAATAATTTTTAACAATTTTAATAATTTTAATAATTTCACTAATTTTAATAATTTTAATAATTTAATAATTTTAAGAATTTAAATAATTTGAAGAATTTCAATAATTTTAATAATTTTAATAATCTGAATATTTTTAATGATTTTAATAATATTAATAATCTTAATAGTTTTATTATTTTTAATAAATTTAATAATTTTAATAATTTCAATAATTTTAATAATTACAATAATTTTAATAATTTTAAGAATCTCAAAAATTTTAATGATTTAATAATATTAATAATTTTAATAGTTTTAAGAATTTCAATAATTTTAGAATATCAATAATTTTAGTAATTTTAGTAGTTCTAGTAATTTTAATAGTTTTAATAATTTTTAAAACTATTTAATAATTTTAATAATTTTAATATTTTAATAATTTTTATTAGATTACTTTTTTTCGATTAGATTTTATTAGATTATGCTTGCATTATTTGATGATTTGATTTGATTTATTATGAACAAATAAAAAAAGATTATTATGAATAAAAATTTGGCAAAAAAGACTTAACAAATTTAGAAAGTTCAAATAAGACAAGTATTCGGCGCTTTTCAGCATACCTCAGTAAGTTAAATTCCAGAAGAAGAAGTCTCAGTTTGCTTCGTTTGCTTGCTGCGAATCCGAAAAGTCTTTTTAATGAAATGATTTTAGAATTTTCAACACTCAGCGTGACGCTGACAATGAAACAATGAAACGACCCAAACGATTGACCGTAGTTAAACGACTGACAGCGATCGAATCGTTCGATCGCGCAGACAGAGTGTCGCACGTTTTAACGTGGCTGAAGTTCAAGTTTAAAAGTGTTAATTAACTAGACGTTTTGAAGGCAAGAGAGTCTGTCTTGTCTGCTCTTTGTCTGCTGCTGGATGGATGCACGCTGATGCTCGCTGAACTAAAACGATGACGATGACGCAGAATAAAACGACAGGCCGCCGCGACGCGTTTGCAAACACCGCAACAAAGAACTACAGAACAACTCAGGAATGAACACTCGCCGAAGTAAAACGAAAAAAGTCAAAAATAGCTGCACGCACGCTTTGTGTGTGTACGCGCAAAAAAAGCAACGCAATAATCAAACAAACAAGCGAACAACGCACGTCGCCGTCACTCGGACTATTGCCGCGCGCTGAGATTTCAGTATTTACGAAATTGATGCGCTGCGCTAGCGGCGGTCTGTGAATTGCGGCTTCCTTGAGAGCACGCGGGCATTCCAGCAGTGAAAAGTGGCGGCAGCGGAAAATGCCATTCAAATGGGTCACTCTTGACGCAAGCGGCGGCGGCGGCGCGATGACGATGACGAGCACAGCTGAGGATGCTCTGAAGGCTGGCGAAAAGAAAAACGAAAGCGCGCTCACGGTTTGCTTTGATCGTGACCTGTTAACGGATTTCGATTTCGAAAATGTTTGTTTCTTTTATTTTCAAATTACGAGTATTTTGTTTGGTTTAGATTAAGAAATTTTTTTTTCTTTTTGGTGTCGTGCTTTTTTCTTTAAATAACAAAAGTAAGTTCGTATTAAAAAGTTAATGTTAATGTTTTTTTCGTCGCTGTTCGCTTTTCGTATAAGCATGGATTTTATTTAACTTGGTTTTTTTATTATTTCATTATTATTATCATTCGTAGCCAACTTTTTTTTCAATTTTTTAGTGTCCTCCTTAAGCTTTTAATTTCTCTGCTTTTTGTCTTTTTAATTTTCGTTGCAAGAAGTTTCCGTTAATTTTTTTTTATTATGAATTTTTGTAAAAAATTGTCTGTTTTCAAGCGACGTAATTGAAAGCGCGTCTGAACCGAGCCGTGGGTAACTAAAGAATGGTGGTTACACCTGCTTTCTCGAAGCGAAACACTTCGCATGCGGCAGTTTCTTCGGCGGCGGCGGCGGCGGCGCGACGTCCATGATTGTGTTTGCGGTTGCGGCTGCTGTCTCTCACTATGCCGCTGCCGCCGCTGCTGCTGCTGCTGCTATTACTTCTGGTACTAGTGCTGCTGCGGCTGTCGCTTTTTCTCGATATTGTTGTCATTGCTGCTGCTCTTGCTGCTGCAATAACTACTGGCTGTTGCTGTTGCTGTTGCTGACGTTGCTACGGGTGATATTTTTGTTTATTTCCTTTGCCGCAAACGCTGCTTTGTGACTTGGTTTGGGTTCGTTTCAGGAGCATGATAACTCGAAATGCTTCACTTGTGATATTTTTCACTTGCATGCTTTTCAAAGTCGTTGTCGCTGTAAAGCTGCCGCTGCTGCTGCCGCCGCCGCTGCTGTCTGTTATTAAATTATTGTTGTTATTGTTATTGTTCTGGTTTTCATTTTGTTTTCAGTTACGCTACCATTTTTGTGCAACAAAACTTTTTTGCCAGAGTTGAAAAACCATCCTTGTTTTGTTTTTGTCTGCCGCCGGCAGACTCTCTTTATAAATATTTTCCAATAACTGGTAACTACGATACTTCGATATGACCGACTTGTGTGTGACCGACAAATCAATCGATATATGTATGTATTCATCGGTCTTTTTTGTAGAGTCTACCATAGAGTCTAGTCTAAGCGATGAATGAACTTTACCGCTTACTTTTTTTGGAAGTTTGTGGTCGGCACTACCGGCTCGTTGATAAATATGGCTGTTTGTTTGGTCTTCAGCTGACATTTCTTACATGCTCCTTCTTTCTACAACTCTCCACTTCGTCTCTGAGCGAAAATCCTTGCATGAGAAATCTCTGTCTCTAACATTTATCTATTAAACTGTCTTTTTAAACAACTGTTTATAAAAATTGTTTACCCAAAATATTGTCTGTGCGTTTGTATATATAATATGCCGGAATGAAAGCACTCACAAGACTTTAAGACGAAAGAAAAGCGATAAAGACCAGAAAATCTGTAATGAAATTTCTTCAACTTCTTCTTTATTCAACTTTATTTTATATACGAGTACATACACTTCAATTGTGTCTATTGATTTATTTATCGAAATTTTTCATGTGATTTCTAACAATAATAATTACGAGTATAAATAATTTTGTGATAAAGCAACGATGTTTTGTTCGCGTGAAAGTTTCTCCTACCAAAAAAAGTTTATCTTTCCGTGATTGTAATGACGTCAAAAGCTAGCCCTTTTTAACGTAAACATACAAAAAAAAAAAAAACAAACAACCATAATTATCTTCAGTTATTGTAAGCGTAATTGATAAAAAAGTTGGTTTTTAGAAAACTACAATAAAAAAAATCAGGCTTATTCTCTTTCTCAATCAATCTTTCTTCACATCGACATAATATAAAACAAAACAAAAAAAAAAAAAAATATTAAAAAAAAAGTTAAAAAAAAAATTTAATTATTAAAAAAATTAATTAATTAATTATTAATTATTAATTAACTAAAAAAAAAAAATTTTAAAAAATTTTTAAAAAAATAAAAAAAAAATAAAAAAAAAACGATTTTTAAAAAAAATTAAAAAAAAAATTTTTATATTTAAAAAAAAATTTAAAAATAAATGCGCTATTAATACACAAGTATGATGATATGATGATATATGTATATTGATATAATGATATTATGATGATGATATGATGATACCTAAAGAACAAAAACAACAATAGCCAGGCATAAAAACACTCTCAACACTTTTAGGATTAGACCAAAGATATCGTATATTTTCTAATAGTTTTTCAACACAACGAGCTGGATGATGATGACGATGATGATGATGGGACTTTCTGCATGGAGCTTCCAACAAGAGGTGTCATTTTAAAACTAAAGTCATTAGAGCAGCACAAATGATCGGTTTTTTATATGCATCGAACAACACTCGCACTCGCATAAAATTGAAAACTTAAAAGAGTGAAAATCATTTCATTTCAATTCGACTCGTGTTCGTCTGTTCATCAGCATCCAACTTGCTTTCTATCATCCTCATTTAAATATGTATGATGGCTTTTTTTAAAATGACTCACAATGGCTTTTGTTAGTGTTGATCGTCAAAATCTCTCTCTCTCTGGGTTCGACAAAATGACAAAAACAAATCCTTAAATCTTCAATATTTATCATATTTCGAAACGGTTTGCTGTATGGTATCGTACTTACTGTTCGGTCGAGCTGGCGGCTTCAGTTCGAATTGGTTTTTTTCTAATCTACGGCGACATTATTTGCTTTTCAGGGCTCGGTAAAAATGTTCATTTGTCAATATTTGTGTTGTTGATGTTTTTGTTTGATGCTTGGTGTTTGGTGCTTCGTGGTTGTTGTTATTGTTATTGTTATTGTTATTCTTTATCCGGGCCGATGTCATTACATTTTTTTCGTTTTTGCATTTTTCTTTCTTATTTTCTCCCTTTTTCTCTCTCTCTCTCTCTCTGTATTTTTTACCAAGACCAAGCAGTCAGTTGTTGTTGTTGTTTCTGCTGTATTTGCCACTTATTGTGGTTCTTCTTACGGTATTTAGGACTGCATATTTTCTCGTCTCATTGACATTTTATGCTAATACGCAAAGTCTATTTGGCGCGATCGCGTTGAAAGAAAGTGTTAGGTATACAATATTCAAATATTGTCTGTATTCAGTGAAATCTGATGAGTACCAACAGACAGTATTTTGTTGATTTATTTCTAGTAAAAATTGATAATAAAAACTCTCAATAGAAAAAACAAACAAGTAATATTTTAATAAAAAGTAAGGAAATTATTGTGGTACTTCTTTAATTCTAAGAACATACTCATTTTTCTTGTATTTCAATTCATTTCTCATTTTGTTGTTATAAGAGCCGGCCGGCACTCATTAACTTCTGAGCTAAAGCTATGATATATCATCTAAATACATTTACATTTGAATTTGAAAATTTTTTGCCTCTTCATCCAGATTGCTTCCCCGAAATTGTCATCTCAAAAATAGTGCGCTTCTACAAAAAATTGTTTTCTAATCATCCTTCAATGAGTATGAAGTAGCTGCTATATTCCTCTCCATACATGCTGCGAGTTTGTTTCTTAAGTCTTTTGATTCTCGCTTGATTCTGTGCATTGAACTGTGCGCAAGCAACGAACGGTATGAAAAGCTACACAACAGGAATGTGCAATGCTCAGTTTTTTTAGTGATGCAGAATTCACATTTTTTGTCTTCTATACTTTTAATATATCACCCTAAAAATTCCGTTTTTAAGGTGAAAGTTTTTAGTTTTATAAAAAATAAGAAAATTTTCTTAGTAAGTTTAACCTCAATGAAATGCATAAAAACAGTAATTTCTTGGCTGTTAAGTTTTACACAAAAATAACAGAAAATCCAGATGAAACGAACGCTACGTATATTAAAACAAACTTTAAGGAATTTATTAAAGCAAATTATTTAGGAATCTTCTACTTTTGTAAAAGTAAATAGAATTGAATTGAGAAGCCAGATTCTTCAATTCTCTTTTTCTCTACCTTCTGTGACGACGATGCCGGAATGTGGCTACATTAAGTCGAAGCAATGATTGCTGATGGCTTCTGCTGTAATCGATTCTTTACTTTCTCGTTGGGTGAGCTTTAATTTTCCATCAGCAACGGCTGCATTTATGAATGAAATGCGAAGTAGTTGTAGTCGAGAGAGGGAGAGAGAGAGTGTGTGTGTGTGTGCGTGTGGTTTCTTTATTCACAGAGTAACAATTTAGTGTAGGACTACAACGCGGCGAGCCGGCGAGGGCGACTGTTTTCTCTATTGAGTCTTATGAAAGATTTTATTAGTTCTCAATTATAGAAACAAACAAACAAACAAATAAACAACGTATAGCACAAACAGAATTAAATAAAATTTGAGAAAAAATATTTTGTGCAATCATAAAAACATCATTATTACAACAATAAGAATTGACTGAGAAATTCTGAAGAATGACTGAAATGTGACTTCGACTTGTGTGTGTTTGCGTGTGTGTTTTTTTGTGTACGCATTACATACTTTCTAAAAATTGCTGTGGCGGCAACAACCCCCCCACCCCCTCCCCTTCTTATTTTTCTTAAGCTTTTTCAATGAACTCTTCACTTCTTCACTTCTTTGCATCCGTTTTTTTTTTTGCTTTATCAACAAGTTTACTGCAATCAATGCCTCTCTTTCTGGTTCTTCTTATTTCGAAAAGCAGGAACCAATTGATAAAAATGAGTGAATGGTTTCAATTTTCCGTAAAAGTGACTAAAATGATGTGAAATGAAAGAAAACGAGCGAAGAATTGTCGTTTCATGAAGTCTAAAAGCGGTGAAGGCAAATGATCGATCGGGGTCGGTGGGTTGGTCGATTTGTCGTTCGAATGGTCTTTCGAATGGTCGTTCGAACGGTCTGTCGGTCGGTCGGTCGGTCGGTTTGCTCGCTGATCGATGGCAATGGGATGGCAGTAGATTTAACCTCATTTTTATTATTGTTGCATTTCTTACCGTATAAAAAGCGGCAGTCGTAACCGTCTATGGGAAGAAAATGTTCATCAGATGACAATTAATTGTGAATGTATGTACATATGTATGTATGTATGCATGTACGAGTATATACAATCGAGCATCGACGCGACAGAGAATGACGTTTGAACAATGCACAGGCGCAGACGGCAGCAGCAGCAAACACAAATGACAACACAACACCAAGAAGAATAGAAAGATGAAGAAGAAGAAGAAGAAGAAGACCGGCAACAACAACAACAACAATGGCAGTGACAACAGCTGGTGCAATTGTTTTTAAAAGTTTTCACTTTACAAACAACAACAAGAACCGCCTTCTTTTGTGCTGCTTCTTGTCTGTGAAGAAGCTTGTGGTCGGATTTGTCTGTCTGTCTGTCTGTCTGTCTGTCTGTGTGTATTTGTTGTTGTTGTTTTTTGCTAATGCTGTTGATTTTCTGGTAGCAGCACCAGCACCACCAACAACTACTTAAGTAGCTCAATGATGTTGTTGTTGCTGCTTCTGCTACTATCATCAGCACCGCGTTAAGGTTAGTGTAACACAACAATTGAATATGTTTGATGTTGTCACTACGAGTATGACAACAACCAACAAACAACCAACCCATATCCAGCAACGAGAGAACTGCAGAGCCACCATCACTTCGTTCGATGACTCGACGACTCGACGATGGAGTGCGTGTCACTGCAATGAATTTTCTTCTTCCTTCTTCTTTAACAAGCCAGAGTCAAGCATTAGCAAATACAAACAAAAAAGACCAAACAAGCGAACAAACAAACAAACAAACAAACGAAAGCACGAACAAATAAAGCCCCGAAGAAAGCAGACAGCAGGCGTGTGTGATCAAAAAAAGCCATCCTCTACTGTCACCATCATAAGCATTATCATCATTATCATCATCTAAACACAAGCAACAGCTACAATCTGAGAAAATCAAATAAGCTTAAATGATGATTGAATGATTGAGTGATATATCCTGAGATGGATGCATGCATGCGTGCCGGCGTGTGTGTGCTTGTGGTGGTGACACACATACTTGTTTAGAAATTTGCAAAATTTGCGAAATTATCAAATTAAGATAATTTCAACTAATAAATTAGTTCGAATTTCTTACAATTTTCATTTCCGCATGATTCCGATGTAATTTTCTGGGCGAGATGCAGCGACTGTAGAAAGACGTTATTGGATCGTCGGAAAAATCATAACGCATTTTTGTAACATTTCAAATTGTTTCGAAATTCTTTAAACGAATTCATAACGAATCCAGAAATGTCTATAACTCGTTAATTGTGAAGAAGTTTTTGGTAAGAAAACGCAAGGTCTTATTACTCTTTTTAACTTTTTGGCTGATAAAAACAAGAGCTTTTTGTTTTTGAGATTTTGGGCAATGTATGGGTTAATATTCTTTGTTCTTACATAAATAAATTTATATAACCGATGCACAATGTTTTACGTCGGTATGTAAACATTGAATAACTATAACATTTATCATTCGATTGACTTAAGTAAACATGTTTTTAGAAACATCAATTCAGCACAATTTTAACCATAAATTGCTTTATACCAAAACAATGCGCCAAAATAGTAATGCAGTACATTGAAAATAGTCCTGCATATCGTTGAAAATCGATCGTGGCCAATTAGCACCGTCTGCCAACAATATTCGTCGTTTGATGTTTGAAATTTTGTTAAGCACGGGACAGTGGAAGATCGTTATCATGCCGTTCATCAACGCCCAAAACATTCCAATGAACTGGTTAAAGCGGTAAGAGAGAGTGTTGCCGAAAACGCACATGGGACATATCGTCACCGCGCTCAGTATTTTGGCATCAGTGGATCCAACTTGCGGCGCATTTTGAAGAATTATTTGCATTTGTTTCCGTATAAAGTGCAATGGACTGAAAGAATATTGCCGACAGACCGTCCATGTCGCTTGAAATGAGGCCAAACAGTCACATACCGATATAAAAGATGGCGCACCCAGTATATACATACATATCTGTATGTTAGATAAAAACAGTTTTAAAAACTGAAATGCGTCATTACTTTTCCATCTTAATCAATATTTCAGCCCACATCGATACTTGACTGGCCTTGACTTTAAATACAAAAAATTTATTTGCTTGTTTTTCTTTAAATACGAGTATTTTTTCCAAGTACGTAGTTTGTAAAAATTATTTAGTTATTTAAGAATTTTTATTTAAATTTTTAGTTTTAGAAAATTTCAAAAATTTTACTTTAATTTTCTTAACAGTGAGTTTTGTTATCGTTTACAATAAAACGCTTAATAACAAAATAAAAATAGTAATATATAAAAAATCGAAATCGAATAGTTTTTTTCGTAATATATAAAAATCTTTTAAATCTTGCAAAACTAGCGCGAATATACCTTTAACAATTTGGAGAACTATCTTTGGTAAAATCTATGAAATTTTTTCAAAACTTGAGTTTTGTGATTTCCGCCAAATTCGGAAGTTTTCTGCTCTTCTGGAAAATGTTTAATGAGGAAAATTTTATGAGAGAAGAAAAGCTACCTACTATATCTAATTCTATGTCTTCTCGTCGATTCGTAAGATTTTATGTTTTTTTTTTTTTATTTCATCACCTTTTTTGCTTTCTTTGTTAATTTGTTTAACCTGTTGGTGAAAGTAAGAAGTTAAAATATTTATAAAGCTGTATAAATGCGCGTCCGGCATAACGAAAGATGAAGATGCAGAAAGACGTGGTGACGGTGGCTCTTGCTCGATCTCTCTCTCTCTCGGCTTCTTCCATTTTTAATTCTATGCGCATTTCATATCATTCCATCATCCGAAAATATCTATCTGTTTAGTGTTAACTAAAAAGTTATCTCCAATGAAAATCGAAGTAAATACAAGAGATATTGCATGACCAGAGTGAGGCTCGGGCTCGGCAAAGTATGACCTGCGGGTCAGCAAATGACCAACATTTAACAGCTTTTGGGCGGCAGAAAAAAGTAATAAAAAAATGTAAACATAAACACTTTGACAAAAACTAAATTATAAATAGTTATGTTTGCATTGTAGAAAATGTCCGCATTGCTGTTAGCTTTCTTTAACAAATTTGCAATTTTTATAATAAATAGACAAAATTTTGTTTTTTTTTTTAAAGAATACATATTCCTGCAAGCATTGCATAATACAAAAAATTATTAAAAATTGGCCTGGAAATTGTTGAGGTTGCGTCAAAATTTCGCCAATTTTTTTCTTATACTTTTCAACACAAAAAAACTTCTTTTCTACCAAAACCAAAGATCTGCCGCTACCAAAACCAAAATATTGCCGTTGCCTGGCCGGCAAACGTGATATTATTTTTTTAGAAACTGAAAGGACATGTCGACAATTTTTAATTGGATCAAACTGAGAGCACTCAGCTAAAGTGAAATTTTTCAAATTTTAAATTACGTTTGCGATGACATGAAGACGGCGTTTGGTTTTGTTGTTGTTGTTAGCATTTATATAAATTTAGGGCAAAAAAAAAAGAAAAAATCGTTGTAAATAACAATCTCATTTTGTAAGAAGTTATCCAGCGAGCTGTGATATTTTGAATAGATTCAGTTTTTCGCCTCTTGCAAATTAATGGATGAATTATATTAATAGATTATATAGCAAAAATTTATTTTACATGTGGTTGCATAAGCTTCTTCGAAATGTGTATTTCTTTTTTGTGGTAAAATTCAAACATAATGAATAGATATTTAAATCCTTTCAATTCTTGCCATTTATTCCTTCTTTGATTTTTATTTTGCTACTACCGAATTGTATTGCATTTATTTTCACTCTTTGAAATTTCTTTAGAATTCGCTTTTGCGAAAAAAATGCAATTCAGGCACTTCCGGTTTCTAATATTATTTTTGCTGCTTTTTTTCTTACTTTAAACTACGCTCACAATCAGTTTGAGCAACTTGCGACAACATTGAACGCTGAACGCTGAACGATGAACGCTGCACGAGAGAAAGTTGAATGAGTTGATGATGATACGCGTACACTCAGTCCAACATCTATGTATGTATAAAAATGTCGGTAGCTGTGTGTGTTCTTCAGCTTTTTGTTTGAGAGTGTGTGTATAGATGCTCGTAAATATATTTATCTGTCTTGCTAAAGAATACGAAATTGAAATTATTAATATTTAACAAATATAAAAGTATCACCGACCAACCCGCCCGTCCTCAATCCACCCATTAACGCTCCACCAAAGCGCTAAAAGACGCTGCACTATCACGTCAAAGTGGTCGCGCATGCGCAATCAAGATAAAGCGAATTTATTTCGGGGCAGTTTCTAATTATTTCAAACAACTCAACGAAAAAACAACACAAAGCTTATACGAGTTTGTGCGTCTGACTGGACTTGTTCGCATTGTTGTCTGTCCGTCTGCCGTTCGCTGTGTCTGTCTGCCTTTGTCATCGCGTCGCGTCGCGTTGCGTTGCGTCGCAACCTTCAGCTTGAGCTGCAACAGCGAACATTTAATTCAAATTCTCTCCAAGATGTCTTCTCAGAGCTTAACTCAGTCTCGCCTATCTGTCTGCCTGCCTGTCCGTCTGTCTGTCTGTCTGAGTGTATGTGTGCGTTGTGTGTGTGTGTGTGTGTGTGTTTTGGCTGATTGGTATGCGCGTGGCTAAGTCATTCTGATATATATAGTATCCATATATCCGTCTATTGATCTATCCAGCTATTTGTTTATCTGTCCCCCTTCTTTTTTTTGCTCTTCGTCGCCATCTCTGTTACTTAATTCATATTCTATAAGTAAAGAGATATCTGCAGTCGCTGAGCAGTCACCGTCACCGTCACGGTCGCGTTGCAAGCGCGTTGTATCACCAGCAGCACTCGGTGTAGTCGCTCGGTGTCGTCTGCAACGCACAAAGAGCAGCAAATGGCATCAAAGTCTTGCTACAATTTTACCTTTTGCTGCTCCCGCTGCTGCTGCCGTTGCTGCTGCTGTTGTTGCGCAGCTGCGATTGCCGCTATCGATGACGTCGCCGGTCGTTACGATGCATACAATGACAAAACTGGATGGTTTGTGCTGATGATGGTGATGGTGGTGATGATTGGCAAATACATACGCTGTTGTTTAATGATCAAAATCATTGAGGCGACAGTTTAAACGAAACCTAATAAAAGCAGAATGCCGGAAGGCGCAGCATAAAGCAGCGGGAGCGGTAGCGGCTGCAGCAACAAATAGTTAGCTCTAAAGTGGGCCACCGCCACCCGACAAAAATGATGTGGTCCAGCAGCGACGCGACGCGACGCGACGCATTCAGTCTGACTCCTCAAGGCAAGCATAGCGAGCGACTTTTCCAAGAAGTCGACTTCGATTTCGAGTTCCGGATCAGAGCAACTAAAATCGACATGTAAAGCATTATCGCCATAACAAGTAACCGCGAAATGCTGATCCTGACCATTTTGCTTCTTCTTCTTATTTCTTACTGTCACTCTTTGCAGAACGCGGACACGAATGAGTGAGCGGCACGGCACGGCACGGCGCGGCACGGCACGCATGTACTCACGCACCAACCAATCCAAAGAGAGGCGCTCTCACTTACGGGCGCGCTTGTACAGTCTAACAATTTAAGAAGTTTTCTAACAAAAATAGAAAAGAAGAAAACTGTTTTGTCGTGATGTACGACATGAAATAAATGAAATAAAAAATATATGAATATAAAGTTAAGAAGTTAGTAAATAAATTTAAGTAAATTAATGAAATTTATAAGATTTATAATAATATCGTATCTATTGTGTTTTTGGAAAACACTTAAAAGCAAACTTTACAAAAAAAAGGTAATTTAAAATAAATCTTTTGTAATTTTAAAATTCTCTTCAACGGAAAACTTAAGAAAAATAAGTAATTTAAAATATTAGAATAGCAAAAGATTACAAAGATTACAAAAAGATTTACAAATGAGGTAATGTACATATTTCTCTAGAAAAATTCTATGAATATTTTGTAGCTTATTCTTAGTCCAAGTATAATATTGACTGTTATTGATAAAAACAATGTACAAATATAGACTTCTGAAGCTCTATTGCGTAGAAGCCTGAGCACTAGAATATAAACAATTTCAATTTGAAGCTCTCACTTTGACAGATGTTCAAAGGTTAAAGAGGTACCCCTTTGCCAGCATGAGGTAGGGTTAAGTCAACATATGGTTAAGTTGAAAGCATTAAACTTTCTCTTGAAATTATTATAGATTAATTTTAAAGAGTTTTAAGAATTTAATTTTAAGAATTTGAACATTTTCAAAAGCTTTCAAAATACTCACGATTTTGACGTATAAAAATGGAATGTTATTCCACTGTTGTCGCTCTCAAAACTTGCAGACTTTTACAGACTTTCATGATTTGTAAAATAACAAAAACAACAACAACAACAACAACTACAAATAAAAATCACAATTTCATATAATAAATACATATCGTAAAAGTGACGCGACGCAACGCGACGCGTAAAAACTTAGCTCCTGCCGGTCTTGACCGCCTGCTTAACTCGTTGTCCCAAAGACGGACGTCTGCAGCGCAGTGTTGCCCGACGTCTTCTTCTTCATCTCTTGCCACGAAACAGCAAAGAAACCGGCACATTATTTCTTTTAATAATGCGCCGCGCCGCGCCGCACCGCACCGCACCGCACATGCGTGAATGAAACTCAATGCAAACGCAATGCCATCGAAGCGACATTCAACCAATCGATCTGATCCGATCCATTCAACCACGATGGAACCAGCCCAATGGTTCGGTTCGGTGCGGTTCGGTTGAGTTCAGCTTCCAGCCGAATTCAGTGCAACGGATCTGATCCGCAAGGAAGTGGAGTAGAGTAATCAAACGAGTCCATTGATCGAAAAGCAATCAGTATTTTATTGAAAATAGCTGCGCGTGCCGCCGCCGACGCCGCCGCCGCCTGCCTTCCTTTGTGTCTTTGACTGTACATATATTTAATTGTGCGGATGTGTGTGCGTGTGTGTGCGCGTGTGTGTGTGCATGCGTGCACTTACAACGTCGCTTGAGCGACGTTTTGTCGAAAAAATGGGTTACCGGGTCTCGAGTGGTGTGCGAGCTTCAATACAAATCTTGGCATTGCCAAAGCTGTCGCTGGATGTGCTTTTAAGATAGTTGGTGACGGTTGGTGGCGACGCCACCGTTTGTTGGATTTTATTGTTCAGACGTTTTCCTGTTGTTGTTGTTGTTGCTATTGTTGTTGTTGTTGTGATTGTTGTGCTCGTTGGCTGTAATATTTTGCTATTTTAGTACTAACTAACTGGACTCGGCTGGTGCCGCACGTTCCAATGGCAATAAAATCACACCAACAACAGCAGTAAAAACAACAGCAACAACAACAACAATAACAACAGGTGAGTATGTACCACTCCATTCGTTTATCATCCTCTCGCTGACGCAGACGCTGACGCAGACGCTGACGCTGAAGCTGGCAAAAAACGCAACAGCGCAACATGCGGCGGCGGCGGCGGCGGCCCGGTCGCATGCGTAAAGCGTTAAAATTTCTTTTTTCTTAAGGTTTCTCTGGTTTCTGGTTCTTTCCGCTGGTTTTTGTCGCCTCCTCATTGACTTCGAATGTTTTTTCTCACAATTTAAAAGGTTTTTTTTTATCACAAATAAGAAGAACAAAATATTATATTAACCAAGAAAATGTACTTACAATATACATGTATGTATATTTTTCCTTTCAAAAAAAAAAAAGTTTAAAAAAAAAATTAAAAACGCATTTTTATTTCTCTTTCGCATTCCTTTCGCGACTTGCTGTGGATGCAGTCAGAAGCCGGAACTCTTACAGGAACCGCGATGAGGCGCAACAAGAGAGCAAAAAACAGAGTTCCAACGAGCAAAAGGCAGCACTGACAACGGCAGCGGCAATGGCAACGACAACGACTACGACAACGGCAACGGCAACGACAACGACAACGACAATAGCGGCAGTGCGTCTGGTTGACGGCTTGCGTCAAGAAAGTTGCCAACATTGCCAACGTCTTTAGGAGCCTTCGTTCGTGGACTGCGACAGCGCAGCGCAGCGGAGCGGGGCTGGTGGCGTTTGGGAAATGCTGCGCCACGGGTTTCGCAACGAAGAGAAAGTGGGCGCACGTTGAGGCCATGCCGCAATTCTGGCGGCAAAGAATAAATTCGCAGGCTCGATTTAAGACATTTCCCGCCGGCCGAAAGACATACCCACAAGTAATCAGTTAAAATCGCGAGTTTCTTTTCGCCGTACTTTTTTCCTGTTTATTTTTATTAATTTTTTTCCCTTTATTTTCTTCTGCCCTGAAGATGAAAACAATTTGCGGGAAAGTTATCTCATTAAATTTGGTTCGATTTCATGAAATTTGCGTCAAAAGAATCGATGGCGATATTACTTGATCTGGTGTACAAATGAATGAAGGCAAAGGAGGAGAAGAAGAAGAAGTCGCAGCGACTAGACCACCCGCGAATGTGCACAGCCGTAAAAAGAAAAGTTACGTCCAATTGAAAAGAACTAATAAATGGTGTTTTTTTAAGCCCGATAGAACTTCAAATGGTAAAAAATAACACAAAAATATTTAATTTTAATAAAATTGTTTTATTCACTCAAGAAAGATTAAGACATGGCATTAATGAAAATGATTTCGGGCATATGACCACCACGGCTTTTCTTGATGTAGTGCATTCTTGACGTCCAATTTTGAGTCACTTTTTCGAGTACTGCTGGCGAATCGAATCGACGACTAATTTTTAAAGTAAATTTGGATAATTTGGTAGCGTTGTTCGTAGCGTGAGTCTATTCAAGATGATTTGCCAGACTGTACTGAACATGAATAACAACAAGAGCAGTCAGAAGGGCAGACAGTTGTTCCTATCGAAAGTTCTATCTAAGCTAAAAAAACACGCTTTAGAAACGGTTTGATAAATATTTGAACACAATTTCTATAAAACTAAAGCATCCGGTCATTAACTATCACTTCAAACATTTCAACTGAAATTTGTCCATGGACATTTTCTTGTTTATGTTTTCTTTTTTTTGTTTATTATTTTAATTATCAGCATCAGCATGAGCACAAATTACTCAATCCGCATTTTAATTGTTTGCATTTTTAACACGTGAAAGTTATAGTATCTTTAGCGCGCATCATTGTCATTATCATTATTGCTATCATTATCAGTAAAGAAAAATTCAACAGAAGCCTCTTGATCATCATCTTCGCTTTCAGCATCAACATCAACATCAACATTAACATCAGCATCATCTTATCATGCTCATCTTCTCATGCTCATCTTCATCAACTCAAACGAAATTAAAGTAATCGTTTCGAAAAGAGGCTTATTTTTCATTTGAAGAAAAAGTGAAAGAAAAAGGCACATACCAAGATTTTAAAATGAAATTATTTTAATGCGAATTTCTAATTATTTGCAACAAGTCACGTTAAAAGCATTGATTGACGTCTTGTGGTTGTCATTTTCAGTATAAAAGAAAATTTTGTGACTCACAAAAAAATAAGCCACAGATTAGCTCTTACTTTTAGGCTCATTCACCACCGACAGAGCGACACACAGATGAATGTTATGTAGAGAGAAGATGCGAATAGATAGAAAGATTGATGAATAGATAGAAAATGGACGTGGTGGCAAATATTATAACATAAATAAAAGTGTAAAAAACCATAACCAAAAATGTTCCAGCATTACCAGATTAGAAAAGAAACAGAAAATGTTTTTCTATTTAGTGCAAAAAAAAAGTTGATTGAAAAATCGCAAAATCAATTAATGCAGCAGCAACATTTTGACAGCGAATACATGCCAGAAATAACCAACATATTCATATAATAATTAGAAAACATGCACAAAGAATAACGTGCTACAGCTTACGCTTACCCAAAACATCAACAACAACGCAGCAACTTGAGAGCGAAACAAAAAGAGCCAACCGCACACACAAGACGACAAACAACAACAACAACAAAATAAAACGATTTAATATCTGCACTTTGCGATATCTAAAAATATATAGAAGAACTCTGTAGACGGACAAGTTTGCGGCAGCGGCAGCGGCAGAAAGAAATAAAGTGAATGCTTGCTAAAGAAGGGCAAGAGCGGCGAACTGCAGCAGCGAACTTCTGTCATTCTCTCAGCTCAACTAAATGGAAGTGCTTTGTTGAGCCTCTTGGTGAAGCTGGTGAGATAAGAATCCACAAGCCGACCGCGAGCAAGAGACCAACCGACCAAATCGTCTCAATATTACGTACTCAGTAAAGAACCGAAAAAGAGAAATTAGAAAGAAATTCATAATAAACGAATAAGAACAATCGAAAAACAAATAGACGCGGCATTACATTCCGTCAAATGAATTGAAAGAAAGGCGTCGGCGTCGGTGTCGCCGTCGGCGTCGGTGTCGCTGCAGCCGCTATCGCACTACTACTGCGGCTGGAAAGTTGTCGACAAAAATTACTCAATGATTAAATTCCAATTTAAAAAGGAAAAACGAAATTAATAATAAGTATGCAAAGAAAAACAAAACAAAAGAAAAGGAAAAGATTATTAAGGAAGGCAACGGCAACGGCAACGGCAACGGCAACGGCAACGGCAACGGCAACGACATCGGCTTCGTTCTCTGTAATATTTTTATAGTGTTAGTGTTGTTGCTGTGCTGAGCTGCTGCCACCGTGGTGTTGTTGTAGTGGAAACACTTTTTAATTTCATCTCATTTCGCACAAAATGTTTACTGAGTAGTTTTCGTTTTTATCCGCAACCAAGAACGACGCCTTTGTGCACAAGTTTGTGAATTACAAGAAGCTACGCACGACTATTATTTAAATATATAAAAAATTTAATCTGTTTTTTAATCCATTACATATGAAAAGTACGATAAAGTAAGAAATTGTTGTACAACAAATAGTAACTAGATTCGTGGCAATTTTTATAAAACAGTAGCCTAAATAGTTCTACATGGATATTGCTAGCCGTTTTCTTTTTCTGTTGTCATTTTTGCTCATTTGGACGGATTTGGCAACATCATGGCTAAATTTCAATAGTTATGCCGGCAAAAAACGCACGGATTTGCGCCGACGTTGCCCAAACGTAAGCAATATATGTATTTTTAATGTAAAATGATTTTAAGGTACGAGTATTATTTATTCTTCAGCACCAAGAAAGACCCATAAATACTTGTACTTATTGTTTAAATGGAGCTGTTTTTTTTTTGTTGGTAGGCTTTAATTTTTTTACATTGTTTCCAATTACATATAATATAACTAAGTTCGCTGCTTGCGTTTCTTTGGCTTTTTATTTATTTATTTGAATAATAATTTTATTTTAATAACTTTCTAATTCTCAAACGCTTATTTCTGACCATAAATAAACATAAATTTAGCATACTATAGTGAAGAAATTAGTCAGAAGAAATTATATCGTCATAATCTTTATGCGAGAACTTACAGACGTAAAGCTGAAATTGCTTTTCATTGCAAAGGCTTATCATTACTTTATACATTTAATTATTTTCCTCTTAAACAATTTCGAATAAACACTGTCGAAATCAGTCGATTAAAACAACATTTTACCGGAAATGTGATTATAACAACAAAAGAAAAAACAAAAAGCATTAGTAAACAATTGTTATCATTATTATTAATTATGTATACGTATTATTTGTGTGCTCAATATACGAGTATCTTGAGCATGATATTCTAAGAATTGCTAAATTAATAACATGCAATTTTTATATTTTTTCTGTTTGAAAAAAAAACCTGTAAACAATGAAACATTTTTGTCGATAACTCAAAAATCGTGTGACAGAAAAGTTTCTATTTCTCATTGGCTATTTTTGAATTTCATTTTATGAGATCGAACATGCATACATATTTACAACATAATCAATTCTTTGAAAATTTAACTATCAACAATTTTAATTCTACTCGAATTTATTTTTAATACGTACTCATAAACCAAATTCAAAGTAAAGTAGATCAAGTGAAAAATTCCAACCAACCATTCATGAACACTTTCTTTTATACTCACTGCATGTAGTGAGCGAGCCACTTCTCTTGATTTTATTCGACTCCTTCCGTGTGCTGCTTCTCTTTTGTTCTCATTGAATCGAGCATACGTTGGTTCTTTCATTCTGGCACTAACTCTGATGTAGAGATGAAATCTAATCAATATGCGGCGTATGTGACAAGAAACATTCATCAGAATGACGGGGACAAAATGGGTGCACTCTTCAAAATCAATCACACTTTCTAGACTCAACGACCGCATGTTACACACACACACACACACACACACACACACACATACACTACAACTGCACTAGTTGATATGGTTAAGGGAGAGAGCTAGCTGGAGAGAGAGAGGAGACGGAGAGAGCTAATTTTAACATTCAAAAAAAGCTTAGAATCTCCGTCAAGACTATTTTTTGCATGATCGAAAAGAAATCGAAAAGAAATCGAATAGAAATCAAGGAATAAATATTTTTCAATATTTTTCAAATATATTTTAATACTAAAAAATTTATATATAAATATATATATAAAATATATGTATATATATAAAAAATATAATAAATATTTAAAAATATATAAATATAAATATAAAAAAAATATAAATATATTATATATATAATATATAATATATTATATTATATATAATATATATATATAATATATTAATATATATAATATATTTTATTATTATAATATAATAATATAATAATAATAATAATAATAACATAATAATATTATAATATTATTATATATTATTATTGTATTATAATGTTATTATATATTATTATTGTATTATTATTATTATATATTTATATTTACATAAATATTTATTTATATTATATATATTATATTAATATTATAATATTATATTAATATTATAATTATATTATTAATTATAATAATAATAATATTAATATTATTATTTAATAACAATAATAATAATAATAATATATTATTATTTTTTATATGTATATATAAAATATATATATATATTTTTTTTTTTTTAATTTAATTAATCGAATATAATAATTTTTCCGATAGAAACTTGTAAGACGTCTTGAACAGGCCTTCGAGATGTCTCATGAAGTCCTCTAATTGACATTAATCTCAATTTTAAATAAGAATGGTGTATGTGTGTGTGTGTGTGTGTGTGTGTGCAAATTGTTTCTTGATGTTCGTTGAGTTCATTACATGATGATGATGATGATGGGTTTTATACCGAATTTCCGTCGGCCCCTGTCAAGTGCGGCCAAGTGGCGACAAACCGGCGGGCGATGTGCCATCTTCAACGTCTCTTTTCACTCGCGCTCTCGGTTTGTGTGCAAACATTTTAAGTACACCTTTTGGTTTTTTTGCCTTGTTTCCACTTCTTAGTCTTGATTTCTCTCATGATTTCTTTGACATCATGACGTATTCCATCATAACGTGTACACCAAAATGTACATATATCGTCCATCAATCACTAAATCCAATTGTAAATCCAATCCATAGAAAAACATACGACAAGGTACGCATAAACGCCACACAAACCTCAAAAATTGCAATGCAAATTGCAAGAAAACGAAAAGATCATAAAAATACACCAACAAGAAAAAACCTCAAAAGGAATAAACAAACGCACGCTTAGCATTTAAATGCTCATGCGCGCACACTTTTTCAACTGAGACCAACTCTAAAGTGTCACTCACGCAGTGCCGGCCACGAACGAATGCGCCAACAACGAACAACGTGAAATCTAAAGCAATCAACAAGCACTTCAGTCGGTCACTGAGCCAACCATTCAGCCGTTTAACCGTTCAGCCGTTCAGCTGTTCAACCATGCAATCCTCCAGCCCTCCAACCATTCAACCTTTTAATCAAGCCAGTCACGGAACGAGTCCAGCAAGTGCTTGGGTGCAGATCCGTTCGTATTTCTCCATTTATTATTTCGCAAGTGATGTTTCGCTTCGGCTGGAGGATCACTTCAAGGTGCTTCACGCAAGTGCTTTAGCAATAATAATAACAATTTGGTAGCTTTGCGGCGAAAAAAAACAAAAACCAATGCCGCACACTTTGAAGCAGTCTCACTTTATACACAATTATCAGAAATCATAAGGTTTTTAATCCTCCTCGTAAAAGCGGTGGCATATTAAGCTCTTTATTGAAGGATCGGTCAACGTTTTTTGGGGTTCTGATTCTCATCAAATAATTAAAAAACAAATAAATACAAAAAGTAATTAATGAATATATGGAAGGCTCATTTTCCAATTTGATTATGGCTCATCGGATGGCTCATTTTCCAACTCGATTAACTCTCGTTTTTCCAAAATGTCGTTATTACTTAGAGTTATTAAAACTTTAAGCAAACTCTCTATTAATGAGGTTTAGTTTAGAAGATAAATGATTCGATAAATACTCCTTTAAATCCCGAAAAGCGTTTCAGAGGACAAAAGACATTAATGGCAAATTTCATGATGCTATAATATTAGTTTTTCTGTAATCGTCATTTCTTCAGAAAGAAAGAGATAATTCCGAGATTTTTAAATTTCTACTATTATGTACATACATATATATTTTTTAGTTTTTTGAATTTTACCTGAAAATGAGACGACATTTTTTCTAAATTTATATAAGAAATGCCTTCTTTATACATTATTAAAAAATTGTATTTTTCTCGTTAGAAAATAAATACTTCTTAAAACATAGAAATCCATTAAAGTTTTATATATCCTCATAAAAATCGTCATAAAGTTCATTCATAAATTTATTTGTAAGCGCTTATGCATTAATTTTTAATCCATTTTTTTTTATTTTTAGAAACATAAAAAAAAAAAATTATTTTGACTCAAAAGTTTTTTTTTATTGTATTAAGATTTTATTTTTAGAAAAAAATTAAATAAGTAAAAGCTTATAGGTATTTTTTTAACCGTAAAATTATATATTATTATTGTAATTTTATAAATTTTTGTAAAATAAATTTTTGATTGCTTTTTGGGTTTAGTAAAATAACTAAAACATTCATTTTCTAAGAATAAACCGATCCAGTTTTAACAATATTTTAAATCTAAAAACTAAACACGAAAAACTGACTAAGTTTCAACACGATTCAGTTAACGTTTCCAGGATACTTTCTTATTCTTCATGTTCTTCTTCTTCTCCTCACCAATATAGTACTTACCTGTATTAAAATTTCCCCTCTTTCGGCTTTCATTTACAGGTGAAGGCCATTCGAAATTTCAATCTCGAATCGATGATGGGTTTCTGGTACGTGGTACAGTACTACGCATCCACGGAGGAGCTACCAGAGTACGCCTGCATGCGAAGTCACTTCACATTCTCCGATGACGATCAACATGTACGTACACTGCTGCACGAAAGGTTGCGGTATATACGAGATATTCGGTTATTATTGGGCGAAAGAAGGTTGGCCGCAGCGGCGTAATGGTGGAGTGTCAAAGGAGGGTAGGAAGAGACGGGGGGATGGTAAACTTATTTTTTTTTACTTCCTCATTCTTAACTTGACCGTCGTCAACGAAGCCGCTGCTGCGGCAACAAAGCGAAAAAATGCCCGCATGATAAATGAGATGCGATCAAATTGAAAAATTTTAGCAAAAACGAATTTGGTGAATTCAACAGCATTTTTATTTAGCCTTTTTTTCTTTTTCTTTTTAGCATCTCTTTTTTGTATAAAATTCGAAAAATTTTTTTCCTTTTCCTGGGTTTTGGCTTTGCCTTTATCAATTTTTTTGTTCTTCGAGTTTTCGCTTTAATGAAAGTTATCGCACGGTATATGCTTATACGATATTTAAGAAAGAATTCCAAGAGCGAAAGTGCTGGACAACACGTGGATGGATGGACGGGACTTTTTGAAGAAATTTCTTCGTGCTTTTTATCACGAAGAAATTTTTTTCTCACTCCGCATCTTTAGGAATATATGTTTTTTTTAAGGCTTTCTCATTGAAAAAATATATGTTTAATTTCATTTCTCATGAAAAAATCATTCGCATCATCTACATAAATACATACGTACATACTTGTTGGTACATACATACATACATTTACGATATTTTTTTGCTTATTGTTATCGCGAAGAAATTACAATGTAAGCAGAGTGAATTCAGAAGAACGAACGTATTTATCAAAATGATTGATCAATGAGGCGGTTGCAAAAGATTATGATGCGCGTTTAAACTCGCGAGCACACACACGCACGCCTTAACATATCCATAGGCACTTACACACACATGGCATACATACATACATACATACATATGCTTCACGTTTATTTAATATTATATAGAAATAACATTAATATTATATAATGTCAAAGTGTCATTATAATAAAAAATATATCAGTTCTGATTGGATAATTAGTTTTGCTGCAAAAGTTTCATATTATAAACCAAACCAAACCAGCCTTCTTTGCTGTAATATCGTGTTTATATAATAACTATTTAGATAAATACAGGATTTCATTTGGATTTAAGTTAATATAGTGTTTACATAACACCGATTTAGATAAATCCAGATTTCATTTCCAGATTTCATTTGGATTTAAATTAACGCAAATACGGATTTAGATAAATCCAAGAAATCGTTTAATAACGAATTTAGATAACACCGATTTAGATAAATCCAGATTTCATTTGGATTTAAATTAACGCAAATGCGGATTTAGATAAATCCAAGATTTCGTTTGGATTTAAGTTAATAGTGGTGTTTACATAAGACGGATTTAGATAAATCTTGGATTTCTTCTCTTGTAATAACTACAGGAAGAAGTCCAAGATTTATCTAAATCGGTGTGAAATCTTGGATTTATCTAAATCGGTATTATGCAAACACCATATTAACTTAAATCCAAACGAAATCTTGGATTTATCTAAATCCTAGATACTAAATTATACTCGTATAAGGCTCCAAAAAGATTGAAGCATTTAAGATTAACGCCCAGACTGTTTGCTTCTCAGGCTCGTTTTAAACGCATATTTAAAATTTAAAACATTGTAAAAATGTATATAATCATATCAAATTTTACCCAAAAATATCTGCCTTTAAAAGAGATCTGCTTTTAAAGATAACTATCTATCTCTCTCTCTCTCTCTCTCTGTTAAATATGTACACATATGTATACCTAACTTAAATTTTAATTTTAAGGTTACCATGAATTTTTCGTACATTTATGCTGAAGATCCTCTACGTGAACGATTACAAGGAAATATTACTTGGATGATACCGGAATTTAGGGTTCCCGGACACTGGATGCACACCGAGGATATTTGTATGTAATACCAAATTCTTTAGATAATGCTATTACCAAGTTATGTATGTATATATTTATAGACATTATTCATTCAATTTGCTGTTTGTATTGTAGATGAAGGAATATATAATACATATATACTCGATACAGACTACAAATCATGGAGCCTCATAATGCATTGTGCAGAAAAAAAGAAACATCCGCGTTATTTATCCGCTTTATTATTGTCTCGGGAGCCCAAATTGGGTGAGAATGTCATTAACTTTTTGAGGTAATTTTTATAAATGCAACTAAACTGGCTACGTATGTACGTTTTAGTGCGGAAGACAGCAGTCGCTGTCGTATAATAAAACAACTTGATCAATTAATGAATGACTTTTTTTTCGCCGTTTCTTCGTAGAGAAAAATTACCACGCTACGATATTGACTTATCATTCATGTTCTCCATCAATCAAACAACCTGTGACAATTTAATGGAGTCCTCCAGCGATGATCCACTTGCATACATAGTCAATGGACGAAAAAATGCTAAAAATATGTTTAAAGTAATTTTAAAGCCATAGCTCTACCAAAGTTTGAATTCAGATATCTCTTATATAATATCAAGTTGCATATGAATAATCGAAAATATTTTTTAATAATTGAAAAAATTAAATATATTTATGTACTTTTATGTAAACCTTAAAAGCATATCCATAATGTTATGTTTCCTTGCTAGAACATATTGTCATGAAACCTGATTTTAATCTGCCGTTTATAAATATATATATATGTAATATTTGGAGCAAAGTTTTTAATTGTTAATTTTAAATTACGTAAAATTTTATTTTTATATTTTAAAATTCAGAGTTGATATAAATATAGTTAGAGGGCTTAATTAAAATAATTCATAATTTGACCAAACAAATTTTTCATTTCATTCCACGTATTAATTAAACGTACGTATCTGGCAAGCCCGTGCACTTCAAATCTATTACAATTTCATCCATGGATTACACCAACTTTTCCCTATGGTGAATTTAGTTAGTATAGAAAATAAAGATGGCTTCGTTGTACATAAAAGCATTGAATATTCTAAAAATTTCTACTGATCTAAATAAAATCTAGAACATATTTCGCGTAATAAAACATGAAATTGTGGCAGACAGGCATAATTGAAAAGTGTTGAAGATGATATAAAAATAAAAATTGCATGAAAAGGGAGTTATTTTCAGTGGCAAAAAGCTCGCCCAATTCAATTGGAAATCTTAAAGTGTAGCAATAGTTAAGAAGAGGAAGAAAGTGCAACAGCAAAATTCAGAGCATAAAAATATATGCAAAATTACAAATCAAAAAATCTCAAGAAAGCGAAGTTATAAGCCTGGATACGACTGGATCACGTAGAACCCAAAAACCAATTGTTCAACATGATGATTTTGTAAAATGAGCTTTGATGACTACATTTAAATATCCGTCTTTTACTAAATTGCATAAAGTTTCAAATATTCAGTAAAGTTGCATAGATTTGGGCATAAATAATTTTTACACTCAATGCAAACACATTTGCACATATTTTCACCGCGATAGTGTCATCCAATGTTCGCTAATTTTACTCACCTTTAACACCACACCAAAGCGAAAGTTGTTTATGAGCTGATATTATTGGAATGCATTGTTTTGATATTCTTGGGCTGAAAACAAAAACATGTAAATTTTTTTCAATCAACCCAACAAATGCACCATATTTTAGAATATTTTTTTAGTTTTCTTTTGAAGATAGAAATAGCATGTCTTCTGGAAAATTACATTATATAGTTTGATCATACTACAAATCACCTAAAAATGTCACGCTGGGGCAAAAATATTGTGGTCCCCTTGGACTCTTTGCTCAAGGAAAAGGAAAACAACAATCGACCCACTGTAGCACGTTCGGTTGGCACCGTCGGCAAATGGGGCAAAATGGGCTTCACCTCTACACGCACTTATACGCTGTCCGCTTTGCCTGCTGCAGTAGCAGCAGCCGCCGCCGCTGCGGCCGCCTCTGCATCCAGTCCGGCAGAGAGTCCCGGTTCCTTGCTGGATGATGATATGTCTCCAAGTGTTCCGGAGCCACCGAAGCCGAAAAAATTTTTTAAATCACGCAATACCGCTCCGCCCGAGGTTATTGCACAGATCATCCAACAGCTTCCACGTGCACCGACTTCACCCATTCGCGACCAGTCAGCACCTGGCAATTATAGTGGTAACATCGCATTGGCACACAATGCGTGTGATGCAATCAAGATGAAAATTCCTAAAATCAATTCCGTAGAGCGGAAGAAAAAGTCCCCCAAAAAAGCAATAAAGCAATCGAAGACGTTGGATGAGGAGCACGTGACCGGAGCATCGGACGCTATTGCAGCAGCAGCAGTCAGCGGAGGGGAAGTGAAACAAAAGAAAAAGAAGGAGGAGAAGAAATTAAAGCCGGAAGCGCCACCTTCTCGGATTATTTCACGTGCTCGCAAAGCTGTCAACTACTGCGAAGACGATGAGGATGATCGAATACCGACGCCGTTGCGGGACATTATAATGCCCAAAAGCAAACCTTCAAAGTCAGAGGAACAGTCACCAACCACTGCAGAGCCTGTTCTACCTCCACCGGCTGCACCGGCAAGCATGCCGAATGCAGTTGCCACTCCTGCACAGTCACCAGTCGCTCCGAAAACTCCCGAACATCCGCCCATAGTATTGCGAATATCTAAAGTAAGTAAATAATTTTTATTTTTCGATGTTCGTTAAGCTTTCCGACAGGGTTGGATAATAAGTTTTGGATCGAATTTCCGTCATTCCTTGTCAATTTTGGTTTGGAGACAAACTAACTAATTTTTCCAATGTTGGTAACTTTAACATAACAAACTATGCCAAACTCAACAAAATCTGTCCATGAAAAAGGAGACTTTATCCACCTCATCTAAAGTAATAGATGCTGCGTGCAACGATCTTTTCCATTTAACGATCTTGGGACAAATCGAATAAAGAGGAACAGACAAAAATCAGTTCAGCAAACACAACATAAACAATTCGCCCGCGTTTTTCCTTCATTTTGTTTTTTTCTTGTTCGTTTTTTTGTCCAACCAAGTTGAATTGCTTTATGCCTTTTTTTTACTTCATAAGTATATTTTTTTTTTTAATAAAAACTCAACAAATTAATTTTATAAATCATAAATCCTTGTTCACTCATTCCCTTTCATAGGGCACATCGCGGTTAGTTAGCACCGACAGTGAAGAACAGCCCACAAACTCGCCGCAGCACGATTCATCCACAACAACAAAATCATCCGAGCCACAGACGTCGACGCGACACACCTCAGTGGAAGAGACATCAGCAACTGCAGCATTACTAGCGACTCCGGTGCTTTTCTCGACGACACCTAAAATAATTGTCAAACCCCCGAAGCCACCTTCCCCTGCGCCGGTGTCGGTTGCCGACGTTTTGAAGCCGCCGGACGACGACGAACCACCGGAAATCAACTACTGTACCGTTAAGATATCGCCGGACAAGCCGCCCAAGGAACGCCTTAAGCTCATCATCAAAACCGATGTCATTCGCCATGCGATAGCAGCTGCCGCGGCCGCAGAGAAAGCCAAGGCGGCAGCAGCTGCTGAGCGTGCCGCACTTGCTACAGCCGAAACAGTGGACAAGCCCGAGAGACCCGAAAAGGAAAGAAAACAGAAGAACAAGAAACACAAGCATTACAGACACGCTACCGTGGAACAGCTGACGCCGTCGGTATCTGGCGTAGAATTCAAAACTCCTTCGCCACACTTGGCCTTGGGTAATAGCCATCAGTCAGTCAGTCAGACGGAAGTGACGCCGCAACAGCCGACGCCGCTTCCACGCCCGATCATATCACCGCCCGCCTTATCCGAACGTGATTTCGATTCGCAGTCGTCGGTGCTGGGCAGCATATCGTCGAAAGGCAACAGCACGCCGCAGCCGTTGGCGCAGACGGTGCACGAGGAAAGCTGCGTCATCCACAGTCGCGGCTCAAGCGTTATCACAAGCGATTTAGAAACCAGTCAGCATTCGTCCCTGGTAGCCCCGCCTTCCGACATCGAGTCACGCCTGGAGTCAATGATGGAGGGCGCTGTTGACGGAGAAGATGCGCTGGATGCAGCGCAAGTGGCGACGTTAATTCCAGAGGAACCGCTGCAGGAGGATATTCTGGCAGTATTGCGTGGTGACGAAACCCTTTCAGCGGAAGATACAGTGCCGCTTGCTCTTCCGCTGGCCACAGACTCGGAGACAATGGCTCCGATAGCGGGCGACCCGACAGCCGTGAATGGACTCGTGGACACAGAAGATTCTGAGAAGCTGGCTGCAGTGGATGAAGAAGCCCAAGCGGCAAATGTGCCAGCTCGCCGAGTCACTCGTCGAAGGACTGGCGCGGCCAAAACTAATTATGCGGAAGAAGACTCACCGCCCGCGAAGGTTTATCAAACTAGAGGACGCAGGGTGGCACCACCCACGGAAGAAGCTCCAAAGCGGCCAACACGCCGAGCCGTAGCCACGAAAAAATCAGAGCCAGAGAATACCGGTGTCGATGCCGATGCCGCCGCACCAGATAATGCAGAAAGTACCGAAGCCGCCCCCAAATTGACACCAGATTCTACACCAGCGAAGAATGAGAGTGAAGTTGTGCGCACACCAACGCCGCCGGCCGTTGTTAGCGCCGCTTCAGTGCGACGAGGGCGTCCCCGGCCCGCCAACAGTGGCCTCAGCAATAACAACATCATCAACAGAATCGTAGCCGATCTTTCTGCGAAGGCAGGCGCAGCCGAGGAGGCAGCACGAATAACAATGTCAGCAGCTTCTTCGGCACCTGTCGCGCCCGGCAGCACGCGCAGTTATGGGCGCAAGCGAAAGAATCAGCAGGTTACTCAAGTTCTGCAGCCGCCGGCTGAGGACGCTGAGCACATTCCTCCGCCTGCCAAACTGCAGAGCTTGGACGACGCCCTTGCTGCGACACCCTCGATAGACCTGCCCGCACACGAGATGCACGAAATGCAAGAAAACAACGCGTCCTTGAACAACCAGACACCCACAATGGATTTGGAATCGAACTCAGATTCCAATGCTTGCGCCCACAATGAGGCCAATGCTTCGCCACCGCGTCGCGACTACAGAATAAAAGACAAGTTCAAGCGCACACTCATGCTTGACCATCAGGCGGCCCCAGCATTCAACTGCAATGCTGTCGGCGGCGACACATCACCTCCGCCCACAGCCTCCGTTGAGAATGGGACGCCCGGCGCAGTCGGCGAAGAGACAGAGCAACGCGCCGCCGTGAAGCTCGTCATCTCGAAGAAGAAAGGCAGCATTTTCAAAAGTCGCGCCTTGGTGCCGGATCAGCCTGAACAAGCTGCAGCGAAACGTAGCCATCTGTACAAGCATCGCTGGGATGCCGAGGCCAATGGTGGCAGTGGAATTTCGGACGAATCCGTCGCTGCAGCAATCGCCAAGGCCGAGAGCGGAAAACCAGCAGCGACGCGTTCTGTGACTGACGCCATCTATGATGACTTCAGCGAAGACCTCAGCGGCGGCGCCAGTTCTCGCGTCAACAGTCCGTCGCTGGGAAAACTCGCGCGACCACTAAAGTCAAATCCGCAAAGCAATAACGCCTACGAAGCGAACTCGGAGATGGCGGGAGGACCGAGTGAGGGCCTTAGCAGTGTGAGAATGGATCGCAAGGCCAAGGAATATTACACGGTAGTGCGCAATGTGAAGACCGCGCATCAGATACAGGAAATAGGCGAGTACCAGGAAATGGACGACGATGTGGAGTACATTCTGGACGCGTTGCAGCCGCACAATCCGACTGCGACGAGATGCTTGTCGGCGCTGCAGCTGGCCACCAAATGCATGACGCCTGCGTTCCGAATGCACGTGCGGGCCCACAGCGTCGTCACGAAATTCTTCAAGGTGAGATGAATATTTCTCTCATATCTCTTCTAATTGCTCGAGACTTTTTTCAGGCTCTCTCGGACGCAAACACCGACCTCAGCCTGGGACTATGCACCACCGCCATCATGTACATTCTGTCGCAAGAGGGGCTCAACATGGACTTGGATCGAGACTCGCTTGAACTGATGATGAACTTACTGGAGGCCGAAGGGGTCGCTGCAGCGCCCTCCGACCACGCCAACTACGAGCGCAACAAGCAGAAAGTGCGCGAGTTGTGTGAAGAGATCAAAGCCCAAGGCAAAGCGACACACCTGAACGTCGACTCCATCACGGTGGGCACTCTGGCCATGGAGACGTTGCTTTCGCTCACCTCCAAACGCGCCGGCGAATGGTTCAAGGAGGAGCTGCGCGAACTGGGTGGCCTCGAACACATTATAAAGACGATTTCTGACTGTTGCCGTCCGGTGCTCAACGACACCGCCAGCAGCACCGTCGCTAGCAGTCCGATTAATTGGACACCATCTGTACTGGATAATATGAGAACTGTGGAGCGCTGCATGCGCGTTATGGAAAATGTGACGCAAATGAATGAAGAAAACCAGAAGTACATGCTGACTTACGCGAACGGCGCCGCAGTGAACACACTCTGCGACCTCTACAGTCTGTGCAGTCGTGAGCTGACACTGTATCCGACAACAGATCTGGCTTCCAAAGACAATCCGGGCATTGTGATACGCGAGCTGCTGACACCGCTGATGAAGGTGCTCATCAACATGACGCACACTTTCGATGCAGCCAGTCCTTTGGGGGCCGAAGTGCTCGGAAAACGTGCCGATGTCATCGAAACCAGTTTTCACATATTGTTACAAGTACCTAACTATGTACCCGATAACGCTGTGTTCGAGCTGAATATACTGGTAGGGCTCATTTGTGTTGCGATGTCCTTCCGGTTATAATTAAATTTCGTCAATTGATTTAATTGTTGTAGGTGTTGTTGTTGCTCATCAATCTGACCATGTACAGCGCAGTGAATCGTACGCTAGTGATGACAACATTTACTCCTGCCGGCTTCAACAGTAGTCCCAGTGAACAACCCAACAACAACAAAGTGTCAGCAATAAAGTCGGTTATGGATTATTTCTACAAATGCGAAGAACTAGCGAGGTATCTCATAAAGACTATAATATTTTTTCAAGTTTTTTACAAAATATCACTAAAATGGAATATTTTTTTTATATTTTGCTACATCAATCAGATTGGTAGAGAAAAATACGGACGCAATTTTGGACTGCTCGGACAAGAATAAAAAGAAGCAGGAGGAAGTCGATGAAACGGTCAACAATCGTAAGTATTTTTTTTTTTAAAGTTTTTAACGCGAAACGATTTTCAAAATGATTATGACGAAAACCTTCTCGTAATGTCGATAGTGCTACAAAAAGCCGGTCACCACATGGAGCACACTATGAAAGGTAGCTACGCTGGCATCTTAATTGGCCACCTGATAACGGACAGTGAAGATAATGAAGCCATCGTGCGCACACACTTACGCGGAAATGGCTTTAAACAGATCGTCAGCGTCCTGGAGAAATACTATACGTTTATGAATCTAACGGCCAGCGTGAGTAAACACCAACAACACAAGCAACAGCACACCAACATGTGTGTGTGTGTGTATATATAATTCCGTATTTTCTCTTTCTTTATTTACTATGTAGTCTGAAGCCTCGGTGGTTGCTCATATCAAATCGACAAAGAAACTGATTGACTACTTCAAGAAACGCGATTTAATTTATGAAATGAATGACACAACTGATTGCGTGCTTCCCATTCATTCTCCAACTGAAAAGCGGCGGTCCGCGTCGAATGCATCACCGACACCGGTGACGCGCTCCACGCAACGTGCTTATAAAACCTACAGTCAAAGATAATCACAATCCGTCAGTGCTTCTTAAGAAAAACGACACAAAAATCAGCACTGCAATTGATTTTTTTTTTTTTAAATATCAATTTTTAGCAATTTTTTAAAATGCCAATCCTTACAATTCGCCTCGACTTATTTTATTAAAAACATTTAACAACTTTTATTACATTTTTAGTACTCTATTATTAATCACTGTCTATCAATTACATATTTTTAAATATATTTTTATATTGCTTGTCTGTTGTCTGTCATGTGTCAAAAAATCATTGCATATTTTCGAAAAATGTTTGCTTGTTTATAACGACAGTAACCTAAATGTACTCACTCGTATTATTGTAATGATTGAACAAATAAATAGTATGTAGTTAAAAGTACTCAAGTAATTGTCCGCAAACGACGTATGTAAAGTAAAATAGGTATAAGAAAAATTGATGTTAATGTATTGTAAATAAGCAATTATTAATGTGTATGTAATGTTTAAATAAAAATGTTATGCTATCCTTTCCATACATCCAACACTCACACATACACAAAGTTGAACTATTTAATTTACGAATTAAAAATTATTAGATACTAGTTTAAGCTATATAAATATTTGGGAGCAAAGTTTATTTTATGTTTAAACTATTGCGAAATAAATGATAACTGGTTTATTAAAAGAACGCTATTTTAATTAAAAGTCTTAAGTGTGGAAGTCAACTATAGTCAGCTATAAAGTGATATATTAAACCTACAAATGGAATGAAAGTAACACCTTTGTTCATTACTAAAAATTGTATAGATATTTTTTTATCTTTCTTTACTGATTAACAACGAATTGTCCTGCATGACTTTTGGTCTTGCATTCATGTGCATCGATTCGTAAACGATTAGTTATGCATGAATTTTGCTCACTTCTGAATTGTATGAGTTTGCACATGCCCAGAAGGGTAAGCTGGACTGACAGACTGTTCTACTAACTCCCAAAGGCAATTGAAAAATAAAGATTTCGATATCAACATCAACACGGCTAGTGCTGTAAGCACGGAAATCGATAACACGTAAAGAGCCATCCCTATGACGACTTCTCGTTGAGCACGTTACCATAAAAAGGTGTCATAAAACAGCTGATTGAGTGAAACTGTTTCCACAGATTAATTAATCCTTAACAAATTTCCAAGGATATTAAAAAATTAATAAAAATGACCGCCTCTGGACAAGCTGTTTCCATCGATTCTTTGAATAAGGAGCAAATGAAAACTGTGAGTTAGGCGGAAAGGCCTGTCTCAAATAAACCGGTTTTACCCGTTGTTCATTGTTGTTTTCCCCAACAGTTTTCCGACTTCCTGATGTCTTATAATAAATTATCGGAAATGTGCTTCACAGATTGCGTACGCGACTTCACAACAAGAATTGTCAAAGAAAATGAGGTGAGCACTTAGAGCAGGACTCTACGAACTTCTCTCTCACTGAAGTTTGTTAAACAAGCTGCCCAACGGGACCGACCCTCTCCATGAAGAAAAGTCCCACTTTAGAGAAATACCACAGCCAAAAAGTGCACATAGTTTTATATTATTGAAGCCCACTGAGTTGTTATTTTTAATTTTGCAGGAAAGATGTTCTCTTAACTGCATGGAAAAATATCTCAAAATGAATCAGCGTATCTCGCAACGCTTTCAAGAATTTCAAGTGATTGCTAATGAAAATGCGATAGCCATGGCACAAAAGACCGGAAAGATGTGAGCACTGTATTAGCGTTGTCAAGCAAAGTCTACCAATACTATTTGATTTATCCTGAATTGTTTTTAAAATAGAAACGTACAAGTTAATAGAAAGCCTTACAAATTAATGTCTTTATATTTGTTTTTAATTAAATGGAGGAAAATTTCAAAGAATAGTTGTAGTCACTCTTAATAGACTGACTTGTACTTACAAACTAGATTATTATAAAAAAGCATTAGGATTATTATTTAAGCATTAGAAAAGCATATTTTCTCATTTCCAATCGTTTGTATCTGCTGTAGCACTATAATTGTTTTATTTGCGCAGGAATTCTGTGTTCATTTAGAATATTAATAAAACTTCGTTGGAAAGCAAGTGAGCAAATATCGATAGAAAAAGTAATGAAAATTGAATGGAAGGAGTAATGAAATCGCATTAAGATAACTGAAAGAAATGCACGACGGTTAGGGCCTTGTTTTAAAATAAAAACAGTTAAATATTATTACAAAAAATTGCTACATCAATTTTAAGGAAACTCATTTTCCCTAAAGTTTCATTTTAAGAGATACATAAATCGGGTAAACAAATACATACAACATTAAATCCTGTGCAACAGATTGCTTAATTCTAATTTAATCTGTAAGATCTATGAGTAATGACTTTGTAATGTCATTACTCAAGTATTAATTCCCTTGGGTTTTACATATTTTTTTTGGCATAGACTACTAATGGCTGACAGTATTATCCGCTTGGATGCCTTCTGATTCAGTTATCAAAGCATATTCTAGGATTACACGACCTTCCTTGTACCTAAAAATGTAGATAGGTATATATATTTCACTCTCAAATAATCGAATTACTTACTTCTGTGTATTGTCTGTGGCATATTCGTACATCCAGCCAAGTTTGGAATTGCAATTTTTACACATAACATCACGCACCATATGGCGCCCCGTCAGCATAACACGCTCCTGTACACTGCTAAAGGTAAGATTGACGACTCTTTTGAAAAGATAGGCACGACCTAAACATTTATCGCAAAAATAAATAAAATAATTTTTAAATTTATAAATATTTTCAGTGCTTTAGCGGCTCACCCGTGGCTCCTGTGAACCGCGTACTGATCAGTTGCGACTTGTTTGTTAAATTGGCGCTGCACTGGGCGCAATTAAAAAGTTTGACACCTCCCAGATGCTCCAAAAAGATTCGGCCCATGTTAGCTTAACTGTTCACCAATCTGAAATCGACAACTTAATTCTCTGCTGCAAGGAAATCTCTGGATTGGGTTTTTATTTGCTTAATTCCTGTCCTTTAATTTGATACGAAAATATTCAACGCAAAATTCTCTTATTTTTTTTCAATTTTTTTTTCACTGTGATATTTTTCATTAAAATTACGTTGTTATAAAATTCTGATAATCATAGGCCTATCATTCCAAATATTGTTTTCTGTCAATTTCTTTTAACCAACAAAGACAAATCAAAAAATTCTAGGAGTGGATTTATAAGATGTCAAACAAAAATTTAAAGTGAAACAAATACAAATGGAGTTAAAATTTACATAAAACTGCATATATCTTTTTAATTTAAATAAAACTGTATATAGTTGAGTTACATTAAACGATGAATTACATACGTAGATTGGCAAAGGAATTTCAGGACGTAATATTTTTTTTAGAATTATTTACAGAAAAAATGTTAAATGAAAATCATTCTCAAAGAATTGACAGCTTGCGTATTGGGCAATTCAAGAGGAGGCGTTTATACATTGTTTTTATTATGGATTATATTGGGTTTACACTCTGTGAGCGGCCCACACACGACGCATAGATATGCGCAAATATTTGTGTCGTGTAAGGTGGTATTTGGGTGTTTGGGCAGATATCTTAGCAAATATCAAAATCATATTGATATATTGCGATTTGCTCAGTTTTTTGTGCGTCTGTGGTCGTCGTCGGACGAACAGCCAATTTGTGCAGATATATGCGTCGTGTGTGGGTCGCTTTAGTCATAAATTGCTGTTTCTCCTGATACATATTGGAATATATGTACATACATATATAAAAGTACATGGCTCAAGAGCTATTCTCCTATCAAATAAAAATCTAAACACACAAACCACATACAAATTGTTGAAGCAAGTCCCGCTGCCGCAATGTGTTTTCCCAGTTGTGCACAATTCTTGCAGGACTGAGAGTGAAGCATTTTTATGAACGAATTACTATGCTCTTTATCTCCCTCGGCGACCAGCGACAGTTTAATGCATGCACAATTGTTCTCGTGTGTGAAGCTTCATTCGGACTTGATTTGTGGGCTTCTCTGGGGAATTTCAATTATTATTTTTGACCAACTATCGCACGCAAATTTTAGCGATCAGCTGGGATGCTGATGTGTCGTACATTTTTATTTCTTATTTCTACTACTGGTAAATGATTTAACAGTGATTAAGCATAATAATATATAAAATATATTTTTAATACTGGCAATATTCGAATTTCCTAAAAAATCTAAAATCTTTTTTATATTCAATTTTTTGTGGGTTTTTCTCTATCGGACACTTGGATTATACATTGACACTTTTATATGGATCTTTTGCTATAAAAATCTCAGTCGATAATCAAATTCGTTATCACGTCAGAAAATCTTCAATTTCCAAGTTTTAGGTCTGTAAACTGGAAAAAAATGGAAAAGAAAGTTGTGGTGTTAACTCCGAATGGGCGTAGACAAACCGTTAAGGTTACTCCTAACACAACCTTACTAATGGTAAAGCTACTACTCTAATGTCATACGAAGCCCGTTTGTAGTCTTTAATATCGAATAGGTACTGGAGGAGGCATGTTTAAAACATGATTTCAATAGCGAAGAATATGTACTGCGACACCATAACAAAGAGGTGGACCTCAGTCAAATGTTTCGGTTTAGTGGACTACCGAACCATTGCTGCTTGGAGATGTGGCAGGCGGAGAAGAAGCGGGTTGAATCGAGTGTGGATATATGCATAGTACTCGAAAACGGCTCACGGCAACAGGATCAATTTGTGCCGAGTGATAGTTTATGGCACGTGATTGAGAAATTGTGTCCCAATTTCGCGGTAGCCGCCATTAGTCCAGTAGCAGTTTATATGCGGGAAGAACTAATTGGCAGAGATAATCTGACTAAGACTAGTTTGAAGTCACTTGGTATAACATCTGGCCGTGCAATGATTCGTTTCTTCGATAAACAACCAGAGGAATTGAAATTGTAAGTGTTTTAAAATTTACTCTACCTGTTAAAAAATTTTAGTCACCAAAATAGAAAACCATTCAGAAATACTACAATATCATATTAGGCAGGAAGTATCACATGGAAGATTATTTGTTTGTTAATCACGATTATTGTTGTCTCCTTGTAAACAGAGTCCACATTGTATCTCCCAAAGTTGCGGAGCCTGAAACCACGGAATCTAAGGATACGCAAATGAAGCCCACAGAATTGAAGACTGCAGAACATAAGGTTATAGAACCTCCCTTCTCCCACAGTGAAGCTGCTGAATCCCAAGCTGCGAAAACCAAACCAAATATTAGCTCGGCGAGCGGAGGCTTCATTTTGACTAAAGAACTTTTGAAATCAATAAAAAAACCCAATTCTCCTTCTTCTGGCATTACTGATGAAAGTGCTCATGGGGCAACTGAGCGTATGGAAATAAGTGCAGAAGACACAAGCGGTCGCAGCGACAACGTAACTGCGCATAAATACAATTGGGACACGGGAAAGGGTAGGAAAATTTGTGATACATGTACTGATGCTTCGGAAAATACGAATGTAAACCATGATGCTGAGCGTCTGAGCGGAATGAAAACTGAACCAGAAGTACACATTGTAAGAGCAATGGGTCTGATCTCACTCTACCAGAAGCTCAACCAATACTGACTGATATGGTTGCTTTACTTCTTTTAGATTGGAGAACGCAACGCTATTGTATACTCTTTGGATTCGACACAAATACAGATCGAAGATCTGCCAGATTCATTCTATGATTTAACTGTTAATGATTTGAAACTAGTGTTGCATGATTTAAAGAAAATCTCAGCCAGCAACGAGGAGATGCCACTACTTACAGAAAAGCTCCGTCTACTGGAAGAGAATAGAAAGAAACTGAAGATGGCGAAATATGCAAATTGCGCAATACGGATAAAATTTCCAGACGGTTATGTTTTGCAGGGCATTTTTAAACCAGAAGAAAAACTAACAAATATTATGGATTTCATTCGAAAATTCATAGAACAGCCCGAAAGAGAATTTTATTTGTGTAAGTATGAAGTTAATAGCATTTTCTATTTCTTATCAACTACATCGTAGTTACTATACCACCCAAGACTGTTCTTCCTTCGGATAAAACATTAATGGACCTGAATTTGGTCCCAAGTGCTGTAATTTATTTTTGTTTCTCTGCAAGTCAGCAAAGCGAGATACAGCGAAATACTGTTTATCTTGAAAGTGAAAGAAAAATCATCCGAGCAGAATTTCTGCAAAAGCTTTCAACTGAAAGGGGTGCCTTTTATGCATCAAATAAATTTCGGTAGGTTAGAATTCGGAGGCCAAAAAGTCTCTTTCGCTATTTGGTTTCGAGTTTCTTCATTAAGTGAAACTTCTTTTTCCACATACATATAGAACTCCAAACGGTCGGCAAGAAAATTTGAATACCGCGCCAAAATCTCCGACCACGTCAACTGGTGCTATACCAAAGCGACCACGTAATGATGATAAGAGAGACTAATTATGATACATAATAGGAGAGTATGGAATAAGTGTATTGGGACCGATCTAAATAAACATTATTTAAAATTTATTTTATATAATAAATGTATTAATTAATTTGTTTAGTAATTCAACAAACATAAAAATTACATACATGGGTAATAATATACAAATTATTAGGAGTAATTATTATTGATTTCACTTTTTGTTCAAATCAATCTAGACAAAACTCTTGTCTAATCGATTACTGCGTACAGAATCATCTAAATTTAGTTCTTAAAATCTTATAAAATTCATTTTTTCAGGCACTTTTTTGTTATTGTAGAAAAACGAACATTGGGCTAATAAAAAATCTCATATACTGTATAATGCCGGATCCACGAAAAAATCGCTCATAGCAAACACGCTTTGTGCTGCAAGAGTTAGCGGTCAAGGGATTAAAACAAAGACGCTGGTAGCGGCTAAACGCTTCAAGCGGAGCGATCTTTTCGTGGCCCAGGCATAGTGATGTGCGTTACGTGTAAAATATACATATATACATACACGCGAATATAGCTATATGCTACACACATAAGTTTATAAAAGCTTATTTAAAGCTTAAACTATTTACGATTTAAACAAATCTATGCGTGAATATTGTGACATACTTGTTGTATCATATTGACAGTGGTATCATATTATCTAAAAACATTTTGTGTGTGTCAACCTCATAACATTTTGCAAAACAAAAGACTCGTATAAAACCCACAAGAAACCATTATCACCGACAAGCGAGCTGTCAAAGCCATAACAACTCTATGTTCCGTCAAATGTTATCATTCACCAAAATTAGATATTGCTCTTGGGCAATGGCGGCCAGTTCCTTTAGCCATTCATCAAGAAGTACAGCGCACAGTGCCAGGTCTCTGGTACGCTCCGTTCCGCTGGTATGTGCGATGACGCCCATTGATGAAATTGAATCCATTGATACCATTGGTTCTAAATTGATACCATTGACATCAAATAAATTACTTCTTGCCGACGTCACAGCAACAAGGCTTGTTTCCACTGCTGCTGACGATGATGATGAGGATGCTTTCTCGGAATATGAAGAATTATTTCGGTCAGGAATAGCACACAGACTAGTTTCGCGTGTGAGAGAATTTGCTCGTGCTGTAGAATGCGTGGACTGTCCTCCTTCTGTGTCCGCTGCCAGTGAGTTGCTGCCGCTATTGCCATTGTTGTGAAAATTGGGGCCTGAAAAGGGTTTTATTATCAATATAACCGAACATGGTAAGGAGTTTAGCTATTAAAATATAGTAATAAATATTATTTTATTATTATTACAGTGGATTTTTTGGAACAGCCAAAAACTTTAAAAAGCTTAAGATTACGCATGCACTGAAACAAATGCAAAATTGAAAAAAAGAGTAAAAAGGAAGGCTCGAGGTTTTTTAAGTCTCTAAGAGTAACTTTAACAAATACTACGAGTATTTTAGAGGAACCGTCAAAATTCCTAATCAACTACATTTTTGTTTAGTGACGGAAAAGGCCTAGATTCATATTGATTCTATCGGTATCATGCATTTTTTTTTGTGTCACGTGCGTTAAGTTCTTTAGCCTTTCTTATTAGTTTAACAAAGTAAAAAGTCACGCATTTTAATAATAGATATAAATTTAATTTACGGGGTTAATTAATCGGTCAATTAATATACATATACTAAAAAGGTAATAGTATATATTAAAAATTCAATTGAAAAGAGATCAAACTATCTAAATAAAACATCATCAAAGTAAACTACTTACCTTCAACGTATGTACATTATTAAAAACAGTTAAAAATAGAAATTCGGAAACAAAATGCTACATTACTTTTTTCATACACAAATTGTTTTTGTTTTAAAGATTATTGTTATATTTACCAGTGAAGAATGAATAAATTTGGGATAAGCCAGATGAAGCTGAGATTTTGAAAATGACAATAAAGATAAACAGAAAGAAATGTGTCTGTAAATATATATGTTGCCCATTCGTTGATATTATTGTGATTTTAGTTTTTATACCCATTTTTCCCAATTTGTAAATCGGAAAAAGATTAGATTCGAGGCACCTCGTATTAGAATACAAGGAAGGTAATAATAAATTCCGTTTTCATTAATTAGTGTTATCCATTTGGAGGAGAGCATTGGCTCATAATAAATGGCGATTATATACAAAACAGACAAGAGCTCAAACATAAGGACAATATTATGAAATGCTAAGACGCCCTTGGAAAAGCGAATATCATAAAATTATTGATATTACAGCGCTTAAATGACGTAACAGGGAAAAAGAGAAGTGCCGTCAAACATTTTACTCCGACTCAAATTTTCCTTAATCTTGGACGCTTTTTAATATACGACCGAATTGAGCAGCTACTGATATAATTCTGCTCGGTAAAATGGCGCAGAATGAGTACATTTTCTAGCGTGGTTGTGGGGTAATCTTTTATTTTATCATTCTTTGACAAGAGTGAATCTGAATCGGGACTAAATTTCCGGATCAGCGGTACTCAAATGTGATTAATTTAGGCGGCGTTAAACAAAACGTAACTGAACTGAAAATCGCATTGTGGCAGCTCTTAATAATTTATAAAAACTCGAAATAAGACTCTTAATGAGTTCTTGTGTGGTCAGCGGTTCCTTAGAATGCAGCTCTTGGGGTTTTTGTAAATGTTCAAATATACATGAGAACCAATCCAAATATAAATTAAACATTTATCCAAATGTCTGCCACAAATTGAATTGGAATTTTAGATAAATTAAATACTCATACATACATACTTACCATTTGATTTGCGAGAAAACATGCTTGTTATGGATTTACCAATGCTTCTGCGTTTGCTGTCGTTACGCTTGAACGAGTCATTGGGTGAGGTCGTTGACGACTGCACCGTGGAAGGTATTGTTTTATTGTTGTACTTGTTCGGAGCGCCGCCGCTTGAGCAGCGCCGCTGCTGCTGCTGCTGCTGCACTGTTGTTCTTCTGGCATGAACTATCGACTCATTTTTGCGCGCTCTAATGAAATTAAATTCTCTATCAATCAGATGGGAACGCGCTACATCGATTATTTCCAGTGAATCTTCCGTAACCGGCAACTCAGCGTCTATCTGTTGCTTGAGTATGCGCAGAATTTGATGAAATGCGGGCGTCTCGGATGTTATGACGATGTCAGGACGTAAAAGAACTGAGTGAATAAGCGGCAACGGATACCAGGTGAGGTGTGTTATTAAGCCAGTCAGATGCAGATTCACGTAAAGGGAATTGCTGGTGAAAGTCTGCAGTTTATCCCAAATTGCGTTCAGAAAAGGACCTTTAAAGGTCGCATGTAAAAAATATTATTGATGTGTACATTGATTCAGCGATAGCATAATTAATAAAGGCATACATTTTGGTTGAGGCATTTGTATGGGGGTGAGCTGCTTACCCAAACTGACTGTCCCTTGCGCAAATAAATCGTCAGAAAAATCCAAATCGGCCAACCCGAAGTCACTGTGATTTATTGAAAGCCGCCACCAATCATCCGATTTTTTGTTGCTTTCACTTTCATTCGATGATGGCAGTGCGCAACGACCATCATCAGCTTCTTCTGGCGAACGCCATCTCAGAGATTCGTAACCACTAGATTCGCCAATCGATGGCAAGCTGTCGTCGAATTTCTCTTTGTCGTTATTGGGCTCACCTGAACTTTCGTAAATGCTTGTATCCAGCCATTTTGAGGTGCTGATTCCTGCATTTGGCGTCGATGATGAGCTATTACTGTATTCAGTAAAGAATTCTTTTATCAATTCCATCGTATGCGCGGGTATTGGCTGCTGTTGCTTGCATGAAGGCTTTTGGTAAGAGTAACTGTGGTTCCATTTCAGGCATGCCTTTTGACACTGTTCAATTTTGTGACGCGCCTCGAACAGATACGCTTGATAGTTCGAATAGAGACTATGACCGGTATGAATGCCGTAATAATTCCAATTGGCGCCTATGGTTTTACTCATCAAGCTCGTGGGCGAAGGTACGTTTGTGCTTTGATTATTATTAATAGCTTCGACCTGCTTATGTTTTGTTGAGTCTGTGGTGTCCCGAAGACCTTTCATGACATTCGGTGTCAGCTCAAAGAAAAATTTGGTGGCTTCAATGTACGCATCGACTTTATTAATTTTGTGACGGTGAGTGAGCGGTATATGTTTGCCCAGCAACAAGTACTTAAGTAATAATTCCAACATTAAGTCTTCGCAATGCAGGCCAAGCAAGGTGTCGAATAGAGCCAGTGTGACCACGCAAAGGCTGGCATCGGGACTTCTAAGACGCTCAATCAGCGTATCAATTAAGGGCTCTCCGTCGAACTTTCCAGCGTCCAGAAGGAATCTAATGAATGCGCGCAGTAGCGCCGGCTCGGTTACTGAGCGCAGTATAAGGTCCAGATATGACATCGCCGATATTTGAGAGCCGATATTTGTCTGGAAATGTTTGCCTTTCAATGTCTGCAAATGGTTTTAAATGATTTCGATTTCTCTGGGTGTTCGGTTAAAGAAAACACAAATTAAATTGAGGCAGGAAAAGGGGATTTCGGAAAACACCAAAGGAATTAAAAGGAAAATACTATTTCCTTTAGAATATGAACCAAAGAAAAAAACGATATAAAATATTCAAAAGGTACCATTATTAAGGGATTACTATTATTTCCACGGACTTCTGTTGTTTTAAAAACATTGTAAAACACGTACTAGTATATATTTTCTAGTATAAATAGTGCACGTACTAGTATAAATAGCAAAGAATATTAAAGAAATAAATATCGACAATAAACACAATAAAAAATAGAAGATTGACCTCACTGGGATTAAGTATTCTTAAGTTTACCAACAAACCAACACCATAGATAAATCGAAGAGCCGTACACACACACACACTTCCGACACAAACGTGCAGGCAGTTACTTACTTGCAGTATGGCATGACCTAAAACGGGTACAATAAATCCCTGATACATAAAATCTAGCAATTGAGATTTAATGGACTCATGTGCCACCTGTGCCACAGCGTTACAAAATTCCAGCGCATTCATGAATAGCGTCAACTCGGGCATTTCTGCAACATCGTCAGGAGTGATGCGATGCCAGTCATTGGAAATAATTTCGATAGAGTTGGGTAGCCGTGAGTAAAGACCACCGAGCGCCGTAACTAGCAGCGGGCACATAGAGGAATATTGTGCAATATAGGTGCTAACATTGGAACTTTTCTGCGAGAGAGCCATACACAATAGCAAAGCATCGCGCGCTTGATGCCCTAGACTACCCTCCCGATGTACGTATGGTATCAGTAGTGAGAAAATAATGAAGCTATTAAAACCAATTTTAAAATTATTTATCTTTGATTTCTAGTAAGTTGTTGCTGTACTGCTTACTTGGTTGAGCTTGTTACATTGCATGATTGATCTTTGTTATGTTCACTTTGTTGTTGGTTTTTGTCTTGAGCATCGGACAAAAAAAATACATCCAAGAGGTGTACATTTTGCATTAAAACTACGCAGAGCTGATTGAGTAAAGTTACCAGTCGCTTCTCCAAATCCACCGGAAACGTTTTACCTTGGCAGGAAGCGAGCATTTTAAGCAATGGCCGCAAAAACGGCCTATGAGACAGGAGCTGATGGCGCCAATGACTAATTAGTAATTCGTACAATTTCAACTGCTCGAGACGCACAGCGTCAGAATACCGCCCGGTTAGACTACCCCATGCACACAACTTGTCCAAAAGATTCTCGTGGAGCATGAATTCCAGACAGGGCGAAGGGGACAAGTCTTCTGATCCTTGGGCGGCCGCTGGTTTTACTGTATTATAATGATGTAGTTCAACAAGAAGCAGTGTTACCATGTAGTCGAAGTGTGAGATAACACCTAAAACATCATCATGGGTCGGATTTTTGTGCGTTGTTTCCAGTTGTTGTATAATATCATAGGCCTGTTGCCAGTGCTTGCAAAAGCTATCATAACAGGCTTTTGGGTCACAATTCGCGGTAGCGTCGTTAGAACGTTGGCCTAATGCAGGATTGGATTGTTCGTTGAAGGTTGAACTATTTGTGTCTTCTCTGCTGCTGCGTGACATGCTTGGCCGCAATTGACTTGAATGCAACCAATTCATTTTACTTAAAAAATACTACACTAGTCGATTATCGGTACTAATTAGTCATTGCTGATTTCCTTTTAGAGTATATTGCTTTTTAATAAAGTGATCCGCGGATGTTGCTGTTTACAGATTTCCTTTGCGCTTCTTAACATTTAACAACCTTGTACAATGACGATTGTTGTTTACATAAATGAAAATATTCTCTCTACAGAAATCACAACAGCAAATAATGCATTATTAGTTTTCGACAAAACTTCTAAGAATTGCAATTTTGCAGATTTATCTTTCCTGAAATGGTTGTATTTTTAGCAGCTAGCATCCGTTGGAAAATTAATCGTGGAAGAAGAAAGTGGACTTTTTGCGTCAGAAAAAATTGAATGACACTTGCCCCACCTGATAAAGACCATTAATATACCACCGATTAGGGTAGTTTACATACCAGGGAAAATTTTTTGCATAAATTTATTATACATAAAAAATTAAGAAGATTTGAAAACAATCATTTGAAAGAGCAAAGATATTGCACTATAACGAAACTTTTTGGTAGTCGACATAAATTGTTTATAATATAAATATTTGTTGTGTAAATAACCCATACACGTGTAGAAATGTCATATTCTTAAAACTATGATTTCAATTTAATGAAAAATGCAGAAGGCTGGCTATAATCAACTTACATATGAGCCGTTTATTTTGAAAGGGTAAGTCACTTTGTTTTAAAACCGAGATATTTACAGGTTGCATTTCGAGTGCAATGCAATTTCTGTGGATTAGAAAGTTTTGTTTTATGAAATTGTATAGATTTTGAAAAGATTGTTCTGTAAATTGAATGAGATTAAAAAGAGCATACCATAATTAAAGTTTTCTCATCATTAAATCCATTTTTGCATGAAGGTGACGTATGTCACTTTCAAAATAAACGGTTCATATATGAACTACAACGCGTAAACATATGAATAACTGCTTCCGTATGGAAGTTGCGCTTGGTTTCGCTCCTTGCTAACGCAAAAAAAAAAATATAACCACACGTTGTTATGTACCAAATGGTTGTGACATACAATTTCTGTGTTATCGCAGAAACAAAAAATGACCACATCAAAAATTCTGGTCAGAATTTAAATATTTATACAAAAACTTATAGTTAAAAGCAAATAATACTATATATATAAGTAGAGTAGATAAATAGGGGGTTACGAAATTTTTGTGGGTAAAAAAAAAAAGCATATTCGGATCCTTATACAAAAATATATATTTTATTTATATAAAAATAAATAAAAATTAAATGAAAAAATGAAAAGAATTTTCCTATAAGAATTACAGAATGGAATTAATTTTTCATTACAAAGATAACAATAGAAAAATTACGTTATCACAGATTCTGACAGAATGTGGTTCCAAGATCAGACACTCGGTCCCATTATTCCCTGATTTGCAGAAATAGAAAAACAAGTATGTTAAAAGAGGAAAGAGTAAAGTGCAAGTGGTATGGATTACAAATAATTACTAATTCAAACAAGTGCAATTTTTCTGATATCAGTAAAAAATGGAATATCTTGTTATCTATCGTCATAAAATTGTTATTACTTTTTCTTAGATTCGAAAATCTATTTTGAAAACACTTCAAAATATATATTCAGTTTCGATTTCAGTTGACTATAATATTGATAGGATTAAAATCATTGATAATAATATGTTGATAATAAGAAAATGTATTGTTTTCAAAGAACGCTCTTTAGGAGCTTAATTTTAGCAAGTAGTTATAAGATTATAACAATCAGTTTGTTTAGAATAGAGTCACGGAGAAGTTAAAATACTGTGCAAATAAATAAAAATGCAAACATTGTGCAAAGTATGTATGAAAATTAAAACACAAATTACACAAAACTGTTAAACAATTTAGCAGAGTTTAACACAAATAGAATATTGAGTAATTATTTAAAAAAAAAATTGTGAAAGGGCTTTTCTTTACAGGTTTTATTAAAAGCTATACTTCTATTTACCTGTTTGGAAGAGGCTTGGGTAAGTATTAAAAATGCTTTTTAATTTATGTATATAAAATATACATACGAGTACATAAAAAATAAAAAAAGGGTACCTATACGAAAAAATTACAGTGGCAAGTTTTTCTTTTGATTTTTTACTTTTGATTTTAAACGTTTTTATTAGGTCGCTTTTTATGGATATCGTCTCTTGCAAAGTTAATGAAATCCATAAAAGAAAAAGCGAAGAAAAGTGAATGTATAATTTAACTAGAATATATCCTACATTAAGCATATATAAACAAGCTTGCGTTCGACCAAAGAATATACATTACATATCATTTTATATAATTTATTATATACATATTATTCTTTGGTTCGACGCTAAAGGCCAAACAGTCTTCGTCTTTTATTGATGTTATTCCGTTTTACGTCTTCTGACTTTTTTGACACTAATATAATATTTGGAAAGAATTCAAAGAATTCAAAAAATCATAAGTATAAGTATAATCTACTCAATCTTATTTAATTTCAATGCTCATCCTTACCATTGCAGCTACAAAAATTTCAACCGGTTTTACTGGTTCATGGTGGCGCAGGTAATATCGATGATGCGTCTGTGCCCGGGAAGATCTACGGTGTCAAGAGTGCAGCACGCATCGGCTATGAAACTCTTCTCCAAACAGGTAACGTTCTCGATGCTGTGGAGCAGGCGGTACGTTTTATGGAACTCGATCCAAACTTCAACGCAGGCTACGGTTCCGTCCTTACATGGGAAGGCAAAGTTGAAATGGACGCCGCTATAATGCATGGCGGCTACCTGGATGCGGGCTGCGTATCTCTGGCTCGCGATATCTATCATCCAATTTCTCTGGCACGCAGTATTATGGAAAAGACACGCCATAAGTATTTGGCGGGCGATGGCGCCTTAGATTTCGCCATTAAACAAGGTTTCCATGTACTTCCCAAGGACGCATTGGTTACTGCCAAGTCATTGAAAGCTTTAGAGGACTACAAGAACAGCCTAAATTGCACCACAGGCAATTGGAATAAGCTTTCGCCGCCGCCTATGTTGCTGGGTTCGTGCGAATTCGGTGAAATGGGTACTGTAGGAGCGGTTGCCATCGATGACGAGGGCAATGTTGCGGCTGCTACATCAACGGGCGGGATTACGGGAAAGATGCGGGGGCGCATTGGTGACTCTCCGATTCTGGGTGGTGGAACCTATGCTGACAATTATGCGGGCACTGTTTCCGCTACTGGTCATGGAGAGACCATCATGCGCTACAATGTGGCGTCGCGCATTTTGGCTCGGATAGAACATGGCGGTATGTCGGCACAGCAAGCCACAGAGAAAGTGCTGGAAGATATGACAACACTGTTTAATCAGACAGCGGGTGTTATAAGCATTGATAATGGTGGCAATGTGGGCGTGTACTTTACCTCAAATCGCATGGCGTGGGCTTTTCAACGAGGCCAGGAATTGCACTACGGCATCGATAAAAATGAGGAAAATTTTGAAATCGTTGATGATGCGTCAATTGAGTTTTTATGAATTGCAGAAAACGTTGCAAATAATTTGGAATTGAAATGTAATTACCTGTACCGTTATCTAATGACATGTTTATAAAACAAAATAATTAATTTGAAACTCACCTGAAAGCATCTAAAGGTTATTTTTTATTTTTATTGATTTGATTTTATTGTTATTTTTTTCATTGCTATAATTTTCTTTAATACAATTTACAATTATTTTTTTTATTACGATAATTTACATTTTATTCTTTTAATACAATTTTGCTTTTGTAAAAATTTTTTGGTATATTTTAGTGTTATGAATGAAATTAAATAAATAAAATAAATATGAATTTGGCATTTTAAGATAGTGATAATGTAACTTTAGTATATGGAGCAAATATGTACATACGAGGGCGGTCCGATAAGTACTAAGTCTCACCACCCGATGGTCGCCACGATCGCAAGAGAAATTTACTATCGTGTATTGCATTCTTGTAGAATCATCTACTTTAAAAATTTCAGCCGAATCGAACTCGTAGTTTTGTTTTGACCGCGTATGGAAGCGGGTGTGTCCGCGTAACATCATTTCAGTGCATTAGATTTGCTTAAATTATTAATTACTAGTAGTTATTATTAATTTTTCTTTATTTAAAAAGTAGTTTGATTAAATGTAATTTAATTTTTTTATGTTTGCAATCTTTGTTATTGTAACATTTATTGGTTTTTATTAATTTCTGTAGAATCACAATAACTTGACATTTCCTGTTTTTGAAATGAACGATTCAATTTCCGAAGGAAAGAAGTTCCGCCGGAGAGCTCAAAATATCCTAAGGGAACAAAAATTCTCAAGCGGAAAACAGTCCTTCGGAATTAAGGATAGCCGTTGTGATTGCCTTTGATAAAATTAAACAGGAATTTCTGAACCTATCGGAAAATTATACTTCCAGTAACTTTCCTTTAGCCTTTTTTTTAAAGTAGCAAAATGTGTAGAAAAGACAATCATAAAAAGTTCTATGTTAAAAAACTTTTTAAAAAATTAACTTTTTGTAATAAAATGCACTATAAAGGACTGCACTTAACTAAAACGTAATATGCCATTTAATAGCACTCAGCAAGAGCTTTAATTTGATATCAAACACGGCCCATTTAGACAACTCCAAAAAGGACTAATTACTACAACCTCGAAAAGATATTCATTCGTTTATTCTAAATCAAAAAAACCCATGTAAATTAATCCACGTTTACCATCTAAAATTTCACACCCAAAATTTCACTTTTACACTAAACATTCGCCCAACAAAAGTGACTGCATAAAATTATTTTAAAAAAACAAATAAACAATGCCAGTTTGTTATAAGTTTTATTTTTTGTAATTGTAAATTTTTGTTTCATCTTTTTATTTTTCATACAAATGCCATTGTTGTATTCGACAAAATTACATTAATGCCGAAGTTAAAGTTACGCAATTGAACACATACACATCTTACATACATACATACATACAAATTACATTACATTATTGCATTAGTATGCATACATAATAATTAATAATTATAATAATAATAATAATAAATGTACTTAATGTTAAATCTTGCGATGTTTTTTGTTTTGTTTTGTTTTGCTTTAACACTTCTCTACTTAAATATTTTACTTTTATACTACATACTTAAAACAAAAATGATTTTAGGTATAAAAATCTAAATGCTTTTAAAAATAAGCAAAAAAGAAAAAACTCTCACTAAATGACTATTAAGGAATTAATTCCGGGTAAATAAAAAAAAATATTAAGTTTAGTTCAATTAAGTTTACAATGGATTTTTGTTGTGATGCTATCGCTCGCTGTGTTTACATACGTTTTTGTTTGTGATTAATTTATTTAAATTTTTACCCAAGATTTTCTCAATTAAGGAAACGAAGAAGGTGCGCGGCCGGCGGTGGTGAATAGTTAAGAAAAATTATCAAGTTCAAGGAGCTTGCTTTTTGACTGAAAAGAAAATTGTTATTGAAAGTTATTTTATGGTAATAGTTGCTTTTTATGATATTAAATTGAGAATTATTGTATTTAAAACTATGTTAATGTTTGGAGACCTATGCATGAATTATGGTTTTGTAAGTTTTAAAAGTTATTTGATAATTCTCGTTCTCTAATAAAAAATAAGACAATTAAATCGATCTGCATAACGATTTTAAAATACAGAAGCCACAAGAATTTAATAGAGGTGAAGTCCTATACAAGAAGTAAAGTAGAAGAAGATGAAGGGAGTCGTAAAGCGAAAGTTTCGTTTAAGCTTTTTCGCGTAAAAAACTACAATTCAATTACACAATTCGATTAACTATGAATTTCGTTAATAATCAATGTCGAAGATATAGTATATACATATATATCCTATATAGTGTGTGTGTGTGTGTCGTAGAGGTTTTTCTTTTTTAATTTAGAATCGATATGAAAAACAATTTTAATATTTTTTGTTTTTTAGTTTTAAAACAATTCCATTATCATCAGATTGTTCGAAGACAAAACGTGCATATTTCATTACATAAATTGAATGAAATAATTGCTAAAGCTTAAGCATGTTTACAATTAGAAATGCTTAAGCTCGTCATTGTAAATATTTAATCGTTTCTAGATGATGATAATTATGATGATTATGCGTAATTTAACATGTTTCCGATTAAATAACAATATTCTGGGCGGTCAGCTGATATTCGTAGACAAATTGAAAAAGTGGCAGGCGGAGTCAAGTGTCTTTTCTCTACGACATAACAATTGATTGTTCTTCTTGTTCTGGTTGTTGTTGTTGTTATTGTTCTTATAAAAACAAACAAGACAATAATGTGATACGAGTTATATTTGTATCGACTTGCTGCACCACTCTTTCAATTTGGCAGCAGCAACAGGTTCAGCATTTTGCGCTTGGCTGGAAGTCTGAATGGATGATGGATGGATGGATTGATGTATGCATGCATGGTTTGGAGTGGCTTGTTGATTTGATGATTGTATGGTAACATCAGAACCTAACGCACCCGGTACATGGTAGGTTGAAAGATTTCAAATTTCACCGTCATTTCATTTTTCATTAAATTTAATGCTCAATTTTTAGTCTTTACATAGAAATTGGTTTAAAAAACATTTTAAACACTAGAAATATTCAATAAATTCATTACTTATGCAGCATTATGTACACTAAAAAGTTAGCTTCTACAGTTAGCTTAATTAAAATCAAAAAGGTTGGTAGTGCGTTTTCTGGTTTCGAGCTTTTTAAAAGAAAGTCGAAAACTTTCGCTTGTTTGGTGGATTTGCTGCTGCTGCTGCTGCAACATTTGGCTTGGCCATCACACACACTGATGCATATGCCGCAACCGTTGCTGGCGCCACCGCCGTCGCTGTGCCGCTAGCGAAAGCAGCTGCAGCTGCTGCCGCCGTTGCCGTTGCCGCTGAATGCTGCTGTTGCTGCTGTTTTCGTGGCGGATACGATTTGATTGGAACAATTACGGGTTATACAGAAATTTCATAATTCATATCATAGACACTGGCACGGTCCGGAGTGGGTGTAATGGTACGCGTGCCTGCATTCGTCGTATTGCCAATATTGCCGGCCATGGTTGCAGTCGACAGTGCCGAAGAAGAGCTGCTTGCCAGTGTACCGCCACCAATGTTATTGCGTTGCAAGTGCTGATGCTGTAGCTGCTGCTGCTGTTGCTCCAGCGACTGCATTTCCATAGAATCGGTCATTTCTAGCGCTCTAACAAACGACATCGGGCGTGTCGGTGTTGGCTTGCGTTTAATTTGCGGCGAGGGCTGTTGCGACTGCAGACTAGCAGCCGCTGCCGCTGCCACAGCCGCAGCCGAATTAGGCGGAAACACGGCTATGCCGCCGCGCAGCTGCGGTTGATAGCCACTGACGCTTACACCACAACCACCGCCGCCACCGCCGCTGGCAATCGTTTGTGTGGTTGTATTGCCGAAACCGCTTTGTGCTTGCTGGCCTGCTGCGGCAGATAAGCTGCTGCTACTATTGGGAATAAGGACATTCGCTGCGCTGCCGATGCCGAAACCGCCGCCGTAGCGTAGCAAGTAAGGCTGTGATGTCTGCATAGCGGAAGTGGGCAAAGAGTTCGTGGGCAGCGTAGGACTAGTTGGGTTTGAAGAGCGGTTGTTTTGATGCAAATCGTACTGCTGCTGCTGCTGTTGATAGTCCAGTGCGTGCTGGTGATGGTGCTGCATGCGCGAATGCGTTAAGATGAGTGGATGTGGTTGGCCGCCGACGCTCATATACTGCTGGGCCGGCGGCGGCTGCGGCGTTTGCTGCTGCTGCTGGGAATGATGATGCATGCTTGGCATAGTGCCTGCACTACTACCAATGCCACCGGCAGGGCCTACGCCGGGCGAGGAGTCCTTCCACATATAGACGCCACGCTGCGGGCTGCCAGCTAGCTCGCGTATGTTGTCTGCGGTGTTGTTGTTGTTGTTGCGGGCGTAGGAGAGTTCGTTGCCTTGTCGCACCAATTCACTCTCGGAGAGGAAGCGTCGCTGTGGGCTGCCGCTGTATGGCTGCGCATTGGCGGCAGATGTGGCATTCATGGCCATTATAGTGCCACCACCTGCGAGAAGGCGGAATAAGAAAATGTGGTTGATAGAAATAAATAGAGAAAGAGAGAGAGAGAGAGAGAGTGATATGCAGAGGCTGGATCATTTACCATGCATCATGGCACGTTGTTGTTGCAGTAATTGCTGCTGCTGCTGCTGCTGTATCGTTGGTGGCTGTGGATGTTGCGGCGGAAGCCCAGTTGTATATTCGTAATAGGATTGTGTTTGCGATTGTTGTTGTTGCTGTTGATTAAGTCCTATTCCTATGAAATCAGGTCGTCGCGGTTGTGTCGGTGTTCCCGGATTTGATCTGAAGTGAAACGAAACAAAGCGAATCTTTTAAACCAAGAATAGAGAACATACACTACAAGATACATTCATTATACGAATACGTTATATCGTATAATCTATTTTTATGATCACGAAAATAAAAATAAATCAGAAAAGTGCACAAGAAATGAATGCTCTTGGAAAGATCGGATCAGTTAGTGTCTATGAACACAGAAAACACATAAAAACCACCAAAAAAAAATTAAATATGAATCATGATAAATTTTGGAACAAACTACAGTCGTCGTATCCTGTAAATTTTGGTTTGGAAACAAACCGGTTTCAGCGCTCAACCATCTTCAGTGTCTTTTTCTGTTCTTCAGAACAAACAAAACTGACAAAGGATGACGGAAATTTGTTCTAAAATGCATCATTATCATCTAAACCTCTTGGAAAACTCAACGAATATGAAATTGAATACTCAACGAACAAAAATAATTGTCGGTCTTCCGTTAGCGAACAACAAACAACAAGTATTAGCTACGATACTTTGCCTTCTAAGTGCATAAAATACTCAGAGAATGCAGAAAAATGGAAGGTTGGAAGGACATGTGCAACATGACACATTAAAGTGGTCATCATCGTTCCTGACAATAAAATCCTTAAAAACAAAAAAAAAAAACACCAAAATCAGACCATTTTTGCTCTATTTTACAATAGTTGATCTTTTTTGTGATAAAGCTTTAAAAACGGATGAGTTTTCTCGGCTCGAGGGGTCCATGGACCCGCCCCTTCTTTATACGTTTTCTTCTCTTTTAATTCTGAGAAGTTATTTGAACTGTGTTGCAGAAGATAAGAAGAATAAAACTATTTATTTCTTCTACACGAACATCATCAATCCATACCATTGACGACCATTTCGTGAAATCAATGAGAAGAAATTTTAATGTTTTTTTTTGGTTGAATTTATTTTGAATGATTTTCGTTTTCTTTTCCTTTCATTCGGAATTTTAAGGACATACAATTTAATAGCGCTCTATTCACGACAAATAGATTAGAAAATAGCTCGCAATAAATTCTGAAATATGAAAAAAAAAACGAAAAAATCCAATTGCAAATTTGTATCAGATCAGTATCAGTGCAGCAGCAACGATTCCTTTCAATTTTAAGCTTCAGTGTACAGCTTCTGAATGAAGCTGACCAAGCCGGCGGGCACTTGAGTCAAGAGGAACCGTATTAGGTAGTGAAGGCACACGATGGTGCCGTACAGCAGGCTGAACGTGCCGACCAAGGGCAGCAGGAGCAGTTTCGTGCGCAGGGCGAAGCGCGTGGTGTCATCGAAATTGAAGAAGTCAACTATGGAAATGTGTCCGAGGAGCGCTATGCGCAGCTGCAGCACTTGGTTCTGGAACCATTTGAAGTAAATCTGCAGATACTGAAGCGCCTTCGAAATAAGCAGTCCCAACACGAGACCCAGCAACATAATGAAGTTCATATTGCCGGCCTTCGCTGAGCTACCATGTGGCCAGTATTTGAAATTTTTCGACACCGAATATCCCTCGTCGCCGTTCTCGCCCCGAACGTCCGCACCATCGGCATCCAGCAAGTGCGAAGACCTCGGTGTTTGCGCTTTGAGAAACGTGGTCATTGCATCATTGAAGTCAGCAGCGGTGTCCTTTGATGGCTGGCTCGCTTTTTCGATGGTGCACGAGGAGCGCTTCAATTGATTCAGCACGCTGTTGGTTCTGGAGCTGTCGTTATTGCCGTCAGTGTCCGTGTCGCTATCGCCGCTCTTAGCATGATGTTGCTCCTGTTGCTGCCAGGGCGGAACCCTTTTCTGGTCCAGGCTCTTCTTGGCGAGGACTGAATTGCTGATATTGCGCCAGCCTTCCTGATTGCCGAAGAAGCCGCCGTCATGGTCTCTGTACTTGGAAAAGCGTAGACAGGGACGCCGACTCTCATCTCCGGCTGTTGGTGGTTTCAGCAAACTGGCATCCGGTGCAGCCGACGAGCTCAGCTCCCCGACTCGGTTGTTGTCCGTCGGATGCGAGTTGTCATTACAATTGTCTGAGAGCGGCTCAGCGTCGTCGGTCTGCTCGGCGAGCGCAGCGGCAAAACGAAACATTTGACTGCGAATGTTGATTTATTTGGAGTTTGATTCGGAGAGAAAACAAATATGTAGAATATTTTTATGATTTATCTATAAAATTTTTGATTAGTACGATTTTGGGAAAATGCAAAATATCTAGTTTTGAATTTTGATTCACGGAGGCAGATATCCGTCGCCTGCTGGGATCATGTATCGAAGAAACACAGGTTTTTGTGTATTGAAACGAGTCAATACAGGGTGCAGGAAGTTGGGCTTTGTCGAATAGGAAAAAGGAAAGAATAAGATCGTAGTTAGAGCATGGCAATGAGCGATAAGATACGTAGAGACGTAGAGAGATGAGAGCTGGGCAAATGAGATTGTTAACAAAAAACAATGAACAAGAAAATTGAAGTGAGCGAACATTATCAGAACGATCACTATGATGCCGAAAATGAGGCAAATAGTTATTTAGCAGTGCAAAATTTTACTAACCATCAAGGTATAGATTAGAGTGGAAAGCTTTCTTTCTTTCTTTTCAACAAAAACTAATGTCCTCAAAGAGACAAAGTAAGTTTCAGAGAAAAAAAGTGTCGGTTGTGATAAATATTTTGCTTTTTGGAGCCTCAAAAAAGTCTTTGAGAGAAGTGTAAAGAGCAGCCGGTCGGCCGTCCTACCTTTTGGTAGAGGATTGACAAAGGTTTCCGGTATTGTGAACAATTAACAAAGAACTAAAGAAAGAGAAGAAGCAACTAATTATAAATATTACTACAAAAATTATAATAAATAAAAACAAATAATAAAAATGAAATTGTTTTATGAATCTTTCCATTTTTTGGTATAAAACTCGAAATGTATGGAAGAGCTTTCAGTTGTACAGAGAGACGTACGGTACGTACATATGTACGTATGTAAGCCACAGAGATCGTTTTTAATCGTGTATGTATTATGCCATCCTGTGATCCCTTTTGAAAGTATTTGAGGCTACATGAATTGTCAGGAAAATATAAAGGAGGGTTTATTCCTTTGTGAGAAGGTACGCAACACCCTGTATATGTTGTAATAACATAGAAGGTATTTTAAAGCATACACACATACATACAATTGACACTACTCAGTACACCACAAAATGGAGTCGGTAGCGTGTCGAATTCGAAATGGAACCGATTTGTCTGATTCGTCTTTCTTTCGAATCCGAGAAAATCTGAAAAAACCGAATATTCTCGCGTTCTCGAAAGTGAAGTGGGACTTTCTTACGTAACCGGATTTGAAAGCGCTACGGAAACGGATAGGTAGAGCGCGTTTTTGGATAGGTAGACCGAGAATTCGGCTTTGCTTCGAATTTGAAACGGATCCGTTTTGCTTACTGGGTACTTATATTGATGTGCGTGTACATACTCGCACAAGTAAATTATGTAATATCACAACCTGACTGACCTGAATTTCCAAACGAGGATATTTTTGGAAAAATTCTTTTTCAAACACAAATTTGGGTCGATGGAAGTGATATTTTGTACATATTATGTAAATACTTATACTATTTGCACATACCAGAGTGTTTTAGAAAAGGGTAAAAACGAGAAAAATAAAAGTAGAATATAGAAAAAAAATGTATACTTAAACCAAAATCGAAAATTGAATCCAAAAAGAGATGAACAAAGAAACTCACCTCAAAATTGTTGTAATCGAAAATTTACGTAGTAGCAGTAGACTATAGGAGTAGTAGTAGTAGTAGTAGTAGTAGTGGGCGTGATGGTGGTGGTGCTAGAAGTAGTAGTAGTAGTAGTGGTGGTGGTGGTAGAGGCGGAAGTAGAACAGAAGAAGATACTATTGCTAGTAGTGATGGAGGAATAAATCGAAGGTGTTGGTGTTCAGGAGGTTGGTGTTTTAGCCACGCAACACGCGCTCACCGATTTTGAGAGTTTGGTTTTTTTTCGTAACACGAAATTAGTTAGAATCACTTTCGGATTGATTTGAATACAAACTATCATAAATAAAAAAGGGGAAAAAACATAAGAAAACAACAAAAATTATTACAAGAATAATTAGGATTTATGTATGTATATATTTAAATATATATCGTTTCTTTTAATATAAAGTAATGAATTTCTCAAAAGTATACAAAAAGAATGCACAAGAAAAGACGAATAGTTTCACATAAAAACTTTCTTTAATTTCTTTAAAAAGAAATTAAAAAATTTCTTCATTATGAATTCTAGTATGAAAAGCCGTGACTAGAATCCTTTTTTCATGGCAAAAAGATGGTCTATAAGTATGCTAATATGAGCGAGCACCTGACGTAAATGCATTTTCAGTGTTGGATAAAAACGGACAATAGGTTGGGGTCGATACATATAGTACAACTTATAAGTAAAGGGTGTTTTTATGGTTGTTTTTTTGCTTAGATAGAACTTACTGAAGAGTTAACTGTCAAACGAGCTGTCATTACTGCGCCGCTCACTGTTTGAAACTTATTGTCAGTATACTCGGGCAAATCATTATGAAGAGAATCGTAAAACCGCAGCCAATAATGTAATTCTAAAGAAAGCTATCATCGCAAAATAATATAAAATTATATACCAATATATGTATAAATTTTATAGATTTTAGAACATTTTATAAGTAAATTTTATTAAATTAAGACTTTCTTCTCGAATGAAAACCATATTGATTGTACTCGTATGTACTATTTATTTAACAAACAGAAGAAAAATTTTGACAAAAGTGTATAGGATGTCAATACATCTATTCCTTGTCCTGAGATCGTTAATTTCACAGGCGTTACCTCGAACTGAAGAGATGATACTGAGGCAAAGGACATATAGAAGCTTTTCTATATCTACTTCTTGGGTGTAGGGCCTAAAATGTATTGCCGAATTACGAAATATAAGTACGTTTATGCGCTATGTTTACGAAAGTTAGTAAACATGGTAAGTAAGACAAAAACTCGAGTAAGACAAAAACTTCAATTCTATTTGAAACTATCTGTAATCTCTATTTTATGAATAAATTCACATTTTAATAAGTGATGTACATTTTATAATTGAATGATACAATACAAATAAAAATACATGATGGAATAAATGGTTGAATGATCTCCAAAGTAAACGCATGTGTGCCCAAAAGCCAGAAAAAACACTTACAAAGAGAATTAACGCTTTTTTTAGCAAATTACTATACAGTTTAAGCAGCGTACATTGATTCCATAATTTGAAAAATTTTTATGCTTGTTTATTATTTATATATATGATTTATATCTATGTTATGTACTCGTATTGGTTGGTTGTGTTTAGTTACCGTTAAAGATAAGAGTTTTCTTTGCACTTATTTCGTCTAAGTCCATCTTGAATTTCGAAATTTTCAACAAAAATAGAAATTTTAATAAAAATATACTCGTATTTCGAAATAATAAAAAAACAATTTTTAAATAAATGCTAAAATTAGGCAAGACTTAGCAAGGCTAGAGCAATATAAGCGCCAATACATATATAGTAACTTACCTTCTCACAGGACTGGCCATAACCAGTGGCGTTGCCACGCCCAGCGGCTTGATACGTTGTTGCATAATGGGTGTGGCGTTTGTCCCGCTGCGTGCTGGATTGCTCGCATGTGGGCCCGGATGGTCGGGCGACATAGCATCGGAATTGTTGTAACCACGTTGTGGCTCCAGACCTCTGCCAATTAAAGATACAATGAGAATTATTAAAATGCTTGAGAGAATTATTCATTTTACCGCTGTCGCGCATGTGGACTATGTCGTGGATGATACAGACGTATGTGGCGTGGTGAGTCACCGCCGCCGCCGCCGTTGCCACCAACGCCGCCACCGCAAGCTGTAGATCCGCTGCCAGCACTTGCGATCACACCGTTCACCGCCACCTCCAGTGGCGGCAAATAGAAGCTGTTGGAATTGTGTCGTTGTGGCGGCGGCGTCGGCTCACAATCTTGACTCTGGGAAGACGCGGGCGGTTCCAGATCCGTGTCAGAACACTCTCGTCCAGGCGAAAGCTGTCGTCCGATACGTTGCGGTTGTTGTAAAGCCATTATTATTAGAAAAAAGAAGAGGAAAAAGAAGCGCAATGGAAAGAAGGTAATCATTCAACGTGTTGAGATTGCTATAGCAATAGCTTAGATCATTATTTTTAGGAAGATACTTGTAAAAAGTTCTCGTATATAAACGAATAAATAAAAGATTTTGGGATAAACAATGAAAGTTGGAAGAAAACAAATCAACAATTAGTAGAATCATCAACTGTATTGAATTGAACACAATTCAAATTTGTTTTTGTATTGAAAAAAATTGTATTGAAAACAAGTGTTGTGAAAGATATGGTTCGGTCCGTTGGTTGGTTTTTGTTTGTGGAAATAAATTTTGGGAATAAATTGAAATTTTCAACAATTAATTTTTAGACAATCAGAGTTATATGAAAACTATTAACTTTTAACGTCGAGTAACCAGCGTCGGGCAAAAAACCAGAACGCAGAAGAGAACAAGAAGAATCACGACATTGAATAATCTTTTGAGAAAATTTCCGACATAAAAATTTGAAAGAGGTATATAAAAATAACGAATTGTGTGTGTGTGTGTGTGTGTTTTGTTTTGCAGGGAGTGTTGTTGTGGCAATTTGCCAAAGAAAAAGTTGGAAAAGACGAACGAACTGAACTGTGTTGAACTCTAAAATTAAAACTGAAAATTAATTATGAAATTTATGTTCTCAAAAAACACAAAACGTGGTACGTGACGTCGTGATATATACTCATAATATTGTATACTCGTATTGATATGAACTAACTCAAAAAGGAAAACATTTTTATTAATGCGAAATTTTATGAAAAGGGTGAAAAACGAATTCGTACTTTCTAAAAAGAAAAAGACAAAGACGAAAACAATTTGTATAAAGAATTGTAAAAAATTGATTGAAATTGATTTGATTTTACCTTTTTTGGTGCTTTCATTTTGTGTGGAGTTTTGTATTCGTTTATGACCAATTTAAATAGTTGTAGGCATTTAATTTTTACTTTTTGTATTCAAAAGAGTGCAATTTTTAATGTTCAACGTGAATCATCATCATCATTATCATGCAATTAGTGGAGGTGGTTGGAGGTGAAGATTTTTTATGAATATATACTATTGTATACATATATACATCAAGACGTGAGAATAATAATAATAACTTAATTAAAAGCAATTTTATAATAAAACAAGCAAGAGCGCGTTAGCCTCGGCCAGGCCGAAGCTCATATACCCTACACCCGCGTCGTAGTTGTAGAAGCGACAATGGGAAAAAGTGGGCGGCGAGTCAAGCTCATTTCAATTTTACCTTTAGAACGTTAATTAATCGATCTATTAACTCATTAACGAACATCGCTTTCCTTTCAAAAAAAAAAAACACCCACCGACCCATATGATACCTTCCTACCAGCGGGCAGATCACGCCTCTTTTTCGTGTGACATGACCCTCATCAAAGCGATAATTCCAACAATCAAATGTCCAAACGTTTAAATTTGTACCACAAGCTGAAAAATTGACGTCTAAAAACGGCTTAAAGTTATATTTACTATAAAAAGTAGGAGTGGCACTAGTTTGATTTTTCACAATTATAACACACTATTCGTTCTCCGTGTAATCGTGTTTATCACCGACAGACAGAAGAAAGAACATTAAATGATAATTAGAACATTAAAAACTGAAAAACCAATTAACGCCTACCCTTCGGGTGTAGAGTACGAGTATAATAAAAAACAACATTACGTGACAACTTAAAAAGTCGAAAAACTTAAGGCATTTATGAGAAATTGAATAAACAATTCTTATAAAAGCCGTTCAAAGTGGCCCAAGTCCATTTTTTTATAAAATGACGAAAAAAAAACGTTTGTATGTTAGTCCAATCTTCTTTTTTTAATAGAATTTACAGTTTACAATTTCTTCAAAGTCTTTATGATTTTTTTCAAAAGAAAATTTGCTTTTCAATACAGAATTTCATTGTGTGTAAAATGCCAACCTGCAAATATCGCACACGATTTTAACATAAATGCACTTAGACTACTTTCCAAATGAACGGCTCAAATATGTACAAAAATATACAAGAGATTTATTACAATCGCAATATTGTGCAAATGCCAGGCATTCAATTTATAATCATAGCATTATTAATTTAGCAGCTAAGTGTGAAAGTGTGTGAAGTGCAAAAATGAAGAATTATTTATATGTATTTACTACGTTTGCACACAACACAGTTACAGCGTTTATTTTCCATATGCTTTACCGAAGAACATAAAATATTTATACAGAATGTGCGCATTCAGAGGCGCCTAAAACGAAGCGCACTTGTTGCTGCGAATGATTCTTTTCATAACGTCAAATTTTGATGGTTATGGTTAAAAAATCAACTAATAAAAAAAATTTAATGATGTTAAAAATAAATGCATGCTTAATAATAGAGATTGTGTGAAGAATTTGAAATAAATTATGAATTTATTTGATGTTTTACGTTGTGTCGCCAATTCTGTGTGACACTTTTCATGTGACACCTTGTAAATCGGAGAGATATAGCAAAATCTCATAATTCAATTAGTTTGTAATCGTTTGTTCTAAATTAAATAATAAACAGTTATACGATATACGATAAAACTGTTACCGAAACGGAATTATTGTACAGATTTTGTCAATAATCTTCGAATGCAAATTTAATTGTTAAAATTCGATTTTTTAAAAATAATATGCGCTTAAAAGTCCAAAGTCTCAATATTCGAAAAGTGGACACAAAAAAAAGGAGAAAAAAGAAAAAAAAAGATACTATAACTTTTTGAATATAGTTAAAAAATAACAATTTAATAATTATTCAATTATTAATTGCAGCTCACTTTATTATTTGTTTTTTTTTTCAATGGGATGAGAATCGTTGCTGAATGCAATAAATACTCAAGTATTGGGTTGGGGAAAAAGTATTCGTCGGTTTTCTCATCGCTTCACTGTAAAGTGTCATACTTTGAAACGGTCGAACAGTCACGAAATCTCGACTGAACTGATGTGAAGATCGATCACAAAACAGTTTTAAACCATTTGCATAAATTTGGTTTCACAAAGAAGCTCGATGATTTGGTGCCTCATGAACTGAGTGAGTGCAAAAATGTGTCCAAAAAAGGCCACATACAGCTTTATTGACCCGGCAAAAACTAAGAGACTTCTGCTGAGAAGTTTTGTTGCATCAACCGTATAGTCTTGACCTTGCACCGCCATCAGATTATCATTTGTTTCGAGCTCTCCAACACACTCTTGCTGGGAAAAAACTGGCCTCCAAAAAGGACTGCGAAAAGCAGCTATGTCAGTTGTTCTAAAATAAAAACCCCGGAATTCTACAAGAAAAGCATAATGGTTATAACCGAAAAATGGCACAAAGTAGTTGAAAAGAATGGCCAATATTTGGATTAATAAAATGTTTGTTACATACAAAAAAATCTTTTTACTAAAAGAACGCCGAATACTTTTTCCCCAACCAATAATTTATTATTAGTTATATCGTACGTATTGAAAAATACTACAAAAGAAAATGTGCTAATTTATAAAAAGTATCCAAAAGTAATTATTTTAATTTTTTGTATTGTGTATTTTGTGTATTTCAAGCATTGAAGTAAACGTCAACAATTTAAGTATGTTTAAATAATTGTTTAGAAACGTACCACTCTAAGTCATTCCTTTTCAACTTATGATAGAAATAGTTTTCTCTTTTTTTCAAATTCTCTGCTCTTGATTCTGAATCTAGGAAAAGTTTTCAGTGAATGTACATAATCATAAAGTATGTACTAATTAAAATTATATTTACTCGTAGAAAATCAAGAAATTAAACTTTTGACTTCAATTTTAAAAGCGTAAACAACAATACAAATACTTTAGGATATAAGATATTGCTAAACTACATTAAGCCATTACGATGGACCATTACCAAAACACTCCCAAGTAATGTGCTTCAGCGTTGCAGACTAAAAAATAAAATCCATTCTCAAAAAAACAAAACTCATTCCTTATAAATGAAACGTAGAGTGATGAAACGATTTGTGATTTTCCAATGCGGTTATTGTTGTTTGCTAGCAAAATCAAAGGCTCTGTGTTTCGTTTATACAAAATAGGGCTTACGTTAAACAACAAAATAAGCATAAGAAAGCAACAACAACAGCAACAGCGTGCAAACTAGACAACAGACATTATCATCACCAGCAGAAACGAGGAGAGACACAATCATAGAAATAGAAGAAAGCATTTTGACATTTTCGCAGTTCGCTTGCAGAAAACACGCTCAATGAAGCAAAATTAAGGTGAAATTTTCAATTAAATTCAACATTTTTAAATACTCTTGCTGTTCTATCTACAAAATCAATGTCCATCAAATACGAGGAAGAATATGAAACAAGTTGTTAAGCAAATACTCCGGAAATATTGTACTTCAATACAATTACAAATACAAATACAATTAGCGCCACAATTCGTTTGTACCCTTACCTTACTATAAAGAGTTGTGCCGCCCGACCGTTGATTATAACCATTGCCCTGGTCCGTATAAGTCTTTACCTGAGTATGGCGATCCCTATCGTAATAGTTGTGTGGCGGCATGCCGCGTGGAGAGTGCTGCTGTTGATGTACGCTGCTGCTACGACCACTGCCGCCTCCACCACCACCACCACCACCGCCACCACTAAGGCCACCATGACGGCCGTTGGCATTGTCCCGTTCGGTGGTGATGGTGCTTATGCCCTGATTCTCTTTGTGGGAACGACGCGCTGCATACTTCTCTGGCTTGAGCAAGCTGAAATCAGTAAAAACATTGCAGTAAATGGCAGTAAAGCTCGGAAAAGAATGGTTTGGAAAGAATGGTTTGCTGTTGCAAAGTGACCATCATCACCCCCCCCCCCCCCCCCCGAAATCACTCACAAAGAAACCAACAAACTCGTCTCATACAAACAAACGACAACCAACCTAGGAAATTGTGGACCAAATTGAGTGTAGCAGCAATTGTGCCAGCAGCCGCGTGAGAAAGGATTGTAGCCGCCTTTGAATTTGCCCGTTACTTGTTCATTGGTAGTTCGTCCTCGGGACACCAGCACCATGTGAAATCCGGTGAGACCGAAGATGGGAATAGCTAGTATGGTAACGATACCCATCAGGCAAATTCTGTATTGCATGAAGCATTAGCGTAAGTTGAGTTAAGGAGAATACATTGATTGTGGCTTAGAAGAGAGACTTTTCTAGACTATAATTAAATGAAGTAATACTTAAACAAATACAAATTATTAAATATTTAAATTTTCATTATTAAAACTGTTGATGTCTTTCTATTTCTATCATTATTTTTTTGTTTGTTTGTTTTTTTTTTTGTTTTGTTTCTTTTTGAAAAGGATACGAAACAATTGGCGCCGTTTGCCGTATGTTGGGCATAATCTTTAGCACGTAGAACAGACAAAGCGAGAATATACTCAGCATGTGTATGGATAGTGAGCAGAGGAAGAAGAAGAAGAATCGATAATTCCTGCGGCCAATGCAATTATTCACCCAAGGGCAGTGATGATCAAAAGTCTGAAATGGAATATAATAAAAAGAATAATGAAAATTCAGTCATCAAATTAATGATACATTTACTCTCATGATAAATGTATGTATTGTATATACTCTTATGTGTGGTATCGCATCGTATGGTACATTTTACTTACTTCTATGCAATGATTGCAGACAGAACAATGGGAACATCGTGGCGGTCGATAGAATTTGCAAGTCACACACCATTTCATCTTGACGGTGATGCCATTGATTTCAGCATTTTTATAGAGTGGGGCACGAAATTCCTCTTCTCGATCCTCGTCTGGAGAGGCTAGAATGGAAAATTGAGAATTGACAATTTTCAACGATTTTTATATTATATATATACATAATTATAGATATACATATATCTAAATATAGATATATATTTAGAATATATAAATATATTATAATAAAGTACCTTTTGGAATAACACCGGGATCCATGAATGTTGCTAATGTAAAATTGGCTAAGACGAAAAAGGTTATGACTCCTTGATAGGCTGGTACCCATGGATGAATTTTTACGTAGTATTGGCAGCTGTAAGAAGAACAAAAGTAGAACGACTTTTTTATAAATAATTCGAAATAAATAAAATAACTTAATTTGAGTAAATCGTTTATATTCAAACAAATATAAAAATATATATAATTATTCTCTGGGCGATAGTCTTGAAAGCAAATCCCTAATAATATGGTATTTTCATAAAATTGGTCTTTGGTTTTGATTTATATGGTGTTTTTTATAAAGCGGTTTTGCTACGGTTTTCACAGCAAAACCGCTTTTATAATGGTTTTAGCGGTGAAAACTAATTTTGCGCTAAACCGAGGCAAAACCGCTTTATGCAAAAACACCATAAGAGAATTTTTCGCTATTAAGGAAAATAGAGAGATCGTTTTTATTGTACGATATATTATACGATATAACAAATAAATGAGTTGCCCGCGATTCATTCTTATCAACCGGAACGTAAAATAACTGGTTTTACTGTATGGATTTTACTGGTTTTAGAGCCAGTGTCTCCGTGGACACTTTTTATATAAGTATGTACTGCTTCGTGGGCTACGAGTATGTACAATACATTGATGGAGAATTTATGGATGGAGAATGTGTGGATGGAGAATTTGTGGACGGATAACGTTAAGTTGGCTACAAAGACGTTGTTTAAGGATAGCCTGGTTGTGTTGACATCGTTTATGCTAACTTTGATGGCGCAGTAAATCAGCAGCAAGTCTCTCTCTCTTTCGCAAACACACTCTTTTTCTTTATTTGACACATTTAAACGTGAAGAATCATTTCGAATCAGCAGATTCTTCAAAGAATCCAAGCAGCAACAACAAACGTCTTCAGTGAAATTCCTTTTGATTTCCTTTCTCAGCATGAAGAAAGTACATACATATATAAAGACAAAGAATTTTCTTTTTACTGCAAGCAATTTGAGTAAGAAAAAGAGTAAAAAATATAATAAGAGTAAAAAACAGCATAAGAGTAAAAAATATTATAGTAGTTTAATACTGTACTAAAGAAAGATTAAGAATAAAATTACAATCTAAATCAAATAAAATTATACTATTATTATAGTATGATAATACTAAAACATTATAATCCAAAATTCCATAAAGCCTGAATAAGTTATAAGGTTTTTTTTATAAGGTTTGGTATTAGCACTTTACTAAATATCTATTTAAAAAAAAAAAAATATGATTTTTGAGAAGATATAAACCGAAAAGGACGATTAAATTGTTATTCCTCGAACTAAGAGAAGGAAAATCTGCAGGATTGAACATTTTTCGAACGATTTCTCCTTTCTCTGCAGCTCAAAGAATTTTGTTTTATATTTTTCAGCGCTTGCTACGCACATATTCATACCTTTTAAGCACTTAACTAAAATAATTAGTTAATGAGGATTTACGTTTGAGATTACTCCGATGCGTTAAATAGAAAAAGAGAACAAAACTGTTATTTCCGGGCAATATTAGTTACCGGAATGCCTTAGAATTAGTAGACAGAGGAAGCTCTCTAAAGGCGTATTCAAGTTTAATCATGATTGTCGACCACAATTCAAAGACTAACAATTAGTAATTGAATTAAACTGAACCAAAGTAATACAATCAGAAAGAAAAAGAAAGAAAAAAATATGTACAACTAATTAAGAGTAATTTTAAGTGCACCAGATATTTCTGTGATGAAAAAGTGTACATGTACATACATATTCGCATTTGCCAGATGCTCGCATCTTGAATAATTTTCCTGTGTCAAGAGTTCTTTAAATAAGGTTTTCTTTTTAGTCCTTTTTTAGTGTAGTTAGTGCTGGAAGGAAAAGGAATAAAATAATCCAGTGCATTTGCCATCTGTCTCTAGGGTACACTTGGAAAAACACAAAAATACGGAAGGACCTGAACGAAGTACGATAACTGAAATGCAAGGAAACTTTAGGAGAATTGCTGCCTGAAGTGGAAGAAGAACAACAAGAAGGACTAGATACTGTTAACTATTGTAAAGGGATTTAGCCAGAGTTCCACAAGAGTACGTCATTACTTACTTATTTTCCTTCTTTCCATTGACTCTTTGTGAAAAAAAGGAAAAACTTTGTAACACGAAGGAGACTAGATGTGCCCGCGAACACTAGCCTTAGTCGCTTTTTGTATGAGTATTAACCATTGTCAAGCATCCAGCGTAAACGTTTTTATTATCCTATTCCTTGTGAATGTCTTATTCTTCATTCTGCTGAGTCGCGCATTGAAAGACCGGCAGACACACAGGCCGACAGACAGACCCATAAGCAGCCCACTCCAACCGCCATGCGCCATCTAGTGAGCATACTTGAAGCTCTGACATGATTTTAACGACCAGTGCTGTCGTGCAGAGAGAAAGTGTTGTGTGTGTACTCTTGGAAGATGTTGTCTGCGGATGATGTGGGCCAAGATGATGCTTGTGTCGTCGGCAGAATTTTCTTTTTTCATGTCATTTGTTGCTTAGAAATTGGTAAAATGAGTGGAATGGAATTGTGTGAAATGGTTAAAAATACATACTCGACGACTCTACTACACTTTTCTCAAAATTCAAAAAATACTTTTCTATTCTACGCTCTTATACTCTAACTCAAAACCATTTATCCCATTCCTCACATTCTTAGAAATGAAGATTAATCCAGTCAGTAAAAGTTTCGGTTGACCTCGTCTTTGCAGCCCTTCCAGCCGATTTTCTTAATCAAATGAGGACTTTGGATAAAATAAAAATGGTAATGATAATATGGTCGGGTCGATCAATTCAGATCGTTGGCATGATATCTCTTTAATCGTTGAAAAAAAAGTGAAATCCAAAAGCAAAAGAAATTGAAATTTTGCCAAAAATTTGTCTATCTTGTTTTAAAATTTTGAAAGTATTTTTTTTTTAGGATGGTAATAAATATCATGCCTGTTTTGATCTCTCCTTGTAAACAAACGGAGTCTATATTTATCAACTTTTAACCGGAGGAAAACGGTAACAGAAAGGAAAAAGCAGGAAACAGGCAAGGAATGAAGGGAGAGGGTTGAAAGGAGAGAGAACAATGAAAGCACGATATTAAGAGATACCATCAAAAGGGACCCTAAAAGAGTTAGTATGACTTCTAAATAAAGTAAAGTCTAAGTAAAAATCGGATGAGATTTGCAAAAGAGAAAAATAAGAAAGGAAAAAAAGTTTAGAGGTAAGATCTTTTTCCGTTTTTAATCTTTAAAAGAAATTTGATATTTATTCATTAATAATTCGTTGGTTTACAAAATGGATAAATACGGCATGTTAATAATTTAATACATTCGCCTGAGATTTCTGCTATGAATGGCCGATTGTTTTAATTGTACATTTTATATATATATAAAAAAAAAAAAAATAATAAAAAAAAACAAAAAAAAAATTAATAAAAAAAAATTAAAAAAAAAAATTAATAAAAACAAAAAAAAATTAAAAAAAAAAATAGAAACAAAAAAAAAAGCATAACCAACGGATCTCTAGTGTTCCTATTATATGTGACTTGTATAAAAATGAATTTACTAATTAATAAAGTAAGAAGTATATACAACCATTTTTTTAAAAGACGATTAAGGAAAGCTTTGGCATATTTAAAACTTTAGTGTTAATTGTTAATGCATATTTAAAACAATATTGCCCGCAAGTAATGCATCGGCAACGAGCGTGATGTAACTGTTAAAAGTGTTTTTTTTTTCCAGTGTTCGGAAAAAATGTGCAATATCTTTTGCCTTTTGTACTTTATTGATCCATGATAAATTGTTGTTGCTCTTTGGTTGTGTATGTATGTACATATGTGTTACACATTTTTTTCGAGTGTGTTGTATTGCATTGTGTGACTATGTGTGTGTGATAGAAATCTAAGAGTATCCTGCGGGAGCGTCTAGCGTTGTAATTAACCATGATTACAGCAAAGTAAACAACAAAGGATAATTTTTTTTAGATTTTAGAGACAAAATTTTCTAGACAACAAAGTTTGCCAACTAGAAAATAGAAGAGGAAGAAGAAGAAGTAGACGGAACAAAAGAAAGAAGTTCTAAGGGTTATTGATTACTTGAAAAAAAAAGAATGTGGTGAAGAAAGCTAAATGAAATTTTTTTTATTCAGCGATGAGAAAATTATATGTTTGAAACCAAAACCAATTTCGAAAATTTATTAGTGATATTGTTTTCTGTAAAATTCTTTTTATTTTCATTAAAAAAATATATGAGCCGTTGTCTTTGAAAGTGGGTAAGTCCTTTCTTGTGCATTTCGAGATATTTACAGGTTCGCATTTTGAATGCAGTGCAATTTTTATGCATAAGGATTTTTTGTTTTGCGAAAAATGTATAGATTTTGAAAAGATTGTTCTCTAAATTAAATGAAAATATAAGTATAAAGATGATAATCGTATTAGAATAAAAGTTTTCTCATCATTAACTTAATTTTTGTTATGAAGTGGACTTACATGCATCAAAGAAAACGGCTAATATAATAAAAATCTGCTTTGGTTACCTTTTAATGATTCTATTAATCAAAGGAACCTCTATGAAGCCTACATTTATTTTCTTCATTATGATTCCAAAGTTTGCAAAAGTAAACGGTTTTATAACTAATTCAAAACCATTATTTTATTTGTATAACTATTGCTAAATAATCAGGTAAGTACTTCTCATGTTAAACAAACAAAAAAATGTAACTTCTAGCAACGTAGTTTGTTTCTACTGAAGAAAGAAAAAAGTAGAAAAGTGTAAAAGCTCACAAAACAAAAAACCCTAAAAAGATTACGTTCTAGTTTAAGAGTAATCGCTTCGCTTTAGTTAAGTGTTCGGCTGGCCCTGCAGCCTTTAAGTAAACTTTTCTCTTCAGCTTGGAAATAAAAATCATACACCAAACTTAAATAGCAAGATGAAAATAACATTTAAACTAACTGCGAGTGAGTCAAGCCTCTACACGAGTATAGACCATTTATTTGGAAACTATTAAACTTCAGATTTAAATACTTCAAGCATACCAAAATGAGAAAAATTGCAAACACCAAACACACACACACACACACACACACACACACACTTTCGGAATAAATGTTCCATTATATTATAATGAACTCTGATACTTGAGCGAGCAAAAAGTGGGCGAAGAAAACTTAATGTAATACATATATAAATACTATAAAAAGTAACATTGGTTTTTGAAAAACGCAAAATAAATAAATAAAGCAATGGAGGAAACTGTAAAAAAATTGTGAATGAAATCAAAAGCAAAGAAAAATAAAAGGAAAATCAAATTAATGGCAACTTTTGTGTACACAGTTTGTGTGCGTGACCTATTTACTCTCTCTCTTTTCACACCTTCACATTTTCTAAACTAACGTACGGTGCGGTGCGGTCGGTATACGCTATACGATAAACTGAAATTGAATTTGAATTAAAAGTTTCAACTTTTATTGTTAAGAAATTGATTTGTGAAAAGTAAAAGAAAGAAAAAAAAAAAAACATGAAAAAAAAAATTACATAATTGATTTGAAGACTTTTGATAGAAAATGAGAAGTATATATCTTTTTAGAGAAATATCTATTCTTCACGAAATCATTTAATGGCTTCTGAAAAAGTTTTATTTTGAAAATAAGTTAATTTATAAAACTAATTGAAAGTGTAAAGCCTGTTTTTGCTCTTCTATCAAAAGTCTTCAATTCAATAAAATTTTTTTTTTCATACATTTTTTTTTTGTTTGGAATTTTTTTTCTTCACGAAAATATTATACAATTTTGTTCAGCCTTAAGTCTTAAAGGTTCGAATATTATCCAATTTGAAAAATATTCTTTCCTATTCTTCAAAAAAGAAAAGACATCTTCCTTTCAAGTTTTTAAAGTGATTCCTTAACTTCAAACAAGAGTGACGCCGCGACGGGTCATGGTGTATTCCACCACTGAAATTCCCACACAATTTTCACTTTTGTATCCTTCTATCGACAGGGAAGTGAAGGTCATGGTCACATCACAACAACACAATTTAAAAACTTTAACAATTTTAAAACGTACACATTTGACACATATCATCATCATCATCATCGTAACCATTATACTCTTCACAATCAGCATTATTCTCAACGTTTCCCTTCTATATATATATATATATATATTAACCTTCTTCTTCTTTTATTCTCTTCTGGTCTGGTTTTACCAATCGGTCGCTGTTGCGATTGTGTTGCGATTGTTGGCCGACTGATTGAATGAAAGCCATGGCATGGACGGCTAATATTAACTGCAGCTCTGAACCTTGACTCCAGTAGTGTTAATTCGCCTTCGGTTGCTGTGTTTGCTGTTGTTGTAGTTGTTTTAGTGCAGCTGTTTGTGTTGTGGTGTGTCTTCTGGTTTCTCTTCCTCTTCTTCTTCTTCTTCTTCTTCTTGTTTCTGGTTTCTGTTACTTTTGTATCTCTTGCTGGCGTTCTTGTTGTTGTTAGTGTGGAAAGACTGCATTAGTTTGCTGTTGTTGTTGTTGTTGTTTTGCTGAAGCTTAACCTTGTTTTTGCACAATGTTGGAATGGTTGTTGTTGTTTTTGCTGTTGGATTTTATCGAGGCTTTTCAGGCTGAATCCAGGGTCAGGGCCAACACCACCATAGTGCGTACGTAGCAACTGAGCTTTCGACCGCAGGCTGCGCGCATATTTATTGTGGCGGACAGGTTGATTTTTCCCTCCCTTTCGGCGCCCCTAAAATACTTGTCGTTCGCAAAAACTGATGGCAGAGAGATTTTTCCCATTTTGTTCAGTTTTTGCACGGAAGTAACTGCTTTTGACATCTTTTTCAACATTTCAACATTTTTTTGTCGATTCTGCCTCTTTCGGTTGTTCAAGTGTGATTTTTCGTAATATGTACCAACATTTTTATTTACATATATAAAAAATAAAAATTAAATTTTTTATTAAAGACTAAATTTCTTCCCTAAAAATTACACTTTATGTTTGAGTTCTTAATTTTCAAAGTAGCTCAAGTCAATTTAAATTAAATTCGAAATATTTACAATTATACCAAAACAAATTTGACCAACATTTTTTATTTTAATAAAGAATAAAAATTAATTTTCCCCCCTAAAAATTACACTTTATATTTAAGTTTTTAATTTTGAAAGTGGCCCAAGTCAATGTATAATACATATATTAAATTCAATTCAACATAATTTGATTGGTTTTTAATTCTCTCTCTCTCTATTTTTTACCTCAATTCTACATTTTTATTTATTTGTATCTCTTCTCTCGTTTAGCATTTAATTTTTTAAAAATTTTGTGTTATCTGTGATTTTTTTTTTTGGTTTTTTTTTATTTATTGTTAACTGCTGTCTGTCATTGCCATCGTTGAGCGAGCTTGTTGACCACATTGTTTGCTTTTTCTGAATTTTTTCATTTTTTCCTTGCCTTTTCACGTTTTTGTTTTATCAGTTTTTTTATCTTTAAAAGTTTTGTCATGCTGAAAATTTTATGTAGAAAAAAAAATCGGCACAAAATAAAAGTAAACAAAAATTAAACTGAACAATAGAAAAAAGCCAATGGACTCAGACTCTTTGTAGCGACTGACTATTATTAAAAAAAATAAATGCATAATTAAAAACGGAGGACATTTTGACTGTTTTTATTTTTGTATTTATTAGAAGTAAATGTTTTTTTTTTAACCTAAGGTTAAGACAAAAGTATTCAAAATTCATACGCGATCATCGATCGCATTGATCACCTGTAACCCGGTAACCACGAGTACTTTGGAATTATTCAAGAAAATTATTATCATAATACATATAACATTGCATAATTCTTATGGCAAAAAAGACAATATACATTATAATCAAAGCACACAAAAGTGCATCTGGTGGAAAATAAAATAGAAATTCTCTTTGAAAAGCTCCATGCATGCATGAATGACGCGACGCTGACAACAAAACAAAAAAGTTTCATATTAAACTTTTATTATATTGTAAAATAAGGATATACAGGGTGTTGCTGTTGGTAGTATATACAGTTTTTTGGGCGGAATTGGTAGTAATTTTCCGCAAGAATAGTCGCATAAAAATATACTAAAATATTTTAACGAACCGAGTATTTTTTATTTTTTTTTTAAATAGTAGTTTTTCTTCTCGAAAACTATTTGATTACTATTCTCTTTTTATACCCATTTATTTATTAAAAAATAATATGTTGTAGATACTCTTAAGTTGCTTTTTGTAGGTGGTTATCGGTTTTTAGGTGGTTCAATCAATTCAATAAATTATTTATTATTTAAATGATTATATTAGGATTTAATATTACTTCAATTCAATGAGAATTTTCATTTATTTAAAATTGACTAAGACAATATTTTCTTTTTGAAAACGAAATTCTATACATTTAAAGTATGTAAGGCCCTACACTTTTTATACCCTCTGCCCTCTTTTCCTCATTTTAAGTGCTTTTTTAAGAAAACGGGACTTTCTTAAACGAACTTTTTCAAAAACTTTTATCGAACCTTTCTTAAACGTATTTGTTTTAAACGTTCAAACGTCATTTGTTTTAAAATTAAAGCCGTCAGGCTTGAGATATGTACATTATTGGTAACAAGAATTGATTAATTAAGTTGGTCTCTAGCATTCCGTGGCGATGAAGGTCAGCTGAGAGTGTTAGCTTTCATGTCATCTCCATAAAACATGACACGTCGCACGTCGACACGTATTATACTTATGTACTTGTATACTTTATACGAGTATATGTATATATATTCGTGAGTATATATAGACTCGTGCGTATTTGATGTGTACGCGAATATACTCGTATATATGTATACTCGTATATACTATGTAGATTTTTCTTGTGCGAAAAATTAGCATAAACCAATATAAAATAATGATTGCAAAAATCAATAAAACTATTTTCTATCATTTCAAAGAATTCCTCTTAAATATTCTAATTTATCTAATTAATACAACAAATAATAATTGAAATTCGGTGTTTTTTTAACACAGTTTATTTTGTTCATTTCAGCTGAATTATAGAAAAATATCGATAGTATACAAACGAACAAAAATAAATATGTACTGTGTTAAAATTCGTTGTAATTATGAGCATATTCTGTATGAGCTATAACGTATCGTAATTTATAATCACGTTTAAAATTCGTGGTAAGAAAAGTTTCTTAGAATTTCAAATAATATCAAATCCATAAATATCGTATGTTAAGGATTAACCCAAAAAAATCAAGATTTTTATTTTCTTTTTTCGCACACAAGCGAACACAAACACACACACACACACACACACAGAGACATTTAAAAAAATAATAAAAATAGCATTTCGAGTGTGACTTCCATGAGTTCGGCATAGAAAATTAAGGCCTGCAAGATATAGAGGAATTTGCTTTCGAATTTAAAATAGAGGTACCTTCAAGAATATGGAAGAATTTTAATATTTATGGATATTTATAAGTATGTACGGATTATTTAAATCAGACATGATTTGTTTTGTTGTAGAAACCGAAATAGATTAATGTTGATGCCGGAGATAAAGCATGAAATAGTAAAAACGCAAGTAACGCAAGAACTTAACAAATAAAGAGTTATTCTTTAGCTTAATCTTTACTGTCACTTTTCAATTGTCAATGAGTTTGTGATATATAGTACATTGCGTATTTTGGTTTCAACAGTAGCGGATGATGACTTCTCATTAAGAGTTCAGTTTTTCATTTCATTTGTTATATTTAAATATTTACCTTTAAAAAGACAGAATACGTGTAATATATAAAGATTTTAGATGAAATTTTTTTTAACATGTGTATTCCTACTTACGGATAGAAGAAGAAGAGAAACGTAGTGGACAGCAGCAGAATCCAAGCGAACGTCGCAGGAATGTATCGTGTTTTCAGGTCACATTTCGGCATTTTGGAGACCCTGCAGCAGCGGGAGTGGCAGTAGCTAAGAGTAGCAGCGGCTGAAGTAACGATGGAAGTAACAGCAACGGCTTTGGCCCTTGGTCAAGCGACCAAGCGATGATGTATGTCAAACGGTGACCGCCTGCGATCTTTGGTGGGATATAAACGTACCGCGCGCTCAAGAGCTGCGATAAATGATATCTAGAGACAACTGTGCGAAGGTGTATGATGAATGCGGGTACCGGATTTCAATTTTAAATGAGAGACATTTCTCAAATTTCATCTTTTAAACTCTCATCGACACCATTTGCGATTTTTTTTTTTTTGTTTTTGGGAAAGTTTTGTAGTTGAGTGTAATTATATGGCCAAAATGCAATCCTTATTTTTGTTGCCCGTTTCTTCCTGATCAAACACAGGAGAGAGAGAGAAAGAGAGCGTGCGAGCCAGCGAAAGAGAATTATTGTACACTTCTTTCTCGCGTAAACACAGAATGCTACAGAAAGCTTTTAAAAATGTATTAAAAAACTTTTTTAAATTTTGATAATTTTTATTTATTGATTATATATTTATTTTTTTCGCCCGCATCTGTTCATTTCATTTGCACTTCTTCGGTTTTATCAGCTCTCATGACATGACGAACATGTCTATATGCATATATAGTAAATATATCTAACTATATATGTACATATTATATATTTTCCTATGTACGTTTTCGCTTTTTCGCCTCTTTGCATTAATGATAATTTTGAGCACTTTCTCGCTTACAAGATATATTTTCACTTTTTAACAATCTTATTCCTATTTTTCGTTTAATCCGCAAAGGAAGGTGAAACTTTTTGACTGGAACTTTTATTACTTTTTGCAAGCAATTCACAAACACACGCACACTTCTTTCATAGTTATTCTCGTTTTTCCACACCAATTTTTTCTGCTGTACACTACCACCGTTTTCTACTAACTCCACTTTTCCATTAATTTAATTATGAAATTTTCAAATTGTCTGTACTTATAACATCGTCTGTGGATTACCAATTTTCTATTTTTGTCGGAAAATTTTTCAACTTTGTCATTCACCGCTTCTACCACACTGCTTCCATATTCGTTGGCGTTGTCGTCCGTTCGATTTCGTTTCCTATATTCGAGTTCTTTCATTGATTTCTCATTTCTTCTTTACATCTGTCTAGCCAGACGTCCGTGAAATTAACGACGATAGTTAGCAACCATTTGAGTGGTTTACACAACCGTAAGAGTCATGGTGTATAAATACCAAAAAATTATTTTAAAAAAATTTATCAAAGTATAATTTATTAAATGTTTAAATTATGATAATATAATGCCTTAATTGTTCGAGCAAAAAAGCTACTACCTTGTTTTAGTTTCAAGAGAATTGCGGATAATTCTGAGCACATTTCACTGGGGTTTCTAGTCAATTATATGCCGGCTATATTTCTATATCAAAATTGTAAGTTAGAGCAAAAGAAAAAAGACTACGCAAGAAGTGTATATAATAAAACGATATAAAGAACTTGAATCCGTTTTTAAAAACTTTCTACTCCTTAATATGTATCTTGGTTGTCATTGTTGTTTTCTCAAATTCACCTCCTGTATTCGATTCTTTTTTTCTTATTTCTGTTTTTCGATGATCTGTTCGAACAACCGTGAAATTAGCAATGATAGATGGATTCGGGTAGTTTGCACCCTAATATTCATGGAGTATCCCTACATAGTCATAAATAGAAGAATTTTGGAAATAATTTTCGGGCGGTTTCATCTTGTTAGAGTTATTTTTCGTTTTCGAAACTCTGTAAGTTTTAACGGAGAATTAGTAAAAAAACGATCATGGTTTAACCGTGTCAGAGACCTTCTGCAAAATTATTTTTACAAATTAACTATAAATCAAATAAAGCGACAAATAAGAAAAATTAAAATTTAACGGGAGTCTATTCAGAATATTTAGATTAAAATAAATTACAATTAATCATATACCGTCACCCCCGCATCTGTTGAAAAGATGATAAAAATTGGTGGGTGTTGCAAACATTCACCCAGATAGTAAATTTTTATCTACTAACTCATTTACAACAAAGCTGTTCTCAACAAACATTGTTTTATATGGTGTAGTATATCATCAGATCAGACCATGTCAGCTCACTTTCATCTGATTCATGACAAAACTTTGTAATGGCGAGAGTTACAGAACATGGGCCCCTGTTCATATCATACCTATGCATATTCGAACAAGCATATTTGAACAAAATTTAACATTTCTAAACCACGGCACCATGAAATATCCGCGTGCCCTCTAACGGTCTATCCGATAAATAGGTTAACATAAGCTCCTAACAGAGAAAAACTTGTGAATAATTCCGTGCATCAACCTTTTCCATCGAGAAGAACCACGTTGAGAAGTTATTCACATACGTTGGAGAAAAAATTGTACTATTCATGACAAAACACATTCACAGTAACAGACTAATCGGAAATTCAAAATAACACGTAATTATTAGAACGCCTTTTCAGTGACCCGTAAACTGTTCGCTTCACGTGCTGTTTAGCTGTCAGAATTATTTTCAAAACAAAAAAGCAAAAGTTTTTTTTTGTTTTTTGTATGGCGATTAATTTAGGAATTGCATTCTCATAAATAATACTTGTATTTTATAATAAAATGAATTCTATAATGTTAAATACTACAACTGTTTCACAGCCTCTTCGAATCAAGCCTATGGTAAGTAATCATGTTCCTAAATATTCCCTTTTTGAATGATTTCAACCAATAGAAAAAGGCTTCAATAAATGTGTCGAGGAAAAAATTTAATAAAGCCTCTACAAATGGTTTCTCCTTCGAATTTGGTGGCGGTGGGCAAACGGTGAAGGCAATAGTGGCTAGAAAACGGCCGGCAGCTAAAAACGGAAGTGTGTCTAAATCGGTAACTTCATCAGTTACTCTGACGACAGAGCAGAAGGATACGACGAAGAAGACAATTGCTGTGCAGAGTGAATTAAAGGCCAACATTAGTAATAAGCTGAAAAGCAAGCCGCAAACGGATCATAAAGCACTAGGACCTAAAGCAAAATCAAGGAAATCGCCATGGCTCAAGCCTTTGGGACAAAAAAGCATATCGTTACCGGCATCAAGTCAGCAATCAGCTAAAAAGAAACTTTTAGATATAAAGACCAAAGCGTTGTCTGCTGAGCATAGTACGAATGTGGTTACACAGTCGGTGGGCGATGACCTTTCCCTAAACGTTTTCACCGACTCGAATGCTACATCACGAGCTCAACCCAAGAAGGCTAAACCTATTCGGAATAAAGGCATAAACCAGAAGCGGGAGCGACCGAAGAGAAATAGCGTCTTGAGCACGCGCGTATTAACTCGACAAGAAATTGATCAAGGTATACGTAAATTTTCAGCAAATCCCAATAAGAAGCCACGTGCTGCGGATCTGTGTGATGATAAAGAAGGGCATCCATTGACTCGAGGGGATCATGACCATGCATCTAATCGGATGGAAGACAACCAAAGCTTGGGCGTGGTGGTTGACTTAAAACCGTCACATAACAAGTCTCAAAAAAGAGGAACGGCAAAGAGTTCCAATCTCTTTGAAGATAATCCAACAGCGAAAATACTGGGTCAGCGATTGGTCAAGCCCATAAGAGAGCGCCTTTTCGATGGTACCAAAGTGGAATCGCTGAAATTGCATCCGCACTGTGTGAAAAATTTGGCGGACTTGCTCAGCATTACCGAGTTGACTACGGTTCAAAAGAAAACCATACCTCCAGCAATGGAAGGTAAGTAGGGGAGGAAGGAATAGGCTACTAATAAAACCAATTTACTTTGATTTTTTTAAAAAAAATTGTACTTATTTTACTCTGCAGGAAGAGATATTCTTGTGCGTTCACAAACTGGTTCTGGTAAAACTTTGGCGTACGCTTTGCCAGTCGTTGAAAGGCTGCAAACGATACGCCCTAAAATCACAAGAGATGTGGGAATCTTAGCGGTGATCATTGTGCCCACGCGTGAGCTTGCCGTTCAGACCTACGAACTATTTCTGAAGCTGCTCAAGCCCTTCACGTGGGTAGTGGCGGGCGTGCTGATGGGTGGCGAGCGTCGCAAAGCCGAAAAGGCGCGTTTGCGTAAAGGCATTAATGTACTGATTGGAACACCGGGTCGCCTGGTTGATCATCTACTGCACACCGAGTCTTTTAAACTGAACAAAGCCATGTTTCTAGTGCTCGATGAAGCTGACCGAATGTTGGAAATGGGTTATGAGCGTGACGTTAAGCAGATTGTGGAAGCAGTTGACAAACAACGTGAGGCGGATGCGCCGGAAACCGAAAAGGAAGGACCGAAACGTCTACAGCGTCTACTCTTGTCCGCCACACTTACGTCTGCAGTACAGAAATTAGCCGGACTAACGTTACATGAGCCCATCTTTATCGATAATAGTGACGAAGGTCCTGTGAAGGCAGCTAAAACAGCCAGCGGTATGAGTTACACAAAAGAGACCATCGAAGAGGCCATGGCCGATGCTTTAATAGACGATGATGGTGATGATGATGAGACGGGCATTTTAACGATACCCCAAAATTTACAACTGAATTATGTCGTCGTACCGCCTAAGCTGCGTCTGGTAACTATGGCCGGCCTCTTGGCCAAGGAGTTTGTGGGGCGTCAGAAGTTTAAAGTAATCGTCTTTATGAGCACCATGGAAATGGTGAATTTCCATCATGATCTCATGAATGAGCAGTTGACACGCAAGATACTGGATGAAGAGGACGAAGAGAAGGTGGCCGCCAGAAATGACGAGGACGAAGAAGATGATAGCGAAGTTGGCGAGCAACCATTACTCAAAGGTCTCCGATTCTTTAAGTATGTTTTGAAGGTTTCTTGTATGCTTAAAAGTTTGCTGATAAAACAATGATTTAAAAATTAAACAATGGTTCGAACTCTTTTTAGGCTGCATGGTTCTATGACGCAACCAGAGCGTCAGGGTGTGTTTAAAGGTTTTCGAGACTGCAGCTCAGGTGTGCTTCTGGCAACGGTATTTAGAAAACAAATTCCTCTCAAGCTTAGTTAATTATCGTGGATGGTTTTTTCATATGGCAACAGGACGTTGTTGAACGCGGCATCGATGTACCAGAAGTGGATTTGGTTATTCAGTACTCACCGCCACAGAAAACCGCCGATTTTGTACATCGTGCTGGTCGCACAGCACGAGCTGGACGCAGTGGACGAGCTGTACTCTTTTTGACGCCGAGTGAAGCGCCTTTTATACGCACCTTGGAGGAGAAACGCATTAGGTTGTTTCAATCACTATTTTCTATTCTATTCTATTCTATTCCTTGCTGAAAATATTATTTTACATATTTTGAATTTAAAGAATTTCACAAGTTGTTATGGATATATATCTAAAGGCTTTGCTCGATGCCGATGATGATGCGAATACAATCCAGGAGGCGGCCTCCAATCTGCAACATAAATTCGAAAATCTAATTGAAGATGACAAAGAAATGCATGATAAAGCATGCAAAGGTACATTCTGTTATAATACTTTTGAGTTTTATATACATTTACGCGTATGCACATACATACATATGGCTTCAGGGGCTTCAAACGGACCTCTGTGCTTTCCTAAGCCAAGTCTGTAGCCTGTCTATACTGTTTAGATACTTAACGTTCCATAATACTTTAAACCTTTTAAGACTTCTGTAATGGTTGAATAGTTTTATTCAACTATTATATCGTATATATTCCTTAATATATTTTATATAGATTATATCGTATATACATCGACTATATTATATCGTATATATTTATACGATTATATCGTATATTTCATAAATATTTAAAAGTTACTTTACATTACAGTACTTTAATGTACTTAAAGTACTTAAAGAAATTAAATAAAAAAAAGATCATAACGATTAATCAGCTGGAAATATTCACCTTTACAGTCATTGCTACGGCATTGCTACCAACGAAAAAAGATTATAATTGCATGATTTTGTAATTAACGGTTACTTTGACATTCTCGCCTTTTCAAGCCGCAGGGAAAGCGCACAAAAACTGACAACTTTGTTCGGAACGAAAAAAAAAAAAAATTGAAAAAAAAAAGAATTGGAAATGTGAAAAAAACCACTTGTGCATATTAAATATAAATCAACACCCGGCAGTCAGCGTTCCATCACGCCGCGCCGCCTTGCCACCTCGTCCTTCAGAAGTTCCATCAGCCTCGGGCCGCCCTACTGGCCGCTGGCAACTCAACCGCAAAAGCAATCAGCGTTTCACAAAGCAAACGGTCGGACGGACGGACGGGCGGTCGGCCGATGTAGTTATAATTTTTTTACAACAGAATTTTACCACTTTTTAAAAGCGAGTGCGAAAAAAATACATACTGTTACTTTTCTAATTATAAGTTGCTGCCACACTTACAATTACCGCAAATGGCAACAAAGTAAGTGGCAAGCGCGGACGGGACGGCGTTGCCATTCCAACGCTTAGACGCCCACGCCACACTCGGAGCTGCCGCACTGCCCCGCTGCCAACGGCCAAGCAATACGCCCGCCCCTAAACTGTTTTTTTCTGTTTCAGATTTTCATTTCATTCGGACTGTAGCTCGGCTAACTGTAATATCTTTGTGTTGTTGTTGTTGTTGTTCTTGGTTTCAATGAAAACGGCGATAAAATAGAAAATTTTTTTCCATTTGAAGTTAATTTTGATTGCGTGCCCGCGAGACAGTGAGCGAGCGGCGGGAGGCTTTCTGTCAAAGGATTACCGAGCAGGGAGGACCCTGTTGTGAAAAGTAATATTAGCCTTAAAAAAGTTAATTAGCTGTTACCACGGAAAGTCCAGTGAAAGTCCGAGTCCGAGTACCTACTATCGACCGACCTACTCGAGCCAACCGAAAAAAGCTGTTTTTCCTTTATGAAATTTTGATTGAAACGCACGCCCGCGGAATAACTGAAATTAAAATGAAATGAACTCGAATTAACAAAAAAATTGGGACAACAAAATCTGCCCAAATTCGATTATTTTTATTTAACCCTTTTTAAGGAACAACTTAGCGGGGGGCGGCGACGTAGTCTTAAATGAAAACACAGTGCTTTTTATTGTCACGTTGACAGCTTGTTTCATTTCTCCTTCTTTCAATTTCGCCCAAAAAGATGATGACTTTGACTCTTCATTATAATAATTATATTACCATAATCGGGCAAGCACTATGGGCGGAAAATGGTGTGTGATTGTGGTCGTGGATATATAGAGACCATACTATATTATAATATATAAATGGCAACAATGGATATTTTTCTTTAATCAACTTGATAAGTTAATATTTTTGCCTTAAACGTAAGCAAAACCGCCGTCGGTTACTTTTAATAATCTTTTACTTTATATAATAATACTTTAAATAATATATAACAATTAATTAAGAAGCTTGATTTAGTGAAGATTTATTCTAAAATGGCTGCGAACTGATAGAAAGCATTAAAACTACATTATTTAATTAATTGATTTATTCAATATTTAAAAACAAACGGCTTTATTACGAACTCTCACACGAAGCGACGACTCCCGTCGAATTTCCGCGTTTTTGCTGTTAAAAAACAACACAAACAAAGCAAATTCGTATAGAGAGTCACTTGGTGTGAGGATTTGGAATAAAGACGAAATTAATTAACTGTCAATAAAGTCATTTAATTCTTAGAGAAGATAAATGCTGCCCAATCATGCTTTATCTCTTACTCACTTTCTACTATTTTCGATTTATTGAACAGTTTACATTGACTTGACTTGAATTTTAGTAGTATTGATTTCTGATTACAAAGATTGACCCTCGCCTCACGTCAGCGCGCGCGGAAGACTGTCAGAATCTAAATATGTCAGAAATGCTATTCTTCTCGAAGACTTAAGAAACGAACCCTAAAAGTGCCAAGCTCAGCTCAGCCAGATGCGTTTTGGCAAAGAATTTCTCACAAAATAACGTTTTCATTGTACTATATCTACAAATCATGTGAAAAAGGAAAGTTTCTCATGAATTTCTACCCTTTTGTGAGAATTTGTAGAATTGAACTCTTCAAAAAATCGAACTTTCCAAATGATTATTGTAAAAATTTTTAATTGAAATCACAAAAGATTCAATTCAATTCAGCGTCAATAACCGCTGTACAGTTTGTGAATGTAAAAACAACAGTAACAAGCGAGAAAAAAAACCACTTGAATAAAGAACAAAGAACAAAGAACTTCTTATGCGATATATTTCAATAACCAAAGAGTAGTAGTAGAGCTCATTCCCAGACCTTGAAAGTATAACAATAAATTGCAATTAAATTACGCATTACGCCAAAGCCAGCGCCACCAAAAGCCGCTTAAACAGTTAAATTATTACAATTAGAAAAAAAGCAAACGCGAGCTACGCCGTTGATGACTTCCGTTGCTGATAAGTAACGCAGCGCAACGCAACGCCGCTCAACGCCACGCATATCAACAGCGCTGAACGTAACAAGCGACGCCTGCGATCGCAGCGAATGTTCGCAGCTCCTTCGTCGTCGAAAGCGCTTACTTGAACGAACTATTATAAAAATGAAGGCGACAGAAATAAAACTTGGTTACGGTCGGCAGCGAAAGGGATAAACTTGGGTTTATACGAAAACAAAAGCAAAAGCAACCCCCGGAGAAAAGAACACAACGGAAACGGGAAACGGAAACTGTGCAAAATAACCAAATAGCTTGACTAATCATTGCGTACGTTGAATAAATACGATACAACAGCAATCCGAACAGAAACGGCAACGGCACCGACAGCGACAGCGACAACGACCATGACACAATGAACGAACGCACACTTAAAACAAATACAATACTCATAAAAATGTAATAAAATCAAAATGAATAACAAAAAGCAACACCCCAAAAAAAAAAAAAAACATAACCACAAATATAGCAAACAAATCAATACCTAACCCTACAAATCTTTCACCAAGTGCTTCTCAACCTCTTACCATGGGCCTCGGCCGGGCAGAGTTGAAAGTATGTACTTAGAAAAAACTCAGGAAGACGACAAGAGATGGCGGCTACGACTTGGCGAACAATTGATAAGACTACGGCGCGGCAATAGCGTTTTTAGCCACAACAGTCAAGTCGTAATACTACTGGAATCACTTTGATTTCACTCTCGCTCTCTCTCTCTCTCTTTCTTCCTTTTTTTTTTTTTCTACTCTGTCTCTGACGATGGTCTTTTGCTGCATTCAGCAGATAAAAACAATAAAGTGACCAATCAAAAAGCCATTACAAGTGTTTCGCTCGAATAAAACACAATAATAAATGGCGACAACAACAACAGTAACAACAACAACAACAGTAACAACAACAACAACAACAACAACAACAACAACAACAAACCGATATAACTATAGGAAGTCTTTGGATAAACACGATTTTCCAGCAAAAGAAAGAAGTCCCCAAGGATTGGGTGGAAAAAAAGGAGGGAGGGGGTGGTTAAAGGAAAGGCAGAAAAGTAGGCAAACGCGGTGCATGCAATAAAAAGAAGAAGAAGAAGAAGAAGAAAAACAATAAGGGAGGTTTTTCTCCCTTTACACGCAGTAAAAACTGTAAAAAGTGCAATAATTGAATTGTGCTCTTGACTTGAGTGGTGGTCGTGGTCGTGGTCGTAGTTGTGCTTGTAGTCGTGGTTGTGATTGTGCTTATTGTGAGTTGTGGCAAAAAGCACTCACTTTAGTACGGAAGGAGCGTTAGGGTTCCCAGGATAATTTATTGCGCATTTGATCGCCTTTTCGAGTTCATATCGTTCGCCTCACTATTCGTCATGCTCTCGTATACTCTTACGAGTAGGTATACACAGTATTCTTGGGTTCTTTGTTGAATCCAAGTCAACAGTCAAGTGGGCTGAGTTGAGTGGTCGATCGTTCAAGTGTACCGTACCACTCACACTGGTAGTACTTTTTTATACTGTACTATCGTTTCGCGATTTAGTCACAGTTAATTTTTCTAATGATTGCATAATGAAGTGTCGCTCAAGAAAAAAGGGGGTGAAAAAAAACGAGTCTGCCACAAAAACAAAGTTTTCAATGACTCTTTCAAGGACTCTTTTGAACTGTTTCTTATTGTTCGTACAAGTATTTATGAGTATTTTCATAGTGTAAGAGCAGAAAGAAAGGGCCGGCCAGGAAATTCTATTTCATATGATTATAGCTTATAACTATACAACTGGAAGTGTTGTTAGAGGGCTTATGGGAAGGGATTTTGTGGTATGGAATGCTCTTAACTATTTAAAGGAGAATTAAGCTGAGCTGAGGGCCGAGGAATACTTTCTTTTGGGTTCGAAGAAATGCTGCATGATATTCTTAAATACCGGCGGCATTTCTTATCCATATTTTCCCAGATTTCCAGGATTTTCTTCGAATCCTATGAAAATGAGACGTTTGCAGTGATCATTTTGAGACCAGTTTTTATGTTCTTTATAAGTATTCTTTTCTGGTTTTTTCCTTAAATTAAGTTAGAATTGAGTACAGTGTGATTAACGCTTCAAAGCGTTCACAATTAAATTATGTTAATACCTAGTATCGAAGTAAACTCGAAAATGCCGATATTTTCTTTGGTAATTTCATTATCAAAGCAACCGAAAACCGACAACCGAAACACAGTTTCTCGAGCTCCAAATCTTGTACGTCTTTAGCTAACGTACAAAAGTGTACATATGTACACATTTAGACATTAAGACAATTTCACAATCGTATCCAATTACCACCGAAATTCAAATTGTATGCGCCGTACGGTACGGCACGGTACACAACGATAATGATCTAAATGAATTTTCATCAATTTCAGTAAACAAAATGCAAACAAGCTTCCTTCACGCAGAACCAACCACAAACGGATGCGTTGGTTAAGTTAAATTTGTTATTGGTTTGGTTTGGTGTGGTTTCGGTATTCATTCATTTTGATAGTGTGTGTGTGTGTGAAGGATCGGCCACAAGCAACAATATATGTACGTACATACGTAGTATTCACGTACTAACAACAAGTTCGAGTAGCATGACAATATTTGAAAAGACAACAAAGAGTCTTTAATTGTGTGTTAGATGGGCGCACACCCACACACACACACACACACACCCACACACATTCTTTAACCATAATGACAAATGATTTTAGTACAAAAGCAATGTTAGAGTAACAAAAGAATAGCGACGAAAAAAGCAAAGAACAACGTTAGCAACAGAGCAACAGAGCAGCATCCCTTCAAAAAACAGTGATATATTTTTGCAATTATTTGCAAAAAGTGATGTCTGTTGTGATGTCATTATGCTTGCAGGGTGATGCCCCCCTGGTCCCTTTTTTAAACCGCAAACCTAAACCACTTCAAGCATTCCATGAAGCAGCCGGAATGACATGATGCCAAAATTTAACAAAGTGGGCGGTTTGTTAATTGTTATTATAACTCTCTCTGTTATGCTCTCTCTCTCTCTCTTTTACTCTCCATCTCCCTCCCTCTCCTCCTGCCCTCCCCCGCCGCTCATTAACTTGTCATTTTTCGGCATTTTCTTCTTGTTTGCTTTTGCCTTTGTTGTGTGCGTTCTGTGTGGGTGTGTTTTCTGTGAGTGTATGTAGTCTCTCTGAGTGTGTGGGTGTGTGTGTGCATGTATTTGAGTGTATACGTGTAGTTATAGTGTTTATGTATAGGACGTTCGGATCAAATCAGACTAAATCGGACTAAATCAGTTTAAAAGCAAGAAGTTGAAAATATGACTGATCTATGACCACATCCCCTCCACCTCCCTCCTCTTCTTCCTTTCTTTCCAGCAAAAGCCACAAGAATTTTAATGATCTGTTGTTGCCGAATAAACCAAGTAATCACCACAATAAAGCCACAAATAAACAAACGTTCTCATAAAGAGAACGTTTTAATGAAGCTGAGATCGATTCAAACGAGATCGCTAAACGAGAATGCTAATGAATAAAGAAAGATATAAAATCGCCTTAAAATCAAAAACTGTTAAGAATTAGACTAATCTATCTGCCTTCAAAAAAGTTTCCCCAAAAAAAATCTTAAAAATTATAGATATTCGAAGAGACATTATTTTGTTGAGCTTTCATTTATGTACTGTAAGATTAATGCTATACTCTGTAAATCTCGGGTGATCATCATTAGTCGGAAATCCTTTTTTGATGAGTGACACTTCATCACCGCCATCAATTTCTATTCATTGAATGTGAGAGAATTGTTTCGTGAATCCAACAATGTCATCCTTTATAGCTATACTGCTGCCACGCCCCAACGCAAACCGTGAAGAAGAGCAAATAAATAAATGACATAAATGACATGTCACGTGCCGTATGGCATGAAATATCGCATTAATTTCAATTGAAAACAATGTTGGTCGGTTTTTGTTTAGTTCTTTTCATGGATTTTATTTATCATTAGTTGGAAATTTTAACCTGACACGCCCCACACTCACCTCAATCTACTCGGCAGGCGTTCTGCTAATTTCATACAAGTTTAGACAGCAAATGAAAAGGTAACAATAATAACAGCGACAACAACAACGACAAGCGTGCCAAAATTAAAAGAAAGACTTAAGAAGAATATATAAGAATGTGTATACATATAGAATTTAAAGAAATATTGCTGTAACATTGCTCTTCTCATACTATTTTATAGCTTTTGTATCATGGATGAAATTCTACTCGACATTTCCCAAGGAATTGAAGCCCATATTCAATGTTAAAAATGCTCACATGGGTCACTTTGCCAAAAGTTTCGCTCTGCGGGATCAACCGACTTCATTTGCCAAAAAGCACTCAGCTCCGAAGCCACTGCCGCCCACAAATCGTTTAACTTATACGGAAAGGTTTGTCCAAATTACTGCCATATATATCGTACTTACCTTCCCTTTTCACGTACCGCAGGGATCCGGAGAAAATCAGACTGGAGAAGAGAGCTAAGCGGCGTCTGTGCACAACTACCGTGTCGAATGGTAGAAGAAACTTCAGCCAGGATGGTAAACAACGCTTTGGAACAGGCAGTAATCTCTTGAGAAAGTTACCGACGTCGTTGGCCTTGAATACGTCAGAATTCGATAGCGGTTTGCCAGCGGCAAAGAAAAGGAAACGCTAAATTGACATTTAAATCGAGTTAGAAATTCGTGTTTTTTGTAAATAAAACAAATTGTTAAAGATTGGATTTAAATAAACCGTAATTGGGAACGGTTAAGCGACACTATAAAAGGGTTTGAATTTCATTATATCGATTCGATTCGATTCGATTACATCGTTGAAACGAAAACTGACACTTTGCTGCAAGCCGGTTTGTGTCCGAACTAAATTTTGGCATTAAAATTTGTTGCAAAACTTATCATAAGAGATCCTATTTTGCCCCCAGCCCAAGACCAGTTTAGCGATTGAGTTAAGATCGTAGAGCATCGTCTGCCTGTAGGGATAGAGAGAGAGAGAGAGAGAGAGAGAGAGAGAGAGAGAGAGAAAGAGAGAGAAGGACTTTGTGGGTCCTGTGTGTTGTTTTCAGACTCAAAGATCATGACCTGAAGTCTTCTGAACTTTGCAACCTATTTCGAAAATAGGTCTTAGTTTAAAGACCTAAAATAGGTTAGTTTAAAGGCTTTTATGATATTATAGATAGACAAAGATAAAGATAAAGGGCAGTAGGGGGCAAAAGTACCCTTTTAATCAGGCTTTCATCTAACATTTAAAATCGGTGAGTGTTAATTCTTCAATACTCGTTGGTTTTTGCTGTAAATTTGGAAATTCTCTATGAGTTTGCAAATGCTCAAAAGGCGGCCACAAACGGTCGTTTTTTATAAAGTAATGATAAAAAGGAACCTGAGGAATTGGAGACAAGACTTATTTGTTTAATAAACATTTGTTTGAGTACTGAAAATTTCAAAAACAAACATATGAGTCGCTCAGAGATCATTGCGGTCAAGTTCAAGGAGTTTCAGAACCTTTTTTTTGGAGATTCTCCAGGGAGACATTATAAATTAACCTTCAGATCATTCCCGCTCTTGATACATATGACGCCCTGCAGCTTTCTAAGTATTTTTTAAATAATTTTTTTATCGAAAAAAAAGCAAAAAATTGAAAAATTGAAAAAAAATTCTAGCTTCAACCGTACTGTAAAAATGTCTTGCATTTAAACACACACACACACACACACACACACATCCACCCACCCTTCATATAGACATTCGCCAACACAAAACTAATCTAAATGCATCAAGTTTTTCTTGTTTTTCTAAGCGTAAAAAAAAAAAAAAATAAATAAAATAAAAAGCGATGAACACGCTGAAAACGTTGATAAAAGTTTCAGTTTTTCTCATCCTTTAAGCCGGATGTCCTGTGGGAAAAGTTGTTAAAACGCTTTGAGGCTGTGGCTGCCATATTTTTTTCGTAATTTCGCTCTTCTTCTCCTTTCTCCTCTTCCCGCAGTTGTTGTTGTTTTTTGTGTTCAAACAAGCTGGCATTTTATTTATTCGCAACAGACGCTTTTCACAATTTTTCTAATATTAAAAATCCATTTTCCGCTGAATGAAGATTTATTCAGTTTTGAAAATATGCTGACAGCCATGACAGTCTATCGCATGACAGGCGCGGATAGCGGCAAGAGGCAGGACGAAAGTCAAGGGGAAGTGAAACACTTTGTCGGGATCAAGCCGACATTATGTGACGGCGGCGTGGACGGCGTGGACGGCGTGGGCGGTTTGATTACATTTTCTGCATTCATGCCGTTTGTGGGAACGGTTCTGCTCATCAATCAAAATAGTACTTCCTTTGATTTCAATAAACCGTTTAATTGTCGACGATCACGTGCTCGTTGTGAGCTCCCAACAATATGCAACAAAATTGTTGCAGTGCGCGCATTTCTCATGTTTGCATTTCGGCGGTGTTTACAAGGCCGGCAAGGCTGGCGTTCAAAGAAGAGGAAGACGACGAATACGAAGATGGGGCGGTTTTGTGAAAGCTTTGATTTATTATACGCACTTAAATAAACAAGAGCCCGGAAATGATTGTAATGGAAAATGCCATTGTTGTTGTTGTTGCGTTCGAGCGTACGTGCGTATCGACGTAGTGGGTGTGGCTTGCGGTCGATCGTCGTTGCGTTTAATTGATTTGACATTTTGAGCGCTTCACTCTTTTCCTGCGGTATGTTTTATACGCACCCATTCGGGATAAGCTCTTTTGTACGATAGTCTTGAGAATCACACAATATTTGTCATAAGTAGAGAAATTAATTGTCTGGCAAATTATGATGATGGCAATGGACACGTGCCGGAGAATGGAACTAACAGAAAGGCGGTACGGCATAGGTACGGCGTACCTTTTAAAAGTTGAAATTGTTTCCGAGTTTCCGAGCAAAAGAACTGTTGATTCGAGCGTATTAAGGATAGTATAGTTAAGGATAGTATATTCTTGATAGTATAAAATTGAGCCTTAAACTTACTCTAAGTACCATAAGGCTAGGCTAAGACTCTATGTCCGCAATAAGACAGCACTCAGAAACGCTTTTGCCACCTTTCCTTCGATTTTTGACATTTCTAGCCGTATAATCCAGAAAATATATAGATGAATAGTGTACGCTATACCACAAAGGAGGAAAAGGTCAGAGAGATATGTATATTTATATACTCGTATGTCCTTTAACACACTGCAGTATTCGAAAAGGCTCCCCCAAACGATTTAACCCTTTCTTGAGAAGTTGATAATGATTGATTAAAAACCAAAAAATACGTAATTACGAAAATAAAGTACTTTTTCTCCAGAAAACCGGAAACTTATTCATTCGTACCTTTTGAATGACAATATCCGTATAACAATTTATCATTTTATTAGAAGTGTGGTATTAACAGTAATAATAATAATAAGAAGACTCGTAAAATTAATGAAAACTCATTGCACTTCGATTAATCGAAAGATTTGCCCACAAATGACAGACAACAACGCCTCATTTAGGGCTTATAACTGCCATTTTGTGAGAACAACAACTCATGGCGAAACAACTCATAAATGTCGCAAAGGATTAGTGCTTGCAACACTTGCAAAATATGAGACTACTGCGATATAATTTTACTATGAAGTAATAAAAAAGAGTTTGCAACAACTGCAAAATAAGTTTGTTTTTTTTTTTTCACGACACGATGATGGTTGCTATAATGATAATTTGCATTGTCAGCAACATCATTAAAGGCGCATATAATACTACGTATATACAGACTTATGCATATACTCGAATACTTACATAAGTAGGTACTACTCATAAACGGCTTGTATGCAATGCCGCAACGAGTTCATCTCTAATCCGTTCATTCTATTCGAGAGTATTCATGCGAACAGCGCTAAAATGAGGACTCGTTAGACTTTGGCATGAATCTGTGTAATGGTGGTGGTGGTGGGAGTGGCAGTGGTGGAAAGGTGCTTTGTTGTTGTTGTTGTTGGTGTTTGACAATACTTGTTTTATGCGATTTTGCTGCTGTAACAGCCTTTTAATAGGCTTTTTTTTGTACTTTAATACTCTTAAGTCATGCTGTTGTGGGTTAAGCGGCCGCGTGGAACATTTTATCATATTTTGTGTCAAAATGTGCGGCGACCTCGAACGCATAATTTCATGCAGCTTGATTTTTTTCTTCTTCCTTATCAGAAAAACCTCCCTTTTCCTAGCCTAGCCCCCTCCCTTCCCACCTCCCCCCCCTCCCCTCTCCCTTTCATCAGCAAAACTTCCTCATACTTTCTTGCTGCCTTTGGTCTTTTGGTTCGTTGGTATGAATAATTTTTGGGTGATGTTGTCACGCTGTTATTGGACTTATTTATTCTAGTCATCATCATCATTGTTGTTGTTGTTGTTGTTGTTGTTGTTGTTGTTATTATTGTAGTCGGTGGTGGCTATACCGAATTAAGTGCATACTTGATTTAATTCGGGGGGTGGTGTGTGTGTGTGTGTGTGTGTCTGTTGAAGTGTTGAAGTGTTGGTAGCGATGGGTGACAACCGCCTCATACAATTACTTTACTTTGGAAATTGTTGTTTGGGTGAAGAGAGTTGTCGAGAGTTGATTGATGTTGTTGTTGTTGTTGTTGTTGTTGTTATTGCTATTGTTGTTATTACCATGTTGTTGAAATGTTTATTGTATTGTAATGACAATACAATTATAAAGAGTGACAATATAATTTTCATAAAGTGCCATTTTTATAGCCTTTTATTGGTGATATTTTATTGAATCATGTAAGAATTAATGATTTCGAAAATATTGTGATGACTTCTTTGGCAATAATATAAATAATAAATATGTACATATTTAGTTATAGAAAATATAAGATAGAAAAAATTAAAATAGAATGCAATAAAACCAGAGAACCTTGTTTTTTTTTAAAAACCTGGTTTTTCAAATTAGCAAAATTGAAAAAAAAATTAAATAGTTAATTTAAAAAAAAAATTTTTATTTAAAAAAAAACAGGAATACTAATATCTATTTTACCTTTTCCAATGAAGTTATTATATTGTTATAAAGAAGATTTTTTTTTTAAAATTAAGAATTATTTTTCTTTTTAATTTAAAAAAAAAAAAAAATGAAAAAAAAAATTAAAATCTTAATTCGAAGAAAAAACCTTTTTTTTATATCGTTTTTTTATTACGATATAAAAAAATAGGTTTTTTTTGAAAATTAAAAATTTAATTTTTTTTTAATTTAAAAAAAAAAAGAATTCTTAAACAAAAAAAATTAAAAAAAAACAATTAAAGAAAAAAAATTTAAATTCTTAATTTTAAAAAAACTTTCTTTATTACAATATAATAACTTTAATAGGAAAAGTGAAATAGAGACTCGTTCCAAAATTTAATGAAAATGTTTTGCAAAAAAAAAAAAACAATTTCTATAGAAAATTGTGTTCTGCTGGATTGAAATTGCCTCAAGTTACGATTACGATTATTTGTAAAGGATACTAAGTAAAGTGAAAGCCTAAATGAACCGAATGAATATGTGTTTCATGCCTTGACTTCTTATCTTTTTTGAAATTATTATCAAATCAAATTTATTACAGCGTTTGTTGAAGTTTTTTATTACCGAACCTACCAAATCGCCAACAGAATCGTCAACCACTTTGTAGTCATAACACGTTTGTGTTCGCATTATAAGCGTCAGTATAGTTGGTTACCTACACATGTCTCATACATACACACACACGTATACACGTATGAAAATTAACCATATCCTGGTTGTGAGTACTATTTTAAATCGCGTGACAGGCGCAGAGACAAAACCAACCTCGTTCAACTCTGTCCGATTTAGTTGGATTGAGGACGTATTATTATATCAACGACAGAGCCCATAATATTTTCATAATCTTTCCCACCATTAAACAGAGTTTCAGCACAACCTCTGATGATACCAATTTGAAAAGAGTAATTGGTAGCAATTTACTGCCTAAATAGAGACTATTAAATCCTTTGTTTTTGTGGTTGTTCTGTTTTTTTTATAATAATTCAAAATAAAATATTAATTTTACGAAAACATTAAATTTCAAGGCAGAAGAGTATATAAACAAGAGGAAGAAAACACCAAACAGATAAACAGCAAATAAAAAAAAATTTAAAAAATGTCATTTTCGACACGCAAGGATTATACGAGCTACGAATATGCTCACAACGTACTTCTTTATGGATGATTATGATAGCAATTATGATCTATAGTTTATATATTTGTGTAAATGAGAATTTCTTTCTCAGAAGGAAAGAAGGAGGAAAAATGTTGACGCCGGAAGAGAGGATAGTCCAGCTCATGAAGGTTGAATTAAGTTAATACAAAGGATTACTCTGTGGCCTTTTGCAATCCACACACAGCTCATGCAAGTTATGGAACATGAAAGTTATATAGATTATGAAATTTGCTAAAACTTGTTAAAATTTTATGAATATTTGAGCAAATATGTCTACAGAATCGTGTTTGGAGGCCATCTCAAGTTAAAAAAAAAAATCCTCAGCAGACTTAAATCATTGAAAAGACTAATATCAGTGTCAGAATATTGTAATTAGCAGATTTCTGAATTAGTTTGAAATATTATGCACATATACATATATTTAGTATAAAATACATCCATACTAACCTTAAACCTTTAATAAATAAATTCAAAAGTAAAGTAATATTTTTGTGTTCGACTGAGAATCCTTCTAATCTGTTTATTTAAGCCTTTTCAACACCCTTCACCCTTCTGCTGTCATCAGAAAAGTTGTCAGATTGTACAATATACATACGTATATACATAAATTGAAATGAATTCGTTTCAAAACTTTTCATTGAAAGGGCGTTAGAGCGCACAGAGCGTATCCTGCTGAGACGAAATACGGACGGACGAACGTACGGTACCAGTTATATGATTTTCTAAAGCCATTCAATGCCGTATTCAAATCCGAATCCAATTAAGGACTTCGACTGAACTGAAGCGATAGCACCGGCACCGGTCCGTAGTAGTCGTTCATTAACTTTGCACTTGTCACCACAGATTGAGAAATCTAAGAAATCTGTGACTGGTTATAGTTTTAGGGTTGCATTTAGGGTTGGGAAAAAGGGAAACTTATTGTTGTTGTTGTTCTTTCTTGGGAAAGATGTTTTGGGTACAAAAACAAGACGGAGAGACGGAGAGGTAGAGAAAGGATTTAAGGTCAGGAAATCTTTAATTGAAATTAATGCCTGAATGAATGTATGTATGACTATATTGGTTTGTAATAATTAATTTTATAATTTCAGTTCGCAAATTTTTAATTTATGAATTTTATGGAAGAAAACTAAAATCGAGTTAAATTAAAAAAATCAAATTAAGTGAAGTTAAATTAAAATTAAACTAAAAATGAACTGAAATTAAATTAAAAATTAACTGAAATGAAATCAAAAATAAACTGAAATGCAACTAAATAAACTAAATAAAATTAAATAAACTAAATAAACTAAATAAAATGATTAATTTATGGAAGAAATTTAATGGAAGAAAATTAAAATCGAGTTAAATTATAAAAACCAAATTAAAGGAAGTAAAATTAAATTAAACTAAGAATGAACTGAAATTAAATTACAAATGAACTGAAATGAAACTAAGTAAACTAAATAAAATTAAATAAACTAATTAAAATTATTAATTTATGAAAGAAATTTTATGGAAGTAAATTAAAATCGAGTTAAATTATAAAAATCAAATTAAAGGAAGTAAAATTAAATTAAACTAAGAATGAACTGAAATTAAATTAAAAATGAACTGAAATGAAACTAAATAAACTAAATAAAATTAAATAAACTAAATAAACTAAATAAAATGATTAATTTATGGAAGAAATTTAATGGAAGAAAATTAAAATCGAGTTAAATTATAAAAATCAAATTAAAGGAAGTAAAATTAAATTAAACTAAGAATGAACTGAAATTAAATTAAAAATGAACTGAAATTAAATTAAATAAACGAAATAAAATGAAGATTTTAATTTTTCTGCGTGCGTCTTTTATGGAAGAAAATGAAAATCGAGTTAAATTAAAAAATCAAATTAAATGCAGTAAAATTAAAATTAAACTAAAAATGAGCGTATGGAAAGTCATACACTTAAGTAAATCGTTCTACTCTTAACAAACCTCATTGATGATAAACATCACAACAACAACAACAACAACAACAACAACAACGACACCGAAAACCAATAATATTGTGCAATTAAAGACCAACAAACATACTTTAAAAGCAACCAACGCATTTCGCCGCACAAAGAAGCGAGAGCGAAATTGAGTGATGAGAAAGACAAAGAGAAAAAGAAAGAGAAAGACAAGGGCAAAGTGACAAATTGAGCGAGGGAGAAAAAGCGAGGGTTTGTTTCTCTCTTGGAAACGTAATGAAACATAAAATGGAAACGAATTTTTAGATTTCGAATTAATGAATGAATGAATGAATGGATTGATTGATGGATGCTGGAGTAGTCATCATTCTTTAGGCGACAGTTCTTCAAAGGATCGATGGAATGGACGAATGACGAACAGGAGGACTGACAGAACGACTGACAGAACGACTGACGAAACGCAGAGCCGAACGGATGTTGCATTTGCTACATTAGCCGTTTTAAGCCGATGATATTATGGCTGAATAGTTAGGCCAAGGGTGGACACTCTTCGAACTCTCATACGATGATGAAAGGATGAAAGGATGCGGTGATAAGGATAAGGATAATATCAAAGTGAGGGTAGTTTGCTCACATTTTTTATATGTTTGAGCGTGAGCATGATATTAAATGTAATTGGAAAGTTATTAACAGCAGCAATAAGCAACAACAACAACAGCAACATCATAGAAGGGTGTATGTAAGGAAGGAAGAAAGGAAGCAAGGAGCTACCACCGGCTACATGCAAAAGGACATTCAGACGCTATCAACGCTCTTGAGCATGACAGCTTTTATTGAGATTTCCGAACTAACCGAAAAATCTTGATTGCAGCGTTTGATGCACATTTACAAAAAAAAAAAAAAAAACGCCCTTGTCCTTGCAATAATCCTTGGTAAAAAGGCTACTTAAATGATTAACATCAGCAAATATTTTAAAATCCAGCCAGAAACGGCCGAAGGACCAAACAACGGAAGTTGAAAGACTGATTGTAAAACATTTTGACTGCAAGGACAGTGATAGACTTACGAAAACTAAGCGTCACAGAGAGAGAAAGAGAGTGTATCATGCCAGCAAGGGTTCAGAACAAGGATCCGGGCTGATTTGTTATTGTAATAATGCTGCTTTTTGAATTGTATCGATGAAAAGGTGTCAGATGTCAAGTTGTCTTTAGAACCGTCAGTTTTCGACCAGAAAGAGTTTAGGAGCTCTAAAATCTTTAAATGGCAAATATTGAAAAAATCAGCAAACGAATCGAAGGACCTTCGCAAAACTGCTGACAATTCGTAGCTGCCTACGATCAATCAATGTTTCATAGAGACTCAAAATCTGTGGTGTCGTTTCATTTGCCTGCCGTTTTTCACCGGACTGCAAGCAACTGACTGACTGCCGGGGCGGTCAGGACGGTGTGGGAGGACAAGGAGCAGGAGCAGGAGGGTTAAATGCCAACCTTTAGCTGGCCAAATATTATTTATGGCTTTATGTATTGTTATTTGTTCTTTTATTATTATTACTATTATTATTATCTGATGGGTTCCGCCTAGCGATTAGCTGTGGCGCGTGTCGCGGCACTGTTTATAAACGACCACAAAGTGGCCAGCGCGACAATGAGGTCGGCCAGCACACGTGCCGTCGGACGGACGGAGCAACGATGCTTATTATGTCTATAATCCGTAAGAAAAGTGTCGATTGCTAGATTAACTTTTTGAAAGAGGGTCGGTCGATCGGTCGGTCGGTCGGTCGGTCGATGCTAAAGGGTCTCTTTTAAGATTTTTAATGCTATAGTTAATTCGACAAACCGTTCCATTTGCACATTTTCGAAAATGTGGATTATCATACGATAATTCTCACTCCACTACTACTATACACTGGACACGTGTAGGTTAGGTCGAGAGGGTCTATTTGCCCCCGCTTGAACGCACATTTTTCAAAACAACCGAAAAACTTAAGATTCGGCAGAAGATTTCGACTCTTACACAAGACTACAACGATTAATCGTAGATCTCTCGTGAAGAAGCTTCAATGTCAGTTACATAAAATGTAAAGAAGCGGCCGTGGGTTAATAATTCTCACACTTTTGTTTCTTTTTCAAAACGAAGAAGTTAATAAACTCATATTTTTAACCATTATCTGTAAAAAAAAAATATAGAAATTGTAGGAATTAAAGGGTTATCCATTTCGTCGAGTCACGAAAAGTAAACCTCTGCCGTTTGTGCAGAGCTGTCAAATGTCAGTGTCAGTGTCAAGTGTCAGTGTCATCCGAGCTATTATAAAATAGTAGAAAATATAAAATATATAAATAATAGTTTTAATCACGAACTAACCTGTCGATCGGTAGATAATGATGTATGGTGAGGCCCTTTTAGTCAACACTTTGTCCAACAAATTTGTTTCAATTCAGTAAAAATATTTATATTACTTTATTGTATTTATTTACTAGTAGTCGCGTCTTTATTTCCCTTTACTTTCTCTGCCAAGCTGTCAATCATCCAGCCTGCTGCAACCTGTCCCCCTTCTTCCTTGTCCTTTCTCACCTTCCCGATTCTCCACCACAAATCTGTATTGATTAAAAACGTGCCTGTGACATTTTTTGTCTTCTCTGCTAAAGAATTTCTTGACAAAACTGAAAAAAAAAAAAAAATTACTTCATCACAAGATCGTTTCAAGTTACAGCACTTCAGGGTGGTCCTGTCAGCTCAAGTTAGGCGACGATCGATTTGCACCGAGTGACTGCTCACTCTCCGAGCTTTTAATAAATCAACACGCTGTGAATTGTGAATTGAAGATAGAGGGAAGGGGGGGGGGGGGGGGCATCTGTCCCCCTCAACATTGTCAGGGTTAAGGCAGCAGTTGAGCTGAACTTGGTAATTGAATATGAGCTGTCAGTTAGTCAGTCAGTCAGGCGGAGGTTCTCAACGCACCCAAAGGCGCGTTAGCGCGAGAATGCACATCGACAGACGAAGAGGAGAAGATTTTCCCGTCTCTCTCTTTCGCAAAAGGGTACAATATTTAGAAATCGCCTGAAATTTCTAAACCTCCGAATTTTTGTGTGAATTTGAGAAAGAAAATGGCGCATATTTCTCAGGAAAAGCATATCTTTAAATACCAAAAAAAGAAAAAAATTTAAAATTAAGAAGAAGAAGAAATTAATGAGACTTATAACGCTTTTACGTATCGTACGAGTATCGTACCATCGCTTTCTAATCAAACAAGAAATAAATTTGCAATTTACGTTTGGCCGCAAAAGAAATTCAAATTATTACCAGACGACTTACATCAACTGTCGACAACACATCAAACAAAGTCCGCTTGTAAATGGATTTCAGTTTCGACGCACTTCCTCGCCTGCCGCCGTCTTTATCTTCTACATTTTTTTGCTAACGCGTACGTACAATCGTTGGGCGGCGACGCGGCGGCCGCTTCTGTTGTGGCTGCGCTTTTCTGTTCGTCGGGCGCCGCGACGTTATTAGCGCTGATGAATCTTGAGACTAATGCTGCTGCAATCACCGTGAAATCGATTTAAATTCGCAATCAAAGCGTTTAACCTGCCGATCGTCGACTACTGTTTCGATATCAACGAAACGAGTCTCGGCCAAGTCCATTCTGTAATTCAATACGCGATTTTGCCGCAACTTTACCGCGTCCGCAACTCTCTGCTCGTCTCGTGTGCCGTTTCTCTGTGCCGGACGCTACGAACTTTACGAAGGATGTACGCATGCTACCGGATATAAAGTGTTTTCGCGAGAAGACGTCGCGACGTTAAAGTCGGTGGCAGCAGCAGCGATGACGACGAAGACGACGACGTTGGCAAAGGCAATGCTAAATTGTTATAATCTGTACAGTGGCGCCTGAGCACATTCCGCTCGCACGACTTCAATTGAATTCGCCCGCGCGTCGCGAATTATCGTTAAAATGAACGTTTCGTTGTACGATATTGAACGAAATGAGTTTTGCGGTTAAGAGCGCTACAGGCGAAATAATGACACTTGAAGATGATGATGATGATGAAGAAGATGCTCTCACTAAAGTGCTAGAGACATAAAAACTATGGATTTTCTTAAGAGAAAATGAAATTAAAATTAATTGCATTTAAATTTCATCGAAATATAGTTTTAATGTTTAACATTTAACACTAAATATATATATAAATAAAGTAATAAAATAAATTAAAAAAATAAAAAATATGGTTGATTAAAAAAAAACATTAAAAATAAATTTTAATAATTTCTTTATCAAACAATTTTTCTTAAAAAAGAGATGTTATTAAAATATAAGAAAGACTTTTCCTCTCGTAGTTCATTTGACGGCATTGTAACGTCCCCGAAACGTAACTAATCATACTCGCTCTTACTTATTCGTTTATTTTTTTTGCTTTATATTTCTTTAGTCTGTTTTTTAAACAAATGCAAATTAAGAAACTATCGATCTCTTTCAACCGCAAACAATCGTTGCCGCACGTGCGTTGTAATTTCGCTACTACTGGCTTCTTTTTCGTTGCTGTCTTCCTTCGACTTCGACGCGTATTTTTCTTTGATTCGATTTCGTTGCGATGAATCGATGAATGTTAATTCGGTAGCAAATATTTTTGCCTACACTCTAGTGCCTCTTTTCGTCTTCTTTCATCCTTCTTTTAAGCAAATTGCCAATTTGCACACTTTGATGTTTGTTGTTGCCTTCATGATGCTTTTTGGTTGCCGTCAATACTACCAGGGCAAGATTGTTGTATCGATTGATATCGATTCAACAGATCTCTTCCATAGATTCAGCGTTTATTTAGTGAAAGTATTGTTTGTACGTTGTATTTGTTGGCTTTTTGATTTTACTTTTGAGAAGTCAGCAACAAAAAAAAAACGCCCAATATTTTTTCTAATTCATTTTTGGAAATTTTTCATAATTGTTTTACGTTTATTGTGATTTTCAAGATTGCAAGCTACGATATTTACAATGAATACAAAAAAATTTAGCTATATGTTCGTTCTCTCTGACGAACAACAACAAAATAGAGGTACTCCTTTTTTAAGATCGTCTAAAAATGTTGTTAAAAATGTTTACTCTTCATTCTTGAGCAAAATTTTTAATCTTAAAGCCATAAGATTTATCATTGCGGTTCTTTCTTTATACATACATAAGTATAATGTATAATCCTACCCTCATGCTCATATTTTCTCCTACTTTCGTATAGAATTTTGTGTTGGTTTCGTGTTGTTAATGGCCGAACCGTCGTACCGTCTAAGACTACTGACGTTTAATAAATTCCGAACCTTTGCAAAAATCGTGGGTGTTTCCGGTTTCCGCCTGAACGTCAGTATGTGTATTTAACTAAATTGCTGTTGATTGCAAATTGCATGGGACTAGAGGCAGCAAAAAGAAGCAGCAGCAGCAGCAAGTGGTTTAATTTATGGCAACGCAAACTATAGAAAAATCCAATTTGCGATGTTAAAGACGGTATAGAGACGACTACACGCTTTTATTAATATAATTCAATATCCACGTGATTGAGTATCATTGTGTTTACCATCACCATCATTTTCTATGATCATCATGATCGTTCCTCTTTAGAGCAAGAATAGCCTCAAGATAGCCTTTAAAAAAAAGAATTGTAAAAAAAATTCTATCAATGGTTTTTCTTTTCATTTGTGAGTTTGTGAGGAACTCTCAGGACTCTCAAATATCTTTAAAAGACATAATTCATTCATATATTCATTCATTCAAAGACATATTCGTCGACATAAGCGTTAACTAATAAATAAATAAAAAAGAGATAAAAATGAGAAAATGAATATTTTTTTTTCAAATTTATTAAGTGCGTGAGTGTCATAAAATTAACCGATACAATTTCCGTTAAAAATGCATAACGCGTTTCCGTTTAATCACAACGATTTTTTGCGTTTTCTTTTCGTTTTAATTTACTCTAATTGCTTTAGCAGCTGCTTAAATATTGTAAATAATGAGAATTTTTTTTTTCTGTTAATTTGTTTATTTTTCATGAAACGCCCATTTTAATTTTTCATTTCAACTCATTTAATGTACGAGATTCTCGTATTTTTTTCCATTTTTTTACGCAACAATAAAATTTGATTTCAACGCAATCGATGCATTTTATACGATCACATCGCATAAATTGATAAATGTGGGCCGGCTGGGTGAATGCTGCTGGGTTTTATGCAATCAGCAGCTGTCATTTGTTCCACTGTGCCATGGATGGCTGCATGGATGGATGCATTTTAATAGCGATGATAAAAGCGAGTTATCGTAAAATTATAAATAAAACACAGGAAAAACAGCAATTAATTGCTTTCGTCATGCAAAAATTATTATATTAAATATGTATGTATGTACATATATACAGTGTCAAAAAAAGAAGTAATTAAAAAAACAAAAAAAAAATTATTATACGATATTGTACATATTTAAGAGCAAAAACAAACATCGGCTCGCGGCCAACGGCCAATTATTAAGTGCGGCCGAGAAAAGCAAATAATTTAAAAATTGCAAAGCTTAAGTATACAACATGCTTAAATGACAGACAGGAACGATTACCAAACAAACAATGGTCAACGCAAGATGGCGTGACAGTAGCGGCGTCACGACGACGGATGACACCACCGGCATGACACCTGAAGCAGCAGCGCGCTTACGCGTTACCAACAGCAAAAGACAGACAATTAGATAATAGAGAGACAGAGAGAGAGAGAGAGAGAGAGAGAGAGAGAGAGAGAGAGAGAGAGAGAGAGCGAGAGAGCGAGCTATGCATTGGCACTGGCATGTTTACAGGAATACTTATCAGCGTCATCTCTTCATCACAACACAATCATGTTATGTCATCGTTTGGTGGCAGGAAGGAAGGCTGGAAGGCCGCGCAATTTGCTGTTGTTGTTGTTGTTAACATTTGTCCATCTACGAGCATACATGAATTTAACTATGATCTCCTTCCATAATCAGCCAATTTTATATTCATTCGTTTAGTTTAGAAATAGACCTGTCAACGTCACGTCACGTCACAAAACGCCACGACACGACACGTTACGTTTCAGTGACATACCTCAGAGACAGTAAAGCAAAATGTGGCTAAATGATGATGGCTATACTATATCCAATATCCTTTTTCCTACAAAAAGCTGCAATTTGCCGTCATCCGTATCGTCCTTTCCACAAAAATAGTCATAATTTCAAAGTTAACTCTCGATAAACTCTATTAAAATTACGCTACATTTTTCTTTGAAGCCAAAAATAAAAATCATCAACCATTAGCCATCACCATCACCACGACCACGACCACGACCACAACTACCACCTTTTATTCTTCTGAAAAAGAATGTACCATAAAAACTAACCGTCTGTGATTTAGTGATGCAGCGTCGTCTGTCAATTAAAACCACGTTAAAATCACATTTAGTCTGCTCCGAGAAGAGAAGATCATCTGCCGAAAATCTGTCGAAACGAGATCACCATCCATCGTCGACAACGACACTAACAGAGCGTTGAGGAAGAATCACTTTGCCAGCGCCGGCGGCGGCGACGAAGGCGACGAAGGCGACGAAGGCGATGGTGGCGCGATCATGGCGATCATGGCGATGATGAAGATGATGGCAATGGTGGCGATGATGGCAGTGGCGGCGGTAATTATTCATGATACTCGTACTTAAGCCATGAAAGGCCAAACAATCAGCCAACCCGGACAACGTGGACAACGCGTTGAAATAACCACTAAACCACATGGATTAAACTCAGGAGGGGAAGGGGGAGGGGTAGGGGGGGAGGCAGAGGACAGAAACGGACTTGAAAAAGCAAACCACACACACACACACTCTTTCGACTCCGGACTCAGTTTTGAACGCAACGCAACGACTTTGATCTACGGCCGTCGTCGCTCGAGAATCCGGAGGCGATTTTCCATTTTTCAGACGAATAACAATGTGCGAAATGATTGCGGGGCACGCTCAGGAAATGCGCTAAACTTCGTTTGAAATTCCTAATTTGTTGATAATTTGCCAAAGACGCTTAAAGCTAAAGTTAAAAGGCTTCGTTGGTCAAGTTGCGAAAGACTCTGAAGACTCTGAAGACTGTGATTCCTTTGACTGATGATCGATGGTGGTGGTGGTGTTGTTGTTGTTGTTGTTGTTATTACATTTACGTTATGTAAACGACTACGAAAACAGAAAACAATAAAACAATCGTCAGAAATATTACTGAAAAATGATAGAAGGCAAAATTGAGTGAACGAATGAACGACGCCACAGAAAAATTAAAAACAATTAGTCTGTGTGTGTGTGTGTGTGTGTGTGACCGTTGAACGACCACCAACCGTTCGAATTGGCCAAAAGGCGCGTCTTAGTTAAATGCCTTTAAATTGTTAACAATTAAAAACGGCAAAGCATCAGGATCATAATTTTTCGACTGACAAAGATTAATGCCGCAGAACTGGCACCACCCGGCCATGGTGGCGATGGCGGCGGTAACGGTGGTGTTGTTAATGGTGATAATGGAGGTGGTGGCGGTCGGTTGGTTGGTGGCAACCACATTAATGAGTGGCCTCAACGAAGTGGTCTCGATGCTGCCGCAGAGACTCTGCACCGTTTTTCAAGTGATGAAAGATGAATGATGGAAATCATTTATGAAGGTGGTGGTTAATGGGTTAACTGTGCCAGATGGCAGAGATGCTAAGGTTGAGGTTAAAGTGTAGCGAGATAAACTTGATGGAGGGTGGTTTGTTTTTTTGTAGGACCTCTTTCACTTTTCAGTTGTTTAAAATCGTTTAATTACTAAAAGTAGTTTAGCGCAAAGTGTCCGAAGCGTCTGAACAAGTCTGAAATAAACGCTCTTTTTAACACCAAAAAATGCTAAAAAAAGTTAAAGAGATCTTACCTGAATTTGGGAATATATGATGTAGTATGATACTCTTAAAGTCATAATCTCCTAAACCAGAGAAAAAGAAACTATACTTCGGCAAAGGTTTTTGTCTAAGCTAAAAGCGTCTAAAACCGTTCTCAGCGTTTCTCCAGGAATACGTCAGATTTTCGAGATATCCTGATCAGTTCTTAATCGGCGGGTTTTTTAAGACGTTTAAAGACCGGATCGTATCGTTAGCGGTTCCCGTTCGTATACAAAATGTCGAATGAAGAATTTGATTTTGCAATCATTTGCAATATTAACTTTGCAATAATTGTAAAATAAAATCCAGCCATTTTCCGTTGAAGCCCGCGAGCTCTTTCTCTCCTAGATGATGCCTTAAAGGATGCTAAGAGGATACGGAGATCCGATCCGCCCAAAAGGAAATCGGTATCAAAGGTATGAGGAGTGAGGTGTGAGGAGTGAGGTGTGAGGAGAGAGTGATTGACGGATTGAGTAACTATTAGTAAATTATCTAACCGTAAAACGCAAAGCTTATGTTTATGCAATCGTGCTTTGTTAACCGCAAACACTTTATGTATAAGTAATCAGCAGGACACAGCGCAAATACACGCAAACAAACAACCACACAACCACACAACCACGTAGTCACCCCTACATCAACCCCACCACCAGAAGCACTAAACAACCCAACAACGTCACTCACTTTCGCAGCATGGAAAATAAACAAGGACTCAGTGTATCGCCAAAAGCAATAACAACAACAACAACCTGAAGAAGAAGAAGAAGACAAACAAATCAACAAATCACCACAAGTGTCAAATCACTGACAGCTCAGTCAATCAAACAACCACTCAACTCGACTCGACTCGACTCGAGTCTTTCTGCTTGTTGTTCCTGCTGCGTTTCCTTCTCGTTCTTCTTCTTCTTCTTCTTGGTGGGTGCTTATATACATGCTTGGGGGTTGTTGTTGTTGTTGTTGTTGTTGTCATTACCACCCTCTACCCCCCTTCGGTTTTAACTGATTGTCGATATCGTCGCTGGACTACGCACGTTGTAAAAACTATTACCGCGAGTTAAAGCGACACGACGATTGTTAACAACAACAACAACAACAATTTACTATTTGAAAAGGGGGATAATGAAAGGATAGTGAAGGACCTAACAAAGAAATAAAAACTGTTATTTTTTGTAACGATTTAGAGGCATTGAAAATGCGTTTCCGGCCTCAGAATTGTTTTAAATTATCCAGAGTATCTCAAGTTTTCGAGTTATCCTGTTCCTAAAGTTGCTAAAACATTTTTTTTTTTTGCTAAGTTTGTTTCAATTTTTCTTTACAACACGAGATAATTTTGTGGTTGTAATAATAATTTTGTCTTCTGTTCTTTTTTAATCCTTTCAATATGATTTTTTCTGGTCTCTGGAGTTTTTAATGCCAAAGATTTTTTGAAAAGTTTTCAATTTTTTAAAATTGAATTTTTGAAAATATTTTCAACAAAGTCGATACAGATTTTTGAAAATATTTTTTTTTTTTGATTTTTTTTTAAACCTTCTTAGTGTAATTTCGTCTATTACGAATTGTACATAATTTATGAAATTTGAAACATTCTTAATGTATTTTAATCATTATAATTTTTTTAAACAGTTTAAAAATAATTTTAAGTAATTTTTTTTTTTTGGTGTTTTTAATTTCAATTTATAATACTTGTAATAAAAGCACATATTATTAAAAATATTAATAAATTGATCGAAAATATAATTTTCAAAAAGACTTACTTTAAAGAGTTCGATCTCATTGTTATTCATTTATTCGAAATTTGCTTGCAATCTTAGCTTCATAGCGATATTATTATTATTATTATTATTATTATTATTTATTAAAATAGTATTTTTTTAATATTGTTTTTTTATTTCTATTTCTTTCGAGAATTTTTTCTTAAAATTTTTCCTTAATTTAACTTCACTTCAGTGCAATGCATCGATTCTCTCGTTACAGAATGAAGTACCTTCATTTTCGCATATACCATATTCATGCGAGCGTGTGTGTGTGTGTGTGTGTGTCTGTGTGTGTGTCTGTGTGTCGTATAACAAATTGCATAACCGCCGAAGCCGGCAGCAATTAATTGATTTCAACCCCAGACAAAATTAATTTCACATGCGAAGCGCTTTTAACCGCAATTAGTTCGTGGAGGGGACGACGATTAAGTACGATAACTGCCGCAGTCGACGGCGCAGTTGCAGTTGCAGTCGCAGTCGCCGTCGCAGTCACGCTCGTAGCAGTCGCAGTAGTCGCAAATGGCGCGCTGCGCCGTCGATGCATTTGAGCAAAACGTTAAAGAATTAAAACAAATGCACTAAAATACTATAATACAAATGGTTAAATGCGTGTGTATGTGTGTGTGTGTGTGTGTGTGTGTGTTTGTGTGTGTGTTTATGTGAATGTTTGTTTTAACTACCGCTTTAGTGAATTAAATTAAGTACAAAAACAAAAGAAAAATTATCCAAAACGAAAAGTTTCTGCTGACGAGAAAAGAAACAATTCATTAAATAACAACAACAACAACAACAACAACAACAACAATTTCAACATTAACAACTACTAACAACAGATACAGCAACAACACCAACAGTAGCAGCAGCAGTAGCAACAACAACAACCGAACTGCATCAATTTTAAAGCGAGTGTCTCTGCTTCTTCTATTCTTGGTTACGCTCAATTAAATTTAGTATTTGTCATTTTGGAAGAAGAGAAAAAAAATAAACGCAATTAGCAAAAATGTCTAAACACACACACACACACACACACACACACATACCCACAAACATACACACAATTAGTAAGCTTCATTCTTTGTTACTAGAAGAGATATTCGGTTGTGGAAAAAGTATTCGGCGCTTATTTAGTAAAAAGGTACAGCCTTTTTTTGGTATGTAACAAACATTTTATTAATCCAAATATTGCGCAGTCTTTTCAACTACCTTCTGCCATTTTTTCGGGTATAACCATTATAAGCTTTCTTGTAGAATTCCGGGCTTTTATCTTCGAAAAACTGACACAGCTGCTTTTCGCAGTCCTCTTTTGGGGTCAATTTTTTCTCCAGCAAGAGTGTGTTGAAGAGCTCGGAACAAATGATAACCGGACGGTGCGAGGTCTGCACTATACAGTGGATGCTTTAAAACTTCCCGGCCGAAGTCTTTTAGTTTTTGCCGGGTCAATAAAGCTGCATGTGAAGCGATGAGAAAAACGCCGAATACTTTTTCCCCAACCAGATATTATCACAAAAACAAAAATATATCGCATGAAAACGTTTAGTCAAGCGTTTTATTTATAATTTTTTAATAGAATAAAGAAAACAATAGCCTGAAATAATTATAATGCTTTATAAAATTACCGAACTACTGACTGCGCAGCTTAGATCAAAGTCCAAAGTAATTAACCCTCTTACGATGGTCGTTACAAACTGTTACCGACAATTCGAAAATAAATGTTGTGTGGTTATTGTATAACTTCTCCCCCTCCCCCTTGAGGGATTTTTAATTATTTCTTATGGAAATTGTTATGGAAATTATGGCGTTAATTATGATTTATTAATTACATATTTTGATTTAAAGATTTATAAAAAATTTATAAAAAACTAAGATTTATAAAAAATTTAAATAAAATTTAAAAAAAAATAAAGATTTATAAAAATTTATAAAAAAAGATATCGAATCGTGTCTTTAGAAATAATATATAAAATATTGAAAAAAAAAATATAATAAAATTGGAAATTAATATAAAAATAAATAAAAAATTAGTTATGTGAAAAATGAGTAAAATTTAAAAGTTTTGTTTTGAAAAACCTTTCGATGGATTTGTTCAAAAAACTATCGGGCAGATGGTTGTTTTTCAATTTTCGATTTAATTTCTCGGCAAGTTCTTACTTTTATCATTGCATTTATTTCTCTCACCAACAGAAGGGTTAACGATTTTCGAGATACTGACTGCACTTCAGATAAAAGTCTAAAGTATTTAATAACTTTTAGTTGCGTTCGTGATAAGGACGAAACGAAACGAAACGAAACGAGGCCATTAACATCAATAACCTTCACATTCGTGTTAATAAAAATAACAACAACAATTAAAAACCACCAACTTTTAAGCAACGCCAGAGACACAGCGAGCACGTTACACATGCCCGGCAGGCAGGCAGGTGTTGAGTATTGTTGTTGTTGTTGTTGTTCTTATCAACTTTCTGTCAGTGCTGCTGCTGCTGCTAGTGTTGCATTCCTTCCTTCCTTCCTTCCTTCCATCATTCATTCATTTGATATTTTAGTAATTGTTGTACGATAAAGAATTTATATAGAAAAAAAATACTGCTGTGCATTTTCTGAAAATAAAAAAAGACCCCAAAAAAAAAAAAAGAACACCAAGACTTTTTATTTTTCTTTTAACCATTTTTTCTTTTTTTTTGCTTTTAATTTCTGACGTAATTACTCGTAGGTATAATTTGTCAATAAAACGTTTAACAACTTGCGACGAAAAAAAAAACGCTGAAGAACAACAAGGTTAACGAAGACACTCGAAGCGTGCGCCGTCGTGTGCTCTCATCGGGCCAGCTGTGACTGCCCTCAAAACGGTTCTTCGTGTGGTCCGTGCAATTATTGCGATCATATCCAAAGCGAATTTGAATAAATTAATAGGCATTTTATTGTTAAAGTTGTTGTTGTTGTTATTGTTGTTGTTGTTGTTGCTGTTGGCAACTCCTCGACAGTTAGCCTCGTCGCTGTGTTTCGTTCCACTGAAGAGGCTCAAAGCCTTTTTGCCACAAAGAATAAACCGCTTTAGTTTGTGTTAATTTTTATAAAAAAATAAATTTTAAAATATTCTAAAAAAAAAATTAATGATTAATGTATATTGGAAATATTTATACACTAAAAAATTACTGCTAACATTATTTCTTTTATCTATTTCTTATCTGATAAAAATAAAAAATTAAAAATAATAATATAAAAATCCAAAATTTCCTTGAATTTGTTGTGAGCTTTTAGCGTTTAAAAGTTCAAAACTTTTATGAGCATTTTTTCAAAATTTCTAATAAATGTCTTTGCAATTTTTTTTTGGTTTAATTTTTGTAATTTCAAAGTATTTGGAATAAATCTTTAAAAATTTTTCGTTGAAAAGTAATTTCCAAAAGCCTTTTGAAGACTTTTATTTATAAAAAAGGAATACATAATTTATTTAAAAGAGTTATTTAGGGCCAGAAAGCAACAGTGTCGCTTGCCTTTCAATCATGCTCGAGATCCGTTTCATGACATTTCCTATCGATTGCAACGAAAAAATGCTATTGCTGAGAGCTACGTCAGTGTGTGACCCCTTGTGGGGGGCCTCCACCCTTTCTTTTGAATCATGCTCGGGATTAGTTTCAAGACTGCTCCTATCAATTGCAACGAAAAAATTTTATTGCTGAGAGCTGCGGCAGTCTGACCCCTTTTGGGGGCAACGATTCTTTCCTTTTAATCATGCTCGAAATTCGTTTCATGACATTTTCTATCGATTGAAACGAAAAAATGTTATCGGCGAGAGCTACGCTAGTGTGACCCCCTTAGGGGGGCATCGACCCTTTCATTTTAATCATGCTCGAGATTAGTTTCATGACATTTTCTATCGATTGAAACGAAAAAATGTTATCGGCGAGAGCTACGCTAGTGTGACCCCCTTAGGGGGGCATCGACTCTTTCCTTTTAATCATGCTCGAAATTCGTTTCGTGACTTTTTCTATCGATTGCAAGAAAAAAATGCCATCGGCAAGAGCTACGCTAGTGTGACCCCCTTAGGGGGGCATCGACCCTTTCCTTTTAATCATGCTCGAGATTAGTTTCATGACATTTTCTATCGATTGAAACGAAAAAATGCCATCGGCGAGAGCTACGCTAGTGTGACCCCCTTAGGGGGGCATCGACCCTTTCCTTTTAATCATGCTCGAGATTAGTTTCATGACTTTTTCTATTGATTGCAAGAAAAAAATGCTATCGGCGAGAGCTACGCCAGTGTGTGACCCCTTGTGGGGGGCGACACTGACTCCTTCCTTCCAAACATTGCCGGAAATTCTATCGATAAAGGTCAGCGGGCAGAAGTATGCCCTTCTTAATTGTACTCCATCTCTCTTACCCCCTACCCCCTTTCTCTAACGCTCTCTCCCTCTCTCTCTCTCTCTCTCTCTCTCGCTATTTCATTGTCGCGAGCGTCATCGCCGTCACCTAAACTTTCTTCGCCTTCGCCAACGTTTTTGAAACAATAAAAACCGTCTACTAATTTTTTACATTTATTTACACATAATTAATATATTTTATTTGCTATTTCACTATAGTATAATTAAGAAAAATTATTGCAAAAAATAAAAAAAAAAATAAATAAATAATTTGAATAAATTTAAATAAATAATTTTGTATGGAATTTCCTATGCCAGAAAATGAAAACGTATTGCCATAATAATGTTTCATAATGAGTGCTTCTTTAATGTTATACTAAAATAATTATACTTGGATTATTTTTTTTTTAAATTCCAAACAGTAACAAATTCTGAAAACCGAAAATTCTTAAAAACTACAACATCAAAAACTTGCTTAAAGTTTATTTCTTCCATTCAAAATCTCACTAACTTCGAGGCGGCGGCTGCTTCTCAATTGCGCCCCAAACGCTCGCTTTTGCCACTCTCTCTCTCTCTCTCTCTCTCTCTCTCTCTCTCCCCTTCAAACATGTATCTGATCATCATCATCATCCGATTGTGCCAACGAACTATCTGCCGAACGTCCCGGCGGACTGCCTGGATTCAAAGTTGGACTCGGCGATCGTGGTTCAGTGTCGCAGAAAGTACTCGGCGCAATGGGTTTGATGGGCGTAGCCGTGCCGTTGGGCGAGGCGTTGCCTGTGGCGGCGGCAGCTGCTGCAGTAGCGGCCGCGGCGGCAGCGGCACTCTGATAGTAACTGCTCAGAGACGTCAACGAGCTGGAAGCGCTTAAATGAGAAAATGGCGTCGTCGAAGCCGCCGGTAGCGATGACATCGGTGCCACCGTCGGCACGCCTGCGTACAGCTGGTAGGGCAGCGGCTTCTGCATGGCGGCGGCGGCCGCTGCCTGGCGATAATACAGATCGATGGTGGTCGAGGGCGGTGCGCTGTGGTGCGACGACTGCACGCCCGGATACGGCCAGGCGCTCAGATACGGCGAGCCACCGTAGAGACGTTGGAAGGCGGCGAAGTTGCCCGCTTCGGCGAGCAGCTCCAGGCCAACAGCCGTCTGGCGCTTCCATTTAGTTCTGTGCGACAGCCAGAGCGGCAACGAAGAGCGAGAAGAGAAGAGAACGAATTAAAATAAGTATTTAATACTAGTTAATGAGTTATAAAGTGCCGAACGCTTAAGAAAGACTTAAAGTAATTAAGAAAAATTCGGTTTAAGTGTTTCGCCTGACAGCCGACCGCATGCCGCAAGGCCGCCAGGCGACCAGCCGCCGCACGCTGCACGCAGGCGTCTTCGTTTTATCGTAGAAGTCAGGACGACGAATGCTGCGTGTGGCAGCAACACTTGAGACAGCACAAGACAACGCTTTTGAAGGCCCGCAGCAAAGAAATTGCTCTTCCCAAGTCCTCCGCCGACCCCCTCCGCCACTAGCTGCTCCCCTTACCCTCCCCCTTCTCCCCGGCAACCGCCGGTTAAGAAGTTAACTGGCTTGCTGGCATGCTCGCAACTCGTCTTACTTTTCAGCAGAAGCGGTTTATTGTTGCTGCTGCCGGCTTTCGTTGAGTACCTGCCACCTGCCCGCTTCTCCCCCTTCACCACAACCCCTCCTGTATGTAGATGCCGCCTGCGTGCTGCATGAAATGCCAACCGGCTGAAGCAAGAACACGTCAGCAAACGCGCTTGTTGTAAAAAAAACATTTTTCTTCCTTTCTGCGTTGTTGTTGTTGTTTCTCTACTAGTAGGAATGAATTTATGTTTTCGGTGGTTACTATTGGCGTTGTTGTTGTTGTTGTTGTTGTTGTTTCAGGCATTTTTGCCACCCGGCTGTTACTATATGTAATTCATTCCAAAAGGCGTGTTAGTGTGTAAGTGTTATTGTAACTGTGTGTGTGTGTGTGTGTGTGTTTGTTTGTGTGTCTGTGTGCAAGTGTTGTTGCTGTTGTTGTTGTTGTTGTTGTTGCTCTTATTGCCTTTGGTTGTTGGTTGTTGCTTCTTATTTTTTTTTTACAGTCGCGCGATCACAAACTATCGCTGAATTGTTGTCTTGTTGTTGTTGTTGTTGTTGTTGTTGTTGTTGTAATTATTATTATTATTATTATTGTTGTTGTTGTTGTTGTTTTCTTTTCGCCAGAGAATTTTCCAGGTATCGGATAAGTACAATAAATATGTTTTTTGAATTTATTGTCTGTGAAAATTCGATACAAAAGTTTAAAAAAAAAAAAAAAATCCGGCAATAAAAACTACGAGTAATTAAAAAAAATAATTTAGTTGTTGCAAAGAAGAAGAAGAATAGTAAAAAAATACTATATATGCCTTAAATTAATTCAATCAAATAAAATCTAACAAAAAAAATCCCAAAAAGTATAGAAAAAAACATTGCACTTAAGCAACAAAACTAGTTCCGAAGCTTTTGATATCGAATGTTGTCCTTAAACCGCCTACGATACTTGTAGGATTACATTTTCGAACCCCAAAAATGCCACAACAACAACAACTTACCGTCGATTTTGGTACCAAGTCTTCACTTGACAATCGCTTAGATCAAGTTTATGAGCCAACTCCTGACGCTCCTGAACACTCAAATACTTTTGCCGCTCAAAGGATTTCTCCAAAGTCTGCAGCTGATGATCGGTGAATGCGGTGCGGGCTTTCCGTTGCTTTTTACTTAAGCCAGCGCCAATTTCATTGGTTGAGCCACTCTTGATGCTGCTATTGCCATCATCATCTTTGGCACCTGAAAGAAGAAAACACAAGAAAATGGCAAAAGGGTTAATAGAAAAATAAATATAAAAAAATATACATAAATTAAAAGTATGTATTTATGATTATATAAGATGTAATAAAGAAAATTAGGTATTGTATTTTGTTTGGCCTTTTTAGTCATTAAATTTCATTCAATCAAATTAAGCCGGCGTCAAGTTTGTCGCTTAAGTCTTTCGGTTTTGTAAGCCTTATCTTTTGGCTAATATTGCATGCTTTTTTTAAACCCTCTTCTTTTTATAAACCTTTTCTCGTCTCGTTATAAATCTTTTCTTTTTTTTTTGTAAATTTTTACTGCTCTTTCTTCTCCTCTCTTTTCTCTTTCTTATCTAACACTTTTGTTATACAAACGAACAAACTCTTCATGAGTTGTTGCAATTTTCCGCTTTGTTTGCTTTAAAGCTGAAAAGCGTTTTTTAACATGTTGTTGTTGTTGTTGTTGTTGTTGTTGTTGTTTAACATCGCAAATTAAGCACTAAATAATTTTTAACATCACGTTTCCTGCCTTCTCGCGTTCGCGAGCACAAACAAACGCATTCATTTACTAACGTTAATCGTTGCACAAAACAACAAAGAAGATAAGAAGCGCATGATTATACAAATATGTATGTGTACCACACACACTCGCACACACATGCATATAATTGTTTTTCACGGTATCTCTGCATTCAAATTGCCCGGCATTCAAAGAAGTTTAAGCTAAGAAAACGAGGTAGGTACTCCCGCCCGTTTCATGATTTACTTTGAGGCTCAAGCGTAGCTCATTATATTAAACAATCAAATGCACATCTTATCATTCTCTCTCTCTCCCTCTCTCTCTCTGTGTGTGTGTGTGTGTGTGTGTTTAACTGTAATAACAAGCAATCCGCCAGCGGTAATTTGTTGCTAACAAATTTAACAATGAAGCAGGAAGTAGTGCTTATTTGCGCTTTAATGGCCGTCCGTCTACTCGACGGAGGAGATAAGTGTGGGGCGGTGGGCGGTGGGGGCGTGTGCATGTTGTGGGCTGAGGGTGACCGCTGATACAAACAGTTTGCGCCATTGCGCCGCTAACAACTCGACAGAATTGCGAACTGGCCACGAAAGCACGCTCCAGCTACAATCAGCGCCTGAAAAGGTCTATCTATCGGCTGTAACTAACCGTCTGTCGGCGGGCAGAGGCTGTCGGCTGGCTGAACATTTAAAAAATTCACATGCAGCATTCAAATGAACTGCTCTTGAAAGCAAATAAAGTAAGAAATTGTGGATTTTATTCGATTCGGTAGAAGCGTTTGTTGTCTGCTCATTTCACTGCAAGTCGGAACAACCGCCACTGCCATTGCCAACATGTGTGTGTGTGTGTGTGTGTGTGTGTGTGTGTTCTACGAGTTTATACTACGAGAAGCTTCAGCTGTTGTTGTTGTTGTTGTTGTTGCTGTTGAAACTGCATGACATTATTTTTATTTTTTTTATGTGTTTCGCTAAAAGCGTTCGTTCGCAGGCGATACGATAGAAAAGCAGACTACAACAACAACAACAACAATAGAAGAAGCACCATGAGCCAATAACCAACACTAATACGACTCAAACAAACAAACAAACAATCATATCGTACAACAACAGCAACAACAACAGTTTCTCAAGCGGAAGTTGCAATTGCGTGGTAATAAACGGTTCAAAAAGGTTTTGCACTTTTCTGCCTTCGCTTTTCCACGGTATACACGGTGCAGTCGGTGCACCCGGAGCACCCGGAGCACCGTTAATGATGCATACTGGCGGTGGATGGAAGGACTAGCGTTAGTCGAGAGCGTCGAGAGCGTCGTAGTCGTTGTGAACGTTTGTTGATAATGATAAATAGAATTCTAAAAGAATTCCTATTATTTGCAATTTGTGATTTTGCAAATTTGCAATTATTGCAAATATTTTTGGGCCAACAATAAAAAGACAAAATGCGAAAAAATATCCATGAATCCGTAGTGAAAATGCTATAAAAAAGAAGGGGATGAAACGGAAACGCTTTTTGGGAAATATTTTTTTTTTAAATATGAAATATTCTATTTATCAATAGAGAACATTTTCGAAACAATTTTTGGGTGTATTCATTAACTTAAGGGGTGCGCGGCCCCCTTTGAATTCTATTCAAAATCTGACTAATTTTCTATCGTTTCAAGCAACGAACCATTTTTGGTTTAAGGCAACCGACTAAAGATTTTGAGCATCAAACGAGCTAAGATTAAGGAAATATTCGCAGAATATTTTTTTAAATTTTAAAATAAAAATGTACTCTTGTACATTTTTCAATAAAATCTCTTTAGTAAAAGACTCGGAGTAAATTTGAAATTAGTTTTTAAAAGAAAGACTTCTTTAACAGAATCTAAAAAGGTAACTTTTTAAAAAGGTGAAAAAGCTAACTTTTTAATGCAATTTTCAAGCTCTGTCATTCACGCAACATGAGATAAAAAACTCGTATCAATAAAGTTACATGCGATAGTATTTTGTGTCCGTGAGAGCCATTAATTTTCCAAAAAATTATCACCAAAGTAATGATGATTATGCAATAATAATTTATCATGTTTCTTTAAACGTTAACACGTACGCGTACGTCTTCAAACGCTGCTCACTGACTTTGCCCCGCCCCCAAATAAATTGAATCTCACCTCACCATTGCTACAAACGCTGTTATCGTCCGGTGTACCGCTGCCCGCTTCGCTGTCGCCATCCTCGTTATCGCGGTAATCGCTGCTGTCTTCCAAATCGGCAGCGGCGGCGGCGGCGGCAGCAGCAGCAGCAGCTGTACGATCGGCATGGACAGCGGCGGCTGCATAATGCTGCTGCATGGCGGCCGCGTACTGTGCCACATTGAGGCCGTTGGAGCCGATTTGAGTGGCTCCGGCGGCAAAATGCATTTTGTGTGCAGCGGCGTGCGGCAACAGAAGTTGTGAATGCGGCGGTTGGTGTTGCGGCTGAAGAAGAAGATGATGATGATGGGGATGAGGAAGATGCTGTTGGGCTGGTGCTTGTGGGTGCTGGTGCTGTTGTTGTTGTTGCAATTGATCCTGCTGCTCGTAACGTTGCTGTGGACTAAGTTGCTGTGATGAGTGCTGGTTGCAATTGTTGCTCGTGTTGTTGTTGTTGTTGTTATTATTATTATTAATGTGACGATGATGATGCTGATGATGCTGATGATGATTGTTGTTGCTATTGCTGCTGCCGTGGTGCTTATAAAATACCGCCGCATTAGCGCCACCATCCACCGCAGCAGCTGCGGCCGCCGCTGCCGCACTTCCGGCCAAAATATCGTTAATCATGAAACGCGAACGATTTGGCTTAAAATTCGACATTTTCTGCATATCACTTGTGGGCAAGCTGGGCGTGGCAAGAATTGTCACTGAATCTTTCATTTCCACTTAAACTGAGCGACCACGCTCAAATAGAACCAACAAAAAATACAACAACAACAATAATATAACCGCGATTATTTCAGTAAAACTTTTTCAGGTTTTTCTTTTTCTGTTTTCTCACAGTTTTTTCAATAAACTTAAACGTTTTATCGTCCGTTTTCTTCGAAGAATGAATTGTGATGTTTTTGCTGCTGCTTCTTCTTTTTTATCTGCTCCAGTTTCAACTTCGACACGAACTATGTAACCTCAGTGCACCTCAACGCTGTCCAAACACGACTGACCGACCCAGGAACCGATCTAGCAAACGCACCTGCCTGCGCAAAAACTCTCCGGCTCTTGTTGTTGTTTGTTTGCTGTTTCGTTTCGTTCAGAGCTCGTTACTTGCTGTGCTCGCTGTTGGTGTGTGCAAACAACAACGCAGCGGCGCACTTGCTGTTTCACTCTAGCACCTAGACTTGCCGCCATATTGTGCCATTGAGTGTTGGTTTGTTTGCAGGGCTGCTGGCTGCTGGCTGCTGGCTTCTGACGACGGCGATGTTGATGGTGGCGGTGGTGATGTATTCTTTGTCCCACTCCGTCGAATTGCTCTGGACTCGTTTTGTTGTTGTTTGTGGACTGCGTGAGTAGTTCTTTGGCTATTTGTTTGTGTGTTTATTTTAGTATATAGTGTCGAGGGATGGCTGGCTGTGTGTTGTGTGGCGAGAGCAGGAGAAATTTCTCTTTCTCTCAGCGACGCGGTGAATTCGGAAATTCAACACAGTTCAGAGTAATCAACACTCTGGAGGTTGCTGCTATGGCGCATTCCCCTATAATTTGTTGGTTGCTATAAAAGTTTTTTGTTATTACGCAGAAGGAGGGGCAAACGCCCCTTAAAATTAAGTCACCACACTGTAACTTGGGTATGGGTAAGTGTGTTTGTGTGTGGGGGCGGTGCGCGGTTAAATTTCGGTTAATAAAAATCGCATTAGAATTAAAAGAAGAAAAAAATTATGCTTTGCTGAAGATGGAGGAAGCAAGCAAGCAACGTTGTTGTAAATTGCAAAAAAAATAAATACTATTTAAAAAAAGTTTGAAAAAGTTTAAAAAAATTTTAAAAATTAAAAAAAAAATTGATATGTCGATATTTCGTTGCCATAATTAGAAATTTAATCTTATGTGTTTATTGAAATTGAAATTAAAATTTAAAATATAGAAAAAAAAAACTGAAAGAAAAATAAAAAATAAATTTGAAAAAATTGAAACTCAATTATTTAATTAACAAAAAAAAGGGAAATTGAAAATATTTCTTTTCACTAAAGCTGACGCAAATTCAACTGAAAATCTGAAGCGAACGAAAATTTAGTAATTAAAAATTTGTTATAAAAAAAAAACAACAACTAAAAAAACAAAAAAAATTGAAATTGAAAATTTCAATTAAAAATCATCTTTTAATAATCCAATCGCCGTTTGTTATTTTTCTGTACTTAAATATTATGCCGTTTAATTTTTCATTTGATATTCTTCTTTTGGTTTGACATTCTTCTTCTTGTTCTAATAGTGCTAATTTTAAATAAGTTAAGGCTGACGAAGGCACCTTCAGAATGTCGAACAAATGAACACATGCTCGCTTCAATTCGGAAAATTCCAGGATCTTAAAAGAAGCGGCAGGATCGTCAAGTACAAAAAAAGTAATTATTTTTAAATTCATTGATCGAAATCGACCTTAATCCCGAGACATTAACGGAAATACACCGCACCGCACTGCACCGTCTGTTACAATTTCCTCGACAAAACGCAAAAAAAAAAAAAAACACTACAACAAAAACAAAACAAAAGCAAATCGTTCGATTCGACTCGAGCAAATTAAATTTCAGATCAATTTGTCCGAATTTTCTGATGGATTTCTTTCCGCTTGTTTGCCGACACTGATGACGCTGCTACAGCGACGCACAACGCACCGACACGACGCACAGAAGCAACGACCTGGCAACGGACGGCGGAGCGATTTTAGCGCTATCAGCGTCTGCCACTCCTACTGAGCGCCTCTAATTCTCTAATTATGTGCAATTGTGGTGTCCTAATGACGCACACACACACACACACACACACATGCACGAACGAACACTGCCGGCGCATGCGAAAGAGCATTAACAAAAAGGACAAAGGATAAGTTGAAAGAAATGCGCACTCAGTGTGAACAAGGCTCGGTTGGTTCGGTTGGTGCAACAATTAGACCAACTTATGATGATTAACAACAACAACAACAACAACAACGGGGAAAAAAATTAAAAAAAAAAACAGCCAAAAACTACAGCAACAACAATGTAATTTTCACTTTGAAAGAAAAAACATGAAGAGAAAGAAAAAAAAGAAAGAAACAATTTCGAAAATGTTCAATTGACGGCTGCGATGCGGTGCAGTGCGCTGCGGTGCGTTTCATGCTGTGCACAAGCGTGCGCTTTACGGCTTCGGAGTCGCCGCAAATGTTGCCACAAACCATTTGCGGTCGATCATTCAAATTGTAGAACTCGGAGAGTTTTTGTGGTCAAATTAACGAAAATGGTTATGGTCGTCGCCACCGTTGCCGTCGTCGTTGTCGTCGTTGTCGTCGTTATCGTCGTCGTCGTCATCGTCAACTCTTGGCTCTTTGCTCCACTTAACGTAACCGTAACCAAATAAAGCGGATTATACTGAAGATCCTTCGCAAAAGACTAACGATTGAGCTACGTACAACACAAACACAAACACACACACATATACCTAGAGCACACGTGTTCCATTGACCAATTTTAGCGCTAGAGATACTGAAAGCTTTAGTCAAAATATTCAGAATGAAACATTTTTGCACTTTTGCATTCTTTCATTTTTGCATTCGTTGCATTTTTGCATTTGTTGCATTTTTGCATTTGTTGCATTTTTGCATTTGTTGCATTTTTGCATCTTTTGCATCTTTTGCATATGTTGCATTTTTGCATTTGTTGCAGTTTTGCATTTATTGCATTTATTGCATTTGTTGCATTTTTGCATTGTTGCATTTTTGCATTTGTTGCATTTGTTGCCTTTGTTGCACTTTTGCATTTGTTGCATTTGTTGTATTTTTGCACTTTTGCATTTGTTGCCTTTGTTGCACTTTTGCATTTGTTGCATTTGTTGCATTTTTGCATTTGTTGCAGTTTTGCATTTATTGCATTTATTGCATTTGTTGCATTTTTGCATTTGTTGCATTTGTTGCCTTTGTTGCACTTTTGCATTTGTTGCATTTGTTGCATTTTTGCATTTGTTGTATTTTTGCATTTTTTTGCATTTGTTGCATTCTTGCATTTGTTGCATTTTTGCATTTGTTGCGTTTTTGCTTTTTTTGCAGTTTTGCATTTATTGCATTTATTGCATTTGTTGCATTTGTTGCATTGTTGCATTTGTTGCATTTGTTGCATTTTTGCATTTGTTGCATTTGTTGCATTTTCGCATTTGTTGCATTTTTGCATTTTTGGATTTGTTGCATTTGTTGCCTTTGTTGCATTTTTGCATTTTTGCATTTTTTGCATTTTTGAATTTTTGGCATTTGTTGCATTTTTGCATTTTTTGCATTTTTGCATTTTTTGCATTTTTGAATTTTTGGCATTTGTTGCATTTTTGCATCTTTTGCATTTGTTTTATTTTTGCATTTTTTGCATTTTTGCATTTGTTGAATTTGTTGCATTTTTTGCTTTTGTTGCATTTTTGCATTTTTGGATTTGTTGCATTTTTGCATCTTTTGCATTTGTTGCATTGTTGCATTTTTTGCATTTTTTTTAAATTTTTGAATTTTTGGCATTTGTTGCATTTGTTGCATTTGTTGCATTTGTTGCATTTTTTGATTTGTTGCATTTGTTGAATTTTACACTTTTGCATTTTTTGCATTTGTTGCATTTTCTTCTTTAGTGCGTACAGTTTTTCTTGCTACAGTCAGTTTTTTGTGCGCTTCCTTCGCACTTCAGACGCGTCTCTGTTGTTTTTCTGTTATCTTTGTCTGCTATTTTTCTCTGTTGCTTTTCCGTTGGTGTCAGCGCGGTTTTTTTATTAATTTCATTTTATAACTAAATCGTGTTCTTCTCAGCAATTAAGAGCAGTAAGTAACTATTTTCGTATATATCCATGTACGAATATGTAACTACCGATCACGTGCAATATATATATGTGTGTGTGTGTGTGTGTATATTTCTTTAATAAATTTATTTATGATGCTCTCAAAACATCTTCTTATCAGCTGCTTAAAGCCATAAAAATAAATTTTATTACATTGCTTTTCCTGAAGGCACGAAATGAAGACGCAATCAACAGAGCCAGAGACCGAGAGACAAACTGTGATGACAAAAACTTGGTCTATTATCCATATCGATAGGACGATGATGATGCTGATGATGCTGATGATGATGATGGCAATGTTGCGTTGTGTGAAAAGTCAAAATAGTCCGTTAAAAAATGGCAAAAATCCGAGGCGTTTCGAATTGATTCGATTACTCGTACTTGTGTGGTTACTCTTAAGCGTTTACGTTGTTCGATTTTTTCAAAAACTTTTCAAAACTGAGAGTTGAGAGTCGAGAGTCGAGAGAGGAGTCTCTGGTATGACCCAAAGCGATTCAGTGCCGACGAGATTGTAGTTTTTCAGGCGAGAAAAGTCTCGAAAACGACGCAAAACTTTTCAGTCTTCAGACGATAACGAGATCGGGGTGCTGATCATCGACGGTAAGGTTCTCGCAACCGTTAGTCGACAAACTTCTAACTCTAAAGTAACCACTCGCTAATGCGTAACTAAGTCGGTCTGCATCGGTCCTGTCTTCTTCCACAGCCCTTTTCAGGCAACAACCCTCCCTCCCAACCCACCCCAGCCCTTATAACTTCACGGTATTAAGCACTAACTACCGATTCCTTCCTTCCTTCCTTTCTTCCTTCCTTCCTTCCTTTCTTCCTTCATAAAACCAAGAACGAGATCGTACGAGATTGGCATAAACACGATCGAGCTCTAATCTTAAGTCTACAGTATGGACGTATGTATGTAAGTACGTTTGTATGTGTGCACCCATGGGTAAGTGTGTGTGTGTGTGTGTGTGGAGCATCGAACGATGAACCAACCATTCCCAGCAGCTAAAATGGATGAACTGCAGCAGCAGCAGCAGCAGCAGCAGCGGCTACACAATCTGAAGCATGAAGAGACAGACAAGGACAGACACCGATCGAAAACGTTGCAACGAGAAGAGTGACAAAAACTTAAGATAACCGTCTTCATATTTACCCTGAATGCACCTAAAGCGAGTCGTAAAAAAGCGCGTATTAATGAAACATAAAGTTTTCGAGCCGAGTTCATAGCTTCATCAACGCAGCCGCTGGAGACGGCGGCGAAGTGCGCATTGCAGTGCGGCCGGCGAGCGCGGCGAGGTGCCAGCCGGCGGCGGATTCCGTAGGTGTCTGAATTCATGTGGTGCGCTTATCTAAATGGCTTTTGCAACGTAACGCAACGTCGCAGCAACGCATAAGCATCAACGCTACGATCCTCGCTTGAAACGGATCGTTTGCAAGCGCACCGATCGGCAACATTACGTGCGAGTACGTCAGACGCACGAGGCTAAAGGCGTACGAGTCTACTTGTACTATCTGTGCATACTTGTCGTCGTCGCCGTCGCCGTCGCCGCCACCGCCGTTGCGACGTACGTACGTACGTAGGCTTAGGCCATGTTTATGGTATATATTTGTACTTTTAACAGCGCCCCGCCGCCCTTTTTGAGCTGCTAGGATTGCCCGACGCATCGCTGCGTTGGGACAGCGGAAGAACCATTTCGGAGCAGTTATAAACTGTTGTCTTTAACATCGAGAAGACGACTTCGGCGATTTTAATGGCGCGCATAAAAGTCGCAAACTTTGTTGCGTTTACGAGCGCGCGCCGATCACCGATCGCCGATCGCTATTGTGTGCCCGGTTTTCCTTTAATAAGTTTTGTGAAAACTGCTCATTCGGGCCGCGGCTAATTGGTAACAAATGCTCAACAGCGAACTCAACTGTTGCCGATTAAATTGTCATAAAATCGCGCATACAAAGTTTCATTAACGATCCATAAAGCGAGTTGTAAAATCGAATCTGATGACCGCTCGATCGCTCGGTCGTTCAGGCGGTCGTTCGGTCGCTCGCTCGTTGGGCTGGACGGATTATGGCGGGCCGATCGACGGACCGATCGAACCAACGTATACAGTTTTATTGACCTCGACTGCTGTTTTGGACAAAAAGTCAGTTTCAACACTTGGGTCATAAAATTATCGTTAAATTATGACCAAACAGTTGGTCGGCGGGTCGCTCGGCGGGTCGCTTGGTGGGTTGTTTCATTCTATAGGGCACACTGCGATCGGTAGCTATTAAGCTGTGCATTATGTAAGTTGATGCAAGCTGAAAACGTTTCTGATCCTTCACGATCGTGCAGCGCTGGCAGGATGATGACGTTGACGCAGCACAGAAACGATAATATAAAAATATTGTATCGCATCGAAAAAAACGAAAAAAACGCAAAATTTTTGGCGGAAAGTGTTAATATTTTAATTTTAATTTAAAGTAAAAACTCTGAGATTAATAATGGAGTACAATGTTAGCCTAAATGACCACCTCGACTTCTCTCAGAAATTTTGCGAAATTCTTTTATTGACATTTTTCATTACGTTTATGCAAAATTGTGACTATAAACCGGTGCACCGCTAAATCGTCATACTCTGTAAAATGATTTGTTTGGTTTTAATATTATTTCTCTTGCTGGCGACAGTTTTGCTGGCTTCATTGCGCCGTCCATCCAGACTGAAGGAATTCATACTCATTAAAAGCCTTTTGAAACTTGTATGTGCGCCATATTTTTCGGCCCCCTTTTTTGGGTTTTTTAGTGAATTTTCACTATATCAATGCGTTGTGCGTTTGAGCCTATAAAAACCTGCTGCTTTGTAGTTGTCAAATTTCAATCAAAATGGTCATTGTATATTGACAGTTAAAAAAGGGCGTACTATTTAAAATGACACCTCTTATTGAAAGGTGGGAGGATCTCTGTTTTTTTTATAAAAAATTGTCTTTTAGACCGAATTAAAATCAAATATTGAGATGTCTAGAGGAATATTATTGCGATAATAAACTCTTTTTGTTATTCTTTCTTGATATTTTCTTCTTTTATTGGTCTTTTATTGGTCTCTGCCTGCAATCTGCCTTCGACAAATTGATCAATTTCCGGTCTTAGAGAAGAGTAAAAGACTTCAACTTTATAAAGACTTCAACGTTAGAAAAGAGAATGAGAATGTTCATAATGAACGCTTTGCTTTTGGGTACTAAAGTTTACAAAGAACAAAAAATCTTCATCAAAAAATTTATAAATATTTTCTATAATGCAAGAAAATTAGTCTAATTAGTCTCGAAATTAGTCTCGTTCTTAGTCTAATTCAGATACTTGTAACTATATTAATTTCTGAATTAATAAAATTCAGTCTTTATCATTATAAAAGTCCTATCATCGGCTTTGTTTGGCTTTTGCTGGCGGTTCGAAGACTAAACAAATCGAAGCGGGCTGATAACAATGATAAAGATGATCATGATGATGATGATGCTGATGATGATAATGATGATGCCAACAACTTGTTGCCCACAAATTAAGCGATCAATTGAATGCTAATGGCCGGCCTCAAGTTATCAAAAGCATGGACAAAGAAGTAAAATTTTTTATGATTATTTTCGTTTACAATCTTCATTATTACTATGTTGAATATACACATGTATACGATGGATATATGTATGCATGTATTTGTGTGTGTATCGTAGAACACTTTTTCAATTTTATTATTTTAAATAAACTGCCGCAGAAGCGATATTAACTGTTGGTATCGCGAGTACTCGAATCTCACCCGAATGCTGCGTCGCGTTGCGTTGCGCTGCGTTGCGTCGCGTCGTCATAAAAGCCACCACACAGCGGCTATAAAATTCTTTGCAGTCGTTTATAACGAAGATTAACTAGTTTAATAAAATACGAACAACAAAAAAACCAAATCGAATTGAGGCAAATCGGTCCGTTGATGGGATTGGGACATAAAGTCCGCTGCAGCTGCTAATACTGGAATAACCAAAAATGCCACGCCGCGTCTGGACGATGGATCGGTCGGCGGCGCGGCGCGGTAAAAGCTTGCTAAATTGAATTGAAGCGAAAAGAAGCAGAAGAAGCAGAAGAAGAAGAGCTTAAGACTCATAAAATATACAAAGCCTGAAAAATAAAACCAACAAATAAGACAGATATGCCCAAGTTACTCAAAGGAACTTCTTCTTCTCTGAGGTAAAATACACACACACACACACACGCACTGCGATATGTCGCGGCGTATGGACGGAGCGGAGCGACTTATAATCGCTCTGGACTATTAGCGGCATTTAAAATGCGCTAATGTTGTTCGCGCAAACATAATTAAATTTCAAGATAAGCGGAAACGATGAATGCCAAAACGCCGCACGGAGGAGCGCCGGCTGGTGGCGGAGGAAGAGTGAGGCACAGGACATGCGGCAAAATCTGGAAGAAGAAGGCCACGATCGGCGATGGCGTCGAAGACGTAGACCAATCTCTAAGTTGTTCGTGAGCAAGAAATTAGCGCGCTTCGAAGGAAGGAAGGAAGGAAGAAACACCTGATGGTTTGCGGTCTGGTCACGGCCGGTCGACAGCCGCCGGATTTAGAGGACTACGAAATGCGCTTAACTCGCCGGAATGGCAGGCCACGGCCGTAACGAACTAACGCCGCAGCGCATTCCTTTAATTTATGTGCGTTTAATGCGAACAAAATGTTTTGACACTTTTTGGAATGAAACAGGTTCCCGCGGTCCAGTTCAGTTGCCAGCCGCCTTTCTCCTCTCCTCTCCATTCCCCCCCATCCCTTCCGCGCTACACCGGACTGCAGCGGACTCTAGCGGAACGGCTGGCAATCGTTTGATTACCGAATGATGTGTGAAACGATCCATTCTGCACAGACACACACATAGACACACACACACGCACACACACAGACATAGACACACACACACACATACAGACACACACACGCACACACACACACACACGTACACGCGCGCGCAGCGGAGTCGAGAGCAAGATAGCAAGAATGAAACTTACTATACAACAACAACAACAACAACAACAATAACAAAATCAACAACAACAACAACAACAACAACAACAACAACAAAATCAACAACAACACAAACAACAGCAACAACAACAACAACAACAACAACAACATAAACAGCAACAACAACAACAACAACAACAACAACAACAACAACAACAACAACAACAACAACAAAATCAACAACAACACAAACAACAACAACAACAACAACAACACAAACAGCAACAACAACAACAACTACAACAACAACAACAACAACAACAACAAAAAACAACAACACAAACAACAACAACAACAACAACAACATAAACAGCAACAACAACAACAACAACAACAACAATGACAATAAAAGTCATAAAAATGAAATTAAAATGAAATTTAATTTACAATAAAAAGGAGAAGAAGAAAAAGAAAAAGAAAAAAAAAAATAAGAAGAAGAAGAAGAAGAAGAAGAAGAAGAAGAGGAGAAGAAAAAACACCTTTCAACGCGCGGGGTTAAAATTTTAGATAACGACTTCGAGGCATTTCGAAGTGATAAAAATAAATTTATTGCTTACTTCACAACCACAGAGGATCATCATCATCAACATCATGATGATCATCATAATGATCATCCTCAACGTTGTTCTGCAGTGACGATCGATCTTGATCTCGGTAGCGGCAGCGGCAGCGGCGGCGGCGGCGGAGGCGGCGACTGCGAGTGTAATAAAATTAAAGAGAATGAAGTTAACAGAGTAGGTCGAGAGTATGTCTGAGCAGCGATCTGCACCAATTTAGCCGAACGTCAAAGAGTCAAAGGTCGTTAAAAGGTGGACAGAGGCGATGCAAAGCGAACCTGGCTCCGTAGCGGCGGTTGACGGTCATGATTATTGGAGCAGGTGAAGGAATGAATGAATGAATGAGCAGCTTAAGCCGGCCGCATAAAATGAATATGGGTACGTATCTCGCTGTCTGTCCAGACACAGCAGCGTCTTCGCCTCTTCGCTGACGCCTGTGACGCCTGTGACGCCTCTGACGCCTCGGTCTTCTTCCGCTCAAGTGAGGTGTAAAAATCATATCACCGGAAAGTGTTTATTTATCCTTTGAAAGGTGCTAAATTTCGATTAAACGAGAATGATAATAATAAAAAAAAGGGGACTGGGAGAGAGAGCGAGAGAGTATCGTCTCTACTTTGGCCTCTACGTCTTTGTTGGCCTTTAAAAGAATTACAATTAAAATAAGTACATACAAGTTGTCGGCTGCTGCGTCGCTGCGTCGCTTGCCTTAACTCTGGTCTGTCCTGTTTTTGAGGTCTTCCTCTCTATCCTCCTCCACCAACAACTTTTTCCACGCCCTTATCTTATGCGGCAACGGGCGAGGCGGGGCTGTCGACGATCGCTGTCGCCTCGTCGTTTGACATTAAAATGTTCGTGTTCGTCTGTGGACAATCGTAATAAAATAACTGATCCTTGTTGCTGATAAGTTAATTTATTTTTAATGTGTTCCTTTAGTGCTGACCGATCCTTGTTGCGTTGATTTTTTGTAAATCATTCCATCCGTCCTTCTCTCGTTGTCTCGCTGCGCTGTCCTCAACCTCTTATCTCGTTACACATCACACCAAAGGGCCTACAAAACATCACCAATCATTGGGCGATGCGGTGCTCGGCGTTTCGGGGACCGCAAGTGTGGCGCTGCTGAGATTGTTAAGGCTTGTGCCGCCCGAAAACCGAAAATGGGATTATTTAAATGACATTTTCTGGAATTTAAATTGATTTCGGCACTTTGTTTGATTTGAGTTGTTATTTTTTTGATGGTGGCCAAAGGGGGAAGGGGGGGAGGGGGGGGGGGGGTGGTGCAGTAGGGTTCGCCAGGGAAGATTCGAAGCTTGCGATTCTCTCGAAAACAATCGAAAACAACATGGATTTCTCGAACATGTTTGAAAGGGGTTAAGGTCACCCCAAAGGGGTTGCGTGAGTCGTTAGAGGCGACCTTGAAAGTCGTCGCAAATTAGTAGGTAATAATATTTTCTATGTTATTCAAACCATTGCTGGGGGAAGGGGGGGGGGGGCATTTTATAACCCTTCTTTGATCTTGTGCCAAAATATTTTTAGAATTTTTCTTTTTTTTTTTTTTGACAGGCCAAAGATTTCATATTATTATTATCGGATTATAGTTTTTAGTGCCTAATTTGAGTTTATTTCAAAATTAAATTAAAATAAAAATAAATAAAATAAATAAAAGACGATAAATAAAGAAATAAATAATTTTTCGCCAACTATTTCGTTGTTACTTTTCGGCATGAGGCTGCCTTTATTTGCCCCCTACTTTCTCTTCTTCTTCTTATTCCTTTTTGTCGCTCTACCGAAACCTTTTTTTACCATTTCTTTTACTTTCTGAATTTATGAATTAATGACGTTAATTTGTTTTTAAAACTAAATAAATGGCAAGGAGGGCAAGGAGGCCGAAGCGAAAAGTGTCCCGAATTGGGACACATTGTCCGTCCTTCAAAGTGTCAACGTCACAACAGTCGGAACGTTTTAGCAACAAACAAAAGAGGTCCAGGCTCTGCCGCCCGAGGCCACGCCGCTTCAAGTGGAACGTTCCACTCAAGGTGTTAATCAACGTCAATCAAAGTGCGGCCTCTCCCTTCCTTCTTTCTCTCTTCGCTCTCTCTCTCCCAACAGCCCCATGTGAAAAGCCAGCAGCGCGGGTTGTCGTTCCCCAACTTCTGTGAACGTCTTTTGAAGCGTTCTAGAGCTTCGTCAAATTTTCACCCTCTCGACATGTAAACGCGCTAAATAGTTGATGGGGTTGTTGTTGTTGTTGTCGTTGTTGTTGTTTGTTGTTGTTGTTGTTGTTGTTGTTGTTGTTGTTGTTGTTGTTGTTGTTGTTGTCGCCTTCGTCGTTGATTTTGTCGTTGTTATTATTATTGTTGTTATTATTATTATTATTGTTGTTGTTGTTGTTGTCGTTGTTGTTGTTGTTGTTGTTGTTGTTGTTCTCGTTGTTGTTGTTGTTGTTGTTATTGTTGTCGCCTTCGTCGTTGATTTTGTCGTTGTTATTATTATTGTTGTTGTTATTATTATTATTATTGTTGTTGTTGTTTTTGTTCTCGTTGTTGTTGTTGTTGTTGTTGTTGTTGTTGTTGTTGTTGTTGTTGTTATTGTCGCGTTCGTTGTCGTTGTGTTAAACGTCAGCAATGACTTGATGAGGATTTTTTAAAACAAATCAAGCTGGCGTTTGCATGCTAAATAAGTCACCACCACCCTTTCTCAGTCCACAGCCTTCCACTTACTCTCTCGCGCTCTCTTTCTCTCTCAATTGCCCCACTGTAAGGCCTTCCCTTCCTTCCTTCCTTCCTTCTTCTGCAAGAAGTCTTTTTGTAGCGCGATTTCATTGTCGCGATTAGTTTTTGCCTTCAGAAATTGTGCGCGTTGTGCGCAATCTTAAAAGGCAGTTATTTTGTTTCAGTGGCCGCCGCCATTTATTTGAATTTGAATTTTAACGGTATCGTATAATTGATAGCCTTCAGCCGCTACGAAGGGTAAGGGTGTCGGTGAAGGGTGGGTGTTAGAAGGGGTTGTTAGGTTAGGTTGTTCTTTCGCATGCTTTTTCTTTGGAACCTTGCGTTTTTCTTCATATTCGCCTATGAAATGACCCTCCTCCTTCGCCTCCTTCTCGCTGTTTCGCCGGTGCGTCGCAGCGTGCACGGTTCGCGTGCATTCACGCCAACAACAAACTTTTATGTAATTTTAACACAGTTTACACGACATGCATTTACGTCACGAAGCTATTTTAATTGGCGACATTTCGTTTTATGACTTTAAATTGCAGAGTCCGGTTCGTCGGTGCGACGGACGACTCTTTGTTGCACCATCCCGACCATCCGGACCATCGCGGAGGGTTGCCCCACAAAAATAATGGTACATTTTGTGAATTTTCCGCACTAAAAAAACATCGTTCGTGCTAAAATTTCTAGTAATCGCATTCGAAATATAACGCATTGCAAAAAAAGGACTAAATGCTATGCAACATTTTCGTGCACAATAAAACGATAGAGTCAGAAGGCCTTCAAGGATCTCTAAGAAATGCTCTGACCAGCAGGAGCAGCAGAGAGAGGGAAAGGGAGAAAGGCAAGAGAGCTTCTTAATAACTTGCAAAGAACTCTTAACGGTACTTATGCACTTTCTTGTGTCATTTATTCTAGAATTGTGGCAAAAATTGTCGGAAAAACTCTAAATCGTCAGAGTTAAGAAAAAGGCGCGTACAAACAAACAGTTCAGCATATACATTTTTTATAATAATAGTAATAATAATTATATGTAATTATAATAATAATGATGATGATGGAAATAATGGTAATAATAATCATAATGATGATGTTAATAATAACCAGAATAATCTTCAGTAAAGTCAGAAAAAAACAAATCTTAAGATAATTTTTGCCCTTTAGACTTTTTTAACCTCAAAATAAATGCGTTCTTCTTCTTCTTCTTGTTCTCTCGCCTGCTGCAAGTTTGATTTCTTATTAATTTTTGATTTATAAACAGATAATTTTTTTCAAAAACACACACACACACACAGTTGCCTACGTTCTCGTGTGCACGCTTGCATACGGCTTCACAGTATGTTCGTGTATATAATTTTGATTTTATAATAATCGGAATGAATTGTTCAATTTGTTTGGAACGAATGGGCGTACGCCGCGCCGTACGTAGGTACGTGAGAGCCGGCCACAACTTTGGCCCCGTCGCTGGAGCACGTCGCGACGATTCCGTTTGGTTGAAGTGTAGGTAATTATTGTTGTTGATACGAGAGTTGGTTGGTTCGATGGTTGGTTGATGGTTTCGTGGGTAGTCGGTCGGTTATGGTCGAATGGGGCAGGACCTAAGCACTTTATAAAGGCTTTGAAGTATGGAATAAAAATCTGGAATGATTCGAAATATTCATTGAGGTTTGTTCTTCAATTCTTTGAGTTCTCAAAGCCGTTCTCAGCCTTTAAAAGTTCTTTTGTTTCAATTTTCAACCCACTAAATTGAAAATCTTGAAAAATCTATCATGAAAAAATCTATCATGAAAAAATCGATCATGAAAAAATCGTTCATTAAAAAATCGATTATGAAAAAACGATCATTACGTACATCTTACGTTGATCGTTATGATCTCGATTCATGATCGATCAATTTGATCATTATTTGATCATGAAATTGATTATGATTTTTCAAAAATTGATTATGAAAAATCGATCATGAAAAAATCGTTCATTAAAAAATCGATCATGAAAAAACGATCATTACGTACATCTTACGTTGATCGTTATGATCTCGATTCATTATCGATCAATGTGATCATTATTTGAGTATTTGTTCAGTTATCATCGCTCAAGCTCTGTAATGTGTAGTATTTTCGAACATTTAATTTTTGTCCTTTTAAAGCCATTCAAAATGGTCGCCGCTGTCGCCGCCGCCTTTTGATGCAGATCTTGCTGTCCATCCGATCATTCGGTGAGGCCTATTTTTTCCTCACTAAATTCGTTTTATGTATTCGTTTTTGCATTACTTTTCAGCTTTTGTGTTGGTTAATGTTAATGTTCGAACGTATTTGATCTTCGAACGTTAAGATCTTTTGACATTTTCATTTATTTATCGTACGATGTTTTGTGCCGTCGCATAACATTGACAAATGACAGCTACGGCATTGTGACAGTTGCTTGTGGTGTGGGTTGCCGTCGCCGCCATTATTGATTGCGTTTGTGATGCTTTATGCGAGTATGAATGTAATGTTGTTGTTGTTGTTGTTGTTGGTGTAGGTGGCGATCAAAGATATTATTTTTATTATTGCCATCGTTGTTATTGATGCTGTTGCTGTTGTTGTTGTTGTTGTTGTTGTTGTTGATGGTCGGTGGTCGGTGGTCGTTTGACTTTTCTGTCACATTCTTTTAGATTTTCAATAGCTTTCATTTATTTCAACGTTATTGCTATTTTATAATACTCGCAAATGTATTTATTGATGTTTTTTTTTTTGCGCTGTGTTTTTATATTCTGATTTTCTAAATTACTTTTAAATCTATTTTAATCTTTTTTAAACCAGAAAACTTTGAGAAAACGTTCACGCCATTATTTTTAATTTTTGTGGCAAAATAACAACAACAACAACAACAACAACAAATACGAACAACGAACAACGAACAACGAACAACGAACAACAACAACAACGAACAACGAACAACAACAACAACAAATACGAACAACGAACAACCAACAACGAACAACGAACAACAACAACAACAACAACAACAACAACAACAACAAACAACAACAACAACAACAACGAACAACAACGAACAACACCAACAACAGCAACAACAGCAGCAACAACAGCAACAGCGCATAACAAACAACAACAACAACAACAACAAATACGAACAACAACAAAAACAACGAACAACAACGAACAAAAACAACAGCAAAAACGGCAACAACGAACAACACCAACAACAACAAAAACAACGAACAACAACGAACAACAACAACGAACAACAACAACAACAACGAACAACAACAAATAAGAATTATTGCAAAAAATTGTTGGCCATGCAATGGCTTAACGCCTCAACTATTGTAGAATTTCATTAATTTCCTCAATCATTCATTCCTTCTTTCATTCGTTCATTCATTCATTCCTTCTTTCATTCGTCCATTCATTTATTCCTTATTTCATTCGTTCATTCATTCGTTCATTAATTTTATTGCTTTAATAATGATACGGAGCGTCTAAAACTAAAACTGAAACGTTCGCTGGCAACTCCAGACGACGCGTCGTTGTTGTGGCGGCAAAGCGTTTGAATTGAATGCAATTGAGCAACGTGAGTTGAGCAGCGAGAGGCGTGGCATTCAGAACCATAAAATTTGTAATTAACGAAAGGTATCAAAAGCATTCGTACGTTCGTCGAATTGCGAGTGAAATCGCAGTTTAATTTAATGCTGCGCTCAGTTTAACTCGCTTGCTTTGTTCATGACTGCGGAAAACATCTCAACAAAATGATTTAATTAGTTATTGTTGTGGTGGTTGTTGTTGTTGCTAGTATCATTATTATTATTAATGCACGACGCTCTGCTCTATATTTTTTCAGCCTTGTTTCTTCATCATGCATCATGCATCATGCATCATCGTGCAGCAGCAGCAACACTTCGCTCGATTTCCAATCATCTCGCATGCATCTTTTTTGGCATCTCGCGGATGCGTTTCTGTTAATCAGTTGTATTTTGTGTAGCCGCGCGCAAATCCATCGCTTTCGTGGCGTGTTGTTTGTGTGCTTGTGGTTATCGTTATCGTTATGGTTGATTATGGTTGCGCCAACTGCTGAGGCCGCCTCGATTTCGAAGAGTTGAGGAAACGACGGCTTAATTACGCTGCAAACAACTCATTGTTGTTTACTTTGAATTCATTTAAACTTAATTACCTGAGAAGCAACATTTCGTTGCGTTTCGTTTCGTTTCGTTTCGTTTCGCATCACTTTGGACCGGTTCATTTTGTGATTGGTCCATATTTTGGTGCGGTTCATTTTGTATTGACTTCATTATGGTTGGTTGGTTGTTGTTGTTGTCGGTGCGCTTTTCGTGTGTCGTTTGAGTTTCCTGGAGTTTCAGGAAATGGCTATAGTTGTTGGTGTTGTTTTTATGAGCTCATTTTTTCATTTAAATTTTTTATTAAAGGGTTGTTGTGTTGGTGTGAAAGTGCTCGTAATTTTTTCAAAAAATCTCTTGTGATAATTTGCTAAAGCGGAAGAGGTTTTTCAGGGGAAAAATCGGCAAAACCTCGGCACTTTTTTAACTGAAGCGTCAATTACGAGACAGTTGCAAGAAAAATTAAAAAACAAAAAAAGCGGCTTCAAGAGATCAGTATCAGTATGAAGATTATACGATACAAAAAATTTTTGTATGATACTTTTTTTTTCATGAAAATTATTTATACTCATGCTTATTAAAAATATCAACAGATCATGTTTACTTTTAATTAAATAAAAAGTCAAAGGAAGCGGTAAAAAGAGTTGGCTGCGAAAAAAGGCCCAAATGTTGAGAAAATTTCCGGCTTACTTTCACCCACTGTCGTATAATTCGAGTGAAAATGTGAGAAACCAAAAGATTTAAGTCAGTTCCTTACTTTTTATTAATCTAAAAATACGTTAAAAATTAAGATTTCCTTAAAAAAAATATGTTCACATTAATTCCACTTTTCTTTAGTTCTTCGTTCCTTTTTTCGCATGGATTTTTGTTAAAAATTTTCTCTTAAAATACATCGTGACTCAAAACGTCTACAAAGCTTGGTTTACCCACTTTTGAAAAAAACCCAGGAAGCGCTTACTGTGGTGATTCCTGCTTCCTGCTTCGATTACTTTCGGAAGGCAGTCAAGAAACTGCAGCCGAAATTGTTACACTAAATACACTGAACGCGCGGCGGCATCCTTAACCCTTCCTAAGCCTGAATTATTATATGCTTGGCCAAATTTTAATGGATTCAACGCAATGTCCATCCGATCTCGTTCATCATTTCTGCTAACCTGATGACTGATCATAATCAAAAAGTGTCACAGACACTTTTATTTATTATTGTGAAATACGAATACCGTTGTTGATATCTGAAAACTATCTTCTGGAAAAGAGAGAAAAAAAGAGAAAGAAAAAAAAAATCAATTATCTCCTAAATCGTCCTCGTCATCATCGTCAGCCTCAGCCTCAGCGTCAGCGTCATCGTCATCGTCATCGTCATCGTCATCGTCAATCATAACAGACTTTAAATCATTGTGAATAATGACGCTTTGACGCGCGACTGTGAGTTTTATGCGACTATGAATCGCATTTTGTATTGTACAAAGCGAATTGTGTGAAAGAGTTGAACTGATATAATGAATTCAGATGAATCGGTGAATAGAGAGTGAATGATGATGATGATGATGATGACGATACTGGAGTTGGTAGCATTACATTAGAATGCCATGGAGTAATGTACTGGAACGTACAGGCGTAAGCAAACGCCTTTTTGAGGGAGGTGGGAGGGGGGGGGGGGGGGCACTACCAAAATGTTAACCTAATTAGGTTAATGTTAACCTAAACCAGCTACTCCGATTGTTATTTTCTTATTAAAGCTATATTATAAGTTAAAACATTTAAACCGAAAAGACTGCAGCGAAATAAAAAAAGGCCAAAATTGAGAACTCAAAGAAAATAAAGTAATATTAATTTATATTTTCATTAAAAATAGTAGAATTAAATTGAAAGGTGTTTGGGTTCATTCCTCTGAGGTTAATTAGTTTGTTTTTTTTTTGTTGAAATGTAATGATTATGATGAACCAACAGACGCATAAACCGTTTTACGCACTAATCACGCGAACTAAATGTTAGCTCTTATTTCCGTACTCATCGCCCCCCCACCCCCCTCGTCCCCTCCAACAGTTCCACCCTGTTGCTCACTTCCTATTTCTTCACCTGTTATTCTTTGTCTCTCTCTCTTTCTCTCTCCCTTTCAGCACTTGGGCTCACACAACTCATTCTCCTGTCATTACCGTGCTAATGTATTTCTCACTGTGCCGCCACCATCTTTGTTGGGTGCTCGACTTCGGGCTGGCAAGATCCATTAGAGGAACCGGTCGCCGGGGCATAAATGTGCGCCTTTTAATTCGTTTTATGCGTGAGTTTTAAGTGTCTGAATATGTTAATCAGGCAAATTAAATGCCAGCGAACAGCACCAACTAATCGTTGGTTGTTGGCAGCGGTTGTCCGACTATTTAAGCCAACATCGACATCGACATCGACATCGACACCAACGACTGCCGTGCCGTACCGTCGCAGCGCTGAAAACCGGCTTCCAGCCCAGCGAGTAAGTGTGAGTGGGTGTCAGTGAGTGCCAGCGAGCGAGTACTCGTTCCGCAGGCGATAAGATTCTCACCCAAACAAACCGGAATCGTTTGCTGTGGTTTGTTCTGATGGCAAGAAAAGCTCTACAAATTAGCCATAAAAGTTCTAAAGCACAATGTTTAGCATTTAGCATTTACCACTTGCCACTTCGGCTTCGGTCGTCCGTCGTCCGTCGTCCGTCGGCTACACACATTAGAATTCTCTAACGGGTCATTGCCACCAACCACCGCGCACAGATTCTTGCCGCGAAACTGTTGGCATACATTTTCATATTTTTTTATTATTTTCTTTTAATTTCTGTCGTTCCTTTCCCGGCCGTGATTGCCAGCGATTATGAAACAAGCCGAACAAGACCTACTTGAATAAATTTCTCGCGCGTTTCCGGCTGCGTTTAGGGGCGTTTTCCGAATCGCCCTGCTACAACGAGTTACAGGCCTTGCTTTATACTGTAAAGCTTTTTGTTGGAAAGGGGTGAGGAGGAGGGGAGGGGGGGTGGTTGTTGTATTTTCACCCTCACGCTATATTGCCTTTCTTTTTTTTTTTGTTGGGGTTGTCGCCGTTAGACGTCAAAGTCAATCATCTGCATTCAAAGCGCCTTCAAAACGACCCACGGAATAGTTGTCAAAGTTAACGACATTGACGTTGACACTGACGTCATTGGCAGCACTGGCGTAGGTCGTACAGCTGGTCAGCTTGTTCTGTTTGTTATTGTAAAGGGCGGTATTTAACACACCCTTTTGATTTAAGAAAGCAAGTATTCGAGAGAATTGAGAAATTTTGGCAGCGCGTCCGCTTCCAGCTTCTGTCAAAATTCTGCGTAGAAGCTTGATTTATTGAGCTTAAAGCCCAAAAAATGTTGCCCAATTAAAACCGAGTGACAAAATTGGGCTGATCTTCTAAACCAAAAAGGAAGAAGGGCCTAATTTTTTCTAAAAAGTTATAACAATTTTTCTGCTGGCTCGAGGTTTGCGGCTTTTCTCTGGTTTCAAAGAGAAAAATATTCATTCATTGATTGGAAAAAAAATGAAAATATTCCTGATTAAGTACTCCTTAAGTACTCCTTTAGAAACACCCTTTCACACGCCCGCCTTTCCTTTGACGTATATGGTTCATAAGTATTGGTTACGCAGAGAAATTCATTGGCTCTTGGATAATTACTACACATAAATGGAAAAAAGTACAGTTTTCCTAACAGCAATCAAGATCATTAATCATTTCCACGCCCTCCATCAACCCTTTCCGCTGCAAACGTCAAGCGTCAAGCGTCAGTGTTTGATGTAATTAAGTCGCAATAACAATTAATGATAGTTTGTATTTAACTTTTACGAAAATTGCTCTGATTATTATTACTCTTTCGAGTTGTTTCCTAATTTTTTGTTGGTTTTCGGTTTTCGATTTTTGGTTTTTGGGTTTTTGGTTTTTTGGGTTTTTGATGATAGGGGTTAAGAGTACTACTACTACTACCCTTAAATACAACTACAATAATTAGAAATTAATTACATTAGAAATACAGAAGAAAAAAACTTTCGTAGAAGTCTTCTCTATTAAGTGAATACTGCGGAACGATGATTTGGTGAGGGTTGAGAGTTGCCGGGGTAGGGGGTAGGGGTTGGGGAATGGGGGTGTTTAGGACAGAGCGAATGGTGGTAGTGTTTAATGCCTTCGCATTGGGTTAAATGACTTTAATCAGTTTCCCATTAACGATTGTTTCCAAAAAAAGCTCGCTCGAGGCGAAGTCAAGTGGTTTAAGTGACTCAAATGGTTCAAGCCACGTGTTCGGTATGCGGCAAATGTTAAGGTAAATGTAGATATTAATCGATCTACACGCAGCAAACGAGACGAAACGCTCTATCAAGATCTCGAGTAATAGAAAAAGTCGTAAAAAGTACAAAAATTATGGGATATCCCAAAAAAAAACCCAATTCAAAGCGCAAAAAATGAAAAATTTTTATTGCAGCCTCTTTTAGCAGTAGTTACCACCATAATTTTTAATGAGTTTTACATGGTTACACAACAAATTGCAGCACACAAACCCTTTCGATGCGATCTCACCCTTCAAAAGCCAACAATCCATTTTGGACCGGAACGACATGAGGCGGTCTCCACTACTTCGAGGACATGTAAGAGTACATGAGGACAAGTCTTCAAGCTTACTCTAAAGAAAGGTGTTACCTCCACCACCAACACCACCACTTTCTTTGCACGCTAGCAATGACTTTTACGACTTTGCATGGTTTAAGGAACCTTTTAGCGAACATTTTGATATCGTGTTGAGGTTACAAATCTTCCACAACTCGGTGCGCGATTTCATTTTTGTTATACTCGTACTTATTCATTCATTGCTGCATTTCTACACTCTTCAGCTTTAATATTTTCTATCGTGTTCGCATGTGATATTATTTAGCGCATGTTGAGTGACCATTTATGGCACAACTAGAAATTAAACCCAATGATTTCTACTTCGGCTGCGATTCCTTACGCGCCCTGAAACTTCGCTGTTTAAAAACTGCGCTTAAGTTGCTTTTGGGTTCTTGCAACTTGTTTGTGATGTTACGAGTATGACCATTCGGTCGGTCGGTTGGTTGGCTGCCGCTGCACGTGAATTTATAGTTATTTATATACCGTTTGGCACGATATTTAGAACTAAAAGAGTTATAAAATGGTGGACTTTAAGGGCCTCGTAAAATGAATAAAGCTGTTAGCGAGGCCTTTAAAAATGCGGGTCACTGTAGCACATAAAAATGGAAATTAAAAACAAGTAAAAACTACTTTTTAGTAGCAGTAAGCGTTGCCTGCTGAATAACTTTGTACGGGTTTTTACTCTTTTTACACGGCTATTAAGAAAGCATAAAAACTGCACTGAGTGGCGGAGGATAAAGGAGACGAGGTCTTGCAATTCTTGAGCGGCCCTTAGAAAATGTAATCATTCTGCACAAAGTTTATAGATTTTAGTACCTTTGAATTTAGATCGTGACTTATGATACGTAACATCTCTGCAAGCTCTATATTAAAAGATTTTGAAGTGCAGTCAACTTAGTGAATCTCACTTTGTATGCCACGAAGGTTGAAATTTTCCAGCAATGAGTTGAATTTTTCAATTTAAAAGCTTAAACAACGTTTTTGCGACTTAGATTTTAACATTTTATAAAGGGTGTTTTTTTAGCTTAGATAGAACTTTCGATAGGGACAACTGTCAATACAAGCTGTCCTTCTGACTGCTCTTGTTGTTATTTATGTTCAGTATAGTTTGGCAAATCATCATGAATAGACTCACGCTTGAACAACGCTGCCAAATTATCCCAATTTACTTTGAAAATCAGTCGTCGATTCGAGCAACTTATAGACGACTAAATTGTGGTTAGCGATGAGGTTCATTTTTTGCTTAACGGGTTTGGTAATAGGCAAAATTGCCGCATATGAAGTGAGACGAATCCAAAAGAGACTCTACAGACTCCATTGCATCCAGAAAAATTCACCATTTGGTGTAGTTTACATGCACATGGTGGCATCATTGCACCTTATTTCTTCTAAAATGAGGCCGGAGCTCGCGTTACAGTCAATGGAGATCGTTACCGCACCACGATCAATGATATGCCCGAAATCATGTTCATGTGTTAATGCCATGTCTTGGTCTTTCGAGTGAATACAACAATTTTATTAAAATTACATTTTTTGTGCTTTTTTTACCATTTGAAGTTCTATCGGGCTTAAAAAAACACCCTTTGCTATTAAGGTTGAAATTTTCAGCCAATGAGTAGAATATTTCAACCTGCAAAGTTAAAAAAAAACATTGTTCCCACTTAGAAGTTCACTTTTTATGCCATGGAGGTTAAAATTTTCAACTAATGGGTTGAGTTTATAAATTTAAAAGTTAAAAAAAGCATTTTTTCGACTTATAAGTTAACTTTTTATACCCTGGAGGTGCAAATTTTCACCCATTGAGTTGGTCAACCGAGTTTTAACTCTTTAGGGAAGAATACTTAGGCCGTTATCTACATATCTCTTCACTTTTTGAATGAAATAAAACAATGATAATGCAGAAAGTCAATAAGACTTTAAAAAATATAGTCAAAAATAACCCCCAAGCAGCCCACTTTAAGAGGATATTTTTCCGCGCTCTGTGTTGGGCTCTAGAAGGACCCTTGAAGAAAATTAAAAAAGCTACAATACTTTAACAATTTGTGTTACTTCTTGATGCGATAAAGTAAAGACTTTAAACTTTCATCCTTTTTGTCAATCCTTTTTACAATTTTTACATCCTTTTTTTTCAATAAAAGCCAAATAATAACCGCAATAAGCATAACAAAAACGATAACACCAATTACAACACCAACAACAAAGCCACCAACACCATCAACAACATGACAACAACATAAAAAAAAAAAATCTAACAAAGACATTAAATGCAAATTCGGTAACATTGTATGTGTGTATGCGTGTTACAAAAGCATAAAAATGATTTTGATTTTCTTTTTCTTCTTCAAAATGCCATGATATTCATGAGAGGCCAGTATCATGGTTGAACGTTACTCTCATGAAAGTCATAAAAATACTAAAGAATAAAAATTGCGATTTGATGCGACGCAAGTTGAAGTGTGAAATAATCGGTGGGATGGCTGCGGTCTCCCCCCCCACACACCCCCCACACACCCCCACACACCCCCACACTCTGTCTATCTCTTTCTCTCTTAGATATATTTTTATGTTGCTTCAGTGCAAACCATAAAGCGATTTAGTTTAATGACAAGAAAATAAGTAGCAGCATACCATGGAAGCAGAAAAGAGGGCTCCTCGTAGCTTGAAATCAGTTCAAAGTACCTCGACTTTAGCAACGCCAAGCGTGGTAGTAGCTACTTTTTGCGAAAATCCGCATGAGAGAGCACTTAGCGGGGATTGGTCCCCATAAAAGCTTACTGGTTGACTTCCTGGACACGTGTTGGCAAGAGGACGCGGTGCAGGCGGTACGAACGGGAGAGCGGATTTACATGAGATTGTTGTACAATAAATCTTTCGTGTTCATTCACGAGGTTGGCACATGAGGTATATCGTGGAGTATATCATGAGTTATATCATGAGTTTGTTCGTGAGGTCTTTTTTTAGACGTTTTTCGTTATTATTTAAGACGCATTCATCCGATATTTTCTGGGCTTTCATGGCATATTTCGTGAGGTTATTCATAAGATCTTTTGTAAAACCTTTTATGAGGGCTTTCATATGAGCTGTCATGAGATCTGTCATCATGAGGTCTTTCATAAGGTCGTTCTAGAGGGCTTGTGTAAGGCCCTCATCAAGGTTGTTTATGAGGGCTTTTACGAGGCTTTTTACAAGCCCTTTTTCATTATGTTTTTCATGCGTTCTTTTATGAGATTATTTACAAGGCCTTAAATGAGCTCTTTTGTCGAAATAATGATTTAGTTACAATATTACGACTGAAATTGTATAAGTTTTTAAGATAAATAAAGCAAAAGAAACTTTTAAATTCATAAATCTTGTAACTAATTTAACTTAATTATGTTTTTTCTTTCATTAAGTGCTCTTGGAATGACCATTTTGTTTGATTATTCACTTCATCATTGATTTATATTTTCATTTCAAGTCAAAGAAATTCATTCTACGCATAATTTGATTGTTTCACAGCCTGAAAATATGCAGTAAATTGACGCTTTTGTGCGTCACTCCGAAGTGAAATGCTCTTAATTTTGCAAACCGCAAACGCAAATTTCTTAGTTTCAAACAACTATCACGAATTCTTGCTGTCTCTATGTATCCGCCTCTCATAGCCCGATACGTATTCTGCAATGCTATTCCTTCTCGTCCCTTCCCGTCCTCCCCAACTTTCTTTTGCTTCATCTTCTTCCTTTTCCGGGTGTGTCTTTCCTCTACTCGTATCTTAATTTGCATGCTCGCGTCCTTTTGATTTGTTACCACATGCTTCCTGCCATGCTTCTAACACATTCCATATCCTGAGCGCTTGGAGTCCTTTGGCTCAAATTTTAATTGCGCTCGTTTTCAATTTGTCAATCAAATTGTGGCCGCCTGATGGAAGTCATGTTGTCGTGGTTGTAATGGCAGCTCCATGACGATTGCAATTTGCCACAAAGTAATTTCATTTTTGCAACAGAAACTCCTTCGAATTTATATTCAAAGTTTCAAACTATGTACGGATAGTTTGTGGAGAAAATTTATTAGCCTGTGAAATTGCCAAAGGAATCAGTCAAGACCAAGGACCAATGCGACTAAAGATTTAATTATAAATCTTAGCAGTTAAGAACTTGGTAAACTTGATAACTATTATGTTAAAAATATAAAAAAAAAATTAAAATTAAATTAAATTTTTTTAAAATATTCTCTCTAGGTTTAAAAAAAACTCAACCGAGGGTTGAGCATGAGGTTTAACCTCTTTACCTCCTTAATTTTACCATAAGTCGCTAAGGGCGACTTTATGTCGTATCGGTCTTTATTTCAATGGAAATTACGTGCTCCTTCTTTGATCATACGATACGATACAATAATAAGACATTGTATTAAACATATTACGGACGATTATGCAGACCGAGTTATCCAATTTCCGTTTTTAAAAGCCATTTCTTTTTCGCTAAATATCTTTTCACAGCTAAAGCCAACTCTTACGCAACTCTTACGAACCGTAAGGACGAACCGCGAAGCTCGGTAGTAAACCGGAAACGCCCGCCATAAAATGAGCAGTTTGCAAGCATTGAAAATGCTCAGGATTGTTGAGGAATAGAAGAGGAAGAAGCAAGAGAAGTATAAAAAGTAAAAGAATAAAAAGTTGCTAAAACTTTTAACGTATTTTTAACCCGATCTTATGAAGCAAAAAATGAAAACACACACATGCTCACATGTACGCATATTCATGCTTATTTGAAGAAAATCAATTTTCATTAGCCCCACAATGGCAACAACAACAACAGCAATAACAATAAGAAGCAAAGCACAACGAAGGAAAGCAAGTAAAAACTTTAAAGTTTTCACAAAATATCAATTTCCTCTTCAAATGTGACAAAAAGTAATACTTCCTGCTCGGAAGATGACGCACACACACACACAAATAAGGATAAAAGGATATGGTTAAAAGCATTGAAAAGTATGGAGGAAAATGATAAAAAAGCGAATAAATTGTTTAGTCAGAAAGCCAGAGACGTAGAGTGATGGAAATGACGCAGACAATCGATGCGACACGACGCAACGCGACGCTGCGACGAGAACAAGTACGATGGAGAGAATTCTGTTTTTATCGTCGCGATGAGAAAAGATTGTCGTCACGTTGAGAAAAGAAAAGGTGCCTCTGCACCTTTGAAGTTTACTTTTCATACTTAAAATAAAAGATTCTCGACGGATTAAAATCTAAAAAAAATGATAGAAAATTTTGTTAATAATTTGAGATTTCAAATGCATTTTAATAAACATAGTTTTGTATATTTTTTAACCAAAAGAACTATACACGCCATACATACATAAATTTAACTTTTTCAAATTAATTTTTTTCAGCGCTTCAGTAATTTTCTAAACCACTGTGCAGCGTTGGAAATAGTTACAGTCATTTTAGTACAAAAGCATTGAGAAAAGGGTGTGGGACCAGCCCCATTTCCGTTGGAGCGTTGAAGGGTAAAAAATGGAACAATCCGCCATTGATGATGATGCTGCTGCTGCTGCTGCTGCTGGCAAAGGATGTACGTAAATGTTGAAGGTTTTGCGCATGAAAATATACAAATGTGTCTATCTATGGCTTTTTATATCTCCCTCTAACGCTCTCTCTTTCTTTCTCTTTCTCTTTCTCTTTCTATTTCTCTCCCTCTCTTACTCTCTCTTTCTTTCTCTCGTTTCCTCTGTGTGTATTCTCTCATGCATATGCCTTTGCGCCATTAGATAAAAATGTATGGTTATACTATATGCGTCCATGTGTGCGTGTACGTATTATACATGTGTGTGTGTGTGGGTGTATGTGTGTTGGATGTTGGTGTAACGTATAAGCGTTATTTTTCTACTCTAAAAATTTGGAATAATAAACGAGAAAAATCAAAGCAATTTATATGATAATCCAGAAGATGGCAATAAAAAATTTCAATAGAAGAATAATCGACAAGCCATGTTTGTTGTCGTAATGACATGTGTAAGGAATGGCAATGGTTGGTAGAGTCAGACAGGAAGGAAGGAAGGAAGGAAGGAAGGAAAAATTCTGGTATTTACTTTGCTTCAATGCAAATGATATACGCAAAGAGTCTTATCCAACAAGAAAGTATGAAATTTTGTATGGAAAAGCAAGCAAAGATAGCTTCGAGAAAGTGTAGACTCTTCATTCTTGAATCCTATTTTGATTTTTAAAAGTAATGATACTTAAGAAGATTCCTGAATAAGCGACAAATAATTCATCCGTAAGCATTTTCTATTTCAAATTCTTACGCTTAAAATTAAGAATACCTTTGAAATATAAGAATTGAAATTAGTTTCGGATGAAATAATAAAATTAATACATGTTTTCATAATCATAAATTACAATTTTCAATACATAACAATTCAATATGTTTTATTTTTCAGAGAAAATCGAATGTTTTTTCGCCTTAATTACTCTATAAAGAGATTATTAAATCTTTTAAATAAATAAAAGGATAAGAAATAATTAAACCCTTTAATAAGAATTTAGAGTTTTGCTCGAAATCTACCGAGATTTCAATATTTAGTGAAGGTTTACTTGAAAATAAAAAAAGTTACTTAGATTCTAATAAAATTTCCATAACAAATATTTATATTAACTCTTTTACTAGCTCACGCATAAAACTATGCGTTTATTCTTTTTTATGTTTATAATTCAGATTAATTTTTTCTCCAAATCTACTGAGAGTCAGTAAAAGTTTACTTAAAAATAAAAGAAATTACTTAGATTCTAACAAATTTTTATAAAAAATAATTATATTCACTCTTTAACTCACTCACGTATGAAACTATGCTTTTATTGCTCGCAATTATTATTTATGTTTATAATTCAGATTAATTTTTTTGTATGTTTGTTTTCTGCGGCACTTTGTAAAGAAGGTTTCATATTATTTCAAAGAAAACTATGTAAAAACGACAAAAATGAAAGGAAATAACATTTTTTCAGTTATGTCATTCTTGCAGCTAACAAGTATTAGGCAATTTTTTTTTATCACAGCATAGACAATTCTTTTACAATAATTTAATGTTAAAAGTTAAAGGTACAAAAAATTAAATTATGCACTTTCAAGTCCGTCCTTCTTAAGATGTCGTTGGCCATTTCAAGTAATTGACAGAACAGTGCCATCATCATCGAACATGGCGATTGTTTTTTATGCCAAGCCATCGACTTCGAATAACTGCCAACATTCAATAAACAATACAATAACGAACACCATCATGACCACCAAACACAACAACTATACAACCTTTTGCTGGCTTTTTGACTCCATTTTTAGCTGCTTCGAATTGTTGCTGTTTGTTGGCTTTAGTTGGCGTAAGAAAAAGTTACTTGACTTGGCGATTGGTGGTGATTTGTGGTATATTGTGACTACGGCTACAGCCCATTGAAGCAATGGGTCGGTTCTCTTCGTCCTCTTGTCTTCGTCTTCGTCGTCTTGAGAACGGCGTGCGGTTCATTGTTTATCGATTCATAGCGATCTGAAATTTATAATCGAACCAATTGCCCGCTGTTCGATAATTCATTTAAATTATTCAAAATCGTTGGCCGCGGGCGCGGTTGGATGCATTTCATCATTATCATCATTATCATCATCCATGATGTCTTTCTGCACTCTACAGAAGAGGCAAAAAAAGGACAGAAAAAGTAAAAGAAAAATGAAGACCACGACCACATCACCGACCACGATGACGATGGCGATGACAACAACGAGGAGGAAACATCATAAGTATCAAGTTGAATGGCAATTATATGTCGTAGGTACATACGACTATATTGAATGCTCGTAGGGCCAGCAGAGAAAAGTAAAAAAGGTTTAGCTTTGAGCAGCATTTTGGCGCGCCGCCATTTTGCCCGCCACGGGCGCCATTTGTTGTAATTTCCTGCGGCAAATTGCTACGAAAATCAGAATAAAATCATCGCTTTTGATGGCAATCGATGATACTCGCAGCACTCAATGCAATCGCGGTTGCCGGTTGCCACAGCTGTCGTTGTGTTAGTGTGGTGCTGTGTTGGTGTGGTGTTGAGAATGGAAGTAATGGCAATTACTGGCGTCTTATTGTGATTTATTAATGATTAGCGTCACCGGTGCCATGCATTGTTTGGCTGCTGATGACGTATTGCGGTGTGAAATGTGCTGCTGGGTTTAATGATGACTGCTGGTGAGCGGTAACGTTTGCATGATTCCGGTTATTATTGCACTAAAAGTGCTTTCTATAGCCACAGAAAGCGGTATAGCCTAATTATACGATAATATAATTGTTTTTAATGCATTTCATGAAGAAGTTAAAGAATTTGAAGTGTTTGAAAATTCAGATTTAATTTATTTTTTATAAAATTCACTGCATTCGCTTCAGAATTTCTGAAAATTTTTTCTTTATATTCACCAAAAGCGAATACTCTTCTTCAACATCAACCACTTTATTGACTGATTTTAAATTTTTATGGTTAATTTTATTTTCACATTTTCGCTAAGGATCAATGTTTGGAACCACATTATTTGATATTTAAAAAAAATCCGTGTTTTTTGTGTTTTTTTTTTTTCTAATAAAAACTCAGAGAAAAATGGCCTTCAACTCGAACACTAACAATCAAACGAATTATTAATGTTTTTTTTTTTTTTAATAAAATTTCTATAAATTTTGTACACTGCGATGATTGAGTTGCGAATCGATTTGAGCCAATTTTGATTCACGAATCATGATGAATTTGAAAAATTATTATTATTTATCGTTGTTATCTCGATCGACCTGCCGGTAACGACGTCTATAAGACAGAAAAAAAAAAAAATGAAAAAAAATAAAAAGACAGTTCCAGCAATTCCCAGCTTTTCCCCGCTCCCTTTTTTCCGTTCATTGTATTTACGTAGAGTCTATAATTTTCACAAAATGCGGTAGAAAAGAAACCGCGAATTACAAAAAGAAATAGGAAAAGTCTTTAAGCGAAAAGCTTAGAAGTCACGTTTCAATCATCATCGCAATAAATACAGCATTCAACTGTCGTTGAATGGGACTCAACAACAACAACAACAACTAAATGTAGTTGAAATGATCGTGAACGTCGTCCGTTCGTCCCGTTTGTGGTTCTGTGGGAGACCCGTTTGAGCACTTACTGAATGCGATCGATTGTTGTTGAAATGAGAAATTTTCATTATACTGATTGTTGGTTACTTCGCCAATGAATGTTGCTGTTGATGAAAATTAAATGTGGACGATTTGTAAAGCGACGACTGTCCGTCCTTCATTCAGCGCAGGGCAAACCATCGCCGCTCCACCAAATAATTGCCAAATTAAATGCCATTTTTACTCGAATGCGAACGTGCAGATTGTCACCGGCGGACGAATTTCAGGCCGGAAGTATGAATGATCAACGTACGAACGATTTGAACGTTTGAACGCACGATCCACAGACGAACGATGGCACGTCCATGGATGGACATAACAATCGCGATCGATCGAAGGAATCGAACGAATCGAAGAATGACTGACCGTTCACCATCGTATATTGATGAGAGGTATATAATTTAGTATGATAGATAATGAGTAATGCTTTTAAATTTTATGGCGAATTAAATGAAATTTGCTGCAATAATAAGGATTCGAAGAGAAGAGAAAGAAGGAAAGAGGAGAAAGTTTTTTTTCCCGGTTTTTATAGTTATTTTCTTGAAGAAAATATAACGCTTAAAAAGAAAAGGTTTTTAGAAAGAAAGGTTTTAGAAAGTAGAGAAGCATTCTCATCGCTGCTGAAGTACAATAAATCAATTTAAAAGGACTTAAAAGGACTTAAAAGGACAATTTAAAAGGGATTTAAAAGGACGAGACGGTATTCGAGAGCAAGCCTGAGATGCCTTGATGAGACAGGACTTTCCGCGCCTTGCTGTTGTTAACATTCGTCTCCTTGGACATTTTCAATTTCGTTAAAAGCGAATTTTTTTTTAAACTTTCATAAGCGCAGAAGTTTTTTTGTATGAAAAAACTACTGCAAAGAAAAAAGCAAACAGTTAGAACGATTTTTGTTAATAAAAGAAAAACGAAATTTGGTTTTTTTCAAAAAAAGAAACGTACGTACGTACGATATAAAAAGAATCAAAAAGCGAATAAAATAAATGCGCGGATGTGAAGAGTGCTGATGAATAAATGGCTTGAATGATTTGTTATCAATAATTTCATGACGAAAGTATGAAATATTTTTGTGTGTATGAGCTCGTATTTCAGCTAACATGGAACATGCGCCATAATGCGCGTACATACGAGTACATACGAGTACATTCGAGTACTGAAATGCAGCATGTGTGACCAAGAGCTGATAAAATGCTGGTGATAAAAATATTAGCATCATTTTTCCGCAGAGATAAGAAAAATCTCAAAGTGGACGAAGCGAGGCGACGCAGCAGATACGTGTAAAAAAAAAATTACTCTACAATAAAGAGACACACACACACACAAACCAACCGAACCAACCAACATAAGAATATACATATTAATCCTTGATTGTTGAAAATTGAGCAACAACTTTAATCCTCTCCTGTTTATTGATAGCGATCAGCATTAGCAGCAACTGCCACAACAACAACAACAACTCAAGCTATCTTCACAGCTAGCGCATTGTTGTTCAAGGATCAACCCTGTGCGGCGTGGTTACCTTTTATGGGTTGTTATTCCATTCGTATCAGCCTTTAGCCGCTGCTGCCTCACTTTGCGGTACTCGAAGAATTTAAATTTTCCAGTCACGTTTATCATTTGTTAGAAATCTCTATATACGCGTACATTTTCAGCTTTCTATATTCGACGGCATCGCATTTGAATACGTCGCTGGAGCTTGCGGCGCTCAATTGGGACGAAATGTTGGTTGTTTGCCGCGAACGAAGTCTCATATTTCCAACATTTGTGTGTGTTTGTAGTTGTTATTGTTGTTTGTTGGTTTTTTTTGGTTTTTTTGGGAATTGATCCGTTTTCCTTTCCCGCGAGTTTTACGGCCTACTTTTATGATTTTATGTTAATGACAATGAGCTGATGATGACGGTGTTGTTTATTGTTTTTTTAATAGAAATCTGGCCTCTCTCTGTCCCTCCGTCCATTAGTCGTCAATTAATTAGTTGAAAACCAAACCGCTGTTGCTGTCATTGTTCTCCTGCCTTCTTTCTCACCATTTCACAATTCGTTTCGTTTAACCGCTTCGTTCCGTCGCTGAAGAGTTGCGGGCGAGTTGCTGCGGATTGCACTCGATTCGAGCTCGAATTATTCGCACAACGAGTGCATTTTTATCGCCTGCTTCTCCTCGTACTTAATTGTAATGAAATTGTAATTGAGATTCTTCGCCTACTCGCAGGCGTGACAGGCGCAGGCGTGCGAGCACGACTTTCCCAAGCTCGACCTGAATTAATTTGAAAACTGTGTCGAATGCGCTGCGCGTCTGAGCATCAAGTTATTATGATCGCCTGAAGATCAGCAGCAGGTTTTAACCGAAATTAATAAACGCTTGTAGTGATAGTAATTCTTGTAATTGTAGTGGTGTGATATTATTGTAGCGGTGTGTATTGAAAAGGGCCCTACTACAGTTGTGGACAACCGTGGCCAGAAGAAAAATTCACTGTTTCCCAGAAAATTCCCTTTTCTTTTACTTGCTTTTTTATTACGAGTACATTTTTATGAAATATTCATTAATTTTTATAAATTTTATTGTGTTTTAGTATGCACAAACATATTAAAAATTTCTCTATTGAAATCGATCTTCTTAAAAATGGACCTAAATTTCATTTATTTTTTTTTTAATTATTTTATTTATTTTTTAAATAATAATTAATAAAAAACTAAACAAAAATTTTTTTAAAAAATTTAATATTTTTATTATTTTTGAATAACGATGCCAAATTAAATCGCCGTAATATCGACATGATCGATGATCGTTTGCCTTCGCCAGTTTTCCACAAAAATGGAAGCCAGTGCAAAGAATCCTCTCTGCTGCATTCGATATATTTTAAATTTATAACTAGCGATTGAAACTTGAGCACTGATCGACACCTATCTACCAATAATTGATCAAATTGTTGAGCAATTAATTTATTGATCAATTTTATAAGGTTCAGTCTGAGAACAAAAAATGAAACTGAAGAAAAGAAAAGGAAAGACATCGCCGAAGTCGGTTGATTGTTTGCTTTATCTTCTTCTTTGATAGTCACTCTATTGATCGATCAATCAATTTTCTAGTATTTCAATAAATACTTCATCGCTTACTCTATCTATTGATCGCCACAATATAATCCATGCAATCGCCACATATAATAATTATATGATCGCCATTATATGATCGCCACTATATGATCGCCATTGTACGATCGCCACTATATGATCGCCATTATATGATCGCCGCTATATGATCGCCATTGTACGATCGCCACTATATGATCGCCACTATATAATCGCCACTATATGATCGCCATTGTACGATCGCCACTATATGATCGCCACTATATAATCGCCACTATATGATCGCCACTGTACGATCGCCACTATATGACCGCCACTATATGATCGCCACTATATGATCGCCACTATATGATCGCTACTATACGATCGCCACTATATGATCGCCACTCTATCGATTAGTTACAAAATTCTCATCACTCCCATCGACCGAGCTATGAGTTTAGGTCTTTGTACCTAACTTAAAATACGGTACGAATTTACACAATCTCTCAGCAGGTTACGATTGCAGAAACATATGTACCGCGGCAATGAAATCATCAAGGATCTTCTTCCCTACTCCCTGCTTCCTACCGTGTTTTGATACAAGTACGTCCGCTGATCATTTTCCATCGCAGATGTTCTCCAGCATGTGACCGATGCCGCGTCCGGCGCACCCGTTGAGCTACCATTCAGCAGACACAGCAAGTGACAGGCCGCAAGTGGCAACTGACCCAGCCCAAACGTTCAGAGCAGCACCTCAAGTCAACCTCAACGACGGAAGGATGGAAGGACGCAGCGGTTAGTTTTGAACGCCGCCTCTTGAGCAACTTTGCAGAATAGCAATAGAGATAGAGAGAGAGGGGGGCTGGCAAAGAGGGGCATGATAAATGCTTCACGCTGCCAAGAAGCTCCTCCGACACACTGTTCTCGGCTGCAGCGACAAGCACGCGTTACAAATGATGCAACTTGACTGCGGGAGCACTTTTGACATCAGATAAAGCTGTGCGGCCATGCGTCGACGACTGAGCACGACGTCGGCACAGCTGCGGCAAAGGCGTGCGGTAGGGGAGGAAGTGGCGGCGTTTGAAGGTAAGCCGCCAACACTTGGTCACTAAACAAAAGCGCCTCGCAGAGGAATTTAATCGTTTGATGAGGATCTACGGCTGAGTCTTGGAGAAGGGCGGGCGACTGGCTGCTGGCAGGACTGACGGACTCAAAGGCAGTCAATCTACGATGCGTCGTTTTGAATATGATGAGGACGCGAACGACAACGACACGAAGATGACGCTGACGCTGAGGACCACGCCAATATCCATTCATCAACGTGCCACTGAAGGTCATTCCGAATCGTTAGACTGGGACGAATCTTTTTGGAGCGCTTCCACCGAAGGAGCGCGATCTCTTCGAAATCTCTCTCAAAGCAGCAGACAATGTCGTTGTCTGATGGATCGAGCTGATGAATCTCTATTCAATTCCGCGTACGCGCGCGCTCGTACGCGTTGAGGATCGCTTCGGTGTCGTCTTCTTCTCTCGTCGCCGCCATGCACCACGAAATGGTGCATCTGCAGCGTGTTAATAATGATTAAATGTTCTGGCGCTGCTGCGACTGCACTCAAAGTGATTGATTACCGCATCGATTATCTGCAGCGATGCGGTGCTTTGCGAAACCGTCTGTCTCTTTATTCTTCTGAAAATGAGTCTCTTCAGGGACTCCACGATTTTGCAACGATTTAAACAGCTTCCAGGGGCGGACGGACGGAAGGAAGACTTAACTGATGAGCAGCATATGACAGGACGGTAAGTTGGCTGATTAGTTGGTTGGTCGGTTGGTCGGTTGATGGGTTGATCGGTTGGTCGGGGCGAGCGAATGGAGCGTATAAAATGGAAGCAACACCTGCTGGAAGGGCGGAGAATCGTAAACGCATCGTAAACGTCATGCTTGCCGCATGAATTTAATTCGAATTTAAATTGCGTTAAAGTGTGAAATTAATATTGCTTTTTGTTGCTAATCGGAACACACACGCTGCGGACAAAAACTCTGCTCGCTGAGTAGAAATCACTTTGGAGCAAGTAATTAATTTGCGTAAAATTTCAATGAATTGTAGAAGAGAAAGAGGGAGAAAGGGGGCGCGGAAGAGTAAGACAATTCACGGTTGGAAGTTTCTAAATTTTAGGTTTAGCTTTTTTAAATAAGAATTTAAAGTATTTTAAGTATTTGCTTTAAATGCTTTAAGTATTTAAATGTACTTAAAGTACTTAAAATGCTTTAAGTATTTTAACTACTTACCAAAAAAGACCAAAATTTTAAAAAAAAATAATTTCAAAGTTAAGAACATAACGGAGTATATAAAAATGGAAAGAAAAAGAAGAAGAAGAAGAAGAAGAAGAAAAAGACTAAGTAGCATGTTTAAGGTGCCTACAGTTGATTTTTTTCAAGCCTTCTCCTTTAGTCCAAAATTATGTCGGTTAAGAAATTTTAAGATTTTTGTAAGATAACAAAGATGTTTGTTTTTAATTTATTTATTTTTTATTTAATTTTTTTATTTTTTTTTTTTTTATTTTTTTTTTTCATCCTAAGATTTCTTAAACGACAAAATTTAATAAAAATTACAAAATAAAAATTTATAAAATTTTTTACATAATTTACATTTTTAAGTACATAATTTAATTTCTGAAATTTGAAAAAAAAAAATACAAATTAAAAAAAAAATTAATGAAAAATTATTTAAATTATCTACGCAAAATCCTAGTTATTTTTATTTTTATTTTTTTTTTTCTAAAAAAACGTGAAACCAGCAACAATTCCAAAAAGCGTAATGGCTTCAATGAACTGGAACTATTTTAAACGAAGATAATGTCATTATAAATGAAGCTTTAAATTCTCATATGAAGTGCTGTTGCTACTGATGTTACTGTTGTTGTTGTTGTTGTTCTTTTTTATGGCTACGGCCAATATCAGGGCTTGCTTCTGACAAACATACGATACAATACAATTCTTCTTCTACTGTTCTTTACTGTTAACCCGAAAACGTTATCCTTTAGCCGACAATTTATTGTGTATACGTTCTGAAAATGTTCGATAAATCTTCGACGGAAACTGAATTGAATTTTAATGGACCTGTCAAAGCGGTACAACAACAACAACAATGGGGGAAAAAAACCAACTCAAACGACGATTCTATCGATTGTAGCAAGAAAAAAAAACAGAGAAATCAAAGCTACGCCTATAGAGAAATAGCGAAGAATAAAAAAAAGAATAAAAAAACTGCCAAACTTAAATGGGCGCATTTTTTGATAGGCGTAACGCTCGAATGAAGACAAATTTTGTTAGTCCATCGAGAGTTGTTTCTTTGTTTGTTTGTTTGTTTGTTTGTTTGTTTGTTTATGGCGACGGTGTGTGTATTTTTTTAAAGGCCGCCAACCAACCCATTAAGAATTAGCATCGCTGTATTTGTACTATTCGTATTCGTCACGAAATCGTAGCGAAGCCGAATTCGTTCAAAAATATCTGACGAATTCCGAAATCGGTGAAATTAGTCCGTTTTCAAACAAAACTTGACAAACTTTTGTTTTGTTTAATGTCAATTTATTAAAAATCTATGTAATGACAAATTATCTTTCTAAATATGGTGACAATATGCCCGAATACATCGTGAAGGCGTGGCCACTGCACAACATTTTTCAACAAATTTTGAGTTTGCGAACGAAATAAGGCGCCCCTTTTTTATACGCCTTCCTACGCGTATGATTAACGATTTCGTTTTCGAACGTTTCATTTCGTTTCCTTGCGTTTTTTTGCATTTTGTTTCGTTACGTTTCGTTTCGTTTTTGTTTCGATTTCGATTTTGAATTCGAGACGAATTCATTTTGCTTTTTGGGGCAGGCTCTTTTGGGGCCGTCTATAAAAATGACGATTTTACAAAAGTTTAACATTTTAAATGGAATTTTTATTGCACAAGTTTTGTTTTTTTCTGTCTTTTTTCTTTTTACTTTGATTTTATTTTAATTTATTTAGGAAAAGGACCAAAAAGACCGAACGGAAATGGTGCTTAGACCGGAAACTGCGGATGAAATGGTTGGACGTGTGTGTGTGTGTGTGTGTTAGCCAAATTTTTCGGGGCTTGTTTGTTTAGCCAGCTGTGACCAAAGCCCAAAATGAGGAACGAAACGGCGCGCGCAATGGCAAAGTCGCACTGAAAAAAGAGACAGCAGCATGATGCAGACGTACGAGGACAGTTGTGGGTTTTTTTTTTTTTTTTTTTTTTTTTTGGGCAAATAACATTTTTCACGGGGTGGTTATTGGCCATATTAGATTGCAAAAAGATATACAAAACGGGGAAGAAAATGAAAATAAAATAAAGTCAAATCAATTGCAATGAAATGGAAGAGAATTTTTGTGCATTTTAATATTGATTGATTCAATGATTCAATATGGATGGCTTGAAAGCCAATTTATTAAGTTTTCCTTTTAACGATGATGATGATGATGATGGCGATGACGATGATGATGATTCAATGATAATGTCGATGAATACAAAGCAACTTCTTCGAATGGAAAAAAGTAATATAATTTGATGAAGGCAATGCTTAAAAGCCGGACCGAGCAGTCCATGACCGAGAGATTAAAAAATCTCTTTGTTACAGCACCAGCAACAACGACAACAATAACAACAACAACTAAAACCAGCAAATACATTAAGTGTAGTTGCTACCGAATTCCTTTTTTCTCGCTCACTGAAATGTTTCAATTATTAATCGATGATGTTGTTTTTAATGCTGAAGAAATTCCGACCGGCACCCACCACAGCATCGACAAGACACACACACACACAGATAGTCATTCAGTCAGTCAATTCATCAATCCGCATTCTTGAACACACGCGCGCGAAACGTTCGAGTCTTTCTTTCGTTCGCTGCGTTAAATATTAATGATCATCGTCAGATTATAAATGATTATGAGTTCGTCGTGTAGCATCATGGTCATCATGCTCAACGGCGAGGACGACGACGACGACTCGAGCGCTCGACCATTCGGCTACTCGTCTCTACGCCCAAAAGGTACCACCGCCAACCTCAGGCTGCTTCAGAGGCTGCTTTATCGGTATCTTTGGTAAAGCGAGCACAGCTACTGTTTGCACGATGATGACGACAACAGCGACCGCGACCGCGACCGCGACGACGACGACGTCGATGGTCCTTCATCAGATTATATCGCACTCTATAACTCTTAAGTGCCGCACGCCGAAGACTCTACACAGAAGCCGGCCGCATCTCATTTGTATTGTCTCTGATGATCGAAAAAACAGTCGAGATGTTGGCTATTGCTTCATTGCTTTTGCTATTACTTGTGGTAATGCCATTCCTTCAGCCATTACTATTTATTTGCTTGAGCATAATGTCGTGTCGTTAGTCGTTAGTGGTAGGTACCCCGTCGATAGTGGTCACTTTAGCGAGCACGCTCTCATGGTCACTGACGCTTACTTTTAGTTAATTAGCTTTCATTTCGATACTTGTAGTATATGGACCAGTTTAGGACTCCGTCGAAACGTTAACTACAAAACCTACAACAATCAAAAAAACATACTGTCTATATACTCTTCTAGTCTAGGCTTAGTATAGACCCTTCAAAGACCGCCAAACAACTTTTTTAGGGCCGGAAAATTGTAAATCTCTCTTTAGACTCTTTCAGAACCTTTTAAGATCTCCTTAACGGTTATTATTAACGGAGCCTCTTTAAAGGCTGGCTAAAAACTGTATAAAGGGTCTTTCGGCAAACACGTTTATTAACGTCAAAAGGCCTTTTTACACATGTTTCAAATGATTCTGATGAAGGCTGGCTAAAATCTGGGACAATCTTCGGCATGTATAAAGCGATTACTGCGGTGAAACTTTTTCTATAATGTCAATGATGATGCTACTAATGAAAATGTGTCTTACGATGTACTATATTTTATGATGCCAAAGAAATACTAATCAACTAATACTAATGAACTTTAAAAAGTTAAAAATTATAATAATAATATTACTCTTGTACGATATTTTCTTGTAAATATAACCTCAATTCTGGCGCTTTTCCTCGCACAATGCACTGCTTTTCCGCCGTTATTCATTTACTTTTAACCACTCTTTCCATAACGACCAGCTTTTCTTTCAACAACTCAATTTTCGTGTGAAGCGCGCGCTTAGATTCTAAGAAGACAAAGACAAAAGCTTGCATTTAAACCAACGTTAAGTTGATAAACTGAGTTGAAATAATTAAAACATATCGGTCGTGCACATCATCATAACGTCATATCATCGTATCGTGGAAGGTATCATGGAACGTGGGTACATATATTCAAAAAAGATTCACACGACGTTAGTTTAGGTTATACCACATTTTAATTGAATAATTATGAAGCGTGCAGTAGAAGAGAGAGGCAGCAGCGGCAGCGGCAGCAACAAAACCTACAAACCGAGTTCACAGACTATAAAAAGTTGAAATTTGCAACGAGACACAGAAACCAGGCTTAATTAAGATGGAGCAAGTGGAGTAACTTTCACAGAGCGTGAACATGTAATGGTACCGCGGGCAAAGTGGTAAAGGTTCTCCCTTTGGGGGAAGGGTGAACGGTGTGGTTGTAGCGCTTTTCACTTGGAAAAAATGTCCACTTTCTAGCCTTTTCATCCTTAAGACAACCCCGAAAAAATTGATACGCCACTTTTTATCTTAGAAAAGTATTTTTGTAACTGAAAGTTGGCAAAAAGAGGCAAGAGTTAAACCTCAAAAAACTCCCCGGACAAACACACACCCACACACACAACCTTTAACAAATGCCCAAAACTTAAGCTCTTTAACACCTCAAGGTGTTAAAAACTGCTCGAACTAACTCGAAAATCTTCTTAAAATTTGGTAAGTCCAAATTGTTGCTATTATCGCTTAGTTATAGTCATTGTTTTGTTGCTGTTAATTTAATTTTTTTTTTTTTTTTAATATTTTGGCAATTTTCCTCATTCCTCAAAAAAAAAAAAAAAAAAAAAAAAAAAGAAAAAAAAATCTCCCACGAAAAAGTGTCAAATTTTCCTCAAACAAAACCGCAGACGTTGAAAAAAAAAAACCATGAAAATAAAAACCATATGATTTTTTTTCATTTCGTCTGAAAAAAATTCTTTTTTAAAAGTTAAAAAAAAAAAAAATTTTGTTAATTTTGCTCAGAAACCATACAAAATCTTTGCAAAAACAACAACAACAGCAACACGTTGCACGTTGTTTAACAGAGTGCGACAAAAGAATACATATTTTTTTTTTTGTAAAAAAATGCACCACAAAATGAAAAATAAATACATACACTAAAAAAAAGTATCCAAAGTTGTGCGTCATTTTTTTTTTCTGTTTGAATTTTTTTTTTTTTTGGTTTTTCCTTTTCTTTTTTTGTTTTTTTTGCATTTGTTTTAGTTTTAGAAGAAATATTTATTCTGTTTTTCTTGTGGTTATTCTTGTAACCGTTCGAGTCTGAGCGACACCGCCAGACAGACCAACGGACCATCTCCTTCTTCTTCTTCTTCTTCTTCTCCTTCTTCTTCTTCTTCTTCTTCTTCTTCTTCTTCTTCTTCTTCTTGACACAAACCGCAAAATGAGTTGCGCGTTTTTTGTTGTATTATATTAAGTTACCGAACAAATAAGACCGTTAAGTTTTATTTTACTGCTGTTTTTACTGTCAAAGATGATGATGATGATGATTATGATGATGATGATGGCTTCGACCAGTTATTGTTATTGATGGAGGTGGTGGTGTTGTTGTTGTTAGGTCAGTTAAAACTCATAAGTGACCAATAATAATGACTACAGCTCCTAAGCGTTTTTCTGCTAAGAAAAAGAAGAAGAAGCAGCAGTGGTCGTAGCAAAAGGGTGTACAACGTACAGGGATGGTACCGTCGTTCGAGGGCGTTGAGAAGGTCGCAGAGGAGGAGGAGGAGGAGGAGGAGGAAGTAGGAGAAGGAGAAGAAGCAGAGCGTAAACTAAGTACTGGCCGGTTGTTATTTAAGCTTCAGATAAATATAGTGGTGGTGGTGGTTGTTGTTGTTGTTGTTGTTGTTGTTGTTGTTACTGTTGTCATTGATTTCATGTGTTTCGAGCCAATTTACTTACAACAAGCGGTCTTACCTTAACACGCTTATTCGTATGTTAATAAATATTGTATAAAAATAAAGTTAAAAATTTTCCACTTGACATCATGGAAGCCAAACAACAACAGCAACAACAACAACAACAACAACAAAAACAATAACAAAAGCAACACAATTTTTTTTTTCTTTTGTATTATTTTAGTAACCGCAAACATTGAAAGTTATCATAAAGAATTTTCTTGTTTAACCGTTCTTTAATATCGTAAGTTTATGCGATGAAGCGAGAAGCTTTTGTGGGAGTATTTTTTTGTATTGTTTCTCTTCTGGATGGGTCTGGTCTTTAATCATAATGGTCTTGCACACTATATCGCTTGAAATTAAGTAAAATGTGCATGCATTTTCTTGTTTTGTGAGAACTATAAGAATCAACTCGATTTGAAATGTTGTGATTATTTTAAATTTCTTTTAAAAAGTTCATTAAAAATACGAGTACATGCATCACTTTCTCACGCAAACCTTAATTAATACAAATTTTAAAAAAAACCTTTAAGTAATAGTTGTTTTTGTAAGTTATTCTATGCCCATTTTGGACACGCAGTTTTTAATTTATACGTTTATAAGCGTTTATAACGTTTTCAAGCTTGCTTGTAACGTTTGGAAAATTGAAAAATCAGACATTTTCTTAGTTCTTCCTAATATATTTGGCAATATATTGCAAAATTTCTATTTGCAGACATTGCAAAATAATTTCGATTGAAATATTTTGCCTTTTACTGCAAGAAGACAAGTTAAAAAAGGTTATTAAGAGGACATTCGAGGTCAAGAAGACGTTAGTGAGTAGTCAGTATAGTATATTCACTAATATTTAAATATTTACAGCAATATTTAATTGCACAATATCGTTTTGTGAATAGAATAATTTCGTATTTTTCAAATAGAATCTAAAAAAAATCTATTTTATAAATTTTCAAATAGAATCTAATTAATAAAAATAATCTAAATTGTTATCTATGAATATAAAAAATATTCCAGTGTTGGTGCTTCTAGCCAATACTTCTATCTCTTTTTCACACAAGTATTCGTTGGCAGCACATTATTATTGTTGTTGTTGTTGTTGTTGTTGTTGTTGTTTATTTTTTCAATTGTATAATATAAATGCAGCAAATCATTCATACGATAAAAATCGATTACTCTTCACAATTCGTTTAACCGCAATCATCATGCGCTTTATTAATGTTACAATTCGAATGTACCTCAATGATTAAAATGCATTTATTGTATAGATATTATATTGTATATGTATGCATGTACACATATATATTTATGTATATATAGTTGGTTGCATCGTAATATGTTTAATAGGAACGTACGTACGTACATACATACACACGGGACTATTATAATTAGTTCATCTCAAGTTACTAAGTTGATGTTATTAAAAAAATATTAAATAAAAGCTAACAAATTCAAACCGCAACAATAATAATAACAACAAGACTAACAAGAGAAGAAGAAGAAGAAGAATAACAAAATCATAATAATAACATTAACAACCATTGTCTACAACCAAGTTTAACTCAACGGAATGTCGAATAACACAAGCCGACAAAATTATCTTTTTTTTTTTTTAAATCAACTAAAACTAAACCACAAACTCTCTTAAAGAGCCTTAATTGAGCTCAAAACAAAGCCGATTTAAGAATTTTGGCATTCATTCAAGTTTTCGAGTTATCGCTCTGCATTTAATTTTTCAAAAACACGATTTTTGCTATGTTTGCAGTTATCCATCAGGAGGGTGAGTCCTTTCTCCACCAAAATTCGCTATAGCACTTGAAAGTTCCCCCACTTCCCCCCCCCTCCCCCCCTCCATCCTTCATTACTGTCATACCAATCATTTAAATATCGTATCATTTTACTATCGCCAAAATCTGTCTGCTGAAATTAATTAGTTTGACTTTAAATAAAGACTAAAAAAAAGGGGAATAATCGAGTCCCAAAAAAACACTTTAGGCTTTCAATCTGATGAATTACAAACCTCAGAAGTTAGGATTAGGTTTAAAATTCTAAATAATGGCAATGATATTACAAATTTTGTGCCCGGAAACTCAATGGTCAGGGTTATATTATCATAGAAGTATGCTTGCTATCTACCATTTTGAAAACTATTTTTTAATAATAATCAGTTTATCAGTATTACCATCATCATCATCATTATAATTAGCGAATTTCGAGGAATATCAAGGAATCAGAACTGAATTGTTTTGAGCAATCGATGTCTCGAGAAGGAAAAAAAGGCACTATAAAGATTTCAATTTAATTTTTGAGAGGAAGGTTAATATTTCTGAAAGTCGTTATGAGTTTAAGGCAGAAGTTATTCATTGTGTGGAGCTATCTTTCGTTTGTAGTTATAATGTAACATAACCTCAAACATAACGCAATCAAAACGTGTTTTGCGTGCATTAAAAGCAGATCGATCTCTCCGAAATTGTGTGTGATGCGATTTGATGGAGGATTTATGAGTTGAAAGGGAGTAAATTATGGAAATGCAGCATGCAGCAGCGCCTGAAAAGCCTTCGAATAATTATCGACTGGTTTTTGATTTAAAATTTTGTAAGTTTGTGTAATTTTTGCCGTTTTATTGACTACAAACGTGTTTATGCCCTTTCAATAATTGTTGTTGTTGTTGTTGTTGTGGTTTTCATTATTATAATTGTTGTTGTTGTTGTTGCATATCGTTAAAGTCCAGCTGATTGTGCAAAAATCATTACTATTATTATTATTATCTGATTATATGATTTCCAGCATCGATGTTTTTGTTTCATCGACTACAACAAAACCTAAGCGATAAGTGGTAACCGCTAAAAAACAACAACAACAACAACAACAACCACCAGCAATCAGCAGCTGTAGTTAGTTGGTCGTGTAATACGATGCGATTAAAATAATTATAGCATCTTTACAAGTTCGAGTTAAATTAGCGCAAAAGTAGGTACTAGTAATGTTGTTGCTATTGTTGTTGTTGTTGTTGGTTGTTGTTGTTATGATTATTATTGTTCTTCCCATTTGCGGTTGCGGTATTGATACAACAAAAACAACGAACGTTGGAATTTCGTCGGCAGTCGTTGCTGATCTCTAAATAAAACATTTTCTGTTAAAATGAAAAGTTGCATTTAAATATAAGCAATAATAAAAAATTAATTAATAATTAATAAATGAAAAAATTATTTTTTTTATTTTTATTAATTTTGTTAATTTGTTATAGCAGCAGAAATAATTGTAATTATTAAATACAGAAAAGCTATTTTAATACTAAAGAATAGTATTAGAAATTAATGTAGTAAACAAGTTTTCACGCCGACAACTATATTAAATATAATTATTTCAAACATTTAAAGATAACAACTTAATATGTAAAGATTGATTAATTCTAGAAAAATAAAAACAAAAAAAACCGCATAACTTTATTAGACAATTTAATACAATACTCGTATTAAAATCTATACTTTTAAGCCGTAAAGTGTAAGCTTTGAACTATTATAGTATTCATAGAAGAAAAGACTGTATTTCCACGTCAACCCACGTACCCACTCTTTCAACCAACTCAGCATCATCAGCATCATCATCGTCATCACGAAACATACACAATGAATAATTATTCTACTATAGTATTTTTATAATTAATTTACATAATCAACTAAGTAATCAACTAAATGCTAATTATTTTCGGAAAACATTGCGGCCAATGACCGTGCATCCGGTGCGAATGTGTTCTAAAATTCATAAAATATTCAAATTTCCAATTTTAAAATAAAAGTAAACAACATACAACAACAAAAAATTACCTCATCTGAATTATATCTACGATTGGCATGGAGTAGCTAAATGTCGGCACACACACACACTTAAACACAAACATCATGCTACACAATAACAATTGAATATGCGAAAGAGCAACAATACGAGTGATGAGAGAGAGTTCTCCACAAAAAAAAACCAAAGAGAATAAAAACCAAAACATCATATAAAATAAGCACGCACTTAACTGCCGTCAACAACAAAAACAAACAACAACAACTGCACGTATCTGCAAAATAATTATAACAACAATAACAGCAACGCTGTTACTCTCTCTCGCTCTCTCTCTCTCTCTCTCTATAATATAACAGTTTCCTCCGAAAAAACAAATTATTGGCAGAAACATTGAGAGAAAAGAGAAAATAATAAATTGATGATATCAAAATTAACAAATTACGATATAATAAATAAATAAAGAATTTAAATGCTGAAATGAAATTTAAGTGCTTTAAATACAATTTTTAATAAATTCTGAGAGTCTCTTTCTCTCTCTGGAAAATAAACGACCGAAATTTTAATAAGCCTCGAAAGCAACAATACGCATAACGACACCAACAACGTTTGCGTGACACAAAATGTAAAATAGTAACAATTTCACTTCACTGCACTACACTGAAAACAATGACAAATAAAATGAGTCGGAATAAAAATTTCCCGCCCATCTGCGAAATGTGAGAAATAGGAAAAAAGCAGGGGAGAAATCATACCAAAAAGCATTAAAAAAAATGAAAAGTGTTTAAATTAAAAAAATTACTTTGAAATAGATCATTATCGTTGGCTAGCGGAAGACGAGGAGAGCATTGGTGTGTTCAAAAGGGGGGGGGGGGTTGTCAGGAGAAGGCAATTATTTATTTTATTCCTCATTTCCTCACAAACACAGTCGTCGGGGGAACAATTTTATTAACACTTAAACTATTTAAAACCGTTTTCTGACTTGAGCGTTCAACGCCAACCTTTTTGTCGACGATACATTTTTCATAGTTTTTTTTAAAATTTTATAGAATTTTTTTTCAATTTTTTGTAAATTTTTTTGGTCAATTTTTAATGACAATCCTTTCCCGTTTTATCACTTCTGGCTTTTTAGTAGTGTCGAGCACACAACGGAAGTGTAGAGAAGTGAAGGGAAGGGTAGATTGCAATGGTTTTAATTTCAGAGGCAATGAATTGAGGCCACACGGCATCCCCAAAATGAATATATAAATGTTTAAAGTTGAAATACAAATTAGTAATTAGTAACTTCCGTCAGAAAATAGAGCGTAAGACCGTTCACCGTTTTGCCAAATTAAAAACGCGGACGCTTGAGACCACAAAAAAATAATAATAAATCATTCATATTTTCATCATTTTCAAAAGGAACCATAAAGGGTTAAAGATATTGTGTAAGTACCGGGGCAGATGGGGTGAGGGGTGACCACTTTGGGTACAAAAAAAATAAATAATTATAGAACAAATGAATTTTGATCAAGTTTGAAAATCATTCCATGCACTAACAATAACTTTTAAGCAACATCGCAATCAAAATAGCACAGCCACCTCCCCCCCCCCCCCCTACCCCGCCCCTCCTCTTCTACCCCCCGATAACAGCAACGAAAGCGGCAATAAAATCATTAACCAAATAAAACAAACAAAAAAAAAATTAAAATTTTATTGCTGAATTTATGCAAAGTCATACCCATTCATTCCAGGCCGAGCGAATACATCGAATGGTTAGAAAACAACCATCTTTTTTAAACCGCATGAAAAACGCTTTTTAATAGCCGCGACTTTTGACGACTGAAGTGAGCCACTTCCGGCGTTTCAGCTTTCAGCTTTTAAAAAACGTAAGCAACGCAACGAACGCAGCTGCGCCGAAGCGACCCCGCTATCGCATAACAAAGCGTAGCAGAGAAAAATGACGTAAAGGATCCGAGCCGTGGTGGTCGCATGCAGCAGGAAACCGCTGCTGCCGATTCGCCGCAAGCAGCACGTGGAAAATGCTCGAAATGCACGCTTTACGATTCGTTTTGGTGCGCGAATAAATGTCATCATCATCATCACTGCCACCAGGCCATCATCATCAATCTCCGAAGGGTCGTTTGGTCGTTTGAAAAAACTGAACAGTAATCATTTCATTTACATTCAAAATGATTTATGATTTTTTTAGCAATTTTTTTTTTATTTATTATAAAAATTATATTATATTAAATTAATATTATTTATTATACAAATTTCATTGTTTAAGTAAATATATCGAGAGCACCTGAATTGGTCAACCCTAAAATTGTTCGTCCTTAGTTAAAATATTCCGTGTATTTTTTGATCATACTAGTTTGGTTGTTTTATCAATGTTTTTATTTAGGTTTTGATTTTTTCTAGATTTTTTCAATCAAATTTAGGTTTTTTCTATCAAATCTAGTACTTTTTTTTTACTATACACAATTTTTACGATATAAAATAACGACTAAAATAACGACGAATTACTTTAGAGATTAAATGAAAAACAAATTTCAAATAAAATAAAATTAAAGAAAATGAAATGAAATAAAAAAAAACCAAAAATTCCTTAATTTTTTAAAATCTTTTTTCCTTCTTTTCTTTTTTTTGTTTATAAACGTAAAATGTGACGACGATCCAATTTGTTGTGCAAAAGTGTACAGATACACACACAGACACACACACACACATACATACTCCTCCTAGTAATAGTAAAATACTCGTAGTTTATATCTTTTGTACAACAGACGCAAGGTGTCACCGTCACCGTCACCGTGACTGACCACTCGACTCGTCCGTCTACAGACGTCCGTCTTCTTTTCTCGGCTTAACTCAACCGTGTTCCGATGGATTAATTTTGATTGCTTCAGTTGTTTAATCTTGTTAAAATAAACCCGGTATCGGAGATAAAACGATAGACCATATCCCGCGTGCGTTGCGTTGCGGTGCGGTGCGTGCGTCGGACTCTATTTACGATACGATTATTTCTGTTTGTAGGTACAATTAGTCAGGAAGATCAACCACTTTCTAATCATCGACAACAACAACAACAACAACAACCTGCACCACCACAATCTCAATAATAGTATTTCTGAAGACCAAGAAATCGGTTTGTTTAATTAATAGTTGCGTTCGCATCAAGTGATCGATTCAAGAGCCTACGCCTGCGCCTCCGCCTTCACCTCCGCCTCCGCCTCTGCCCCTGCCCCGTTCGGGAAGAGAGTTTTAAGAGAGTTAGGCCGTCGGATGAACTTCTAAAAGAAAAGACCGAAAATGTATTAAATATTTCCGGCCGGCGTCCGGGTGGCGCCAAACAAACGAAAACAAATTAATCCTTTTGATGTTAATACATAAATACAACAACAACAACAACAACAACAACAGCCGACTACTAGCAGCAGCGTCGTCATGCAAGAAAAAGGGGGCGTGTAAGACGATTTAAAAGGTTGTGGAAGGCGATCGCCACAATAAAAACTACTTCTGTTGCTTTAGCTTTGACTTAAATCACAGCCAAACAATTGACGAATTGACTGGCGGACTGACTGACTGACTGAGCAACTGAATAACTTCTTAAATGGTGATGAGATGAACCGTCTGTGAAAGAGTGAAAAGAGTAGCCGCACCAACCAACGCCGACACCAATAATTACTTTAACCTGTTAATAACTCAAAAAAAAAAAAAAAAAAACACAGAACAACAGAAGAACAGAAGAAGAAAAATATTATGTAAAGCATATCAAGAAAGAAGATTTAGAAGATTAACGACTAGCGAGGAGAGCAGATAAAGACGGAGAAGAAGAAGACAGAAAACATTGAGAAAACATTATGAATGCACTTTGATGCACTTCAATGGGTTAAACCCGGTTAAACCGACCATCAGACGAATGCGTCATAATGTGTTAAAGAATTTTAAATATGGCGCTAGTGATAAGGAAACGTTGATCTGGAAACGCTGAAAGATGCAATGGAATGGAATCAGCAGAAAACTGGGTTAGTAGAGAACGAGATCCGCGTGAGATGCGTAATAATTGTATAGAGAGCAAAACCGGTGTTTCTGTGCCCCGGTGTGCCCCAGTGACCATATGTTTCCAGTGACAAGTGCTTTCGCTCGTTGACTTTCAAATCTCAGAATCTCTTTGAAACCTTAGAATTTCTACACAATATATTAAGTTTTCGAGATATTCTGTTCTTAATATCCACAATAAAACCGTATTATTTCTATGTTTATGGTCATGTAACATTTATGAAGTAATCTTTCGTAAAAAAAATTCATCGTTTTTGCCTCGGATAGCACCATTCTTCTTTCCCCTTCAACCTAACCCAACCCTTGAAGCAACCAAATCTTTGGAATTTCGAAAATTGAAGAATCAGATCATATTCATGTGCAATATCTCCTAAACCTGACAATATATTCGGCTTTACTGCATCAAAAACTTTCGGAAAAGTAAACTAGCGACTTTCCGGTTTAAGAGTTTTCGGTTTTATGTCGGTCAAAAAATTAGATCGCGCTAAATTGTGTGTAATTTATGAAAAAAACAGAAACCGTTTTGAAACTTCGTGCGTTTCATAATGTCTGTAATTTAGCGACAAATTATAGTCGAGACCAAAAGCCACATTTACGCACAGTTCAACGCATTTGCGTCAACGCAAAGGTATTGGTATTGCCACATTGGCGAGGCAACCAAGAACTTAATAAATTGACAATTTTCTAGAGAACACGCATGATGGTAACGCTCTAACGAGTAACCACAAATACACTGAGAAAGAGAGAAGAATAACACGATACACTTTTAATCGTACCATTAACTCCATGGAAATTTCTTTATATGCTCAATTGTCTCACTTTTCTGTGCTTTTCTGATTGTGATACTTTAGCAGGTTTTTGACAGAAATCTTTTTCTGTCCTATAATCTTTGCCTTCTGCGATCTCGATGCCAGATTTTTTCTATTTCTTTAATTATGAAAGAACTTATGTTGGAATAACTTCTTAAATGTAACTCTCAAATTATGACAACTCAACTAAAGTTGCCCAAAGTTGGCCTTTAACTCTTCCTCTGCTTTTTCCTCGCTATCTGGTTCTACCTAAGACAAATCTCAATCTCTTTGCTATTTTACTTTTATAAATTTACAATTTTTTAAATGTCTTTCAGTGCATGATCCTTGCGATCGTTATAATTAAAAGGTTTTATAAAAAAATAGAATAGAAAAAATAGAAAAGTTTTTAATTTTTGATTTTTCTTTGCGAATTTTTCGAAAGTATTTTCTACAGTGTACCGTTTATGCACTTCTTCTTAGCCCTTGTAATTATAATAAAGACTTCGTATTGAAATTATATGGTTAACAGCGGAAAAGTCATGCAATTTTTAATGCGTGAGTGCACATTTTTCCTCACCAATGACATTTGTTTTTCAGTCTTTTCGACAAATGGCGCCAAAAAAATGACAACTAACAGACCAAAACCGAGCAACTTAAGCCAAATTACAAAATGAAAGGCATAATAAAGATGTATCAATCATGATTATGATATTAATATGATCATATAATCATCACGTGTTGACGATTGTCAGAGACGAGATAAAAAAATTCATTATTTAGTAAATGTATATACTTTCGTATGAAATCGCTTTTTTATTCTTAAAGAAAATCGGCTCAAAAAATTAATTGAAAATTTAAAATAAAAACAGCTGAAGGCAAACAAAATTAAAGATCATTCCGTGGAATACAAGCCGTCTATCGCAGACCTCATTTATCCAAAAAACAAAGAATAAAATTGAAAATCCATAAAAGTTTTAATTTCAAAATTCATTAAAGGCCATAAACCTTTAATACGTAGATAATCATTAATGGTATTCGCAGAGTCATTCTTTTGTTGAAAAACATTTTAAATGCCGCTCTTTCTATACTTTTTAAAATCATTTTGTTGAACAGTAGCTTTCAAGCATTAAGACTTCATCAAAATTCTCTGAAAAAAAACCGGCACATTTTAAATATATTTCTTTAGCATACCATACACACACACACACACACACACACACACATACATAATGAAGAATATTAAAAATCCATAAAAAACCTGCTTAAATACCTTCAGCTTTCTGCTACCAGTCAGTCGGTCGTTTACTTAAATCATTAAATCAATTTATATCGATTGATCGATTTCCAATTTCGAGCTCATTCACAAAAAAAAAAAAACTAATCAAAAGACTGTGCAGAGAAATTGATTCGAAATTGGTTGAGTTGATTTCATAAATTGAATGATTTTGTGATTCAACAAAATCCATTCATTCATTCATTTTTTTTCTCTCAAATTTTCAATTTCTTTTAAAAGCAATTTTTAAAAAACCTCAAAAATTATGGTAAGATATTTTCGAAAATAGAATTCAGAAAATTGTCGCGGTTGAAGATTCGGTACAGACTAGAAAAAAATCGAAAGATTTTTCGGAAAATCCTAAAGCGCGTTTATAGAAAAAATGGCTCTAAAAGAACTGATAAATCTGATTACGAGTATGATGATGATCATGTACGGTCATGTACGTTAAGTTTTAAAGGAAAAATTGATTTATTCTGAAGACGTTTCAAAATCATAAAAAAGATCAGTTGAGTCAAAACCAAAGCTACGTTTTTTTTGCCTCACTTCTCTCTTAATTTTTCTTCCATCTCACCTCTCGCCATCTCGCCTCTCTCCACCAAAATCCAACTACCTTTCATTTAAAATTCTGTAACACTTTTTTCTTTTTAATAGTTTGCTTAAACATTTTCTTAAAAATTTGAAGGCGCTACTTTTTATGTTTTTTATCGGTCTTCCTTTTCAACGGTGGTTCTCTTTCATTTGATCGTGCTACCTTTCGCACGATCATTGATCAAACGTCAATAGACCGAAAAGAAAATAGCAAACGTCTTATAAATTGACTTTTCGCGCCCGTTGTTTTTTCTTCTGCTTCTTCTTTTTTATTACCGGCAGACTTAGACGAGATCGCGTTTCGATTTTTTTATGAATGAAAGGAAAAAAAAAAAGAAAAGAAATTTAAAAGAAAAAAAAAAAACGTAGGTTAGATCAACAACATCATCATGATCAAAGCAAATTTAAGACAAGAAGCTACGATATATCTTTTGTAGCAAAAAAAAAAAAGCCGCTTTCGGTTTATTCGGCGTTCGTTATTTTGCGGCTGCTTCGAAAATGTATACAATTTCTGGCAGCTCCAGAAACGGCAGCCGTGGGATGAACCACTTAAAGGGCATGATGAAGCAAAATTCGAGCAGCGATGATCGAATGAATAGCGGCAAATTCAATGATCATGCCGCGGCGGCCAAATGGTGCTGCTGCTGCTGCTACCAAATGGTGATGATGGCGGCGATGGCGATGATGGTGGAATTTTGTGGGGGAAAAAAGAATTAACTACAACAATAAAATCAAATGTTACCAATTTATAGCGAGGCACTTAAGCGATCACACGATCAAGCGCTACCGGTTCGAGTCGATCGTTGATTATTCTTCACGTTCACGAAGAATGACCGATCGACCATCAAGTCTCGCCGCCGAACAATGGAGACTTTAAACAGATTATGGAAAGTATTTAAGTTGTTGTTGTTGGTAGTCGGTAATATTTTGTGGTCGCTTGATATAATTGCAATACAACAAGCTCGTTAGTAGTTTTGTTCGATCATTTAAGATACACTTTTTTTTTCAGTGAATAATCAATAAAGTTGCCAAAAGAAGGAGAAGAAGAAAAACGAGGGAGGGTATTGGTTATTATGATGCAACAAAAAAAAACTGTCATCAATGTGTTAAATATTTTATTTATGAAGCCTGAGTTGTTATACTCGAGTAATAGAAGACGCATAAATTGTTTAAAAATAACAACAAAACATTGAAAAAATCATTACAAGAATGTAGAAAAAGAGAAGTAGAATAAGAATTAAAAAATAAAGATGAAGTAAAAATAACTAAAAGTACCTAAAAGTAATAAGAATGAGACTGAAAAGAGTATTCATGCATGAAAAGAATTTTCAAAAGTTATCATCTTCACTCTCTTTCAATTTGTGGAACCAAAAAAGAAAATAAATAAATATTTTAAGGCATGAAATATTGGACGAAATTTCTTAATAAATAAATGAGCTAAATTAAGAGGACTTTGCTTTGATATATCTCTAAAAAAAGCTAAGAAAAGAAGAAATTATTAGTAAGAATGAAGGTTAAAAGATTGTATCCTTCCCGAATATTGTCTCGGAATGCGAAAACAATGAATTAAAAGGAGAAAAAATATAATAACTATAAAAAGTTTTTAGAATTTTTGGAACTTTTTTAATGTAATTTGTTTAGTTCACATTATTTAGAGTTATTAAGAGTTATTTAGAGTTAGTTATTTGGAGTTATCTAGAGTTATTTAGAATTATTTAGAGTAGAGTTAATATTCCAGATATTCTTAATAGATTCCTAAAGAATACCTTCAGATTTCTTAAGAATAAGAATTAATTTTTCTGATTATTTAGTTTGCTGAAGCCTTCTTAACCTTTATCTAAATCAAATCTTTCTGAATTCCAGAATTAAAGAGCTGTCTGTGTACGAAGAAGGTTATGTCCTGAACGCTAATGTTTGTAAACTATTCTACAAATGCTATAATTTTATAGCAGTTCTTTTTTGCAGACGGTTTTTTTCCGTAAGACCAATTATTTTTTTTTTTTTAAATTATGAAGGATAATTTTTCTTCAATGTGAACTTCGAAGCCAACCGTACGTTTTTTCCAAATGACTGCTTTTAAACAAATTATCCAGAGAAGAGAATGACTTTAATGCTCCGCCTGCGTTAATGCTCGTTGCCCGCTCCAAATCGGTGGACGATCTCTCTTCAAAACGAGAACGAGATCATTTTTATGACCTACGCGTTAATTGTTTGATTTTTAAATTTATATATTTTTTATGCTAATTCATGTCATGTTAAAGTGTCAACGACGCGGAGAGTATGCGGCTAATGGAGGGAGGGAGAGAGAAAAAGAGAGCGCGAATACATAGTGTAAAAGTAGTTTATGCGAGAGTGTGAACCTTTTCATTTCAATACGTACATACATATTTTACGTATAAAAAGCAGCAGTCATTGTTCTGTTTTTTATTTTTGGTTTTGTGGTCTCTTTGTCGTATCGGTCGGCAACTCTTAGTCAATTATATATTATTATTTAATTGTTGACATTATATGATTAATTATTGTGCCATAGAAGTAGCATGTCGAGTAGCATGAAAGAGTAGCACGGTCGTCCGTTGCATACGTTTTTTAAGTAGACCGTTTTGGATGGGTCTTGCCCTAGACTTTTATCATGGCTACACGCGGCTTAACGCTTGGTTCTTACTGCTGCGTTGTCGTTAGTTTTGTTACGAATACGAATTGTTGTTGTTGTTTTTGTTGTTCAGTGACAATTACGCTGTCAACCAAGTGTGAAATTATTTAAATTATTTTTTAAGAGTTTCAAAAAAAAATTACCAAAATTATAAATTTATGGTACTCGTTGGTAGGTACTCTCTTCCCTCCTCTCTACCTGCGCTGCTTTTTCTTCTTCTACGAGAACTTTCTGGGCTTGACGTGTTTTTTGTCATGCGTTTTTTATTCTCGTTTAAATCTCTCTAATTTTTCAAAAATTTCGATTTTTTTCAAAAATCTCGTTTTTTTCTAATTTTTAAATTTTTAATTTTTTATTAAGAAATTGTTTAGCAATAAACGCTTTGAAAACTATTAAAAGAGTTTGTGTTAAATCCAAATATTTATTTCATAACTTTTTGATATCACCAAAATTTCTAAAACAAACACATTGACAAAAACAGAGAGACAACCAAAAAAAAAAAAAAAAATAAAGAAAAAATAACAAAAAGCCGCAGGACCAATAAACTTTAGCAAATCTTCAAGGAAGGCGTTTGCGGACAAAATTGCTTACGTTTATTCAGTAGCAGCCATTTTTGCATAAATTATGCACAAAAGAAGAAAGAAAGAAACGCATGCTTTTTCTGAGTTCGCCAAGCAATGAACGAAAATTTAAAAGGAGCTCGCTCGTGCTGCCAAACGAAACAATTTGCTGAATAAACTCGTCAAATAGAAAAAAAAAATTAAAAAAAAAGCAAGCCAGAAACGAATGCAAAAAACATGCCTTTTAAGCTGCGTTCTATGTACAGACGAGAAGAATCAGAAGATTAACAACAACAACCAACAACCAACAAACAACAACAACAGCAACAACAACAACAACAACAACAACAACAACAACAAACAAACAACAACAATAATAACAAAAAGAAGCCATAAACAAATGAATTGAAATGAGTTTAATGATGTTTAGCACGATTCCATCAAAAGGCAAATGAACGAAGTTGGCCACAATAAAACGAAAAAAAAACAAAGAAACGAGTAACAAATGAACGGACGACAGAAGGAAGAACGAACGAACGACATAAGGAAAGAACGAACAAACAGACAGAAGGAACGAACGAAACGAAGATGTTTGATCGTTGTTAATGCAGTCTTGCAACGCATTTTTGTTGTGTTGTTCTGTTTGGTGCTCGATGCTATTGTTATTGATATGCCTTCGAGTGTTGTTGTTGTTGTTGTTGTTGCAATCATCGAACCTAAATCGAAAACTCCAAAGATAATGAGATAAACTCCAACAATTTGCAACAACGGACAAAAATGAATGAATATGTACATATATTGCCTTTGGTTGTTTTGATGCTGGCGTTGGCGTTAGACTTGTTGTTGTTGTTGTTGTTGTTGTTGTAAGTGTTTTTGTTTGTGTTGTATTTGTTAGTGGCACGATTTCCATGCAAATTTAAGAGAGTACGCGTACCTAAAACCTAACCAACGATAAATGCTTTTTAGCCTTCTATTGTTGTTGTTGTTTTTACTGTTGTTGTTCTCCTTACTATTACCTTAGCCAATTATCAGATCGATCGGTTTGAGCCAATCATGGCTACAAACAGTTTTGAGCCGTAGGATTATTACAAAAATTATATACTCTTGCAAGCTATTTTTAGTCGTATCGTGATTATTTGGTTGGTTTGGTTGCTTTTCTAGCTGTTGTTGTTGTTGTTGTTATTTGTGTATTATTTCTTGCACAGTCTGCAATTTTCTTTCGGGGTTTTGTTGTTGTGGTGAAAACCAACAACACCGTTTTCTTTGTAAACGAAACGTCTTTAAACGAAACGTCCTCGGTAAAAAATTTTCATAAAATTTCGGAACGAAATTTCGGAAAATTTAGCACATTTTCGTAACAAAAAATTTCGTTCCATAAAAGTTATGATGAGAATAAATTCGATTGTTGTTGATTTTTGTGATGATTTAATATTTTTGGCAAAAATCATAATGTATTTGCTACGATAGTAATATCGTTGATGAAGTTAATGGTGAAAAAATAATGATGATTCAATATTCCGTATCTCTCTCTCTCTCTCTCTGTCTTTCTTCGTTCCGAATCTCTCGACGATCTCTCGGTACGTATTCAAAGCTATAGAAATACTATGTTTTTATGTTCTATTTGCGAAAAACAATAGAAGAGACTGGAAAATTATTCATCAGTCCAAATAATAATAACTACAATTACAACAGCAACAACAACAACAACAACAACAACAACACAGAAATAAAATAATACATAGTTTCTAAACCAGTTTGTTTAGTGTTTGAAAAATATACAATTATACTCCCATAAAATAAAAATAAAAATTACTAAAATTACGAATTACAAAAAGGCATAAATTATATTGAAAATAAAAAAATATTTAGTAGATATACGAGTATATTTTCTCTTAATAAACAAATAAGTAAAATCCAAAAAAACAAAAAAAAAATTAAAACCAGAAAAAAATATTAATATAATGAATAGATATTAGAGAGTTTATAGTTTATATATTTATAGCTATGACGAGTACCTACAACAATTATTTACGCTTTGTTGATCTCTTTGCTTTTTGCAATTTTGTTTTTTTTGCTTTTTGCAATTTTTTGAAATGCTAAAAACGCTTTGTAAATGCGCCATGACCATTCTTAATGCGTTGTCGCCGCCGCCGCCGCCGCTGATAATAATTAATATAATCAGCTCAAGTCATTTCGTTCAACTCTCTTAAACTGTCAAGTGGTGCTGCCTGCGTACACCTTGTGGTAGTTTTTTTCCAGCTTTTTGTGCTTTTTTTTTATTTTCAGCATTTGTCCAGTTTCACAAGAACAACACAACAACAGCACAGCAACAGCAACAACAAGAGCTAGAACAATTAAATATTTTCTCAAGCATGACAACGTTCTACACAGAAATTAACCAAAAAAAAAAAAAAACTATGTGTGAAAAGTGAAAAAGGATTTTTGAAAAATGATGCGGGGCAGAAAGAGCAAGAAAAGAGAAATTCAACGAAAATGTGAAGCCACGAAAATATTTCTGAAGTATTTCCCGCGCAAATTGCGCTTTTCTGAGTTTAACGCTATTAGGAACGCCTGCATTCAGACGGCGACGACGACGACGACGACGACAGCAGCCGCAACAACAGAAGCCGGCAGTGAAACCGACAGATAAACAGATACACCCATAGATAGACGGACAGCAAGCCACGCAGACCGACCGACGCGTTGATAAGATAAACTCTAGGTCGGACGGAAAAATGGAAACGGAATCAGGCAGGAAAACCTTTTTGTATGTTAATTTTGAGACAGGTTTGTCATTCATCAACAGCGCCAGCGACGCGCGATCGTGCGATCGTACTACGACCGGCTGGTCGCTGGTAGGAGCTTAACTTTACAGGATGACCACAAAGTCGTCAAACGTTAATGAAAAGCGTTCAAATACGAGTATAACACAACCGTCAGCTTCTGGACGGTGGACAATAATTTTTCAAGGTTTGGAGGTTTAGAATTTACCTCAGTGGTTGATAACTTCAAACTTTGTAGTATAAAAAGTAAATTTCTTAATCCGGCACCTATTTCTTGAACTATTAAGCTGGAAAAAATCAACTCAATTGGTGTAAGAAAAAACCATTCCGGTTGTTACAAAAAGTCAAGTTTTAGGTTAACAAAGTATTTTGTTAAACTATTAACAAAAAAACTATTATTTGTTAAACTTAAAAAATCGACTCAGACTTTGTAGTGAATATGTTAAACTATTTAGTTGAAAATTTACATATATTGTTTTCCAATAATAATGGTTTAAAATCCATAAATCCACTCAAATTAAAATTTTGTTATGAAATTTTAATTAATTTTTACTTATTCTCGATTTTACTTTATCTTAATAAAGTATTGAATTAAAAAAAAAAAAAACATATTTAATTTATTTAAAAAAAAATTGAATTTATTTCAATATTTTTAATAAATTATTTTATTTGTTTTTAATTTTTTTTATGGAAATTTTGTAACAATAGTTCTTAATATTGAATTATAAATAATTTACAAATTTTCGATTTTTTTTTTAATTTCTATATAAACTTTTTAGACTTTATTTCTGTAACTTTATTTAATTTATATATATTTTATAAAATTTTTTTTAAAATTATAAAATTAAAAAATAAAAAAAATTATAAAAGTTAATATTAAATTTAAATATTAAAAAATTATAAAATTTTAAAAACTTATAAAAATTTTAAAATGTATAAAAATTTTAGTTTATTTTAAAATATATGTCTCTTTCCTTTTTTTCTTTTATTAATTTCGTTTCAAAAAATAGTGTTTTTTTTTCTCTTAACACCCTGTAAATTGAATTGTAAGCACACTTGCTTTACTTTTAACGGGACAAAGTTTATAAATTATATTATAATCGCAATTTAACAACAGGTACGATCGCTGTTAACCACTGACCGACCGAGCACCCAACCAGCCTTGCGCCTTCCCCGCCTTCCACGCCTTCCCAGCCGCCTTCGCGTTGTTTGGGGTGCTGCCCTTGCGAGGGTTCCTTTTGCCACTTCGCAGCTCGGTCGGCTTATTCTAATTTCTCAGCTCTTGCTCATTGTTATTAACAGATAAGCATCTCTTCCGTTGGCCACGTCGGCTACGTCGGCTAACGATTTCGGGCGTCTGCGCTCACTCGTCCGTGTCAATTAGAGCCACTGGCACCTTTTTCTCATTAAAAAAGAAAATTCATTTAAATGCATAGAGTAGTTTTGTTCTTTATGCTGCTTTTTTTATCTCTTGTCATGAGAAATAACACGAAAAAAATGGGAAAAAAGGAAAATCTGTTAAACTGTATTTTTTCCGTTTGTCGTTTAATAAATTTTTGGGTCTCCCTCCACCAACATGTGACGTGTTATTTGTTGTAAAGAAAATGGAGTGAAAATTAAATATTAAAAAAAAAATACCATAATTATGAGAGTGCACTAAGTCGAACGAGAAAGCAAAAAAAAATTAAAGTTGATCTGTTATTTCGTATCTGACACTCTCTTAAATTAATATAATATGAAATGAAAATGGTATGAATTTGTAAAAATTGAACCGTTAAAGTGACATTGTTTGTACAAACAAAATTTTTGTTTTAACTAAAAACTAAAAATTCTGTTTCGAAAACAAAAAGAAGCTGTTAATAATAAACAGCTTTTTTTAAGATATTTTTATTTAAGATCATAAAAAAGTTTTTATTAAGATCCATTTTAGGTCTTCTCATTTTTTTAATTATATTATTTAAATATCTCGAAACTCTCAAAAAAGTGTCCACTTAGTGCACTTTCATAATTATGGTCACAATTATCGATGACAATTTCATACAAAATTGAGCGAAAATTGCTTTTGAGGTCATAGAAAGACGGTCTGTCGGTCAGAAGAAAATTGTCATTTGGTAACAATAATTTTTTATATAATAAATAACATGCATTACCACTTCATTGATAAGGTAATCGCAAGATCTTACGATATGTCTTTCCATCGAAGAACTCTGCAAAAAAAAAACAATTAGAAGCATTATCAGCACTTTTTCACTGCGACATTCTTTCTAGTTGTTGTTTCTTTTATTTCTATGCCTATTGTTGTTGTTGTTGTTGTTGTTGTTGTTATTGGGCTTTATTTTTTCGGTTATTGTTGTTGGAGCACTAACGTTTATTACGAGGTAAGCCGTTTCGTGTATAAATAATTGCCATCTGTTACTGCTGCTTTCCTTTTAATTGTTTTCGCTGCTGCTGTTGTTGTTGTTGTTGTTGTTGTTGTTGTTGTTGTTGTTGTTGTTGCAGTTACGGAGTTGTAATTGTATTTAGTTTCATTACTATTAGGAGTATGCTTATATACATATATGTACATACATATATACCAGTATGTACATGTATAGTCAATATCGCATGTCAAAGCACGTCAAGGAAGCTCATTACATAACATATCGTAGAAGCATGACATAAAGTAACCCATAAGAAAAGCATGGTTGCTTGATTTATTATGTCTTCGTTACCTGCTTCCTCGTAAATTTCCAGCCCGCAGAACAATCTGCACAAACTGCAATTAATCGCATTTAGCGCACATACATTTTCCTTTGACTGCGTTTCTAGGCATCGTTTTGGCATAGACTTTTAAAGACAATTTAAAGACTTTGAATGAAAAACAAGACCAACATTAATTAAAGCAAGCGGACAAAGTTTTAGAAAATATAACCTTATTATTCAACCTTAAGGTTTGTCAAAGAAAAACGAGAGTAAAAATCGACAACATTTTGCAAATATTTTGGATTAAAATAATTTTAAAAAATTTCCCAAAGCAAACTTTTAAACATTTCAATGTACTCGAAAAATTTAAATTGCGAGTGTCAGCTTTTTTTGGATAATTTTTTATATATATAAAATCAGTGCGCACTTTCAAGCTCACGAAACGAAAACGGTCGCGACGAGATGAGATGCGGCGAGACGAGCTGGAAAACATAACGGCCTAAGAGAGAACGGACGAGCAGTAAGAAAAATAAAAAAAAAAAAACACAAAAACCCAAACATTCCAAAATGGCCACCATCCGGTGTCTAGACCGGATGTTTATGAATTTAAATCGTAACAGCAGCGAAATCGCAACGCAGCTACATTCTCTCAGCTAAAATGAATTTAATGTATTTTATTGTAGAGAGTTTAAAATGGAAATTTTCCGCTTGAGGTAAGGAGAAATATATATAATAAAATTAATAATAAAAATTATTATTTTAACCGAATTAATTAAAAATTCTGATACAATATTGTATCCATATAAAAGTATTCATATAAAGTACATAAATTAATAATCTTCAAGTCAAGAGTTTATTAATAAAAATTACAATTTTTTAAGCGTATAATAAACGTTTTGAAAAAACGTTTTAAACAAGAGATTAACGATTGAAAATGATCGCTTGAAATCATAGCATTTCCGCTACTTTAGTGTTAAATAGTTAATCAATTACAAACTTCTCAACTCTAGACAATACTCTCTGTAAACTCTCTTTAGGCTTGAGTCTTTATTTAGTCTCTTTAGTTTGCGTAACTTTTCTTTGTCTTCGAGTCTCCAAAGAAAGAAAGAAAGAAGAAGATATCAAATTATTTTAGTCTCGCTTCAGTGAAGACGCGAGCGACGACACTGTTGCGGACACGTTTCCTCGCAGCGAGTTTTGTTTTTTTTTTTGTTGAAATTTAAAATAGAAACAAAAATTGTTTTTGACTACTAACAAAATGTTGAAAATTAATGTTCACTGATGAGAAAATGTTATAAGCAATTTCCACATTTTATGTAGTCATTTGTGCTGCGTTGATAACTCGTTGACTCATTTACATAATTAAAATGAGTTAATGAGACGGAAGAAATAAAAGGCAATAGAAGAAGAGGGAGAAACGGAAAAAGACAAAGAAGAAGAAGAAGAAGAAGAAGACAAAAAAGAAGAAGAAGAAGAAGAAGCAGCAGAGAATGAGCAATCTCAACGACTAAATCATTTAGTTAGAAGCGAATTTTTCTTAGTATCAAAGAAAACTAAAAATTTAAATTAATTTCATTTTTTTCACTTGATGTTGTAGGAGTAGGTAAAGATCAGGCCTATACCGGCACCTTTTTTTTACATTAAATTTTTTCGTATTCTTCGTTTTCACGAACCATACTTTTTTCGGCATTTATTAACTGAAATATTAACACAAAAGAAAAGCAAAAACCACAAAATACTTGTAGGAACTTTCATGGTTGAGCGAATCCTTAGCGCGCTTCAAATTAATTATGAGCTCATAATAAATTGTGTGCTCATTAAGTTAATGCTAAATAGTTGACCTGACTAAAGCCAAACGCGTTCACACAGAACACTTAGTTACGATATACATACATACATATGTACATACATAGGTACGTGTCTTACTCTTCTTAGAGTGTTTGAAAATTATTTTTCTTTTCCGGTTACCTTAAGTTTCTTTACGTTGATGTTAGTGTCTTTAGTTTAGAAATCGACTACAGAAATCATTATTTAATATTCATTCTGCCTCTCTCTCTCTCTCTCTCTCTCTTTTGCACTCTCTATCTCTCTTTGTTATTCTCATACTAATTTAATTAAGCCCAAGAGTCAACTTCATTAAAGTCTTTACAAGTGCTTAATTATTCTAAAACAACAACAACAACAACCACAACAACAACAACAACATCAGCAACAACAACAACAACATTGAAGCCGTATTCGACACTTGGACACAATCTGAACACCTTTTTGTGCCTTGCGATGCATGAAATAATTTATTATGAATACAAACTGGCAATGCCAACAATAACAACGAAAGTAGCAACAAGAACGACAACGGTAACAAGAACAACTCCTACAACAAGAAGAAGAAGAAGAAAATTACCACAAAAAAGGAAATCTGCAATTTTACAACAATTTAATAAACAAAGCAAGCCAACAACTTCTCCGTTCCATTGCTCTCGCTAAAACATACTGGGTGCTACACACACACACACACTCTCTCTCTCTCTCTCTCCCTTTCTTTCTTTCTTTATCTTTCCTTTTGGATCATTGAAAACCTTTTAGCATGCATTCAAGCCACATTTAATTTAACAATGCCGCTTAAGTTTCTGCTTTAAACGGTGCTCCATCATCATCATCATCATCATCATCATCACGTACAACCATGTACCTAAAGTTGATTTGATATCAGATATCAAAAGATGCACCGATCAAATAAGCATCATGGAGAAGATTTATAAAGCAATTGTCTTTGCAGAAGGCAGCAGCCACAGCAGCAACAACAACAACAACAGTAACCACAACAGCCGGAAACGATTGTGTCAGTAGTTTTACATCAACGCGCATGGCATAAACGCGATCGCATGAAAGAATGAAGGAATGGAAAGGAATGGAGTGGCGGCGCGGGTGAGAAGAGTGAGAAACGCGGGTGGATCCCTTCCTCCAAACGCAAGCCGGGCTGGCTCTCTGAATTCTGAAGCTACCAGGAAAATTATTTAGAAGTCTTTGAGTCCATGACTCCAAATGGTCCCTCGTTTATGAGGATTGTTGTCCAATGACATGCGTTGGTATATCATTTTTAAGGATAGAGTTTATATTTTTAATAATATATTTTTATTATAATTTTTATAATTTATAACTTTTATTATAAATTTTATTATAATTTTTATTATATTTTGTAATAAAAATTATCATTATTTTGTATGATAAATAATGATACTCGCATCATTTGTATTTGAATAATTTTGTTTCGCTAAATAATTATTAAGTAGACGCTACTAGTGCGCAGGAAGTATAATACGGTGACCTGCCTTGCCACACTTGATTAGGCACCGGTGGACTTCAGCAGGGACCACCGGTGCCACCACCAGTGTGGACTATACTTTATTACAATAATTTAAATTAAAATAATTTCTTTGCGCTGCCTGCGCCGGCGCTCGTTTTTCTCGCGCCTCAATCTCATACGCGCGCGGTGATGAGGCGGTGGAGGTTGGGGGTTGGGCTGGCGCTGGCGCTGGGCATGGTCTCCTTCGCGCACCGACACCGGCACCAGCACCGGCACCTTCTTCAACTTAACCATGACTAAATGACGCGACTCGACACGACTTTAAGTGCTGGCGTCAGTTCATTACAGGTGTTTGCCTTTCTTCTGTGTTGTGCTGTTTTTTTTTTTTTTTTGTTCTGAATTTCATTGTTCTATTGTTGTTGTTGTTGTTGTTGTTGTTGTGTTCTGTATCGTTTATACCGGTTGCTCGGTGTATCGAATTGCGATGGCAGCCGCTCGCTTTGTGCAGAGCAAAAAGCTCTTTGTTCTAAAGTGAAGACGACGCGTCGTGGCAAGACGACGCGTCGGCAGCGACCAAGTCCATCCAGTGCGTTTATAATGTTTGTTGGTGTTTTTTCCACTGTTGTTGTAGTTGTTGTTGTTCTTGTTGTTGTTGGTGTTAATGTTTTTCTGTTGTAACTTAGTGTAGCTTGTAGCTGTTTTTTTTTTAAATTGACGAAACGTTAGCGAAGCATTAAAGCGCGCATTTAACAAATTTTTCAAAAAATTCTTTGCTGTTCTTGTTGAATGAATGAATTCTGTTATAAATTTTAATTATAATTTGCACTATTATTAATTATGTATTTATCTTTTTCATATAATTTGTTTATATGAAATGATTTTTTTTTATTGGTTAATTTTTTGCACACTTTTCAGTTTTAAAAAGCCTCTTAATTTTGCTCACTTGATAATTCCTTCATTCATTCATTCATTCATTCATTCATTCATTCCTTATTGATTACTCGCTCGCTTGGCATTATCTGCTTTCGCCATTTAACACAATCAATTGATTTTATCATTTTCATACGCTGATTTACGCAGCGACACCTTTTCTCGAAAATCGATTTCGAATTTTTTAAATTAAATCCTGACACCGTCCGGTGTCGGGAAGAGAGAGATGGAGAGCTTAAGAGTCTTTAGCACTCTCTTTGCTTCCCTCTCACCGCCCATCATCGCTGTCTCGTCACAATCTCAAGCAGACTGTCAATGAGCTCGCAATGCTTGTCAGTTTTCGACGCAATGAAACGCACTCAAACCTGACCGGACGTCAGCTCATTAAAGACGTGAATATGCCGAAAGAATACGCTGCATTATGAAATGCGAATACACTGTGCAAAAAGGTTCGCCTTTTTCGAATTTTGGAAATTTGTTTCTTTCAATTAATATCAAATTTGTTCATTCTCATTCATTCATTCATTCAGTAAATATACATATAAGATCATATTCCATGCATTCATTCCATTCAATTGACCGTTTCATTTCGATCACTTTTATTCATTTCATGTCTTTATTTTACTTAATTAATTCATTTTCTAAGTCATTTCAACACGTCACGTTGTTCATTCTGATTCACCCGAATTATTTTGCAGAAATTACAATAATTATTTATTGCTTATTCATTTATATTATTCACTTTATTTTAGTTGAGTTTATTCAGCAGTCATTCATCTGTTCCTTCAATTTATTGCTATAATTTTTTCGTATTCATTTCAGTTGATGATTTAACGGTTGACTTGGTTCATTTTCCATCTCACCTGAACGACGGATGTACCTTTATTCATTGTTACTTACTTTATACTTCAAGGAGTTCATTCTATTTTTATTCCTCTCCTAGTTTCTTTTGAGATAGTTTAATTTTTCATGCGTTCATTTTTTATGCATTCATTTTTCATGCCTTCATTTTTAATGCGTTGATTTTTTGTGCGTTCATTTGTAATGCGTTCATTTTTTAAGCGTTCATTTATAATGCGCTCATTTTTCAAGCGTTCATTTTTAATGCGTTGAGTTTTCATGCGTTGATTTTTTATGCGTTCATTTGTAATGCGTTCATTTTTCATGCGTTGGTTTTCCAAGCGTTGTTTTTTCGTGCGTTCATTTGTAATGCGTTTATTTTTAATGCGTTGATTTTTCATGCGTTCATTTGTAATGCGTTCATTTCTCAAGCGTTCATTTTTAAGACGTTCATTTAAATGGTTTTATTTTTGTTTATTCTTTATATTTCAATTTCTTCTCTCCATTTCTTTCAATATTTTTAGGAATAGTTTTTTCATTTCTCAAGCGTTCATTTTTAATACGTTCATTTAAATGGTTTTATTTTTGTTTATTCTTTATATTTCAATTTCTTCTCTCCATTTCTTTCAATATTTTTAGGAATAGTTTTTTTTCTGAAAGAAATATGTATTTTTTTAAAAGTGAAACCTACAAAATTTTTAATTTAACATTTTTCTGTGTTTATTCGAGAGCTTTGTTGGCAATAAAACTTCGGCAAAACATTTATTTATTTCTTGTGCTCATTTTATTTTCGTTGTATCGATGAATTTAATTCATTTTACAACCTTTTTGGACATTTTTTCTACTGCTGTTGTTGTTGCTGTTGTTGTCAGTTCAATTCAATTATAAATTATAAATCGTTTTTGACATTTCAAGTGACAGCCACCAAATGAACAGGCACAGAATCAACGAATGTCGGCGAGGACGATGGCGATGGCGATGGCGACGGCGAATATGATGATAACGACCGAATTGTCGACGGCGAGTCTCACTGCGTCACTGCGATCCATGTCGAACCTGCAGCGTTCAAACCGGAACGGATTAATCAATGCTCATCGAAAGACGAATACCGGTAGCTGGTGAACCATTTCGATGCAACCACGAAGGCTGGAAACGGTCGATTAAAACTTTCGATTAAAAGGCCAATGTTTTGATAGAGCCGTTCAACGACGGTGACGACAATGATGATGATTTTGATAATGATGATGACAAAGACGTTGAACAAATCTCCAAATTTTCCCATTAAAAACAACTACGAGTATTTGACAATGCATCTTGACATTTCTTGGTGACAGTTTGTTACAACGATAAGCGTTATCGCCGAGAAAATATCAATGCGCACAACTTTTTCGTGAGTGAGTGTTTCTTTCTGTATTACTAAATCCTGAAATCAAAAGACGGTGCCGGAACTCGAAGTCATTCGGGAAAGCGGGGGGGGAAGCGGTAAACAGAAATCTCTAAATACGGTCAAGAATAAGTCAAGAAAACGACAAGAGAAGTCGTCAGTCAACACATTTAGCAGGAAAAATCCAAAAGAAACAACAACAACAACAACAACACCTGAAACTAAGTCACACAAAAATTGTGAGGCTGGGAAACGTCTTCGTCTTTCTTGATATGAATGTGTTCTCGCTTCTCTCTTTCTGATCGATGCTACGATCTCGCCGCGTTCGAGACGAAACAAACTGCGTCTGCGTATCGTAAGCTGATTACCGGATTAACGTCGAACATTTTTGACACAACGACGACGATGACGATGATGACAACGGCAGCAGAAGCAACAACAACAACAACAACACTGAATATGGACAATTCACGACTCTGTCAACGCACTCGAACGATTTAACTGTCGTTATACAAACACTATTTAACGTCTTCCTCTCTGGAGTGTTTGCACTCTCCTCTCGCACTCTCTCTCTCTCTCTTTATCTTGCTTGTTGGTTTTTTCTCTTCGCGACTTTCACTGACGTGACGTGCCGACGCGTCGCCGGTGTCACACCTCATAACTTTTGCTTCTCGTTTAACGTTTGTTCGTTTTTGCACAACGTTTAAAGTGATTTAATAGAGTGCACCCCCCTTCACTTCCCCCCCCCCCCCCCTCCCGCCGCGACTCTGTGCATATACTGATGCGTATTTCATAATCCTCATACGTTCGTCCTTTGCGTCACGCCAGCGCAATCGCAAACGCTGAAGCATTTTTCGCAAACAGTTTTGGTGGCGACAAATTTTCTTTGTGATCAACGATCAATCGCTTGGACGATCAGCGATCGCTTGCTTCGCTTGCATCGCCTCATCAAATGAGCTTAAGTGGTGCATTCAGTCGTTCCTAAGTCGTTCCTCACTTGAAGATGCCGGATGGCGTTCGAGCGTCCGTGCGTCCGTGCGTTCGTTGCGTTCGTTGCGTTCGTTGCGTTCGCTCTTAGCGATTATTTACCTCATTTTATCAGATTTAAAGAGCAATCAAATTTGTTGCTTTTTGTTCAATTTTAAAGAGGCATTAAATTCGCAAAAGCTGACACTTGAGGCGCTCGACTACGGTCGCAAGCAACGCCAGAGGGGGCAAAAAATTAAGGAAGGAAGGAAGTAAGGAAGAACGTGTGAAAATTTAATTTTTTTCATAAATTGTATAAAATCTTAATTTTTTTTTTTTCCTGAAATGAGAAAGAACAGTTGAAAAGTGTTTAAACAGAGCTACAAATCTTTGGCTTCAGAGATATCAGCTACAACGAAGAAAGTCAGAGAAGTAGAAAACCATGTTATTTTATGTTTAATAAAATAAAACATTTTGGGAAAAAAAGTCCAGGAAAAATGTGTTGCCAAATGCCAAAAACTATAAAAACCACAATCATTAAAAAAAATTAAGCAAACAAAGGAGAAGAAAAAAACAAAGCTACAACAAGCAGAAAGCGTCAAGAAAGCGTCTCAATAAAAATGCAATCGTGATCGGTCGTTCGGTTAATATCATCGAAGGCCCTTCCAAAGAACAAGAAAGAAACATTGAAGCGACGAAAAATGTTGTTGTTATGCGAAAACAAAATCAACAATAAAGATATATTCAAATCTAAATGTGTTAATGACTCTGTTTGTCTTTCTTGTATTTGAGCAGAAAGACACTGAAAGAAAAGTACGTGGTTTTTCGCGGGAAAAATTGAAGGGAAAAAATTTGAAAAATAGGTTTTCGAAATATTTCATTTTCATATTTTCACATTTTCAATTTTAGACCAATTTATCAGAATTCTATTTATTATAAAACAGCTGCAGAATATCTCGGAAACTTAAAGCGTTGAAGAATTTTTTAGTCGATCTGAGACGATTTCAAATCGTAAAAATCCGGTTTCGTTTTTGGTTTAGAAGATCCATCAACGCGTTACTTGATGTCATTATTAAAATCATCATCACTATTATTACGTTTTTTTCTTTATGCTAATTTCTTCTCCATGTAACTGGAACTCTCATTTCCTTGAATAACAAACAACAACAACACAACAACAACAACAATTATTAACTCCGTCCGCGTTCGTACACTTTTTATGGTTATTAGTTTTCAAGTCATAACAACGTTTCTTCGGCGATCGAGGCGACGAACACCTTTTCTTCCTTTTTTAATTTGACTTCTCTCTTTCTCTTTGGAATTGGCAAGGATTTCGGTTTGCGTCTTATTAAATGAATATAAAGATGCGTCGCTAAACGAATTGGCGACACTTAATCACGACACAAAAAAGCGCAACGAAACCTTTTATGAGTGATCGCCTTTTGAAAAGCACTTAAACTGGAAAACCAGAATGCAACAACAACAACAACAACAACAACGAGGGCAATATAGTTAACTGGGTATTGATTATTGATTATTGTTGTTCAGTATAAACCAGACTGGACCCTTCGAAAGAATGGTCTTCGCGATTAACACTTTTTGATTCTCGATTCTTGATCGACAATTCGTCGATAATTGATCGATGTCTTGATCTTGTAATGTTTCAAAACGAAGAATTTTTATGGTTTTTTGGTAAAAGAGAAATGGTCTGATCATAGAAACTAAAATTCAACAGCATCGAAGAGAACAAAGCTTAAGGTTCGTGATTGATCTTCTAAACCAAAAACCAAACTATACTCTCCCAAAGAGAGAAGGTTTAACGTTCTGAAACCACAGTCGATCTCAGCACGTTTTCCAGATATTCTTAACTCTTAAACCAACCTCAATAACATCCAAAAAAAAACCTGATTTACGCTTAATAAAAAAGGATTATTGCGCTATACCAAACTAAACCGCCTTCCAGTCTCCTCTGCCCAATTTTCCGCAGCCCGGAACCCGGATTTCTCAATAATCCACAATAATCCTCTATTTTTTTCGTTACTAAAACGAGTTTACTAAAACGAATTGTTTTGTTGTTATTGTCTTAATTAATTGCTGGTTTTAAATCCTGCTTCTCTTCTTCCTTTTGTTATACTCTCTTCTTCGGTTTTAGCATCTTTTTTTTATATTTGATTTCACAGACTCAGAGATATCAAATTATTTTCACTTTGCTCAATCTGACGCTAACGACGCACTTAATACTTTGCGTCATGCGGCAGAGATATTTCTCAATTTATTGTGCGTATATTTGTGTGTGTTTGTGTGTGTCTATAGTATACTAGATTTTCCAAATGAGAGGATTTTTCAATTAATGGGGAAAAATCGCGCAATTATGTTGTCAAAACTTGTTGAACGATTTCGCAAAACACGAAATCATCAGCGAAAGCCGCAAATCGGACACGTTTAGAAACCACGTCAGAAATTTAATTGAAAAATCGCTATGAACGCAAAAACCGCACTAGTATAGACCATTCAGTCCATCCTCCCAGCCCCGGTAACCTCCTCTCCTCCTCCTCCTCCTGCTGCGCCACCCCCCCACCACTTTCTGCAGCGGCGATTCGTTCATTGAAAAAGCGTATGTTCATGACTTTTCCGATGAATTGCGGCGAATGCAAGACGAAAGACGTATGTACATGGATTTTTTGTTATGTTGTTGTTGTTGTTGTTGTTGTTGTTGTTGTTTATTTGGAAAAACTTGTCTCGTTACTCGTGGTCGTTCGCTCTTTGCTTCGTTTATTAAGTTTAAATGTTGTGTTTAAATAATTAATCGCGATCTCGTTGCGTTCTGACCGAGCAGCAGCAGCAGCAGCAGCAGTCAAGGCGTCGTCTCTAAGGCCCGCCAACGGACGGATGACGGATTAAACGTATGTACGCAGCGGTGCGCAAGCCGCTGCAGTGGCGCACATTAAACGCTCAACTGCGTAAGTGGGTAAAGCGTACCCATTGCTGCAATGCGAGATTAATGGCGCGCGATTGCAATGAAAACAAACGATTCGTGTCGTTTACGTTGAAGCTAGATTTAGTTTGTGCCATTTTTGCGGAAAGAGAGTGAAAGGCAGCGGTTGCGGAAGGGGGTAGAGATGGGGGGAGGGGGAGGAGTTGCTTATACCACAAATTAAACACCATCAAAAACGCAGATGAACGGAAATAACGATAATAAATGATAATTCTGAGGATGCGAAACATTCGCTGTTAAATCTGTCTAAGTATTTATAGAGAAAGTCTTTAGAGAAGCTACTTTATCCACACTTTGCCATCATTCCAGTTTTTTCTCGACCGTTTTTTATCCTCTTCGTGCTGTGGCAGGTGGCCCCTCCATCGCCCCATCGCGCCATCGCTCGGCCAGTTGGTAGAAACTCATGCATGCTAACAACCTGGTGGAAAAGATGTTTGGTTTCCTTTAAAAAGTGGGTTAAAAACGGCGCGCTTTCAAGGATGTATTTATATACTATACTCTTATGATGATGAATTCCAACGAGAGCCAGTGACGTCATCAATAGATGGAATACATGTCGACAGAAAGTAAAAATAAGAGAACGGAAAATAACGTAATTCGAATTGCGAGACAAGTTTGGAGAGCGAGACCGCTCTTATATCGCGCTTGAATAAACCGCTAGATTTCAAGAACAAGTAAATCTTTTTCCCAGATTGCAAAACCAATCTAAACCATCTTTTTAGTCGAGACAACATCCCGAAAATAGGACAATCTTATCCAAATTGGCTCATCTTTTAGTCGAGACAAGATCCAGAGAATAGGACAATCTTGTTTTTAACTCAAGACGTCATCCCGAGAATCGGCCCATCTTTTTTAGTCGAGACAAGATCCCAAGAATTGGCTAATCTTTTTTAGTCGAGACAACATCCCGAAAATATGACAATCTTATCCAAATTGGCTCATCTTTTAGTCGAGACAAGATCCACAGAATAGGACAATCTTACCCAGTCGAGACGAGATCCCGAGAATGAGGCAATGTTTTTAACTCAAGACGTGATCCCGAGAATTGGCCTTTCTTTTTTAGTCGAGACAAGATCCCGAAAATAGAACAAAATTGTCCAGTCAAGACGAGATCCCAAGAATGGGGCAATCTTTTTTAGTCAAGAGGAGATCCCAAGAATTGGCTAATCTTTTTTAGTCGAGACAACATCCCGAAAATATGACAATCTTATCCAAATTGGCTCATCTTTTAGTCAAGATAAGATCCACAGAATAGGACAATCTTACCCAGTCAAGACGAGATCCCGAGAATGAGGCAATGTTTTTAACTCAAGACGTGATCCCGAGAATTGGCCTTTCTTTTTTAGTCGAGACAAGATCCCGAAAATAGAACAAAATTGTCCAGTCAAGACGAGATCCCAAGAATGGGGCAATCTTTTTTAGTCGAGACCAGATCCCAAGAATTGGCTAATCGTTTTTAGTCGAGACAACAACCAGAAAATAGGACAATTTTATCCAGTCGAGACGAGATCCCGAGAATTGGCACATTTCTTTTAGTCCAGATAAAATCCAGAAAATAGGACAATCTTGCCAGACGAGATACCGAGAACGAAGAAATATTTTTTTAGTCGGGCGGAGATTCGGAAAATTGGTCTTTTTTTTTTAGCCAAGACAAAAACCCAAAAAAAGGAAGACATTGTCCAGTCGAGACGAGATCCCAAAAATGAGACAATCTTTTTCAGTTTTTCCAGGAAAAAAAACACTTTTTCAGTCAAAATGAAATTCAATAAGAAATACATTTAATTCAATAAAAACCGACATTTTGCGTTAAAAAATTTTTAATTTTTGTTAAACTGAAATCAAAAATTTTTGCGTGTTTTTCCTTGTTTTTATTTCCTTGTTTTTGTTTTTGTTAGTTTCTTTCTTCTCGCTCCTCTTCTCGCCCGTCTCACTATCATTAAATTTAGTAGATATTAAATTTTTAACAACTAAATTTAAACAATTAAAGCTTCAGTCGACCGTTTAATGAACAAACTGCGGAACGAAAGCGTCACGCAATTGGCTTTAGCGGTGGTTGTGGTTAACTTGATTAACCGACTGACTAACTGACTAACTGACCAACTGATTGAATGACTGATTAACTGACTGACTGATTACCTGACTAACTAACCGACTGAATGAGTGACTGACTGCTGACTGAAAAAGTAATAAATTTTTTAATTTTTAATTTTATTTTTTAATTTTTTTTTAATTTTTTAATGATTGATTTTTTTTTTGTCTCCCTTTCTCGCCCATCGTCTCTCCTCTTCTCTGCACTTCGGCGTTTTATAACAAAAAATTGTTGTTTTTTTTTTAAATTTTAAAATATTTTATGGCGTTTGTTGTTACTGATAATTAGTTAGTTAGTTAATTAACAGCTTCGCTCGATCTTTTTTTCTTCTTACTGTTATTTTTCTTTTATGTGTGTGTGTGTGTGTGTGTGTGTACGTCATTATTGCAATTTTAACGTGCATCCATTCAGCGATTGTGCAAAAGGAAATAGTTTTCCAAACAATTTTTCCTCCATTACTTGGCGCAGGCACGATTGTATTGTATTGTTTGTTTGTTTGTTAATTTAGTTAATTAATGCGTTGCATGATCTTAAATGCTTATAAATTTTCATATCTTCTTCCATTTCCATTATTTTTTTTTTCCAATTGTGATAATTTATAATTACTTACTTTGATGTAAATACGTTACGAAAAAAAGCAACAATAAATAAACCAATTACCCACTAAAAATTACGTAACAGTATAAATGAATATTTTAGGTTTATTTAACAGAATAACACGTTATTTCATGATTTTAAAAATTCAATAATTTTCGTACTCGCTTTTGGTGTTTATATCGTTACTATTTAATTAGCAACAAACTACGTTTCTGGGTTTCATGAAGATATACGATATATTGAGTTATCCAATTTCTCTTTCGCAAAGTGAAGTTAAAAAAAGCACTCTCAGTATTCAGATATCGATTGAATTTTTATTTCAATACGATGCTTGGACTTTGCCATTATGTTTGTGAAAAACAATCTCGTTCACATATCTTCCGCGGCCTCAATTCTTTCGAAGTAATTTTCGATGACTTTTTGACATTGTCCAATCGGTGTTTTTTTACTGAATTAATTGTTTAATTTTCTTCACTCTTATAACAAAATTTTAATATGGCGCAAGTTGTTATCGTTTTACCTGCAGGCGACTTGTCGACCTATCAAAGTGTCAAGAGTGTCACAATGAATCAATCAGTCAAAGCAATCACACACACACACACACACACAAAATTTCTAGGAAATCTTCACAGAAATCGAAGGGAGAAAAAGAGAAAACCAAAAAGAGCACAACAACAAAAAAAATTATATGTACATACGAGTGCATACTTCCATTACTGTTACAACAACAACAACAACAACAACAACAACAACAACAGCAACGCATGATATTACCATTATCAGCATAATAAGCATTAACGAACAGCAGGCCACTTTGTGAAAACGTCAATACGATTATTTAATTGAAATCCGAAAAGAATGAAACACACCCACACACACACACACACACCTCAAGAAGACAAAAGTTAGGAAAACAACAACAACAACAGCAACATTAACAGCATTTTCAATACATGACATTTTAGCCGAAAATGAAAATAAATACAATAAAAAACAACAACAACAACAACAACAACAACAACAACAACAAAAGGCAGCAGTAGCACCAGCGCAAATAAATAAATATAATGAAAAAGTCAACAGCAGCAACAACAACAACAACAAAAAAACACAAGTCAACCAACATAATAATAATAACAACAACAACAACAACAACAACAACAACAAATTCCCAACTATTTTCATCAATGGCTTTTTTCGACAATTTGTTGAAGCTAAACCGAAAAGGACTCATTTCTACACTCACGTAACTTTTTCCGTACTTTTCTATGAAGGTACTCACGTAAGAAGAAGCCGTATCGATTTTCAAATCCACAAAAGAAAAAAAAATATTGTAACAAAAAACGTTTTTTGTTGTGTATTGTTAAAAAAAAAAAACAAAAATGCTAAGAAATCAAGAAGACCTAAAAAACCTTTTTAGTTTAATTAAATTTGGCTTAAAGCCAAAGAAAAAAAAAAAAACGAAAAAAAAATCGTGCTCCGAAATCAGGACACAGCGAAATAGGACCAAGACGATGATGATGAACACGACGATGATGACTATAACAATGTTTGAACATTGAAAAATATGCGGAACAGAAAAAAAAGCAAGGGCGACAAATGTAATTTAAGATTTATGTAACTATGTAGGTAGAGGTCATAGGTCATAAACATGTTTAGGAATGAAGTAGAAAATCTGAACGTAATGAAGCCTGGGATTGACGACAGATGCGTTTATATTAAAAACACAAACACGAATTCGGGAGAAAAAGCGCAAAAAAATAAATTTAATAAAAATTAAATTCAAATTTAAAAAAGGAGGAACTAAATTAATAATTTTTTTATTATGTACTAAGTACACATAATATAAAATCAATATTAGATTAATATAAAATTAATATGAAATTGAAATAAAATTAGTATAATAAATATAACAACATTTTAAAAAGGATTAGCATTTTTTCGACCAGGATTGTTGAGGTTTAAGAAAAATGTTGTTTTGGAAAAATGTCACACGCTGCACGATTACGCATAAATCAACCACAACAAAAAAAAAAAAAAAACAAAACGCTGCAACATTTCTGGAAATATTAGACAATATTCTGGCGAAGCTCTTTTCTCCATGGAGTCAAAGTTTTCATATTACGCTTTAAACAAAAGTTCACCATAGCATTTTCTCACCACACAGCAGACAGCAGAGTCTTTCTTGCTCCTGCAAGAGATGAAAAAACCACGCATGTCATCTAAAAACTCAACACAACTGAATTACTCGAACAACAAAAAATAATAATAATAATAATAATGGTAGTAATAATAAAAAGCTGGGCCCACGGTTAGTGACAACGGCAGCGACAGAGACAGCAGCGTTAACTCAACAGCAACAGCAAAGCAGAAGTTGGCAGAAGTCTCGGTACGTTCGTTTGTGTGGTATTTACAGCTCGTTTCAGGCGGCGCGTTTATCTCTTTTCACTGATTGACCCCCTCCGAAGGGAGTCACAGTCTTGCCAACCAAACCAACCAGACCAACCCAACCTCCAACCCATACTTCACGCAGGACACGAGTCAAAGCGAACTTGGGAGAGCCCCGCTCGTTGCCTTCGTTGACAAGAGCGAGTCGGTTGCTGTTGCGCGACTCTGTTCCGTTGACTCCGCCTTTCTTTTCTAATTGATTTATAAAGTGTTAACTTCCGCTGTCAATACTTTGGTCCATGGCGAACGAGCGAAGCGCCGTACGGTGTCTGCCCAGAGCGTCATGAAGACGCCACAAGCACAATTCGTCGTAATGCGACTACTGGCTATCTCCTTCGCACGTATTAAGTACAAAGTTTGTCTGAGATTTCTTTGACTCTCGAGCAGACCAGATCTTTTTGGTTTTTCATGGTGCTTTTTTTTCAGGGGAAGCGGTTCGTTTTTAGGCAGAGGTTAACGGTTGGGTGTTTTTGCTGCCTGGGTTTTTGTTAATCTATCTCGCTCTCTCTCCCGCTCTCTTTTCTACTCTGCTAACGACAGTTTAGCTGATCAGTATTGTGCGTATAATAAAAGCGCGTCAGTTAATAATTACAAATTTGCAAAAGCTTCTTTTTCTTCGTCTTCTTCGTGCCTTCGTACATATTTTTTCTTATTTTAGTACCCAAGTTTTTTGTTGTTTTTTTTTGGTTCTGTTTTTTTTTGTTTTTGCAGCGTTTCTGTTTATTTTTTTTTTTTTGTTGATACTTTAGAAGCTTGAGCGCTTTTTACGCGGTATTGTTCATGTAATCGTTATGACGTCTTTTGTTGAAGATGCAAAGAACGATTGTGTGTGAGGGAAGAAGAGGGGTAGTGTAAGGAGAGAGAGAGAGAGACCGCAGTGTTTCTAGAAAGAGCGCAAAAACGTACGAAAAGGGCGTTGTTATGGAGGGCTGGTCCCTTTAGCCACGAAGCGAACTCAACTGGTTGGTTGGGGCGAGTATGATGGCTATGAATTCCGTCTAAACGGTGGTAAACTGGACTCTTACGGAATGGACCGACCGACCGAACGAACCCTGCTGGCGTCACCATGACTGACGTTGCTTCATTATGATTTTGACACCTTCCAAATTTTTTTTTCGCCTTTATTTTTTTTTTGCTTACAGCTCGCTGCCAACAGGATTATTCTGCAGCATTCTTTGTACTCTTTGTACTCATACTAAACCTAACTAATTGTAGTTGTGAGTTTGCATGGCTGTGTGTGTGTGTGTGTGTGTGTGTGTGTGTGCGTAAGGATATGCGAGTAAAAAGCATTTTAAGTTATTTTATGGCAATTAAAACTGCTCTGGCGAAATAAAAGTTTCGAAAGGAAACGAAATGAAAGGAAATAAAAAAGGAAAAATGAAGAAGGGAAGCACAAATGGAAGGAAAGGAGAGAGGGAGGATGAAAGGAAGGGGAAGGGAAGCGGGGAGGGGCAATGGAAACGAATATAGAAAATGAGATAATGGAAAAACTTGTATATTTCTTTATCGAAAATGAAATTGTATAGAATAGAAAGAAGTTTATATATATTATATTTAAATAAAACACATAAAAACAAAAATAAAAAATAAAAAACATTAATTAATTCATCATTTAATATAATATTGCTACTAAATGTGAATACTAAATGTGAATGTGAATACTAAATGAATGAGTACTGATGAATGAATACTAAAAAACTATATTTTATACGAGTATATATTTTTATATACTATATTTTTTGTAAAATTTTGTCCTGCTGATGATTTTATGAGATAAAAAGAGTTTAGATTTTATGCTTAGCATTTTTTCTTGTTCTTGCTCTTGTTAGCTTTTTATGCTGAACAATTTTTATCCTTTCTAAAGATGCGGATAATTACAAATTTCAAAAAAAAGGGTACCTATACACACTTACATATGTACATACATACGTACATATTTCTCTTCAACTCTATCCGAAAACTTTTTTTGGAGAAAGTTCATTAAAGAAGTCATAATTTTTTTCATTGTTCATTATGACTTCCTTTGCTAATAAAGAAATCACGCGAGTTCTACTAAAAACCTCACCAACAAAAACATCATAAAATAAACAATCAACAACAACAACAACAACAACAACCACAAAACAAATGTATATTGAAATTAATTACAAACAAAAAGCATATAAAAAACCAAATTTTTATTAACATATTTTCGGTTGACAAAATACAGCAACGATTATTGTCACGCAGGGTTGGTCGGTCATTGGGTCATTCGGGCGTTCAGTCGACCATCAGTCATGAAGAATTATGGTTAATTATTCCGTAAATGAACTTTCGTGTGGACGCACTGTTTCATCACAAAAAAGAAATCACTTCAAAACCGACGAAACGCTAATAAAACGGCACCAAAAAAAAAAAAAAAAAAACAAAAAAACATCACAATAATTTAATTGGTTTGAGGAAGGGAGGAAAATGGCTTTTGAAATGAACGCCATCAGTCGAAAATGCTGTCGAAACACTTTACGCATCAGAAGCGATCGCATTGCGTGATTGCATGATCGTCACTAGACTGAAGAAAGGTTGACGTCCAAATTTTGATACAAATTAAGCCACAGCGTAACCTACGTGGGGGTGGGGGGGGGGGCTCTTTCAGCAACCAGTTTTGAACTGAAAATCAACACAATTTGATGAGCGGTACATGATGAGATAACACAAAAGGAAGTACATAGTACAATTTTAATTAATGGCCTAAAGGTTTTTATTACTTTTATGACATTTTTTATGGTAGCGTACACGCTATTTGTGGTTATAACTCTGAAGAACAGAAAATAACGCTGCAGAAATCAACAAATTTAACTCTAAAGAAGTCTAAAAATGGCCAAAAACTCTAAGAAAATTGTAAAAAAAATACAAATAGAAAAGAGAAATATAGAAAAATATGAAAAGATTTGAAAAAGGATGTAACTCCATATAACACGTTATTAACTTCGTTTAAGGAATATTTTTTATAATCTGAAAAAATTTTAAATAATTTTTACAACTAATGAAATAATTAGCGCTTTGAATAAAACCAAAATAACTGCAAAAAAAACCTAAAAAAACTTTTTAAAAATAGGAAAAAAAGTACTTCACACCAAATGAAAGTGTATTTATTCTCTTTGATAATACACCCAATTTTTTTCTCTGCATCTCGTGTATGATCTCAGCATATTTTATATAAACAATTTTTATGCAAATTTACGACAAACTTCAAAAACGTTTCAAAATGGCGTGTTCGTTCACTTAAAGAGAATTAAACTTTTCTGGCAAGCAAGAGAGACACCAACAACGAAAAAAAAAAAAGTGGAAAAAGAAAAACCAGAAAACATAACAAACGCCGACGTCGCGACGTTACGCGCGTAATAAAATAAAGCTCGCGCGTAACACAAACGAAAATCAACACCAAAGTGACATACATACAAAAAAAACAACTAAAAAACAAAAACAAAAAAACAAAAACAAAAACAAATACATACAAAAAAATTAAAAATAATAATAACAACTTCTGGACTCGAGAGTTTAATTTAGCAAAAATGGCTGCGTACAGCAGGGCTCCCATAACAACAACAACAACAACAACAACAACAACAACAATAACAGTGACAGCAGTTTCGTGCACTTCTCACCTCATTTTTCTTCTCTTCTTCTCGCGCAGCGGCACACACTTGTTGTACACGTGAAAAGAAGACGAAGGATAGGAGACGGGGTAGGGGGGGAGGGTGGGGTGGAGTGTTTGTGTTTGTGTAAATGTAGCGGCCGATGAAGTGCTCTCGCAGTAATCGTAACAAATTACGTTGGCAAAGTGCTCGCTCGTCGACTCGCTTTTTAAATATTCAAAAAGAGCTCAATTTGCATACATTTTCCCGGCATTAAAACAATTTCGACTTCTCGCACTTGAAATCCAACAACAACAACAACAACAACAACAACCCACCCCCATTAAAGCTGTTGGTGTTATTGTTGTTGTTGTCGCTATATGGAGGGCACAAGGCTCTCTCTTCATTAAGCGCTCGCCACGATACACCAACAGTGCCATTACGTGTCGCTGTGTTGTTGTTGTTGTTGTTGTTGCATTATTAGTGGCGTTGCTATTGCTATCATTGCCACATTAACAAATTTCCAACAAGCACTCTCTCTCTCTCTCTCTCTTCGTTATTTTCGCTCGATCTCACACTCTCTCTACCCGCTCTCTCGTAACGCGAATCCACATTTTATTGATGTGAGCCGACTTTTACACCCTCGCCGTACTGCCACCGCCATCAGCGGCTTCTACCCTCCTCCTCGGAGTGTTGGTGGGTGGGTGGGTGGATGGGTGGGTGGTTTGCTTTCGGTATGAACGACGCCAAAGTATAAAGAGTTTTTCGGTTATTTTTCTCTTGTTGTTGGTTTATCATTATTAGCATCGTTCAAAAGAACAACAACAACAACAACGAAGTTGGATGGTTGCTAATTTAGGATGGGTGTTAAGGGTGTTCACGGAGGGGTAGGTGTTGAGAAAATTAAGTATTCTGACACCATTAGTGTTAAAAGTGTTCATATTAAAAGCATTTTCCAACAGTTTTTCTGTTGCTTTTTTTTTCCGTATACGATATTTTTCGATGTAATCTACACTTTTGCGATCTTTGAAAGTTTGAAAGAGTTCGGTTCGGTTTTTGTTTCGGGTTTTTTTTTTTTTGAAATATGGATGGATGGATATATGTATATGTACATACAAGCTATAAATATTTAACAGTAATCAAGATTAATTTGGTAAAAATTTTGAATGATGACAATATTCCATTCTTTTAAGCAGATTTTTGGAAAAATATATTTTTTAAAAATATCTTCTCTGAAAAGTTGTGATGAAGAAAATATATAAACCCGGAAAGACCTTTAGCATACCGCAAGTCTTGGGAAAAATATGGTCTAGTAGTTTTCAAATTAAAACTTAGTCGTTGTCATGCTTTACGGAAACGCTGAACAAATTGTCTCACAAAGTAAAAACATTCAAAAAAACTCTCTACAAAAAATGCTCAGCAAAACCAAACAGAAGAAAATTAACACATGTTTCAAAATTTAGGACAACATTGTTGTTCCTAATTCCTGATTTGTGGTGTGATATTTTAAAGTAAAACCGTGAAAAATGAAGTAAGTATTACCGCAAACGTATCGAATTCGTTGAAAAAATCCAACGTAAAAAAGCTTAAGACCGTCCGTTCATTTTTCAATGACGTGAACCGATTTCGAAAACGGAAGTGAGCCGATAATTTGTGAAAACAAAACCGTTGTGACGAAGCACAAATGCTATTATTCAAGTTCAAGCCACAAATCGACCACTACAATTAGTCTAGAATAGAATCTATAGAAACTCTGGCAGCGACAGATTGTTTAGCAGTCAGCATGCTTTCAGTAAGAGCTACATGAAACAGCATAAACAGCCGGAAGGGCTGAAAAAAGGGCACAAGTGTGAAGAAAAACATTAGAGATAACTACAAAAAAAAAAAAAACAACACTCAACCATAAATCGCTCAAGTGGTGCCTACGTTCAGTGTTTACCTCGGTCATCAGCCGTTAAATAGTTTTATTTGTCAGCTGAAAATGAGACGGTGAAAAAACGAAGGAAAAAATAGAAAAAAGTTAAAGAGAAGAGGGTTGAAATTCGTTCAGCGTTCGTAGCAACAGACGGTACGAGTATTATCACAACAAATACAAACCAATCTAGAAGACGACCATTAGCACCAACAGTAGCAAGGACCAATTAATTCACACCTGTTTAAAAACAATCAGTCTCTTGAAATGGTTGAAATGTAATTGAAAATGGTGGACAGGCCTGCTGGGAGAACCGTGAGAGGACTCCTGATATTTTCTAATTTTTCTTTATTCGAAAAAAGGAACGAACAAACTAATAGAAATATAAAACCAAGAACTAAACGATACTAGACAACGATACTAATCCGTTGTCTGTTTTTTAGGGACCATGAAATATTCGCACTTTTAAACTTTATTCGCTTTAATGATCATAATTTGGCTTAAATTGGCTTAAAAATTGTTTTTGTTCGGGCGTATAACTCCAAAACTTTTTCATTGATTTTCTTTATTTAAAAAATTTTATTTAGCTCATAATTATCACTTTTAATAACAATAAAGTTTATAAAAATCTGTTTAGAGAAGACAAAGCTATAATGTTGGGAAAATTTCAAGCATTTTTTGGGACCTCAAAAACGAAGTGATCGCAATTAGCGTGCTGGAGAGCGGAAATAGTTATCACCGATCATTAGCGGATACACATAGACCACATAGCCAATACACATAGAGCGACTACTTGTATACATACAATTTTTTCTCTATAAAATTGTAGCACTTTGTTATCAATTTATGCAGATTTTTATATTTTTCTAAGCCTTCAGTTTGTTAAAATAATCATATTATTAGCTTAATAATTTTTTATATATTTTATTAATGACTTCCGCTCAAACGATTTGTTCTGCTCAGTGTCGAAATTCCAGTTTGTGCTTGCTTTGGTTTTGGCTTTGGCTACGGCTTGCCTGAATTTAAATGCCGATCATTAAAGCATCATTAGGTCAAGCTAATCTTTTTATAATTTGTTTAATACTGTTAGAAGAGATTTAGAAGGTGGTTTCTTGATTTCCTGTGTGTGTGTGTGTTTTTTTGTTTTCATTTAGCCTTTATTGGTTTTCGGCGAAGCAAAGACTGGATCCGTGACCACGAGATATCGTGTCGGTTTGTAGTTAATTTTTGGTTTTTGTTTTTCTTGAAATTGGCGTTTTAGAAGAGATACATTTTATAATTATGTACATATATAAACATTAAGTTAAAAAAAACGTATTCATGTTATGTAAAATTTGAACTTTCGAAATTGACGAAAAGATCGTTAAATCAATCAAGCGTCATTTTGGTAATTATCGCAGCTGTTAAAACAAATGTCATGGCTATATATATTCGCGCAATTACTAATGATTTTGTTCCAATAATTATCATCAAGTCACTATAATTAGCTGCTCGCTACCGCCCGCTTCTGTCAACAGTTGCCATTTATTCGTTCCTAAAAGAGGAATCATTATGTATTCTAAAATGTAGTTCTATATCCTTGTCTTCCTTGTTGTTGTTGTTGTGATTGTTTTCACCACCTTCGTTTGTTGATATTCCTTTCTTTTCTTTCCTTTTGTTTTCTTGATCAGCATTTTACGATCACTTTAACGCCAGTAATTAACCGCCAAGATCAAACGATAGTAGTACACATCAAACGACCTTTTGACCCTTGCAATTGATAGAAGAACGAATTGGACAAGAACGACGAAAAGGACAAGTGCAACAATTCTCACACTTCTCAAACTTCTCAAGACATTCTCAAGACGTTCAAACTTTGCCTTTGGTGAAACCTTTAATTTCTTCTCATTTCCTTTCTCGGCGCCATCATGTTGGAAAATCTTAAAACCTTATAATTAACGATCATTTATTTTCAAATTACGGTCAGAATGAATGAATGAAAAAAACCTATTTCAGGCGATACGTTAATTTAACGGGGTGTGCGTGTGTGTGTGTGTGTGTGTGCTCGATTTAGAGCAGATGGATAATTTTAATTTCATGTAATTGATAAAACGTTTAGATTCGTAAAATACAAAGTCTTACTTAAAAAAAGTTTGAAAAAAATTCGTTGAAAAAAAAATGAGAGGACGCTATAAAAATTAGTGCGTTTTGTTCCAAAGTTTGTACCAAATATAGCCTGATTAAAGCCCTTCAAACTATATAAAAATTTATGTGTGACATCTCCTAAACTATAATAATCGTAATATGAGATATGAGTAACTTTCAAAGCATTTTTTATGGTCCATATTTTTTGATATAATAATTTCTTTAGCAATCTATGGTACATATTCCCAATCGAGAATAAAAAAAAACTTAAAAAAAAACTTTTAAAAAAATTATAAACTTACTCTACATGAATTTTTTTTTTTTCGTTTCTTTTAAATAAATACAAAAATCTTAAAACAAAACTTCAATACGATTTTTTATTTTAAATAATAAAAAATCCATTAAATTAAAAAGCAATTCCAAAAAAGCTTAATATAGTATAAAAAGCGTTAAAACGAAAATTTCTTGTGTCATAAAAACTCATTTCATTAGATTTAAGAAAAGAAACAAATTTCAAACAATTTTACAGAGAAAAAAATTAGTGGTCTAAATATATTCGAAATTTGGTTTTTATTTGCTCTCTTCTTTCTTGTATTTTTCAACTCTTCTAGGTTTAAATTTTTCTTGGTTTTCTTTGTGAGACGACAAGATCAAGCAAGAGACAGCAGCCAAAAAATGCAAATTGGACTTGATCGAGTCTAATGCGTTTGTAATCGGTCCCTAAAATGCTATAAACATTACGTTATCTACTAAAGAACTACAACAACAACAACAACAACCCTTACCATAACAACAAATATGGTATATTTCACACCGCTGTTGTTGTTGTTTTTTTTTAACCTTAATTAATGAGGTTTTTTATTAGTTTTTGAGATTTTTCTTTTCTTTTTGGTGTCTAAATAAATTAGCCGTTTTAGTCATTTAATCTAAACTTGAATTCTTTTGCTGCTGCTTCTTCTTCTTCTGTGTTTCGTTTTTTCTTTGTTTTAACAAAAAGCACTTAAAAGTAAATTAATTTATTAGCATTTTATTTATATTTTTTTGGGTTTTTTATTTTTTTTTCAACAAACTGTTGCTTTTTATTTGATCGAATTTGTTGTTCGAAGGCAGTAATGTTGAGAATGGTAAAAAATTTTTAGTTTAGTGTGTGTGTGTTTGTGTGCGTGTGTGTATACATGTGGAGTGACACGATCTTGCTTGTAAAATCATTTAATAATTTGTTGATCGCTCTACGCCTTCGTTAAACTCATTTAAAGTAATTTTTTTTTTTTGTAAATTAATATTTTTTATATTTTTAACTTAATATGTACCTACTAATTTTAATGGCTTTTCGATTATTTTTAATTTTTTATTGTTCTTTTATCATTTTTTGTTTATTTATTTATTTAATATTTATTTTTTTGCAATGAAAAAATGAAGATTAGTGAATTATTTAAATTAATTAAAATTAAATTACAATTAAATACAAAATTTTAAATTAAAAAAAGGCAACAATTAAATATCTATGTTTAACTTAACCGTAATGACATTAAAAAAGTAATGGTATTAAAATAAAGAAATTAGAAATTAGAAAGAAATTTTTACATTAAAAGAAAGAAATCAAATAAAATACTTCTTAGTAAGTTCTTCTTTTTCTTCTTCTTCTTCTTGGTCTTCTTCTTCTTCTTCTTCTTCTTCTATTAATGCTTATCATTCCTTTCTTACGACGATCATCGTAAGAGGTTTGTTTAAAAATTCCAAAAATTCCAAATTTACAAAGTGTGCTACGCGAATACAACAGCCAACAACAGCATAACAAAACAGCGAAGCCCACAACAACAACAACAACAACAATAAAAAATAAAAAACCAACAACAACTTGCAAATGTTTTAACATTCTTGTCAACTATTAAAGCTATTAAGAGAGTCTTTGTACAAAAAGAATCCATATATGTATGCATATATAGTACACACATCTGCCCACATGTATGTATGTATGTATGTGTAGGTAGAGTACCGATACCAATACGACTGGAATGGTCTATATTATACGATTTTATAATGTAAAAGTTGTTTTACGTTATCACCTGAGATCGTTATCGCGGTCATAAAATGCTTAGTTCGAAAAGAAACCAACAACGCAGCAATGAAATGTACCTCAATTAACGCAACGTTGACGTAACGTAAAGTAAAATGGTCCAGCAGATCGTTCGGATGATGGCTCAGACGATGATTGTCTCTAGAGAGGGGCCGAAAAAAAGAGACAAAAGAGCTAAACTAAATGGAGGAAAAAACTGAAGCAGATCGACGCAATGTTATGAGGAGAGACGGTGCGGGGGGGGGGGGGGGAGGAGGACTTGATTGAAAAGACCGAATGGGATGAAACGCGGCTGTGAAAGATACGATTTAGCACATCATGCACGTTCCTAAACTATAACGATAACGAAAAACAATGTAAAACTTAAACATCGACACCTCTTATGGCTCTTTATGGTCGGGATCATTCAGTGGTCCATCAGGCGCATCCGCCGCCGCCGCCGCCGCCGCCACCGCAGCAATTGTAGACGTAGCCGTAGTCCTTGTTTTCGAAAGCGCTTAAAAAACCACTTGGCTTAACTTCTGATATACTCGTATTGAAATGTATGGTGGAGACGAACGCCTGCACGGTTCAAAATTAAGCTCTACGCGTAAAAAGTATAGATCTAAATTCTAAAAATATATAAAAATTTCAAGTATTCAGGTTTAAAATTAAGTACACAACGACTTTTAAGGTTGAAAAGTGCAGCTCTTTGGTTAAATATTTTGTTTATTATATATTATTAAAAGTTAACTTCTGAATTAAAGAATTGTTTAGCTATTGTAAAAGTTGGAAAATTTACCACAGTGCTTTAGAATTTATAACTTAAGGGCATAAAGAGTCAACAGTTACTGCCTTGAGAGGACTCCCAAAAATAATGGTTGAAAAATGCATGCAAAAATTTATAATTTCAAACACAAATTTTAAGCATACAGTAAAAAATTAAATCTAAATTTTTAACCGTGTACAAGCACATATACATTCACTCATAGTCGTATGTACAAAATGCACACACACACACACACACACACCCACACGTACGTATGCACATGTAATACTGATTTGTTTATTTGTGTCGAGATCTAAGAATACATACTTTTATTGGATTCATTCGAACGATAGTCATCGAGCTTATACTTATTTTTTCACCATCACCATCACCATCGCCATCATCGCCATCATCATCATCGCCATTATCGCCTTCTTCTTTATTATGCTTTTATTTTAATGGCAGAGTTTAAGAGATAACAAATTTCTGTTACAAGCAAATTAAAAGGTTTTCTTAACGCTTGTTAGTTGGATGGTGCGGTGCGGGGCGGTGTGACCGCGACCGCGACCGCGACGCGTCATGAAGGAAGCCGCGCATCATAACGAATGATGGGCAACGGCTTTTAAAAGCGGCTGGCTCCCATGAAATAAGGTTGATTTGGTGTTACTACTTCGGTCATCTGCGATGAGTCTCAACCAAGTTGATGCGTTGCTTCGTGGTCGATCAACCAACGAACAGTTCGACCCGGGCTGTTCGATTCCGGGTCGAGTTGAATTGGACTGTCTGCGGAACTTGGTCTGAGTCGAAGGTAACTCGAAAGAAGGCATGCCCTTTTTTATCGATTGTTTTCGCTTGCATCGTTTAGGCGATAATTTTTGTAATAAATTAAGAGACAAGAACAACAACAACTCGAAAAAAACACCGAGACAACACAACAAAGACGGAAAAACCGGACCAAAACGCACTACAAAGAGAGCGCCCGGTCGGAGACGACGGCACTCATGTCGTTGCTGTTGTTGCTGTTGTTGACTAAGAGCACGCGCTGAACTTGACGCCAACAAGACCCACACACAGCATCCAGACGACGGCTCGAGCGGCCGGCAGTCAAGCCAGCCAGCCCCAACGAGCCTCAGCGTAGTATAAGTTCATAATGAATGAAGGAAGAAGAATGTCGCAGCATCGTATTTTATCTAGAGCCATAATTGAGCGATAGAATTCGAGTTTAGCTAAAAGCCGAACATAAATCCAACACCCAGAACTTAACCAAAGCGGCAAGAAAAAAACAACAGCAACAACAACAACAACAACAAAAAACAACGAATAAAAAAGAAATCCAAACAAACCGAAAAATTCGAAGGAAAGGGTTTTTTTTTTAAAAAAAAGATGACCCTCTTTATGTTACTCGTAGCGGACTACATTGCAGACAAACTGGCATCGTCCCACACACACACACACACACACACACACACACACACACACACACTCACCCATATTGATTCACAGTTAGTCAGTGTCACTTCATTGATCCGTCAGTCAGTCGGTCGGTCGAACGATTATTGCTTGGCCGCTCGCATTACCATTTTTTACCAACCTACGTTTTTTTATTGTATTAAATTTTAGTATAGAATTCGGTGTTTCCAAGCTCTGTTTTTCTCTCTCTCTCCCTCATTTTTTTTTTCGTCTGGTTTTGTCATGTAACATAATTTAAATGAATTTTTAACTGATTTTTAAGAAATTTAAGACCGTAAATATTCTTACTCTTTTGACAACGGTCGGCCTGTCGTTTGGTCATTTACATTTTGATGCATCGCCGTGTATACACGACAATATTTTATATGGTTTTTTAAAACGGTTCCATGGTTTTTTTTTCTGGAACTAAAAACTATACTCGGTTAATCATTTTTTGATAGCGTTCGTTTAGGAATTGATGAAGGGACCACCAAAGAGCTTTAAGAAGAAGAAATTTAATACGTTTAAAATTTTATATGTGCGTTGCTCTAGTTAATATTGCAATTATGTGGTATGGATTATCTTCTTTTTTTTTTTTTGTTTGTGTTTTTGTATATTTTTTAAAGGATAATGTATCGCGTTTGATACTGCTCACGGTAACGTATAATGTTTGCTTTACGCTGAAAGTGATCTCAAAGGGTAAAAACGTAACGCCAGAAAACGCAAAGTGTTAAAAATTGGCGTTACCGAAAATCGACGTTACTTGTAGAAGGTTACCTTTAATTCAGCGTCTTCTTACTCTTCGTCTTCTTATCCTTTTGCCATTTTGTACTACTATTTGGATAAGAATGAACGTTTCAGGTTTCTTTTTTTTAAAACTTAACAAAAGCATCATGATCATAGTTAATGAGCTCTTTGTTATAAAAGAAAAAAAATACTGCTCACGCTGTTGATATCTTTTTAGACAATAACCAACACCTTTATCCCTCCATCCCTCCATCCCTCATCCCAAAACCTCATCCCGAGAATGATTTCCGAATGATTAACCATCAGTTATGTCGCGCTAAAAACGTGCTACTTGCATTTCTACAATACATACGAGACTGTACGAGTAATAAATACACTACTGGTACCATCGACTGCACCGCGTCGCCGCAAAAGCATTCCAACGCTTGCCAACGCAGTGAGTATCAGGCGGAGTATCACAGCCAGCCTGCGAACCAAGCGTACGCAATTCGATACTATCGACCTTTTTTGCTTTGCAATTGAAAGGTGACTGTTTTGACCAACTTAAGGGCGCAGTTAAGCGTAGCACAGTGATTGTTAGCAAATATATACTCGTAAGTATAAAAAAAGAAGGCTTGAATGTACATTCTTCCATCATAACGATGACGATTGTTTGTGTTGTTTGTGACAACGCGTCGTTGAAGAACGCGTCGTCGAGAAGGCGCAGTCTGTGAATCGGTGTCGGTGTCGGTGTCGGTGTGCACTCTTAATTATGATTAAATTACCAACTTAATCGTAAAATATTCACTTATTTACGTACTTATTTACAATTTTGTGCGCTTGCAACCTGCTGATTGTTGGACAATGTTGTTGAGAAACTATGCGCAGCTCTTTTCAAAAAGAAAACCAACAAGTGTTCATGATGACGATGATGATGATGATGATGATGACGATGAGGACCACCTTCACGGTTGGCAACTCAATTGGCATAACTTAATTGACTCAATCGAAGAATGCTCGCAGAATACTCGAAGAAGTATTAATGAATGTATTGGAAATGCATGAAGACATTTTAAGATTTCAACGATTGGTTGGTTGAACGATTTGCCCTGCTTCTTTTCTGCTTCTTCTTCTTCTTCTTCTTCCATTCAAGAGAAAAACGATGTGATCTGATTTCAATTTTGAGGGGGAAAAAAATCTCTTAAGAAAAAAATATCCACGGTTTTGTGATAGTTTAACTGAAAATTTCTTGTTGGAAAATAAGAGAAGCCTATGAAGTGCTAAAAGGAAAGGAAGACAGAAAAAAAGGCAGCTAGGATGGAGGAAAGAGGGGGGAAAATGGTCTTTAAAAAGGGTCTAGTCTTCTCTAATCCTTTATGAATTCTTTGATAAAGCAATTACGTTATAACGTTTGAGTAGAAAAACCGAGAACGATCATTATCGAGAAGTTTCTTAAAGAGTAAAAAATTTTATAATATTTAAAACTTTTCTCAAACTTTCTTGGAAATTCAAATGTCCCCACATCAAAAGGATTCATCAAAGCAACGATTATAACAATTTCAAACTATTTCTCTTTTGTTTTTAAATTGTGAAATCTTAATAAAGCCACTTTTTGTGAGCTGTTGTTTTCTTTTCTTATTGAATGAAAGATCTTCGAATTTCACATTTACTGATATTATTCATTAATCATGATGATAATGATCATGTATCATTTGAAGTGAGTATATCATTGTTGTGTGAATAGACAGGTTCAAGGTTTCTCTAATTATCTCACAAGAAACTGCGATTGATACCGCTAAAATTGAAAAAGTCGTTAAAATGTTCAGATTAACCGACCCATCGACCATCGACCGACCGAGGGCCGGGCCGCCGACCGATTGTAGGCGTCAGTAATTTCTTTTTTTCTCTCTCCTTTTTCAAATAATCGTAAGGTACATACAAACAAACGTTAATCCCAATCAATTTGAGAACAGCAACAAAATTTTTAGGAATCAATGAATGAAGAACTGAATGACTGATGATGATGATGATGATGATGATGATGATGATGATGATGGTGTGTGAATGAGAAGGAATAAAAAACGAGGAAAGGAGAAATTAGTATTATCACAACCACTTAATCTTAATGACTTTTTTGTCCATTTAACGATGGCTATATCAACACTATAGCATCGCTATGCAGCAATACCAGCGCTCCGAACGTCAGTGAGACATTTCAATTTTCCTTTTTATACGAATTCGAAGTTCGATAATTTTTTTAACGCCCTTTCTTTCTGATTTTTGCGTCTTTCTCATTCATATCGAATCATCTTCTCTTTGGGATCCTTTTCCCTTCGTCATTATAACATTCAATAAATATTATAAATCAACAAGAATATAGCAATATTTCCAACTGAATTGTCAGCAAAACCACAACAAATACTAATAATAATAATAATTAATCAATCATGTTCCTCTTGACCAATTTCCAGCTTTCAGTTCTTCAGCGTTATATCCTTTACTAACCTTATAAAACCGCACAAAATTCTGTAGAAATCTCAAAACATTGATAAGTTCATTCAATGTGCGATAAAATGTCTTTTGAAGAAGCCTTTTTTGGAACGTTGCGACGTTTGACCGTCCATAAACAGAAAAAAAGGAAAAAGTGTGCCGACGACAGTGTCATCAATCAATGACTTTGCTTTGACATTATTGCTGTCGTTCCCTCTTTTTCGTCGTATTTGTAATGCTTTCAGGCCTTTCACAGGCCAAGTAGTGATCCTTCCTCCTTCTCCTCCTTTCCGGGACTCATTCTTAACAAAACAATTCAATTAATGCCTTTAAAAGGATTAAAAGTGGTAAAGCCTCATTGACATCGTTGGCAAAACCAAAACGAAAGCGAAACCAAAAACCGAAAATGAAATCGAAATGAAATGATGAATTATTTAGTGCGCAGATTTAAAATTAACTTTTAAAAAAAACTATAAACTAGAAACTTTTTTCTACTCCCAAAATATTAAAAACAGTTCTAATGAGTTTTCGCTTTTAATAAAGCTTCAGAATTTCATATAATTTTAATAATATTAACTTTATGAGTTTATATTGTAACTTATTTGAAATTGAAATAAGAAATTCTTCTTCTCCTGCATTATAACCAAAGGGTTATCCATTTTCTGTTTCGGAAAGTGAAGTAGAAAAAAGTACACTAAATATTCAGATTTCGCTTGAATTTTTATTTCAATACGATGCTTGGACTTTGCCATTATGTGCGAATAATAACATCGTTTAAATGTCCTCTACGGCACCTTTTGCAGGCCTCAATCGCGTTGAGGTAATTTTCGATGACTTTTTGACACAATTGGGGCACTAATTCGGCCATAACTTGACGTATATCATTTCTTAAATGCTCCAAAGTTGAGAGATTGTTCGCATAAATACGATCTTTTGCGTAGCCTCACAAGCAGCAATCCAAAGCCGTCAACACGTCGCACGGTCCTGATGGCCAAGATTTGGCGATCGCGAAATAATGCTTTCTGGAAATTTCTCCCGCAGTAAAGCCCAAACCGGCCGTCTTGTGTGGCTTGTGGCGCCCGCCTGCTGGAACCACCTATCGTCGAGATCCATACCTTTTCAAGTGCAGGCCACAAGAAGTCCTTTATCATTGCCCAAATGCCGAGCGCGCCGTGGACTCGATACATGTAAGTCGTCCTTAACACTACGCAGAAAAGATAGCAGCGACATTTTTTTAAAAAATGCTTTTAATATTATGAGAAAAATGTGCCCAACCTTTTGTTGTTGTGGAAATTAGTGAAATACCTCCTACTGCAAATATTGACTTCTTCGCCGGAGTTACCATGACATAACATAGCATAACATTGACTTAACTTCTAACAGTATCGTAGACAACAGCAAATAAATGACATCGAGTGGCGCCACGTGTCGAGGCAGAACCTCAAATACACTGTACGCCAATGTTAGTAGCTAAAGAAGAACAAGAGGGTGAGGAGTATTAGCCCCGAGCTATACTCATATTTGACAAATGTGTCGCATTGTTATAAACGAAAAGGCCGTCACGCCGTCACGTGTCACGTCGTTCGGTGTAACGACTTTCAAAGAGCTACACTTCAATAAACTCTAAACGATTAGCAAATAATAAATGATGCATTAGAGCCAATCGTGGAAGAGGTCGCACCAACAGTTGACGTTCAGACGTCCAACAGACGAACAGCTCGAACGAACGGACGTTCATGTCCGGCACCATCCGCATGCCCTTGCGCGCGCCAACGGAAAGCATTACACGGCGTCAACCGCGCCGTCCGTTTTCATCATTGCTGCAGCAGTCCTTCGGACTTAGTGCGCTGAAGGCTGGTGCGTGAGTGTGAGGCTGGTATTAAGTTAAGTTAATTCGAGTGAAAAGCAAACCGCTTGCGGCTAAAATTATTGTAATTCGTTGAAGGAAAGGTGTCGAAGCTGCAAAAGGACGCATTAAAGGCGGCCAGCAGCGTCCTGCTGTTTTGATATTGCGCCGTTGTCACTTCGTCGCACTAATGCGTTGACAACTGTTACGATACGTTACGTTAACATGAAAATCGTATTGAAAAATAGGACTGAAGCGAGCCACGACGTCAGTCGCCTGATCCAATTACCAGCTTGAAACAAACAGCAACAACAACAAGGACTTCTCTCTCTCTCTCTCTCTCTCTCTCTCTCGGCAGGGGTTGGGTGTTTTTATTTGAATATGCGTCGAGAAAAGTGGAAAAGTTGAAAGTTTCAAATGGACTCATTTGCGTCTGCGTCTGCGTCTGCGTCTGCGTTCGAGTTTGATTGGATTGAAGGCGAATGACAAACGCCAACGTAAGGACGGCCGAGGGAGCTGATGGACGTCGTCGGTGGTGGTGGCGATGATGGTGTTCCTCGATGGAACTTCGAGCTTCGAGCGACCGAAAACATGCGGCTAATTTGACAGTTGGCACAAGTTGGATGCCAATCACTTCAATTTATCAACAGCCACGTTCTCGTCCAACCTTTCCCTCCCTCCGACAACAACAACAACAACAACAGCAACATCCTTAATATCCTTCATGTCAATTAGTCTGCGCGTTGAAACGGTAGCGATTGCGGCCAGCCGACTGGAAATGAAGCGACGTGAAATGAAGAAACGTAAGAGAATCTCAATTCAAATAAATTCATCAAATTATTTTGATGATGATTTCATTTGAATGATGATGTTAATGATGATGGCAGAACAGTGTGGGACGGTCTGCGATGCTGATGGGTTTAGATGATGAAGCTGCAGAAGATGATGTTTGGGATAATGTTGATAATGGCAACTAATTCCACAGCGGTCGGTTATGGAGTTATAGGCAATTGCTTTGAGTGGATTTCGTCGTCAAATGGAAATGAAAATGGAGCTATCAAATTACAAACATATTTTTACTGATGAAAGTTTGCAAGTTTGCAATTAAAAAAATTACTAATTGTTTGCTACGAGTTTTGGGCAGAAGTAAAGTCAAATTATACGCCGCTACTTTTCTTTCTGCGAGATTCTCGTAACGCTTGAGAATAAGAGAATTTATTTGGTATAAAATTCTTGGTTTCAAACGAAAGCACTTTCTTAGGAATTATTTATCATCTTAAACCGTTTATTTTAATAACAATTATTTTCTCCGAATTCTTCTACAGCTTCCCATTAAAGTAACCCGAAATATTGGATGATTTTTGTGACAAGAAAAAGGTGGTTTTTTTGGGACTTAATCAACGTCAGACGACGACGACCTTGCGATTTGGTATCAAATTTCATATCAATGTCAAAACCTGATCATCACGATCATGATGCTCAACAAACTGTTAATAATATCTATATCAGCGCCCTTGATCCAGCGTCGAGCTCATCTCAGCTCAACAAAAAGATTTTAAATTTTTAGACAACGAAACGAAAAAAAACGATGCTATAAAATTAAAACAACCCAAAAAAGTATAGAAGAAATGAGCAGAAAGTAAGGCAGAAAGTAAGGAAGGATTTCATTAATTTAAGAAATGAAAAGTGGCTTCAGGTAATGAAACAATCAACATGTTGTTGTTCATAAGGACATCATCATGATAATGTTAAGGAAAAGAAGCAACAACTTTTTGATGAGATGATGATGATAGTGTCGAAAGAATCAGTCAACTTTTTGCCTGATGATAACTACCTCAAACTCACACGCACTAATCATTATTAGCAACATCATCATCATCATTATACTTATTATTACAACTTACTTCAACTTTTATAGTAAAATGATTGAAGGTTTAAAGAGAACAAAAAGGTTTTTAAGAAAAAGATATTTTCTTTCCATTTCTTTTTTTAAGTTAGCAAAGGTTTTTACCATATAATTGTTTAGTTTTTTCTTTAAAAATTAACTAAAACTGAAAAGAGAAATAACAAAATTAAATTTTCTTTATTTTTTCTAAAACAAATAATAGCTAATAATTTATTATTTTAACCAGAATTTTAACCAAAATTTTAAGCAATTTATTTTTTTACGCTCCAGAAACGACACCGAAACGACTCCAGTTGTGAAAACCAATCGAAATCAAGTGCTAAATGATTGCATCACATCAGATTTTCGAGATTCTCTGCTCTCAATATTTGAAAAAGCGCTCAAAAATTGCTCAAAATTTGCCTCACTTTAAGAGCAGGATATCTCGAAAACTGAAAGTAGTTTCAAATTTAAAGGATCATAAATTTTATGAGGTTAATCATTTATTATAAATAGCTTGAATCACAATATAACCAAAATCGCTGAAATCCATAGACCGCAATAAGCCGAAAGCTTTCAATGAACTCATAAAAAGCCACAAAAAAATCCTTAACCCAAAAAAAAAACCGGGAAATTAATAAAAACACAGACATTATCAAAGTGGCATTATTAGGGATTTTGGACAAGAGGAGAGAAAATCCCAATCACAAGAATCTCCAGGACGCAGAACGTGTCAACGTCATCCACTTAAGCTCGTATGTGCTTACCACGATTATACCATACTTAAATTTCGATTTCGGCTGCTTCCTCTACTCGCTCTCTCTCTTTGACCCACCCTCGTCGCAACCCACAAAGAATCCTTCCAAACACAATCATTGTATCGTTAAGTCGTTAAGTTACTCGATGACGTTAATACAATAAAATATATTGCCGTATATTTTTATGTATTTGCTTAAACTTAACCTTAGCGTGACCCCGTTTTCCTTTTTTTTAGTGACCGACCGACCGTTTTTCTTTTGGGTGACCGTGTCTGTCCTCCAATCCGTGCTCTTTTATCCCGAAAGAACAGAAGAAGAAGCAGACTAAAGCAAACCAATCTGGACCGCAGTTGAACCTTTTTAACGCCTTTTTTTACACACGTAGGTATACCATCTCTCTCTACCATCTCTATACCTCACAAACACACAAACTGATATTTGTGTGAAAATCTATGTGTATGTGTGTGTCTTTATGCTGACACAAAAGCGCGTAACCAATAAATTTGCGCACTACTCAACTCGAATCATACTTTATTTTTTTTGGCTTCCTTTTTTGGTCTCTTTTTGATGTGCGCCTGGACAGCGGGAAAAAAAAAAGGGGGGGGGGGGGGGTTGGGGGAAAGAGGGATCGAATGGCAAAAAATAGAAATATGAAACAAAAGGGAACCATAAAACGTATAAAAGTATGCAAGAGTGAAGGACACGCTTTAACAAAATCAACAATAATCAAATCATTTCTTTAGAGAAGCATAATATTGTATCAACATTAACCCCAATACGCCAGTCTGAGGCCCATTTTAACCCCATTGCGCCCATAAATCGTGGTATTTTATTTAAGTTTTAAACGATTACGATTTCACCTTTAGCTTACTCTAATCTAATTTGGATAATATTTGTCCTAATAAGCACAAATTAATTGCTTTATTAATTATTGATAGACGAAGACTCTTGAAAATTTTTCATGTTATTATTATTGCCTTTTTTCTGTACAAAAGTATAATAAAAATTAAAAGTATTATACTTTTTATATAAGTATATATAAAAGTATTATACTTTAATATATAAGTATATATTAAAAGTATAATATTTTTAAGTTCGTTAACAATTATCTATGACCATACTTTATCCATACCGTGAGAAAAGTTTTGTTTGTGATTTTTTTTTTGTCTTTTGCAAATCATAAGAGGGTTAATTTTTAGGTTAAGTGTGTTTGTGTGTGTGTTTGTGTGTGTGTTTGTGTGTACGCGTCAATTTAATAAAATAATTCGTTTATTTTTTTTGCTCCAATTTTCCTTAAATCACATCGCATTTATTCTGACATGGTTTTGTTTTGTTCTTTTGTTATTGTTTGCTCTCTTCTTGTTTGCTTTTTACGTATGTATTTTCTCTCCCATTTTTTAGTTATTTTTTCTTTCATCCCTGCTTGTTATTTGTGACATACTTTATTACTTTCGGAAGTGTTTGCTGCTCGTCTTTGTTGATTGTTGTTTATCGAATTTATTTCTTCATTTGTAGCAAAAATAAATCGCTCGATTTGCCGCCTAAATTATTTGCCAAATAACCTAAATTATGGTAACTCTAATGTCTCTAAACGTTGTCCGAATGCCGTTTCCTTTTTTTTTTTCTTTGAAACTTATTCGTTTTTTTTTTATGATGATATCACAGACTCTGCCGCTGTCGTCGTCGTCGTCGAAAGCGGCGGCGGCCTTACTGTATTGATAACAGCAAAAAAGTAGTCGCGTGTCTTACGTTTCCGTTGTCAATTTTGTCCACTTCCTGCGCCGCGCAAATGGAAACGATCTGCCTCTATTTGCGCTCTACCTTTTTGCTGCTTCTATTTCTACTTCCGCTTCGGAGACTGTCCTTCTTGCTGTCAGTCTTTCTTGCGTCGCCGTCGACGTCCGGCAACATCCGCTTCTTGTTCGCTCTAATTGCTTGCGTAAGTTTCCGATTCTTTTCGGTCTACAAAAAAAAAAAAAAATAGAAAAAAGAAGAGAAAAAAAAAGAAAAAAAAAGAGAAAAAAATCTTAATGCTCAGAGCAATTTTCCGCACTTCCTTTATTTCATGAATTCCTTTTGCTTCATGTATTTCGTTTTTTATTGCTCGATGCAACTTCTTCTACCTCTAGTTTTTCGAACTCACCCCACACTCCTCCTCTTTTCTTATTCTTATGTTACGTACTTGTTTTCTTCTTCTTCTTCTTCTTCTTCTTCTTCTTTATCTGCCTTATGTTTCCAGTCAAAAGTTTCCTTTAGGAAAAGTCCATTTTCATTGCAATTTTCCTTCAATTTTTTTGTTATTTTAACATTTTTTTTATTTGAGCATTTCTGTTTTTTTCTGTATGATTTTACTCGCTACAATCAAAATAACGAGTTACTTTATTCGTTAGTCAAAGTTTTTGGGAAGCGCGTGCTTTTCTTAAAAGGTTTTTTTAATTGTTTTTAACGTTTTTATTATTTTTTCGGGGCATTTTTTTCTTATATTCTTGTTTTTTTCTCTCTCTCTTCTTCTTCTTCTTCTTTTTTTGCCACTTCTAATTGATAGTGCATTATCTTCAATTATTGCTTTTAGCTTGAAATGGATTTCTCATGGCTTAATGAAGTACAAAATTACGTTAAGTTTTAAGTAATTCGCATGCTTTGAAAAACCAGAATCCTTAAAAGCCAAGAAATAGACAATAAAAAAAAAAATACAAAACAAATAATAAATGCAAAGATAAAGTAAAAGACTAATCACGAAATCTGTATTCTTTTTGTTTTTTTTTTTTTTTTGTTCTAATTCGAAGTTATTGAGCACTAACGCTGGAATAGAAAGAAAAAAAAAAGTATATTTAATTATATTTATTAGTATGTAAGAGTATATACACTCTCTCTAAAAAAAATTCACTTTGAGTGTAGTTTAAATTGAATTAAATGCATTTTGAGACCCATTCTTTGATGATGGTAAAAATAAATTCGCCACAGTTCAACTAAAGAAATCTCTAGATGCACCCACCACCACACACTTGATTTATTATATGAGCTCAAACACACACACACACACACACACACACCCATACACACCATTCTCAGGCTTTAAAATTTTGTTACAATCAATATCGTTAATAGTTTTTTGAGTTCTTTTCAAGATTGTGCAATTATTTTTGTGTTTTACTTTTAATTCTTTAGCCTTTGGATCAGACTCAAAGCCCAACCGAACCCAAACCAATACAGCCCCATTCACCTCAAATCAATTCGGTCAATTTTGAACAAGTTCAACCCCAACTTAAAGTTCATTCCGGAGTACCATTTCGCTAGAGCTCTTCAGCAGCAGCAGTAGCCGCCGCCACTTGACTCTAGTCGTTCTTCAGAAACGCACGAAACGCGTCTACGAAAATTGTAGTGGCTCTCACTGAAACCAGTCGCCTTCCGGTCGCCCCGTTCAGCCCAATCCAACCCAACCCAACCCAATCGAGCCCTATTCAAAACCGAAACCAGTTAAAAGCGTACTAAAATAAAGTCAACCCCGATTTTATTCACAAACGGCTACAATCACAAACGGCTTATCACACATTCCTGCCTTCCTGCCCTCCTTCTTCTTTCTCTTCTGACTTTGCCTTTTTTTTGCCCTTCGCTCTTCTTCTTCAAACACTTCATGTAAGTTTGAATTGTGTCGATTTTGTTTCTGTTTTTACTCGAGATTCTGTTTATTATGGTTGTTGTTTTTTTATTCTTCAATTGTTTTCAGTGTATTCTACAACAATTCTTCTGGGACTGGCAAAACATCATCAGCATCAGCATCATCATCATCATCATTGCTTTTGTACTTATTAAGCCCTAACAATGCGAATTAGTTCGTATGATGTGATATCGTTGTTGCTGTAGTTGTTGTTGTTGTTGTTGTTGTTGTTGTTGTTGTAAATTTCAACTCAACAGGGTGGTTATCAAAAGTTTTCAAGTCTTTAGTTGTTATAATATGGTTGTATTGTTGCGGTGGTGGTTTTAATTTTTTGGTATTTCGTTCGAAAAGATTTCCGTTTTCTCATGGGTCTGTCTGTCCGTCCGTCTGTCTCTCTGTCTACCCGAATTAAATTGATTCAAATTGAAAATTTATTGCACGAAATGAGTATGAGTCAAATAAAATAAGTTTGTTAAAAGGGTATATTCATATGATCGTAGTCTTGTCAAGTATAAAAAAAATAATATAAAATCGATTATTGAATCATCATCATGTAATCAATTTGTCTATGTCAATGTTGATGGAAAATAAAAAACTGACCAAAATTATTGGAATTAAATGAGTTCTGTTTATTAATAATTTTTTGTATTTATTGAAAGAGAGAGAGAGAGAGAGAGAGTTTGTCAGGCCGCTTAAAATGTCTCTGAAACAATAATTCAACCGTAATTTAAAAATATTTAGACACAATGTGTTTATAATGTGATAAATTATACTCTTATTTCATTAAATACTCCGTTAATATTTGCAGAACTTTGCGAAATTATAAATGTTATGACATTTCATCCTAATTTTTCGTAACCTAAATTCTATCAGACAGTAAAAAACAGTGTATAGAAAATTAGTCAATACAAAAATATGCTGACGGTTACAATAAATTGTATATCTCAATTGTATGTATTGAGATCAATTCTATCTAATTTTATTTAAAAGACGGCCAGAAAAAAACTGTGCCTATGGTACAAAAAACTGTGGTATACAAACCATATTGAAAGACTCTCTCTACGAAAAATTACCTCTTCCAAAAATGTTCGCTTTTAAAAGACCAGAATGTGGTCATAAAGAAAAAATTGTAATTTTAAATTGATTTTAAAATTTTCATAAACAAATTAATTAGATGTTGAGCACGTTTCGTAAACAAAGAAGGCAACAATTTCGCAACTAAGACTTATTTCGAATCCTTTTCCACTTGAAATCAAAACCTCCTTTCCAACGTTCACTTTTATTTTTTAGGAAAAAGAATGCAATATTTTAAAGGCCAAATAAATTTTTAAAATTTTTCAAACAGCAATTTTCTTCTTTCTTTTTTTTTAGAATCTAAATTTTGCTTTTAAATTAATTTTTTTAAATTTATTTTTTAAAATTCTGAAATCTTTTAATTTATTGGCTGCTATTATAATCTCTTTTATATGGTTCTTTTTAATGACATGAAGTTGATAGCTTTTGTCTTCGCTGAAAATTCTTGTATAATTTTATTGATATTATGCACTTTATTTTTGAAGATATTCTCGCTTGAATTCTAAAGAAACCTTCGTTTATTGTGTCATAACCAATGAATTAAATGGTATTTCTTGTCATAATTTTCTAAGTAAATCCTTTTTCTATTTTTTCTACCTTCTTCTGTTTCAATATTAAACTTCAATTTATTGTATTTTTTTATTTTATTTTATTTTATTGTATTTAAATAATTTTTTTAGTTCATAAATTTTACAGTAATTAAATACAAAAATTGTGGCGTTTCTATTATAAATACATTTCATTAAATTTCTTTTAATATAATAATTATTCAATTAATATCCTTTTCAAAATCAGCTCCTTTTCTAAAGTAGTTCAGTTGAAAACATTGATGGCCATCATTCCATTCCGTTCATGCAAGACGCTCGAGCGCACTCCAGCGGTCATCCGTTGACCGTTTCCGTGGATTTTATCAGTTTTTACTAGAAGTTTAAAACGGATTCGTACCTAAAAACGCAAAGAAAAAGTTAATTCAAGTAATTTAATAATTTTAAATAATCATTTTTCGTACAATTTCTTTCAGTTAATTGCATCAATTCGGTTACGACGCAGTGACCGACAGAATTTTGCAAATATTTGAAATTTTTCTTTAAACTTTTCCGTTTCTAACTATCGAGGGGCACTTTAGGAACATCACAGCGGCGGCGGCGACAGTCGCTGAATTTAAGAAATCTGCAAGATAAAATTTCAGGATTATTCAAAAATTATTAATCCTACAATTTTTAGTGGCAATATTCCTACGTACCGCCGCGTCAAGCCGCTTCCTGCGCTTAGTTTTCGTCTCAGTGTCGAAGAAGTGCCGCGCCGCAGGCAGGTTGACGGAGACGGAACGTTGAGACGGATTTCTTTGAAAGATTCTTCGCCGTCGTCAGCGTCGTCGTCGTCGTCATTGTCGTTTTTGTTGTCGTTGTTTTATTCACACTTCGATGGCGTCTTCCTCCTCCTCCTCCTGGTCCTCCTGCTCCTCTTCTCTCTCCTCATCTTCGCCGCCATCGCCATCCTCTGTCATTCGCTGTCGTTGCCGTTGTCGCCGTCGTCGCAGCTCAGCGGCTCCATCGAGCTCCTCTTCGCCCACGGCCGGGCAGCTACTATTGTTCTCAGCGCGACAATCCGTCGGGCTGCCCGGATTCAACTGAGGACTAGGCGACCGCTGCTGCTGCAGCTGCTGCTGCTGCTGCTGTTTATCACTGTACTCACTCTGTACAGGACTAAGCGACGATAGTAGCAAAGGATTGTGCATGCTGCTGCTGCTGCTACTTGTGATGATGTGGTTGTTGTTGTTGTTGTTGTTGGGGCTGTGATTCAGTGCCGCTGAATTAGTTTGATAGTAACTGCTCAGACTTGAGAGCGAATTCGTAGCGCTCAAATGCGATGGCAACGTTGTCGTTGTTGCGGCAGCGGCAGCGGCGGCGGCGGCGGCTGCAGCAGCAGCTGCTGCTGCTCCCACAGGTATACCCATGGGCGGTACACCGGGATACATGCGGTAGGAGAGCGGCTTCTGTAGCGCTGCAGCAGCGGCCGCCTGGCGATAGTACAGATCGATGGCGGAGGGTGGACCATGAGCGTGAGCCGATTGTGCGGCGGCCGCGGCATACGGCCAAGCGCTGAGGTACGGTGTGCCGCCGTAGAGGCGTTGAAAGGCAGCATAATTGCCGGCTTCAGCGAGCAGCTCCAGGCCGACGGCTGTTTGGCGTTTCCATTTCGTTCTGGAAAGAAAGCAAAAGACTTAAGACACAAACTCGTTGATGCTTGATTCGAAAAATCGAAAATAATTCATCAATAATCAAAAAACTGCTGCGCAAAGAGTCAGCAGAAATTATATAAGCGCGCATTCATAATAATTTGAAGGAATTTCTGAAACGCATTTCTTCCATTCTTCCGCCTGCTCCTGCTCCTGCTTCTTCCCAACCTCACGATGATTAAGCTTAGTCTTTTTGAAATGCAAACTATTTATTGAAATCTCTAATGAATTTTTAAATTATTATTATTATTGACAAAATTTCGCTTGTCATGCTATGCTGTCATACTTCAAAACATTGTCAGCAAAAATTTCCTCAAAAAATATGCGGCAACAAAACGTATCGCAAGCACACTTTAGCATTAGAAACGCTTTTGGAAAACGCACTATGAGCCCTTTTTTTTAAAAAAAAAGCAACACAATAAACAATGAATAGCAAAAAAGTAAAGCAAAAAAAAATATGAATTTCAAAAAATGATGAAAAGTGGAGTGAGGAGAAGAGACTACTATGAGAGAAATAGAAAAAAGATTCGTTGCGGAATTGTTTGGTATAATAAAGAAATTTAAAAACCATGCAAAACTTTACCAACCAACAACGTCGCGACGTTGGCAACAGAAATAGAGCATCATCATCATTATGCCTATTATTGCAACTCGAGTATGACATGCGCCACGCCGCTGTCATTCAGCTCAATACGAACACAATTAATCACTCTCTCTCTCGGGCCGAGAAGAAACGCTTTAAAACTATTAAAATCTAGACTGATCCTGCTGAGGCTGAGGCTGAGGCGCATCCTTCTGGCGCTTGTGTTGCTCTATTAATGGCAAAGACTTCGAGCATAAACATAAATGGATTTTTTGCCACGTCATTCTGTGCCTTTTGGGTTTAAAGAGTTCTTAAATATTCTGCCCTTCCTTCTATAAATTCTTTTTTTCTTTGGTGGTTGCTTTAGCCTTCCTTTATCGTGTATAATTCGCACTTAATTGTTTTTCCTCTATCATTATAATACGAGGAGTACTCACAACAATACAATACAACACGAAACTGGAAACTGATGATGTTTTGAATGCACCGCATGGCATCCATCGCTCTCTGTAAACGCTCTGTAAAATGCATTACTCTTCCATTGATCGATCTCCTTTTTTTTTTTTTTTTGGTACGTTCAGTCTCTGCTTGACCGACTAACTCACAGACAGACAAACAGACAGTCAGTCATCCGTTTATCCGTTTGTGGGTGTTGTTTTTCTTTTGTTATTTTCCTTTATTTTGTTTTCTCAGCTCTCGGCAAAGCATCCTGCTGTTGCATTTTGTGCATTTTCAAAATTTTAATCCCATTAGAAAATTGGCAAAAAGGTCGTTACTAATGGTTGGTTATTGGTTAAGAACTAACTGGTCTTTTAAAGACTGGCGCCAGTCTTTTTACATTTTAAAATTCGCCTGTAATTTAACAAAATCTTAGCAGGATTTCTACCAAAGTCTTCTCTCTACAAGACCGACCGCCATAACTTTTGTTCTTGTCTTTCGTTATTGTAATTAGGCTTAAAAATAAAACAATTAAATGATTAACTCTGCTTAACTCTTACAAACAGAAACTAATAACAGAAGAAAAAACAAAAAAAAAATAGAGAAAAAAGCAAGTGAACGAAATTTATTTTGCAGAAAAATTGTAAAAAAATTATATATATTTTTAGAGGTCAAATTAAAAAAAATACCTAAAAAATAATGCCTTATTATATTGTTTTTTAAAATTTATTTTATTTATTTATTATTTCTTTCTATTTTATTATTTATTGCTTTATTTTTAAGTTAAAAAAAAATGTGTTAGAAAATGGTGTTTCCGCTTCCTCACTTCAAGGCTTCCTCCAAGATTTCAGGCAAGATTTCAAGATTTGAGGCTTGAAAATCCAGCTTTTATTGGATTTTCATTTTTTCGGATAATTCCTGAGCTCCAAATTTTCAATTTTAAAGCGTAAAAAAGGTGCCCAAGAAGGACCGGACCATTCAGTCTAAAAGAAGCCAAGTTATGACTCACAAAATTTCTTCATTATTTCATTATTTTATAGTAATTAACTTAAGTTTTTTCAATTGAACAGTTTTTCTTCTCTAACATTTTGTTGCAAAAGACTGAAGACTTTCTCATTACTTCATGAAACATACGAAATTTGGCTCTTTCGAATATAATCGTAATAAAAATCAAAGAAATCATATTATGAGATTTTGGCATTTACGAGTTAATCTTTATACAACCACGCGGCGATAGTCTCTGGGTACTCTACTAACTTGTTTTGCTTAATGACAACAGCAACAACAGCAACAACAACAACAACTACGAAAAGCTTTGCACAAGCCACTTTTAACCGTCACTAGGATTAACTCAGCGGTCGGTATCCTGTTAAAATCCTGCCAACAATTAAAACGGATTCGAAAAAAATCCAAAAATAAAAACGAACGTATCGTTTGGTTGTAGCGCAATAAACGTTTTGTTATTAAACCAGAGGAAAAAAACGACAAAGAAGAAAAGGGGCAGGGGAGAAGGAAAGAAGGGGAGGGGAACGGTGGCCGGGGGACGGGGGGAAGAGCCACTGAAGCTTTTAAGAGCTCGTTTCCGGGCAAAAATTAAGAAATCACATGAAAACAAATCGATGAAGCTATAAAAAGTGCACTTACAACATCATAAGGAAACAGCAACAACAACAACAAGAACAACAGCAACAACAAAAACAATAACAATAATCATCATACAAATCTTTAGCACACGCGGTCAACTGAAAGCCATTAACAACAACAACAACAACACCAACAACCCACAAAACCGTCTGCCGTCAAGAAAAAACGAATTTTTTTAAGAGTTTCAGTAAAATTTCTATAAAAGAGAGACGACGCTATTGCTGACGACGCTGATGTGACGACGTTGTCTCGACGTCGGTGTGTCTGTGTGTGTGTGTAATCGTTGCTATTCGCCTGCTTAACGCCAACAAAATGCAGAAAATTAACGCAAAAACGCATAAAATCCGATAAAAACGAAGATTAGTTGATGACGTTACGCGACGAATGCGGTCAACGCATATAATGCTATAAATGCCGGCACGGCCGACGCATTCAACGCATTGAACGCATTGATACGAACACAACGCAACGCAACGCAAGTCAATGGATTTATGCATTAAAGATAGATAGCGCTTCATAGCTTTAACAAACGCATGGAAAACGATCACTGAAAGGCATTGAAGAGAGCAATTCCATCATCATCAGTTAAACTACGATGATGGAACGCAACGCAACGTCAGAAGAAGGTCGTGAGCTACAAAAAAGTAGCTGAAAGATCATTAAATCATTACGATCATCATCAGAGTTTTAAAGCTGGCTGCTGCTGATGGTGAGCCCCCCGCAACAGCAGCAGCAGCAACAACAACAACAACACCGGCATCATTAACGGCCTCTGAGCTCTGGCCTGTGTCGAGCTGATGATGAGGACGATTTGATGCCTAATGAAGTGCTTTGAATGCAACTTCTTGGCAATTGTTGGCAACTTAACTGCAATTTCATCGACGCCGCCGACAACAACAACACTCACACTAACAATAGCAAGAGAGGTCTGAACAGCAGCAGCAGCAGCAGCAGACATTGAAAATCGCGCCGCTGCCGCCTCCAGCCAACGCGTTGCATCGCTTGCAGCAATAAAAGCTTTGGCGGCATTGCAAACTGTTGCACAATTTAACACTCCACCTACCGATGCGTCGGCAGCGACTTAAAGGATAATAAAAGCGATCTACACATAGACCGATCGACCGACCCATCGACCGACCGTTCGACCGTTCGACCGTTCGACCGTTCGCTGTTATACAGTGGCAATCGCCACTCGCTGCCGCCTGCAGCAACAAAGTCACAATGCGGCAAATCAACGGCGGTAGCGGCAGCGGCAGCGGAGGCTCTGAAAGCGTACATGGGCGCAACGCTCGTAACAATAAAACTGCGCAATAACAAAAGCGGCCCAAAGAATTTCCATTCAATGCAAAAGCGATCCATCCTGAAGCGATGATTGACGGCTGATTTTGCAACCTCAATCAGTGCGAAAAAGTCTGCAAATGGGGAAGCACTGAAGACCAGCTTGTACCCTTTAACCCTTTCCCTCCCACCCCCTTCGCTCGCTTTTCTCGTGTGCATTTTTTTCTCCTCCTTTTTTTGTTTTTTAAATTAATTAAAAACGCATTGAGCAAGTTTTTGAGCCTCTTCGAAATTGAAATAAAACTTAATACGATACATCAATACGATGCTGATGCTGTCGGTCAGTGACGCTAATCCAACAAAAAAAAATGGCCTCTCGACTTACCTACGATTCTGGTACCAGGTCTTCACCTGACAGTCGCTCAGCTCCAGCTTATTCGCCAGCTCCATGCGATCCTGCACGCTCAAGTATTTCTGACGCTCGAAGGATTTCTCCAAAGTCTGCAGCTGATGGTCGGTGAATGCGGTACGTGCCTTACGCTGCTTCTTCGACAGACCCATCAAATTGTCGGTTTTAGTGTTGCCGCCGCTGTTGCCGCCGTTGCCGCCGTGGCCGCCGCCGTCATCGTCTTTGCCACCTGAAATCATTAAATAATTGATGGTTAATTAATGGAAATACAGACGTAGCTACTCAAGAGATTATGATGCAATTGATGAAGAAGCAACATGCAGACAAGAAGATGAATATGTCAACGAAGAAGACAAGAAGAATTGAAAGAAAAACAACCAGAATTGGTGACTAAACTTATAGAGAATCAAGAGAGATGAAGAGAAACTTTGCTGCAACAAATGCAAAGGATTAGTAGAATGGGAGAAAGGTGGTGGAGGGGAGAAAGGGGTAGAAGGGGGTAGGCTTTATTTTAAGGCGACAAAAAGGGGTCACTTTGATCAACAAGAAAGAGTTCTTTTCATTGCTAGAATCGATGGGATTCATGATCTCATGAAATACAACAAATTTCGGTAATGATCGAGGTATAAAGGGTGTGGTCATACCCCCTCCCCCCCCCCTCACTCAGTCGTTTTGTTGGTACGATCAACACTATTTATTACTCAATTCATTATTAAAGGCTGCTGCTGCTGCTGCTGTTGCTGCTGCTGTGCGCATGCTTAAGTAGCCGCGAGCAACAAATACGAAAATCGCGCCGGCTTAATTTAAAACATTTTATTCACGTCGAAGTTAATACAAAGCGCCATAAAAAAACGCCGAACGCTGAATGCAAAACAATTAAAAATTGCGTGCAACATTTACATGAAGCATTACCGCCAACAATGTTGCAACGCCACAGCACAGCAACCGACGCTCGTCGGCAATCAGGAGTTTTATGACCAACGAAGCTCTGCGACAGCGCGTTAAACGCAAACGCAAACTGCGCAATACGTATTCTTAATAAGCTCGACAGAGAGAAAAAACAAACAGAACAAAGGTAAAAGCCATAAAAAAGGTGCACACAACAACAGCAAACCAACAGCTACTATCTCATGCAACCACAACAACAACAACAACAACAACAACAATCAGCATAAATGATAAAGATATAGAAATTTATAAAAATGGAAAAGAAGGCAAAAAAAGTGAACAAAAGCAACGAGGAAGCATTAACAATTTTTCCGCGCAAACAACAAAAAGCAACAACAACAGCATAATTTCAACTGCAAATACAATGAATAAATTTTGAATGAAATTTTGCAGCACAAAAAAAAAAACCTTTTGATTGAACAATTTCAACAACATTCAAAAGAAATGGCAGAAAATTAAACCGAAAAACGTTAACTCGCGAGACCTCGTCAACGAATAACGAAAAGGTGTTAAAATGATGGAATAATGACAGAAAAGCAGGATAAGGCAGAGAAAAGAGAGGGAAGGGGAGAGGGTAGAGCCACAGCAAACATGAAGAAGTTTATTCAATTTAAAAAAAAGGGAAGCCTGAAGTAAGAGAGCTTTGATGAATTAAGTTGTCCAACCGCGAACATTAAATGATTAAAATTCATTTAAAGGAAGAACCTGCGGCCAACTACAAAAGCTTCTGCAGAACAAAGAAGGAACAAAAGGGTCAAAAAAAATAAAGAAAATTAAAAATAAAAGGAATACTTAAGAGAGCAGCAGCACTGGAGTTAAACGGCTTTTTAATACTCATTATAAAAAAATAAACAAATTCTGAAACGAAACAAAGCAAAGAAAATCTCTCCAGATTGACGAGAAACAAAAAAAAAATGTCGTCAACTCATCTTATTCAATTTTTTTTTACTTTTTATATTATATAGATTGAAATTTTCAATCACTGAGTTAAATTTGTCAACCTTAAAAGTCTAAAAAAAATATTTTTCTCAACTCAAAAATTGACAAAGGTTGAAATTTTCAACCATTAAGATCCGTTTTTTAACTTCAAATTGGAAAGTTAATTTTGGCAACTCGGAATTTTCCATTTTTTATGACTTTTTATATTACGATGGTTGAAATTTTTAACCACAGAGCTCAATTTTTCAACATTAAAAAACCGAAACGACATTTTCCTCAACTTAAAAATTAACGAAAGTTGAAATTTTCAATCACTAAGCTCCGTTTTTTAACTTCAAATTGGAAAATTGATTTTGGCAACTCGGAATTCATAAAAATTTTCAATTTTTATGATTTTTCTGTTACTACAAAGGCTAAAATTTTCAATTACAGTGTGGAATTTTTCAACCTTAAAAAACTGAAACGACATTTTTCTTAACTTGACGAAAACTTGACGATGTTTGCAATTTTTAACGATTGAGTTGAATTTTCCAACTGATTTCAGTTGGATTTGACGAAACGAACGAACGTTTGCAAATTCTCGAATCTAATTCAGAAGATTTTTATATCATAAAAAATAAAAAGGTTATTTTATGTAAGTCATTTTAAAGCTAAAAATTTTTAATTATAAACCGTTAAAAAAGGAAATTTTTTACTTAACTTATGGACCGTACCGTACCGTCGTACAAAGAGAAAGGAAATGTTTTGTAGACAGATAAAACGATATCAAAGTCATGCAAGTTGGCTTAAGCAAATACGAAGGCAACATTAAAAAAGAACAAAAGCAGAAAAAGAAGAAGTGGCGGAGTAATTTCCTCCTTCATCAGCCATCAGCCACCATAAGCCATCAGCAAAAGTAAGTAGCTTATGCTTTTATTCAGCCAAATTAATTAAGTGCCTGACGCTTCAGCAAGAGCTCATATTAAAAATTGCATTAGCTGTTTATATGGACTAGATGTTGTTGTTGTTGTTGTTGTTGTTGTTATTTTAATTTTTATTCATACTATATGGTGCTGTTGTTCCGACAGTTCGTTTTTGTTGCATTTATCGTTGTTCTTATTGTAAATTGTACGGTTAGCAAACGCTTCTCTGCCTTTTTTAATGCGCCATGAAATTGTGTTTTGCATTTCATGAAGCTTGAAAATGTTGTTAAATGATTATTGTTAATTATTTTGATAAAGGCGTTAAGAAAGGAAAAGAGGAAAACGGTTTTGTATAACGGTTTTTCTTGCGTTGCGATTGCTCGACCTCGACAACGTCTAAAGACTATTTCATGTTGCTTAGAATTAAGACTAAAAATAAATTTAAATACACGCATGCATATACACCCACACATACACACACACACACACACACAGAATACACAGAATACACAGAACACACATATTCGTGGCTAATTGTTTATTAATTTGAAAAAGCATAATAGCATAAAAGCATTATCATAACGAAAGACTTAAGACGCAAACTAGTCCATTCTCTTCATACATTGTGAGAGAGAGCAAAAGCAAAAGAATAATTTATAACAGAATAAATAAATAAATTGGACATAGCTTTTCTTTGTAAGTAAAACTCGGGCGACCTCTTAACAATACATATATGTATATAATATATATAAAATAATTAAAAGGCGCCAACAAAGGCATTTTCTTATACGCATTCATATCTTTTTAGTACTTTTTAACCATGCGCTAACTCCCATTTAAAACCAGTCTAGCTGCAGCGCCTTAGATTTTGTTCAATTCAGTTTGTCGCAGTGTCGCATTGTCCGTCGCATTAGCTTTAATAATGCTTTAAATCATAAAAGATATTCCCGCAGAAGAAATAGAGAAAAGAAAAATTGATGATGACATTTTCTGTACTTGTTGTTGCTGCTGTTTGTTTTGTTATTGTTATAGTTTCTTCTTCTTCCGTAAAATATACTACATTGAGCGTTTGATAAATTACGTTTTAGTGCCAGAAAACAAACAACAACAGCAACAACAACACGCGAGAAGCGCGAATTCTTTGGACCGGTTTTTTCCTAACAAGTTCTTTCCTTCTCTCGAATTTTATTTTTAATTTTTTACTAAGTCTATTTTAATTTCTTTAAGGCGCTTAAGTATGAAGTATTAAGTATTCTACAAAATATCATGATGACGGCGATGACGATGACGATGGCGATGAGAATGAGAATGGCGCTAGCGCTAGGCGCTGTCGCTCGCTGCTAAACGGATTTTTGTATTATTTTTTTTTACTGGCCTTTTTTTACCTTTTGCTTCTTTCTCCAGCAAAACCATTAACATTAAATTCTGTTAAGTAAAAAATCGTGTTACTTGCTTTCAACTTTTTCTAACGATAAATTTAATATTTTACGTTATTATAATTATGAGACTAGAATATTTTATAGAATTAACGAGACCACTTTGTGTGCAAAAACTGTATTAAGACCAAACAAAATGCGAATATCAGTCAACAAAATCGGTCGTTAAAATGTGGTATTTTATGGACTATGAAAAATCCACTATGAGAACGATGAAAGTTTTTTTTTTTTTTAAGAAAACATGGACGTTGTGTTTACCTTAAAAGTTGGTAAAAACTTACCATAATGATGATAAATATTAATTTCGATCTTAGCAAATTAATTATTAAACGATTGTTTTGTTTTAATTAATTTTTTGAGTTTGAAAGAAATTTTCTTGAACTGATAAATGAGGAGTAAAATTAAAAATGTCAGAGCTTGTTGGATAATTTTATATTAACTCATAACTCGTAACAACGAAAAACAAAAATTTTATAAAATAGACATCAATTCTTGTTTCGTGATTTTACAGGCTGAATAATTTGTTGGACGTCTAGAGCAGATCAGCCGCCCCTGCCCCTCTTTCGACATTCTCAAGTCTCTCATTTTGTAATTGTAACACGCATAAAATCTACTAGCATTAATTTTCTGCTTATTTATTATTAATTTATTTTTGCAGATTAATTCCATTCATTTTATCTGGTTTTCGAGCTTAGTTGAACGTTGTATGTAACGTTGTTGTTGTATGTTGAACAAATGTTGCATGTTGAACGTTGTAAGTTTATATAACGACCGTTTTAGCATTTTGTGTGTGTGTGCTTATGTAGATTTAAAGCACTTTATATTTAGTATATGTCATTATTGTAGTTTTTTCTCTATTAAAAATGTCTAAGCTGTCAAAATTTGGCATTTTATTGTACAATATTATAAATGGATTTATACGTAATTTTTGCAATTTCGGATTTTTTTCTCTCGTTATGTTGCAAGTTGTTTGTTCGTAGGTACGTGTTTGTTCTATACGCAAAAGCGATCACTATAACAACGAGACGATAAAACAAGAAATTAAATTTCATCAACGTCATTAATGTCACGACATCAACAATGTCAATCTCATACGATTGAAATACAAGCAGAAAAAAATTACCGAAGTTGACCAGAGACCACAAACGGGCATTAAAAAATAAGCAAGAACAAGAACTGCAACAACAACAACAACTACGAGAAAAACAACTACAGCAACAACAACAGCAGCAGCAGTAAACAATGCCACCATGAAAAGAGCAACTTTTTTTATTAGTCTTCGATGGAGCTATTTTTTCTGTGTTGTTGATTCAATAAAGGCGTTGGTGTTAATGGATATACGATAGTATTTGATTATTTTTTTTAAAAATGAAGCAACAAAACAGCAACAACAACAACACCAACCACAACAGCAAAGCAATCGGCATCTCACAAAAACATTATTTCCCAAAAAAAAGTGCAAAATGGAAACAATTCTCAACTAAGTAAAAAAGACCATACGCGTTTTTTGTGTTAATTTTTGCTTTAATTTTGTTTTTTTTTTTTTTTGACAATTCTGCAACTGCAAAGGCAGTAGAATTTCCAAAAAAAAAAAAACAGATAAATTTTAGGCAGCAAATTTTAAGCAAAATAAAACCATAAACCAATAAAATTTTGCTTTAAGAAAATTAAATATTCAATAAAAATAAAACAAAATTAATAGAATTGTCATCATACTTATACAATAATACACAATAATTATATACACAAAAATATGAAATATCAGTTTTTTGTTGGAAAATTAAATCTTTCGAACGAAAGACTTCGGACACAAACTTGCCAAATCTTAAAAACGCTTTCTTACGATTTCTTCGCTCTTCTACGAATCAAAAATCAGTCAAGCATGATTTAGGTCGGCCTGTTGATGGTTGGTTTTTTTTTTTTTGCTTGAAATATTGTGATTTGATTTATTTGACAGACACGCGTGTCACTTGAGACGCGTGCGATATCATTACACACAAGCGCACCCACACAAAGGCGGCGGTACTACTAAAACAACAAAAAGGCAAAAGACAACAGCGCGCACACACACGGACACGCATTCAACCAACGAACGCCTGCGTTAAGCGATACACCGAAGACGTATAAAAAATGTCTTAAAATATCGATAACATGCGCTGCGAACGTTATTGTCGATCGATCGCTTCAACTTTTTCGATCTTTTTCCCTTTTTTTATTGTGTTTGCAAATTTCTTTTGGTCTTTTTGTTTCTCTTTTTAAATGAACAAACTATAAATAAATTCGGCAAAAATTGGATAAGTCAAGGAGAGAAAAAAAAAACCATCAAAAATCAATTGAAATCGATCCTTTTTGACGTGGCGTCGTTGAAGTGTGAAGACGTAGTCTCAAAAGGCTAAAAAGCGGCACATACAGACACGTACTTACGTGGTTCACTTTCGTTCAAGTCTGGCATTTTTTCAAAAAGATCAATTTTATAACAGCTTAATGAGCTTATGCGAAGATATTCGTATATAGCGACAATAATTTAAACAAACAACAACAGCAACAACAACAACAACACCATTCTGTATCTACGCGTACGTTTAAAATGAAGTCAATGAATATGACGTCGCGACGTGTAAGATCAATTCCGATCGGTTTTACGTTCGATGATCACAGCGATGATCATTCGATTCAATTGATCAATGTCTACTTGACAAACATGGCGAGATTTTTTTTGTAATTTTTTGGAAAATTTTTAAATTATTTAATTTGAATTTTATTTCAATTTCCGCAAGTGTTTCTTTAAGACGTTCTTTTTCCATATACATATTTTATTCCTTCTTAATTCTTCTGATCGGTATTCGTTCGTTGATTTTATTGCCTCAACAAATTTTCAGTCCGAATTTAATTCACTTTAAATATTTTATTAAAAAATTTTCTGCATAATCTTATAATATTAACAAACAAAAAATAATAAATTTATAAATTAACAAATGATAATCATTTGTTTAACGATTCATCGATCATTTCGATCTCAATACTTTTGATTGAAATTTTTTTATTTTCCTAATTTTCTTAATTTTTTTTTTATTCAGAAGAATATTTGTTAGGCTTCTATGGTTTAATTCTTATCCTGTTTGTGGTTGTTTTTTGTTTCAGTAATTTTTTAGTATAATATAGATAATATATTGCTTTAAAATACTTTTGCGATAACTTCACGATCGCTTGACGCAGAACTTTTCTTCTTCGGCTTCGAGTATGACCGAATGCATTACAAATGTCAAACGTATTTACGTTTAATTTGAAACTCATTGCAACTCATTTACACGCTTCACAATCGCCTTTTATCGCATTTAACACATTTTAACGGACTCGTTAGTAACGATTTGCATTTCGATTAAAACAATTACTTACTGCAGAACTGAACTGAGCAAAAAAAATAAAAAAAACATTTTTAAATGTGTGTATTAGAGACTATTGTAGACTTAGTAGAAAAATAATAACAACAACAAAAACAGCAAATACAATAATAACTATAGCAACATGGCAGCGCTGAGGGGAAAATATAACTTAAAACAACCACAACAACTTAAGTAAGCTGTTAAGCAACGAAACAACAACAACAACAACAACAACAACAACAACAACAACAACAACAACAACAAAAGCAACTTCTTAAAAACAAGTACACACGACGATTTAAAGCTTATAAAAATATCGTTTTCAAAAAAGTTATTTAGAATCATTATCAACAACAACAACAACAACAACAACAACAACAACAACAACAACAACAACAACAAGAAGAACAACAACAGAAGAAAAATTACAACAACAACAACAACAACAACACCAACAACATTAGATTAAGAGCACCAACTAAGGCGTATGCGCACATTTAAACTCATTCAACTTAAACGCGCACACACACACACACACACACACACACACACACACTACTGAAGCATTCTATTATGTCTTATGGTTTCTATTCGTAGCAAAAAAAAACAAAACAAACAAAAAATATAAACTTTGTACTGAAATCTCAAAAAGGTAAACGCATAAAAAGCGAGACCATTTAACTTTTTTCGTGTAATAATTGATGTTAACTGTTCAATCGAAACATAAAAAAAAATTAATTTTTAAATATTCGCAAAAACTGCTTAAGAAAAACTGGATTTAAGTCATTCCTGAAAAGATGCGCCGATTTCTTAATTTTTGATTTTGTTTTTTTAGAGTTCGAAAAGTTTCGAAATCTTAATCTTTAATCTTGGCAAATTCAGGTCTCATATTGATGAGCATATTTTCAATATTTGTTTATGGCCTGAGCTTATTTGACGGCACATCGAACATTATGCTCCTTAAGGATCCTTTAATTCTATAATAATTAGAATTAAATAGAATTATTGTAAGAAAGAATATAAAGAATATAAAGAAGAATATAAAGAATATCTCCTACTACTTTTTATACTGTTTTTATTGTCCTACTGCTACTTTTTTTAAGTCTATTTGCAACCACTGTCTTCAATTTATCAACTTTGAAGAGTGAAATTTTCCTAACTTAACAGTTTAAAAAATGTTTTCTCAGTTCAGAAATTGACTTTGAAACTGCAGAGTTGAAATTTTCAGCTACCAAATTGCATTTTTCAAGCTAAAAAGACTTCTTGAATTATTTTGTAACTCCGAAGTTTGCTTTTTGTACTACGAAGGTTGAAATTTTCAACTATTGAGTTGAATTTTTCCAGCTAAAAACACTAAAAAAGTCCTCTGCCAACTCAGAGGTGAGCTTTTTGTACTACGAAGGTTGAAATATTTCATAATTGTGTTGAATTTTTCAACTTTAAAAGGCTGAATTTTTCAAATTTTAACATTTTTAAAATATTTTTTCAGTACAAAATTGACTTTTAAACTATGGCCATTGAAATTTTCTATTAGCAAATTGAATTTTTGCAGCTAAAAGGAGAAGATGGTACACATTTTACACTTTCTTTAGCTAAACTTACCGCAAGTGTCGCTGTCACTGTCATCGATGGTGCTGGCCTGGTCACCACTGATGCTGCTGCTACCGCCGCCGCCTGCACCACCCACACACGCACCCGCACCGCCACTGCCACTGTTTGTCGGCGCACCGCTGAGATCGCGAACGGTGATGACCGGACGCGGTGAACGCGACCGTTCGTCATGCTCCAGGCCGATGCCGGGGCCGGACGCTGGACGGCCGACTTCGAGATCTTGCAGGCGGTCACGTTCCTGCTGCAGCGTGGCTGCATAGTGCGCTGCCTGCACCGCATGGAAGCCGTTGTGCGCGCCGACGGGGAAGCTGATCAGATGAGCGGCGGCTGTGGACGACGGCACGAGCGGATGATGGCTTTGGGGAGGACTAAGGGTGGGCATAGGTTGCTGTTGTTGTTGTTGTTGTTGTTGCTGGTGATGATGGTGATGGGCATGGTGATGCTGCTGTTGCGGATGATGATGATGATGTTGATGTTGATGTTGGTGTTGCTGTAAAGCGCCCGCAACGACAGTTCCCGAAGAAGTAGGCGCTAAGGGCGGTGGTGAGCCGTGATACAATTTTTGCTGATGTTGCTGCTGTTGTTGTTGTTGTTGTTGTTGTTGATGTTGAACCAAATAATGCTGCAGGGCAGCGGCATGCTGCTGCTGCTGCTGCTGCTGTTGTTGCAGCAAGTGATGATGCGCCGATGGCGACTGCCGCAGCTGTTGCGATTGCTGATATTGCTGTTGTTGTTGCTGCTGGTGCTGTTGTTGTTGCTGCTGCTGCTGCTGCTGCTGATGATGATGATGATGCAAGTGCAGCTGCGAACCGATTCCGCCGGCTCTGATGAGACTGCTCGCGGGGGGCGAAGGACTGTCCGCGCCATTTCGTATAGCGGCAGCAGCAGCGGCCGCGCTGCCCGCCAGGATGTCGGTGATCATGAAGCGCGATCGAGAGGTGTGCAGAGAAGACAGCGAGTCGCGCTGCAGCGCGGCAGCCGGACCTGCGACGACGACGACGTTGGCAGTGGCGGTGCTGGACATTTCGGGGGGCATCGTTGTCATTGGATGCGATTGTTTCGGCTGCACTATATTTTCAATGATTAATAATTTTCTGGCAAAAGCTTGCTGTTCGAACAAAATACAGAAAAATAATTCTTTTTTTTTTAAATTTCCAGCAGACTTTCGCTAGAGTTTTTCGCTTTAAACTTTTCTTTTCTTTTTTGGCTAAAACTGCGACAAACGGTTTATACAGAGATCTATTCGGAGTTATTCACTAAACTCGACTTGATTTTTTTTTGAGCGCTACGCTTTTCAGTACCGTCGCTTTTTACTCTGTTTAACGGCTTCTTCGACCCCAGACGAATGCACTCAACGCCGTTCTCAACCGTTCGTCTTTGCTGTTCGACCGATACTAGTACCACGTTTCAGAGCTCAGCTCAGCTGAAGTGTTGTCGCGCGGGTTGGTTGGCCTCTTCGCAGGAAAACCGGTAACGAGAGAAGACCACCACCAGCGCCACCGCGACCACCATTGTCAGCGCCGGCAAGCAACACTGCCGCTTTCAGTCGGCTGTCTATCGCTGTCTCGCTTCAATGCTACTCAAAAAAGGCGGCTTTCTCTTACCGTTTCGGTTCGGTTGGTGTGCGCTCTCTTCTGCTTAACGGCGCATGGCTGTCCATCCACCCGTCTGTCCGTCCAACCGTGTGCCTGTCAACCATTTGTCAGCGTTGACTTGCGTTGAGTGCGTATCGGCGGCGTATCTGCTGGATGCATTTATTGGTCGTAATTGTTTCCAATTGACATTCATTAGATATCAATGAAAACAACAGCTGCACGAACAACAACAAATGTGTGTGAGTGTGTGTTTATTGTACGAGCATAATTGCTTTGAAGAAGAGTTGGTGCGCGAGCGAGTGAGAGAGCATCAATTCGCTATAGCGTTGCTTTTGTTCTTCTGGTGATTATTTTTTGTCTTCTTCGCTTGGCGTTTGTGAGTACTAACATTCTCCGCTTGAGGTGAGTACTCGTACTGAGGTGGAAAATTGTTAACAACTGCCAACAAGTTGGAGAAATATTGGTGAGGAGAGAAAAATCGATGGTGAATATTTCCATTAGACTTATTATAGCATATTTTTTATCGCACGTTTCTGTGACGTTGTGTGTAAACACAAAATAATACATACTAATTTGAGGATTTCTGTTATTTTTTGTCTCAACAGTTGCGATCATTTTATACGTACATATATGTTTATCTTTTTTTCATTTTATTAACAAGTTGTTGATTTGATTGACAACTTCTCCCTTCGCATTGAATTAATAATAGTTATTATAGTAAAATAAAAATTAAGGTTAAAATCAAAGTGAATTCGGTTTTTTTTAATCTAAACTAAATTTTAAGATGTTTGTGGTGGTGGTTGTTGTTGTTGTTATTTTTAAACATTTCAATGTTAATTTTTATTACGTTTCGTTAGTTGTAATATATTTTCTTTGATTGAGAAAAATTCATTTGGCAAATTAAACTCTTTTTATTTTTCTTTTTCTTTGTTTTTTTTTGTTCTTTCTTTTTACTCTAATTGCCATAAATTTTGTTTTTCCTTTTCTTTCATTCATTATTTAAAGATTTATTCACCAAAACAGCAGATTATGCTTGCTAGATTATATCGACCATCCGAACGATTGCGATTTATTCAACATGAGAGAGTTCCGTGATGGTGAGTACAGCAGCAGCAGCAGCAGCACAACAAAGGTTAATTCTCAACATGCCCCCGCTTAAGCATTTACCAGTACATGATCGTTTCTCTCTGCATTAATATTGTATACACCAATTGGTCTCTGGACAAGAGAGAAATATCCTTACAATGATCATTGTCATTTATTGTCATATTTCATTATGATATTTCATTTTGGAATTTAAAAAATTGTTTAACTTTGCTTAATATTCGTAAAATGAGGTTTGGTTTATTGCTAAAAGCATTTTTGTTAGTTCAATTGATCTCTTCATATGAGCTCTTTTTCTCGCTGTGTCTCTCTGTCTCTCATTCTTTCTAACTATTCAGCGGATTTTTTGAATAGTTTTTTTTTTAAGAATTCGATTTTGTTTTTTTTATTTTTATCTTTGACTCCGCCTCTCGCTCTCGAACTCGTTTCGTTTCGTCATGAGTTTATATTGAAAAAATGCCACACTGCACAACAACACGGCTGTTTCACAGAGAGAAAAATTGTTGTTGTTTTTTTTATTATCATTGTGCTAATTTATCAGCAGTTATTCTCATCTTTAAATTTATTCATTAAGAGTATCTTATAATCATTCTGTCTACCTTCAAAATAATATAATACAAAAGCCGTTAAATGTTAATCGTTATTTTATACGAAACGAAACGAAACGAAACGCAACGCAACGAAACGAACGACAAACCTAATCATTAAAGGTAACATAATAACTAACGGCAAAAAGAACGTTCGTAGCACAGTAGCCGCCACTAATTCAATGAAACATTTCTTTCAGTCAGATTGAAAATTAATTTGAAATAAATTGCCGCAAAGCGTTGTTCGTGATTTTCACGGCGGCGTCCAAGATCTCTTCGATTCGTTTCGATTTGAATAATTCGAATTCAAGTAATTATAGAGGAAAAAATATTGTATAATAGACAAACACACACACGCACACACGGTTTTCTATTTAAATCGTGTGGAAATCTTGAGAGTTCCGTCAAATTTTAATTCGAGAAGTTTGAAAATCTTAAAAATCTCATGCTTTTTATACATTCGTAAAAAATTTAAAAGATGTAGGGTTTTTCTTTTTTTTTTGGTTCCTTTCTTTTATTGGCGGAAGAAAAGACGTAACGAAACGAAACGAAATGAATTAGAGAAAATAAATAAATAATTAATGAAAAATATTGAAACTTCATTCATAAACTTCAGCAGCGGCGGCATTTTCAAACTATAATAATTTTGCGCCCAATTCGACACAATCGCCTTTTTCCACACGCCCCCACCCCGCCCCCCATAAGCCACTTTATCTCCATAATGCCGCGACTCGTGGCGTCAGTCAAACCTTCGTCTCAAACGCTCGCCACATCCTAAAGCGATATATGTACATACAATTTGTACGAGTATGTATGTTTGTATACCTTTTGCGAGGGAGCATCGTGCTTCTTCTTCTTCTTCTTCTTCCACTTAGCGAACTGTTTGCGTTTAAACTTCTTGGTTTTAATCCTTCTTTTATCATTTTCTTTCAGATCGGACGCAACAAACGTTGGCAGTCGTTTAACGCTTGCCAACCGACAACATTAATCGTCTTGATTTTGCCGCTCATTTGCCACTGCCGCTGAGCTGAGCATTTTCAGATCTTACCGCCAGGCTGCCGCCACACCCACATATTTTTACTTTTTGATTTGGCGTCACACGCCATTCGCTGCTTTCTTATAAAATAATTATTAATTTATAGCTACATTCATTCAATCTGTGGCTTCTTTCATTGATTCTTTTCCTTCTTTAAGTCTTTCATTCAATCTGTTCCATTTACTGGACTTTTACAGGCTGCTACACGCCAGCCTTCTTCGTTTCCGTTTTCATGTGTGTACCCTTTTTTTCATCTGACTTCCTGTCAGATTGCCTCAAAACTGTATTCTATATTCTTTAATCATCATCATCATCATCATCGCTATCATTATAGTCGCGTTATACAATCGCATTCTTAATCGCCTTCACGGAATAATCATGATCTCGAGAGCGTTTGGACTGTCCTCGGTCTCTGTTTACTATAAATCAAGCCCAGAAGAAGATTTTCTTTTCTATCACAAAAATCTTGATGATTATTTTCATCTTCTAAAGTTATGATTTTTAGTGGTTTTTTTTTTTGTAAATTATTCGTTCGTTTTTGGGTTCGTTTCATAATTTACTAATTTTGAGAGTGTCTTGTTGTGTTGTATTGTTGTTGTTGTTGTTGTTGTTGTTGGTTTTGTCTTTTGTTGCTATCTTGTTGTCATTATTATGATTATTTGTTGTGGTTAAAGGTCCAACAGAAAATCACATGATGCTCGTTTAATAAATAACCTTAACCTTTTCCTGAATTGCATTTAATTCGTTCGAAAAAGAAAAATTTAAAAAAAAAAACTCTACACGAATAAATTAGAAGTCATTGTTGTTGTTTATCTTTCCGTTTCTCTTAGGACAAACCGAAGGCAAACAGATTATAATACGATTAACGGACAAACGGAAAAATTCGAAGGAGAAACGATTGACCATTAAAATGTCATAAACGATTAAATTCTTTATAATATTGTATACGAGTGAGGCCTTGAAGGTTAGGAAAATAAATATTATGAAAATTTATTATAATCAACTTTAGTTAATTTTATTTAATTTTTGTTTGCAACAAAAATGATTGATTATGAAAACAATTTAAATAAAGCCTTTATTAGTTAAATTAAAGACGTCGATGATTTGAAAAGATCAACCAAGATTAGTTTTTTCAAAAGAAATCGGAAAAGCTATCAAATACAGAATTTCATTTAGACTGGAACCTCTAGAGCAACAATTTTGCCTCGACATTGAACAGATTTTGTTTCAAAAATCATTACAAAGACGATGATAGACTTCCTCAATTTTAAGACCAATTTTATTCTTGTCCTGTCCTTTCTGTTTATAATTCCATAAAAACAAAAAAAATATTTAAGACCATGAAATAATTGTATACATATATGAAACATACATTCTTCCAAGCAAGCACAAACTTATTCGTTAAAAAATTTAAATTCATGAAAGTCTGCAGTTAAAGTAAATTACCGTTAATAGACACTTAACTTGTTTATTTTCTTCTAGCCGAAAAGTGAGCAAGCAGTTCGCTGAAGGTAGAGGAAGCGCTTGAGCTAACTTCTTGCAGCCAGAATGAAAATGAATTGTTATAACGATAGAAAATTACTTCCTTTGTTGGTTCCGTTGTTGGTTTTTCTGCATGTTGTTGTTGTTGTTTTAGTTTCTGTTGTTATTATCGTTTACTGAATTTGTTTGCTTACTATTTTTCTTTATTTTTCGCTTAACACTTTAGTAGGTTTTAGTTACTCTGCTGCAGTAAGGCCAAGTGTGCAAGCAAATGCAGAAAAATCAATAAGTTTCAAAAAAAAAGAAAGAGCAAAATACTTGTAATACTAAAAATGCAACAACAAGAATCTAGTCTACGGCATTTCTGAAAAACGCCCACATTTCAGAGTTAAGGAATACGTACGTATTTCTACTACTAGACATAAATACAATCAAATTCAGTGTATGTACAATTTTTAAACCGTAAACCGTCATGCTATCAGAAACATCGGAGTAACGATAACGCTACGATGTACTGTTCATACAAATCTATTGGTCTACTATATTGATCTATATTGATTTGTGTTGATTTTTGATGAGAGGTATTTAACTTGATAATGATCTACAATAATTTATACCAATCGACCATAATTTATATTGATTAACCCAATATTGATTCTTATTGATTTATATTGAGCTGTATCGATTTGGATTGATATGTATTGAATTGTTTGATTTGTAATAGTTTTCAATTAACGCCTTTGATTTATATTTAAGCGTCAAAAATGGTTTAGATTGATTTGTATTGAGCTGTATTATACTATATTTATTATAACTGAAGCTGTATTCAATGATTTGAATTGATCTGCATTGATTTATGTATATATAATAATTTTCATTTATCGGCATTTATTATATTGTATTAACTTCTATTGAGTTTTATTGATCTGTATTTATTTGTATTGAACCGTATTAATCTTTAATTGTCTATATTGATGTGTATTGATTTCTATAATGCTGTATTGATCTACATTAATCAACCTGATTGATCTATTTATATTGATTTTTATTGAGTTTTTATTTGTTGCTCTAGATTGAGTTTTTCTTACGTACATATATTGATTTTTATTGAGTTTAATTGATTTCCATTGAGTTAAAAGGATTTGTATTGATCTTATAAGGATAATTTTGATCTTAATAGAGTTATAATGAACAATCTCACATTGTTGGTACATTATTTTGCTTAAATCTGTCTTGATTTTTATTCACATTTATTGAGTTAAATTCGTTTGAAGTGATCGAATCAACAAGATCAGACGCATAAACTCCTGGCTAAAATTCACAAAAAAAAAAAAAACCAAACAAAAATAATGTTAATACGTCAGAAATCAAGTTATGATTTTTTATCGAGTTATTAAAAACACTTTTGAGAACACAGCTTTTTACGATCGTATGTACAAATTGTTTACTCGATGGTCTTGATTTTGATTGTTTTTATAACGCATTGGTTACGACTTACGTGGTGATACGCGGTGAGATAACACGATCACCCCGGTGATGAATACCGCTTAAATTTCGCGCAAAAAGTATGCTTAAGTGGCTCGTTCAAAAACTTTGGTTTGGTTACCGACCTAATAAAAAGCTGGTGGAAAACGGTATCAATACGTTTGATACGATCTTATGCTCAACGTACACAATCGCCGCCGTGTAAAGTGCAAAAATTGCTCTTATTAATACGACGAACTAATGACAAAAACCAAATCGAAAGCACAAATTAAGGAAAAGCGCATGCACCACTCGAAGTGAACCACTCGGGCTGCTTAACCGGTGCTTGAAAACGCATTTGCCGGGCAACAAAATTGTGTATAAAAGCGATTTTATGTCCTGATAACCGGCCGCTGCGGCATACGTACATAGTATGTGTGAAAATGATGGTTGCCAAGTGTTGTCGATTTAGTTGGGAAAACTGGAAGTAGCAAAAGAAAAAACTATCGCAGTCACAGGGCAATAAATTGAAGTGGTTCATTTTTGGGGGGGTCTATTGGACCGACTGTTTGTCAGCCTGTTTGCCCGGCTTTTTGTCTTGTCTTTTTGTTTGTCTGTTTCTAGTGGTGTTGTTCTAGTGGTGGTGCGTGCACATGTATGTGTATGTGTGTGTGTGTGTGTGTTTGACAGTGAAAAAATATAACAAGATTTTGTACTTTCATAAAATTGCCCTTTTAAGTGCATTATAATATTAACTAAATCGAACATTGTCCATGACGTGTTAAAATACTGTTGAAATTTTAAAGGGGTGCAATTTTTATAAAAAAAAACCGATTTAATCATACTAATAATTAAACACTCAATTTCAGTTCGCTCAGTTTAGAAAATTGTGAACCTTAAAAGTTAACGGAATAAAAATAAATTAAATTGAAATAAAAACTTAATGAGCCCCAAAAAAACTAATTAATTTATTAGAGTTTTGTTTCCTAAAGAAAAATCTTAATCATTCTAAATTCTTCCTTAAAAGGAAGAAATAATAATTGTCTTTCTGAAGAAGAGACGTTAAGAAACTAGAATGTTCTTCCTAGAGAAAAACCTTAATCATTCGACGTTCTTTCTGCCAAAAAAGGAATCTTAATTATTGCTAGTTCTTCCTAAAAAAAAAGAATCCTAATTACTCAAAGCTCTTCGTTTTATTTTTATTTAATTTTTTTATCTTCTACAATACATGAAAAATAGTCTCCATTCTCACTCCTTTCAAAAGAAGAGACTTCAGCAAAGTTGTTCCAAACGGTCTTTCTTCATCACTCAACGTTTGTAAACTTTTAAAAATTTTTTACAACTCTTTAAAGAACTCTTTAAAGTCTTTATGATCTAAAGTTCTTCTAGAAGAAAAGAAAAATTATCATTCCAAAAAAGCTCTTAATCATTCAAATTCTTCCCACGGAAAAATTCAGATTAATTTTAATAAGAGTAACGAAGTATTCAAAGTTTTTATTGAAGAAAAGCTTTAAACACTAGATATTTTTTTTTCCGGAAGAAGTCTGCTAAACATTCAAAGCTGAACTTGAAAGTCTTTATAATACTCAAAGTTCTTCTTTGTCTGATTTGTTGATACTCATATCTATTCCTCAATAAGCCTAAATTAATTGTATCGTATTACAAGTAAAATTGTTTTCTTATCTTCGTGTGTGAAATGAATTTATCTTACTTTAAAAAAAGATCTTCTCAAATAAGAGCAATCATTCATTCATTCATTCATGCTTTAGGTACTTGCATACTCATTTCTCAATAAGTACCGACCGACCTACACATTTACCAACATTTTATTTATATGGAAGTAAGAATACATGTATGTATGTATGTATACGTATGTAGGTTGGTGCATAAAAACTCTACACAACATCATAATGTCGCGCTATAATATTTTATAGCTCGTTGTACGGGCCTGCTTATCAGAAAAGCATAAATTTCAAGCAAAACACTGAAACGCTCTCAGTCAGCGACTGCTCCATAAATCTTGCAGAGGTTGACAAAACTTCAGAACTGGTTTTCGAGTTATCATGCACACTTGCTGTTCGCTACTTAAAAAAAACACATGCAGACATCATCCGTACATACTTCTCTGCTTTCATTGTTTGTTAATTATATCTTTCTTATCTATTCAAGCTTTTATTTTTTTCATTTTATTTAATTTTTTTAATTTTATATATTTAATTATCTTTCTTATTTGAGCAGAAAGTTCAGTTTTTATTTTATTGTTCAGAGATTTTTATAAAGAAAAACAACTAAATAGCATCGTATATACTCGTATTTATAAATACAAATTTTGTTTTAATTTTTTTTTGTGTATTTTTGTTATTTGGACTCTTTACAAAGAGTCAGACCAATTTATATTATAATTTTTGTTTTATAGTCCATTTTCTGTTAAAATATTTTGCATCTGTTGGCAGAATCGAATCAAATCGAATTCAGATCAGAACTCATCGACACCATGGTTATTATAACTCGTCCTTAATAGTGCCCTCTGACGTCCCCCCCCGTCCCCCCTCCCGACCCTCTACCAATCGTCGTTACAATTTTCCATAATTTTTAAGCGTATAATACGATTCTTGATGTCGTTGTCGTTGTCAACGACGATGACGATGACGATGACGATGACGCCCATGTCACACAACATCAATGTAATTCCCAAACCATGAATATAGATGAGTCCAGAGACGCATGTTGGGCGCCGCCAACAAATACGATTCGGAGAAGTAGTCGTACGTGAATCCTAGCGCGCATTATGAATTCAGTTCAAGCGACAGACAAACAAAAATTTACAATTTACAGAAGGCAAAGTGGAAAATTGTACGAGTATGAGATTGTACGTAGTAGAGGTATTCGTATTTGCATGTACATGATGGGCGGTATATGGTGTACGCTGGAATCGAATTGAATGGGGCGGAAACAAATGGCGACGGAGGACGCATGGCTGCAAAATACTCTTCCACTTCGACAGCTTCTTTTGCAATATGATTTGATGCTCGGTTGATTGGTTGACTTGACAGGATGGTGTTCCTTCATTCATGAATTATGGTGTGACAATGATGATGATGATGATGATGCTGTAGTTGTTGTTAATGGTACTAATAATAGTACGCGCAATCGAGACGAGATCGCGATCATTCTTGAATCTCGTCGCGTCTGAAAATCTGTGATTCGTTATTCGTTACGTAATTACGTCTCGATGGCAAACTCTGTGTCCGTGTCGAGATATCGACTCTATTTGACGATATTCCAACTCTCTTTTTTTCAGGCTGAATTTGTTTTGTATTAGATTAGATTTTTTGTAAAATTAATTGTTTATTTTAGAGACCTATCTTTTCCTTAATGTTATGCATGTAAGCTCAATTATAAATTTCCCGAACAACAATGACTTCTACTCTATTACGCTTTACATGATTCGCATTCGAATGATTCTTCGTACAATTTCTGGCAAAAGGATTGGATGAGATTCAGTAACAAACAACGTGATCCAATTAAAATGCACAAATTGGTTGACTTTTGATTTGCTGCATGCGCAAATAAATGCACTCTGCCAATCCTCCATATTCTATTCTTCCTGCACTACACTTTCATCCTCCGCTACACTCTTCAATTTTCCATTATCTTATTTTCATGGCATTTTTGATTAGATAAGAATTTCTCATGAGGAACAGATTTGACACGGAGCGGTAGTTGCTTGTAACCATGTCATTGATGATAACCAGCTCATGTAAGTATGAAAATTCTTTTTCATTTGCATTTGCAAACACATAAATACATACTGTATACGTTGTTAGCATTTGCATAAGTCAAGGACTTTACACTGATTTGGCAAATAGCATTAATTCCATTTTTTTTTTATAGAATTTATTTGTATGAAGACATATTATACAAAGAATGCATTTGAAAGTGAGAGATAGATTTGATAACATACATAATCAAAAACTTTATGAATATTTGCTCATTTATTTATAATAATATTAATAAATTAGTGTTACATCATCAAGGACAGACTAATTTCAATACAAGACAATTCTCTGTGAAACATTTTTCTGCACATCAGGAATGCTGAGTTAAGGATTCCTGACACTTTACCAACATTGTAAAGATAACTTAATTTTCAGTTGTTTTTTTCGTTCTTAACGAAAAAGAGTTGGTGGAAATTTTAAGAATTTTATACATCCATCGCTTGTAAGGTGAAGAAATTGTAATGTCAAGAAATTTCATGAGACCCTTCACTCGCTGTTTGGAAAAATAAAGCTTAACGTTAATTTAAATCCAAACGAAATCTTGGATTTATCTAAATCCGTGTTATGTAAACACGATATAAGATTAAATTTGGAAGCGACACTCAAATGGCTGAAGTTGACTGAAAGTTGACACTCAAATGACTGAAGGTTTTGGCGATGTAGAAAAAGAGATATTTTAAATTTTCCTCTTTTAACTCAACTAACTTGTTGTTCATTGTTAACTCAATGCATTTCTAGTTATTACCTACTAAAAGAGTCTCAAAGACTTGTACAAGACGTCCTTAAAGTTTCAGAGGTTGTCTGAATTGCTTTCAAATCAAGCCGTGACTTTCGGAAGCGCTGCTGAAAACATTACAACATATGATTCCGATAGTCCCGGCTTGATTTAAAAACAAATGGAAGCACTGCATCAACGCAAAAATGTTGCTTTGTCAGTTTCCAATCATTCGAGACGTCTCATGCAGACCTCTATTACCTACTATTTGTTGATTTCAGTATGGCTAGAGTACGAGATAACAACTTTCTGTTAAACATAGCCGCCTAACATTGTTAGTTTCACCTCAAGAAAAGCAAACGAAAGGGATGAAATGAGTCAAAAGAACTTGATATGACGACAATTGTTTTAACACAGTTTAATGATTATATAAATATTTGTACTAATATTTTTATCTACGTAAATGCTATACATAAGGTGCAGCAAAATGCTGTACATGGATTTGTAATGGACCAGTGAGAGCTGGCCACTCTGGCTTAACCTGAAGTTTCCAAGTTGTACTCGAATGTCGATTGCATTGCTCTCGAATGGTAAATATTTTGAGACATGTTTAATGAGCAGCAGATAATGCAGTTTGATGTGTGCCAATAAATAATTTGTGTTTATTTTTATACATTATTAACAAATTGTGAGCGAGCACTTTAGTTGTTAATCTTAATGATTGGCCTTTAAGACCGGAAAAAAACTACATACTGACAATGCAAAAGTTCTCTGTTAATAGACAAACTGCGATTTTAATTCTTTTTTGCTGCTGCAGTTCTTTCCTTCTTCAACAATCAGAAGGTGAGAAGGTTTATCACTTAAGTCTTTTGTCGATTTGTTTGTTATTTTCTTCTTTTCGAACAATTTGTTAAGTATACCTACGCCCTTAATCTCTTCAATTAATTCTGAACTTCTGATAATTTTAGCGCTTCTACGCCGTTGCTACCAATGTCGTTCACGTGGCGAACTGGGCAGTTGTAAAGATCCGTTTAGATACAATGCCACGGACGCGGAAACCGAACACGGTCTCGCTGTGATTCCTTGTGCTTCGGGTTGGTGCGGAAAGGTTCGAGAAGGAGGTGGTTCCTATGCTGTTGACGGTAAGTCCACAATCCTGGTCCTATACTCGCACTCGAAAGCAACTTGTACTGAGACTGAAGTGAGTTGAAATTTTGTAGATTACGATCTTGCAGTTCAGCGCATGTGCTTACAACGCGGCCCTGACGATGATGAGGATCGCTGTGCCAACACGGTGTACAACTACAAAAGCGTTTTCATGTGCTTCTGCCAGGGTGACCTCTGTAATAGCAGCAAACGTATCCAAGCAACCAACAAAACCAACCTTTCAGCTGTGCTAATGATTTTAGCATTACTGCGAAATTACATTTCCTGAAATATTATTCCAAAACTTTCTTCGGACAACAAAATTTAGCACTGCTTGTTGGCTTTCTAAGAATCGAAAGTGGGCTTTTATCGGCCCACTTAACATCTAAAATAAATACTTTAAGACTTTTGTAACTAATACTATTTATTGATTAACATTCTTATAAACAATGTTTTATCTAATTTAAAAATTAAATTATAAAGTAAAAATTATTGTATGCATAACAATGTGTATTTCATTCTCGTTCTTTTTATATAGTTTTTATATGGTATTTTCTGCAATTTTAGATAACCAAGCATTCTTTCATGAAATAAAAGTTTAACTTAAAAATAAGCATATGGATTGTATACGATGTATTTTTAGCATAACATAATTTTATTTCATTCAGAAGTTTAAGTTTTGAAAAAACCAACTGAGTACGTAAAGACTTAAATATTTTGTATATAATGCTTTCTGTATATCAGTAGCCGTCGATCTCATAATGATGATTTATGATTATGATGATCGTGTTGATAATGGTTGTTGTTGTTGTCCTTCTAATCTGAACTATCGATCTCATTATCACTTTTAATAGTCTTCACAATATTGAAAAGTTTCCGCATTTGAGTTTTAAAAAGTTTACTCGTATGCTGCAGACTAGCCCGACGATGTCTCTCAACAGCCATCTTCTGCTTCAGCTCATGCACGGTACTATTGAGAGTTTCATACTGCTTCGTTTCTGATAAAAATGTTGATGCTTTAATATCTATTTGTAAAAATAATTAACATTTGAAATAAAACCTTTTTTTATTTCATTGATTTGTAAGCGACTGCATGCAGGACAACAATTTGTATATTCCAGTGGTTGTGGACGGTGCCTCGAAGTAGAAGGGATGATTTTAGCATCGATAACATGCGGTGAATGGCAGCTTCGATGATAGAAACCTTTACATTCTTCGCATTGGTCAACAGAACCTGAAGCAATTTGATAATAACTTTTGTAATATAAGAGTATATTTAATCTAAAATGGAAAATTTCACTGCAGAATCTTCCATGGTTAGGAGATAATAAGTGCTCGCTTACTTCGAGTGCTTTCTGTAAGCGAGAGGGTGGTTTGTAAGCTATAGAGTAAGTGGTACTTATTTTCTGTCTTCATTATTCGTAGACATTGTTAGCGTAGAATACTAGCCTCAATATTTTAAGTTAAAGTTATAAGCACGACCTTTCAAACAAATGCTTTCTTCCTTAATTAAAGTTTGAAAATAATGTGTTTTATAATAAACTATAAATTCATCCAGTAATGACTATTAATTATGTTGCAAGTAATTATGGAGCTAATTATGGTCACGTAACTGATCCCAAATTCTTGACTGCATGGTTGACACACATACCTCTACGTTTCATACACTCATTGCAAGCTTGATTTTCCTCCGGTGAGCTCGATCCGGAACGTGATGACGAAGGCTCATCGCCGTCAGGTCTTTGACGCTTCTTAGAGCGTTTTACTTGTGGTGAAAGCAGAAAGGCTTTGTTTTTATGTTTATCGTCCGAGGGTTGCATCGGATACTGTGAAAGGTAAAGATTCGGTGAGACGGAACAATATAAGCCACATTAAGCAATGCAATCTTTACCTCAATTCGACCGTAATGAAAGTCTGCACGTTCATTATTGTGAACAGTGCGTCGTCGGCGTTTGGAACGTCGCTGCTGCAACTGCACTTGCATCTCGGGCGTTACCAAGCCAAAGATACGCAAAAACATCTCCTGTCCATATTCCTCCGCTTGGGTTTTCAGCTGTGTTTCCTCTTCACCGCGAGGCGAATAAGAAGCTGGCGGTGTTGGTTCGCGCTCTGTTGGGGATAAGTCCTCCGATGAAGACGAAATGGCTGTGGCACGAAGAGTGCGTGCGTGCGAAATTTGTGCGGTACTTGGCGGAACTTTCAGGCCGGCTTTGCCAGCGACCTTTGTTTTTCCTTCATTTTTAACTTTCGGGGCAACAGTGGCCGGCGCACTTGGAGCGAGAGCAGAGGTACCAGCTGCTGCTGGAGGCTGGACTGTTGCGCCAATGGCATTTGTTATTTGCGGCTGTTTTGTCAGTATATTCGCTGATGCTTTGGCTGCCAAGGTATCGGTCTTGGCCTTTTTCAGGGCTTGCTGCAAATTCAGACGACTGAGCGTAACATTCTTCGATACCGGCAAGTTAATAGTTGTCTCCTCTTTATTGGGCAGAGCAACAGGAGCAGCAGCATTTGAGCTATGAGGCAAATCGTAAGGCGTTTTTCTGATGTACGATGATGACGCTGAATGTGCGGTGACACGATTATTTGCCGGCTCCGGATATAGAGAACGTGTTCCGACATTATTCCTGAGCTGTGAGACCATGCGTTGCGAGATCGGTTTAAGCAGTGAGACCTGAGAAAGATGATTACCATTTCGTGGCAGACAAGCACCATTCGGCGTTCCTTCGATTTTTATTTGCTGTTGTGGAGCTGTGGAGTTGTGATGTAGTAAAACACTTATACCACCACCTCCCCCTCCTCCCCCTGACGAGGATAATTGTGGTCTTTTTTCGGCCAGCGTTGACGATGACGATGACCACGATGATGACGATGAGGACAGAGGCGATACCAATTTGACACTATCGTCCATATTTTCTAAACCATTAATTCTATTATGTACAGGCGTAAAATATTTTTCCATTAGTTTTTCCTCGGTATTATAAAATTGTACAGACACGGGCTTAATGTCTTCACTTGTATCGTGAATATACGGTCCCACTTCCCTGAATATAAGTTGATTTGTGAGGTCGCTATCGATAGGGATACCGCCGCGCTGTACCGATTTGTAAAACTCATCGATGACACGCCGCAAACGCAGCAATAGAAAGTTTTGTTCGCCATTGATAAGAAGCATTTCATCCTCCAATTCCTTGAGAATTTTATCTTTATATGCAGAAAACTGGAAATACATAATTTTGATAAAGAAAGAAATGACGAATGTTATCCTATTCAGGAATATATAAACCTTTCTTAGAAGCATAGTCTGTACAGAGAAATTTATTGGAAAGGATGTAAAATACCATAATCCTTGTACTAATTGTATTTAGATAGAATTGAGAATAATTAAATAGTAAGAAAATTCACTTAAGTAAAGCTGAATGAAGAAATGTTATTCCAAAATTGAAGATTTCCTGATTTTTTATGCAAAATATCCATTTTTTTAATTCATTTAAGAAATATGCTGGCATTATGTTCCATTGTAATTTTTTAAAATTATTGACGAAAACAACTTCATCATAACCTAAGTTTCTATATCTACTTAACCTTAATACGATACTCGGGTGTAATTTCATCCATTTTCGAAAATAATTACATTGTTCTTATCCATTATGGATTTGCTCAGTGATATATTTAGTTTTTGATGAAGTTCAATATTCCTTCGGTGTAAGGAAAGGCAGGTATTGTTTTCTTGGTATTCATGCAAGAAATATTTATAAGAAGAATATGCTAAATGCTAAAATAAATTTCATGTACATATGAACTGCTTGCATTAATTTTAAAGAATAATAAATTTTTCTGCACATACTTTGTCACCTATTATTTAGGCACGTCCACGATTATTATTACCGTCCATGATTATATCAATAAGGATGCAAAAGTTAAAAGATTTTTTATGAATCGTATAAGGGTTAAAGTTATAAGGGCCCCAATAATACTCCTAAAGAAAACACTTTTATTTTAAAAAGCGGATTAAAAATATCTGCAAAGTAGATAAAATTAATATTGAACACACATATATATAAATAGTACTAGTTAATTTTTTCTAACACTTTGCACATTCAACACTCAATTGCATCATTTTTCCTTTTCGCTGCCACCCTCACATAATTTTCTTAACACTTTAACCTGTTAGCAATAAATCATTAATTAAATTAAATTAGTACAAACAAATTGTAGTAAAAATCTGAATGTCCAACTCTTTGGAAAATGCATCTAGTTATTATTCTTATTCCAAAATATTAAATGTAAAATTAAGGAATAGGTACGTGAATATGTAAAATCATATCTATTATCTACTTACGCCTTCTTCTGGTTTGACTTTGGCCACAATCAACTGCAACACAAAAAGGAAATAGAAGAGAACTCATTAGTAATTAAAGTTTCTTTGGTGTTTACAACCAATAATGGAACAAAATCTAATAAATTTTATATTATATTTAGTATATATATGTATATATTTAGAAATTTCAAACGCACCAACGTTCGTCCAGCCTTCCGTCCGTCTGTTATTTGTGCATTCCCAAATACAATAACTTACCTGATGTACTTTGAGATGAGCGTGAAAAGCACGCTGACAATAAATAATGTCGTTTTTAATTTCCTTTGGAAAATTAAAGTAATTATCCAGATAGAATTGGAAGAAACGTGCCCCTGCCATGGTCATGATTGACTCACGTATTCACTGATGTCTTAATCAACCGATCTCTGAATAGCTCACGCGCTTTGAATATCGTTACTACGGCCAATAAATTTTTTTGATCAGAGCAAAAGTAACACCAATGATGTTCCCTCCATACGCCGCAAATTATCAATAATATCAAGTCAAAAGATTACGAATTTCCACCACAAATTTTTTAATGCAGAATTTTTGAAAATTCTATGCCAACAAAGTGTGTCCAAATCGGTATAAAAACTTTTGAGAAACAAAATCAGCACAAGTTGTTGTTGTTATTTTCAGACAGCAGAGCACACAAACACACCGCACGCAGTCGACGATGTTTTTGACATTCAGCTGCACGGATGAACAATATGGCGTAGGCAGCGCTGGCAGCGTTCTAAAATAAATTATTTAACGTTAATATTAAGTTACAAAACACTAATAATTCAATAACGCCAAACAAAAACTAATTTATTTACAATTTACTTAAATGTTTATTACTATAAACATTTTTAAGTACACAAGCCCTTAGCCCTTTTTAACCACAAGAAACAAATTTTGAATATTCTCTACTTCCGCACTTCTGCCAACAACAGTCGGTTCATTTCTGAGCTAAGTACTTGGAATTTTCTTGGGATATTTTAGTATTTGGAAAAGAATAACATTTAGGAAAAAATTATGTGATTTTATTGCATGTGAGATTAGTCTTGACTTCTATAATAGTTTTTGTTTATATTTATATATATTGAATTATTATTTCCAACGGTCAAAGCCAAATTTATCAAAGAGGCCTAAGTTGAAGTGGAAATTTGGCAGCACTTACAAATGGAATTTACACGATGGCAATCTTCTCGTTTCACTGACAGATTTTCAGTTGTAAGTAATCAAATAATAATCAATACACAAAAGTAATCAATACAATACAAAGTTATCATTCAAATCAATTTTAAATCAGAATTATTTTAATATGGTAATTAATTCCTTTGACTTAATTTTGAAATTTAATTGCTTCAATATTGTCCATGCGTTAGAAATTGCATCGTCCCTAAAAATATGTCGCTAATAATATATGAATGGCAGTGCCTCACTTCTTACCAACACATACTGTAACAGCTGTTCTTCTCATTACTATCTCTCTCTAACTTTTACTAGTTTTTGTATATTGATATTTGTCAGACGGCAAAAGTAGCAGGTTTAAAAGAATTTTTCAATATTTTACACTTGGAAATTACAAAAACAGGTATTTAAATACTAAAATATAACTTAAAATTTAGGAAAAACCTAGAGGTATAATTTCCTTCCGATACCTAGGTTTTTTTTGTGCAAACCAACCATGATCTAACCTTAAAGTTACATAATTTCCAAAAGCTCAGATTAAATTCATATAAAACATTCATTTAATCAATCCAATCCATTTAATCAATCAATGGATTTGTAGCCTAAAATGTCTATTGTCAAAAATACTCGCTTCTTGGCTTCTCGCGGCGCTCGCTTGATGCAGCAATACCGTGGTTATGCTGAGGAAATGAAGCTCACATTTGCCGCTGCTAATAAGACATTCTTCGACAATGAGGATGTCCGTCAGATCGATGTACCGTCGTTCAGCGGTAGCTTTGGTATTCTAGCCAAACACGTTCCTACTTTGGGTGAGTTTAACAATCTTAATGCCATAGTATAATGGAAATATTTCTTTTATTCTACAATTTTAGCTGTCCTTAAACCTGGCGTTGTTCAGGTCTTCGAACACGATGGAAAATCCTCAAAATATTTTGTTTCAAGTGGCACCATATCCGTCAATGACGATTCATCGGTGCAAGTACTGGCCGAAGAAGCTCACAATGTTGAAGATATCGACGCTAGCGAGGCACGACAATTACTATCTCAATACCAATCTCAATTGAGCTCCGCTAGCTCCGAAGAGGTTATAATATTATTTTAAAAATACAATGACGAAATGGGATTTAATATTATAATTTTTATGTTGTATTTTGCAGGCGAAAGCTGAAGCGGCCATTGCTATCGAATGTGTTGAGGCGCTCATAAAGGCTGCGGATTAAATAGAGTTAATTCTGAATTAAAAGTCAAAAGTTAGAAAATGTATTAAAAAAGTTTAATTTGCAATGCACTGGAGGTGGTAGCATCCGCATTAAGCTATTAAATGCTATTAATAACATAAAACTTCAGATAGTTGTTTAAAAGGCAACGATTTGCCGGTTTTTAATTCAATGTCCGAAAATTATAGAATTTTTTTAAATTCCCTGAAATTCTTCATCATCTGTAGGCCCATTGTTGAAACAAATTCTATTTTGTGTAAAAACAAATTCTATTTTTGCTCAAAGCACCGTGATTTAGACAAAAGTATGCATGGAAAATATACCGTAGGAAGGTGTATAAATAAATAAATATAATAATAATTCAATAAAAATAATTTGAAATAAAACCAAATTCAGGCAATGAATGCGAAATCGTGGGCCAAATATTTGCACTTTCTGCCAAACGGTTTATCCATAAATTTAAAAATAAAATCACGCATAAAATTTTATATACTCCTATTATATATTTTCCTTCGGTTAAATAATTCCAAATTATTTTGGTCAAAATCGAAGACAATTTTGTTTGGTATTTTAAAAGTAATGTTTATTATTGAACATATTTTTTAATGTTAAATGAATTAATTAATTTTCTAAAAATGGAGAATATTCTTAATGCTGCATGCAAAAGATTCGTCAATATCAAATGCAATGACTAGAGAAGCAAATATGTACTTCTACCTCTTAACGTTTTTGTGCTGATGGGCCATATGCTGATGCAGGAATATTTACTACTGTCCTTGGTAAGCCATACGATCCCTGCCCTTGCCCTTCCGACGCTGGTGGAATATAAGCTTCGAGGGAGTGCGGCTTCGGCACTGATGGACTATACGCTAGTCCGGGAACATGCTCCGCTGGCACAGGTCCATTATTCTGTACGCTTAAAGGTAGTGAATAGGCAGACAATGAAGCAGGACTTGAAGTTTGAGGATTGTAAACTGTTTTAGCGGGCGGTGGATAAAAATATGACTGTGAATTAACGGATGCCATGGGTGACAAGGCAGAAGGATTGTGTGGATTTGCTGAGACTTTCGGCACAGGAGCAGATGCGGTTTGAATTAAGCCTGGATTTGAAGCAGAGGTGGCGTGAGCGTGAATAACATGAATTACTTGTGTAGGTACGGCTGGCGACGAAGGTGGCACCGCATTTGGCGATGCTGGTAAGTGTATCAGTCTAATCACATGTGTAGCGGCTGCTTCCTGCAAATGTGCGTTGGCCTGCTGCAGTGGAGCTTGTTGATGAATAACTTTAATAATTCGAGGTGAAGCATCACTCTGAAGCGTTGATAGGGATGGTGGTGCTAGTGGTGCTGTAGACTGCTGATGAATCAGCTTTATAATCTGAATAGGTGCACTTGCTGCTGGATGAGATTGAAATGGTAGAGGTGGAGCGACTGGATGCTGGCTCCTAAATTTATTACTTTTGTCTCCGAAATGACCCAGTTCAAAGAAAAAGGCATTAGCGCTGACTAAACACGCAAATATCCAGATTAAAACCTTTATGGAAAAAATTCATAATTAATGGTTTTACTTATGTATGATAATTCCAATATAGTATTAAGTTTTACCTTCATTTCGTAGTTCTTCTCACTGATGTCTGTAGGATGATGTGATGTAGGAAATGATTCAGTTGTAACTGATATCGAGTAGGAAGTGCATCAGGCTTTTATACTAACTTTTTCTCGAATCTGCGCTTTTTTACAGAAACTGTAATTCCATTGTTTCATGTAAATGAAATTCATGATTCGTTCGTAAATTTAACAAAAACTAGTTTGATCATTGGCTTATTTCAAAAAATCGGAATTTTATTAGGCCTATTCAACACAAATTAACAACATAAATTTAATTTCCATTGATTAACTAATCAAAACAAAACTTACATTGTCATTTGATGTAATCTGATTTTATGGGCATCTGCGACATTTCCTAAGGTTTATTCAGGTTCATTCAAATATTTTGTGCTGATGAGTTAGGTGTACTAAATTTTCTTATACAATACAAAGAATACAGAAAATTGAATGGAATATCGTACATAATATTTTTGTTTTTTTTTTTAATAAAGCAAATTATTGCATAAGCTACAGGAAAACTAGCGGTTACTTAACCTAAAATACGTCTAAGACTAACAAAATAGTTCTAAAAGTTTTACTAATGCATAATCTAAAATTCTGTTAGTATTCTAGTAAATTCTAGTATTAGTTTTAAGTGAATGTGGATATCCATGCGTATGATGATAATTACTATGTGGAGGCAGATGCTTAAGTGAAGATAGTGTCGTTCCAGCGTTTCCATTCTCCACTCTTTTTACTTGTAAGACACCACTTTCCACTACATGACCACCACGAATGGGCGGCCCTTAACGACGATTGATAGTCACTTTACCATGTCGACCGTCAGCATCGATCAAACTATGCAAATATTTAAAAGACATACTATAATCATGGGCATTTTGTGAATTTTGTTGCAAAATAAGTTGAAGAATTTGTTGAAGAATATATATAGAGTATATAGAGACAATATCTATAGTATTGGGTTCTCATAAGTCCTCAGAAAGTTTCACTTTACTTGCTTTCATTATGTTGTGCCAAATAATCTGGTGTCTCTTCTTGGCATTGGCTTAATAGCTGAAGGACTAGTATTGCTAGTGATTACATTTTATATATGTACATACTCATCAACAACAAAATCTTTTCTGATACTTATTCGAACATTGACTCTCAGCTTCTGCTCCAGCAACGTATTGCAAAACAAATCTTTAGGTTTTTCACAACAAAATTAAAAAAAAAACTTTACATATCGCTTTTGAATATCATTAATAAATACGATATTTAATTGTGTCACAACCATTAGCTCTTTCCTTCCTTCGATTGTTCGATCGGTTCAGTTTTTGTTTTTTTTTCTACTAAAATATTTTGAATGGGTGTAAAGTTATTATAATTAATGAAATCCGCACGTCATTATCGGCGTTTTACCAGTGTAAACGTGTAATAAATCTTACCGTAGATTATGATATGTATTTACTTAATTATTTTAATGTACAGTGGTAGAAATCATTTAGCAAAATTTCTGAAATATGAATTTATTTTTTAAGGTAAAAATAACTTTATGCAGATTTTAACGCCCTAAAGTCTTCCAACAAAATTTTGAAACTCTCATAACCGATAAATTTAGTCCAGTTCGTGTCATGTTCCTTTGGTAGAGGCAGATTTTATTGCGCTTTTGTGAAATTTTTTCTTTTTTTTCATAATGTCATCTCGAATTTTTTTCAATTTAAATCTTTATGAAGTGCTATACTGGCACCATTCTCTAAACTTTGTACGCTTTGAGAACGCAGAAGATTCACAAATTTTTAATATTTTTTCTTACATGTATTTTTATTAACAAATAAATTGATGGGTGAGGGGAAAAGGTGGAAGAAAATTACAAAAACTAACTGTTATGTCATCCTTAAACTTGAATATAACAAGCACGAATAACAAAATCATTAATTAACATACAAATAAACAATCAGTCGTATCGTACGATGTTGGCAAGAAAAATATTGTATGTCGCAAGAAAATGTATCGTAGGAAAGACAAACTTGCAACAGACTCGTTTTAACGGCATGCAAATTATTAAAGTCATGAATAGTTTTGAGTTATGTTGTGATCGTTGGGACCAACTACTACGGCTGGCTATTAACGTGTTTAGTATATTAACCGGTTACTGTTAATAGAATTATGTCTACGACAAAACCAACAACAACAAAAACAACAATAAAAACTGCGTGGTAAAGAGCAAGATATTTTTATCAATATGTTATATGTATGTATGTACGTTTTAAAAGGCATCCTTACTTTCTGCTCTAAAAAAGGCCCAGAGTTAAAAAAACTTATTACGTTATAAACCCAAATTTTGTTGCTTTATTTGAATTAGTTTTGTTTAAAAATTAGTTGCTATTAGGAAAACTTTAGTCAGTTGACAGTAATAAATATTGTGAAATTTGAATAATATAAACAAATCTCCTTTTATTTAAAAGTATTATATTTAATCGAAATTGAAAGGGAAAGGGCTGGGTGTGAGTAAGCAAAGTGATTTTAGTTGAGACATTTTACCAGGCTTGTATAACGACAAAAATAAATAAACAAATGTAGATATTACTAAATATATTTACAGTAAAAATATAAAAAAAAAATAATTTAAAAGTACTAGTAGGTTTCCAGGAAATACTAAAGTTTTTATGCTAAATACTACTAAAATACTACCACTAAATAATACTAAAGTTTTGCATTTGTTTTTACCAGATCGCCCTTAATCGCCGTAAACTCTCCTTCACCGGGCCCTAAAACCACCGCAGGTAGTATTTCTTATATGTTTATAAATTTATTTAAAAATTATGTTTTCTATTTTCCTTGCAATCATCAGCTGCTATTATTAAAATAATGATATCTTATCATAAGACTTCCATTATCTTCACCGAAATGCTAATCTCTTTCCTCGAAATCCAACCAAACGCCACCATCTAGACGTGCCAGTAAATAGACAGGATCGAATTTATTATCCTTGCGAGTCTTAGGATTAACAAACACTTTGAAATTCTTAACGATTTCAACAATTGCCGCCTTGGTTTGCGTAAGAGCAAAACGCATGCCTAAACGAAAAGATATTAATAAGTTCAATTCTCACAATATATTATTTTACTATAACAGATTTTCACCTAAACAGATGCGAGGTCCATCACCAAAGCCATAGTATAAGCCTTTTTCACGATACATCTTCAACGCTTCGGGTTCTTCCAGAAAACGTTCAGGGCAAAATTTGTGAGGTTCAGGGTAATAATCTTTATCGTTCATAAAAGACATCAACGGAACAACAACGGCTTGACCCTTTTGCACCACGAGAGTGTTTCCATTTTTGTTGGTAAACTCAATAGATTCTGTGCAGAGTTTATTGGAGAAAAGAGCAGCGGGGAAAATTCGAAGGCTCTCTAATTATGAAACAAACAGAATGAAAAGAAGGAAGAATATAAAATTAAAAAATGTATACTCGTACCATGAATGCAAGCATCGAGATAGGGCAGATCGTGCAATTTTTCAAAATCAATTTCGTCTTCTGAATTCAAGTTCGCACAAATTTCTAGACGCAGCTTTTGTAGTCTTTCTTGGTCTCGGGCCAACTAATATTGTTGTTGTCAACGATTTGGCAAGAGCGTAATACAGCGTGCGGCACAAATTAAAAATAGTAAGGACAAGAAAAGGAGAAGCATAGTTTAAAAGATTACCAGCAGCAAGCAATGTGTCAACACTGAGGCCGTTGTCTCAAAACCGTCTAACAAAAAAGTTGCCGCATGGGCGGCCACATCTTCCGCTGTTAATGGCTTCCTGTCCTGCAACTTAATAACGTAGTTGAGGAAATCATTTCTCTCCTGCAATTGTTGATCACCACCACGTCTCGTATCGATGGCCTTTTGAGCCAGATCAATCAGAAAGGCTTCGATCGATTTGGGTATGAATCTTATTTTGTAAATATTTCGAATCCAGGGAGTAAGACCAAGCCCAATTTGATATAACACCATCAAAAAAGACTTATCGAAAATCGTTTTGATCACGTTCATGATGAGTGATGGTTCTTGGGAGAAACTGCCAGCTTCCGTGCCCAGAACACAATCGCTCACGATTTCTGACGTAAAACGAGAGAATAACTAACACCGATTTGGAAATTGTTAGTAACAGCAAAATTACAATTCAAATCGTTTTCAATACGTACTTCTTTAGCATCAATGCCATCTTTGGGTGGTACTCTGATTTGCTCACGAACAAAGGCGGATAACTTCCCACACACTTTCCTGGTCACGGGATAGACCGCTTTTATCTGGAGTATTTTCATGGCAATAGAAAATTAATTATAAAACTTATCAAATTACCAATGGTAGCGGGGTTCATTACCTTGTTGCTGGTTAAGGCTGGTGTTATCTGCGCTCGGGTTTCTTTCCAAACGTCGCCGCTCAATGTAAAAGGATTGCGTGCCAAAATTTTATCTGAATTTTTAGTAATCTGAAATATTCACATTTTACATGAATTAATCTTAATTAATAGATTTTTTTTCTTGAAAATTAACAGGCTGTTATAAAATTGGAAACTATTAGCTGTAATGATTATATAGGTTTTTTGAGAATAATAAAAACTTACCATTTGTGAAACTTCGTTATCGTGAAAATGCTTAAAATCGTTTACGAAAACTTTATGAGCGTATTCGGGACTTGTAATCAACACTTGTGGTGTACGACAGTTGAAAATTCCAACGAAATTTTCCTCTTTCTTATATTTGCTGAAAAAATATTAGAGGCGGGGGTTATAAATTTAAATTTAAATTATAAATTTTAAATGTATTATTTTCCATATACAATATTTATTTTAATTTAAAGTAAAAACGTAATTATTATAAATAGAATTTAAGTAATTCTGTGCTCAGAATTATAACAATAGTAACAATTAATATATGTGAGTGTACTGTATTTGTTTTTGGTAATCTTTTGGTATTTTTGATAACAATCGTAATGAAAATTTGTTTTTAACTTTTTACAAACCGATAGATACCATCCAGATCGAAGACAACATGACGTTTTTGATTAAATGCACTCGGATATGAACCGACTAAAGGCAATGCTTTGGCCTCTTTGATACCACGTTTTCGCCAAAAGCCGAAATTCCATATTAAATAGCTGTAGATCAAGACGATTAAAAGTAGCAGAAGTGCCACCGTCAATAGCAACATTTTGCGAAAATGATGAATGAATATACTCGTATGTATGTATTTTCACAGAACCACAGAACCAGAATACAAACATTCGTACCCTTTCACCGCTCAAGAGATACTAATACCGAAATTGAAATGAATATTAACAAGTGCCTATCAATCAATTAAGAACAATTTATTCTTTCTTCGTACCCAGTGCTGAACTTTTTCATGAACTTTTCCATTCGATAAGAAATTTAAATTTTATATACAAGTACTACTTAAGTACTACTTATACGAGTACTGCTTAATTATTATTATTATATGACACGATATTTTAAAGGAAGGGCTTTCATTTAAGAGAAAAAAAATGTAAAGATCAGCTATACTCGTGAAAAGTAAAAGCCAGATAGTATATTTTTCTATATATTGTACATACAACACTTTTGTGTATTCTTTAGTGCATATTGTTACAGCTGCTCCAGTAATGCATTGAGTAATTGGTATGATATGGTATGTATGTTATTATTTTCAAGGTTATTTTTATTTAAGGTTACAGTCAACCCTCCTACAACGCGCAGTTTTCGCTGCAACGCGATTCATAAATTAAGGCAATTTTTCTCACAACGCGATTTTTTTACTGCAACGCGATTAAAAAAAAATTACTTTAAAAAAAAATCACTTTTCTCGGAATGTTTAAAATTTGACATTGTTTTGCATAAATTTGTAAATAAAAAATTAACTCCATTTTTTAATGAAATCGACTTGTTCACCGACGAACCTATCCCTTGTTCCAATAGTTCAGATTCGGGTATAGCACAAGCAAAATATCCAAAGTTCGCGGCATAATCCACTTAGCAGTGATGACGAAGAATTTGCATAAATAATATGCATCAACTTTTCTTTTATTTAATTTTTAGTTTATTTAATAAATTTGAATTTTTATTTAGTTCTTAATTTTTAAAAACGTGAGTTATTTTGTTTAGTTTTATTAATTTATTATAATTTTATGGAAGGATTTCTAATAAAATCTGGAATATTAAAGTTTTATTTTATTAGTTTCAATGCAGTTTTTTATACTTAGAACCTAACCCCTTTTTTCTATAGAGTTTATGTCTCCTGCAACGCGCTTTCCTACTACGTGACGTTTTCTAAGAACGTATGTATCTGTCGCGTTGTACAAGGGTTGACTGTATTTCAGTATTTGTGTCTACGATATTAATAAAATTTATTTAATACGTAATATTCACGGAGCGTTAAAATCAATCTACAATATGTATATTATACAATATATAAATAATATTTTATATATATTATTTACATAATTTACATAATTACATAATTAATGTTAAGATTTCATGTACAAATTAAGTAATTGGTTGTATTTTATATATATATATATATATAAATTTTGTATAATGTACTATAAAATCAATTTTAATTTTACAATACATTTTTTTTTTTAATTTGATGGGTTCAATTAATTGCATCTTTTATATAGCTTTGTTTAAAAAAATATACTCGTATTTGGACTATAGCTAGTGTGTTTATTTATAAATCAAATTTTAAAACTTAACAATGCTTCGGTTTTTATTTTAATTCAAATTTCATCAAACGCTTTAATTAATAAAGCAATACAATATCTATAAAGCTGCTGACCTTGACTGCAAGCTTCAGGAACTTGTATTGTAGAAAAGCGTAATGTCGCTGTCAACAGTATAAATAAACGATGCCATTGACCGATTTCTTAAGATTATATACATAAGTTTGAAAGCTATCATTTGTTCGACTTAAGAAATAAACATCTCCGGCGACCCATTTCCGCTTACAACACTTTGAAAGATGTAACAAGTTTCGATTTAACAATTTGAATATCTTGAACTTTTCCTGAACTCTGGATGGCTGTTGATTGTGCAACACCATGTTCATATTCATATGGATGCTGATGCTGGACATTGTTAACAACAGATGCTTGAGGATGGTGGACAGTGTAAGGTTGGATGTTGTTTGTGGTGCTGTAAGTTTGGTGATGCAATGCTGCAAACGTCGGATCATGTGCATTAGCAGCGGCATAATGAGGTTGGTATGTTAGTTGACCTCCAGCAAATGATAGTGGTTGGTTGGCAGTTGGTGTTGGTCCATTTTCTGTGAAAGGTGTAAATAGTTGCTTCGGCGAATGTGATATGGCAGCCGGTGGTAGATATTTTGGTGCTTGATATTGTACGGAATATTGCGCTGTGGCATACTGTTGCTGTCGCGTTTGCTGTTGATGTTCCTGTGGCCCTGGTGACTCCGGTGGCAGAGTATGCAATTCCTTAATTGCTTCTTCGGCACCTTCCGGCTTAGTAAAGCCGTAGCCATCTGGTAGAGGTATAAATCCAAGTGCTGCCGAATTCTCAATTTGTTGTTGTTGCGTCCTCGAACTGAGCGGGGCATTCTTAATTGGTGTTAAATACTCGCGTGTTGCACTGTTAACGTTTTGTCCAGCATGCAGAGAATGCGACTGCTCCAAAGATTCCGTCACCGGAGTAAAAAGTAATGATGGCAATTCTTTGGACGTTGTTGACAAAGCCTGAGATTGCTGTTGCTGTTGCTGATTTCTCACTTGTTGGTATAGTGATGCATCGTCGGCGGGATATACTGGACCTACGTAATGGTATTGATAAATTGCTTGTGGAGTATATTGCGCTGTAGATTGTTGAGTTAAAGGCTGTTGTGGTTGTTGTTGTTGTTGCAGGTGATCTGTAGCTATTGGCAGATATTTGGAAGAAGGATAACTGGCCAGCGTGCTCGAAGGCCTTTCGTCTATGTAAAGTGAATAAGTGTTCTGATAACTAAAAGGAACTGGTACGGTTTGTTGGGCGGCTATCAACGGCCTAAATGATTGCTGTGAGGGATAGCTTCCATAAAAGTTAACTGGTTTTGCATTCGGTGACTGCACCGAATTGTACTGATTTGAGGCTTCCTGCGCATATTGTGCTTGTTGTTGTTGTTGCTGTTGCTGAGCATTATAATCTATTCGAGACACTTGCACATTATTGACAGGTACTTTAATGCAATGGCCGCCGCCAAGCAACAAAATAAATCCAATTAATCCATAAAAATGTAATCCGTTTAAATGGCGATGTGACTGATGTGCCTGAAAGAAAAAAATAAACCGCAATGAGCATTAACCTCCTTCGGCTCAAGAATTCTTAAAAAAACGAACAACCAGCGGCGAAGGAAACCTTACCTGCCTGTTCTGCATCCTCAACGCTTATGGCACACCTCAACGACTTAAGACAAAATGAGCCGCCATCTTGACCTACCCACGTATTTTATACCCAAATTAAAAACGAACTTCAAAACAAAACTTTATTAATTTGAATAAATATCTTGATTCATTTTAGATGAATCGGCGATCGTTGGCAACACGAGTCGATCATTGTCGACTCTGTTGACCCAGTTAATGTGATGAGTGTTGCGTTGGTCTGGAAGTTAATGATGACGAGGAACATGTTTTTACTAATCATTGATTTATTTACAACAACTTTTAAGAGAGCAGATCAGAAATCAGTTTTATGTCAAAAGCGTTTATATCAAACAATTTTAATAGATAGAAAATATGGAAAAAAAATTACTTCAAGTTTAATAGCATAAATAATTTGTGCAATTTATAAAAATTCAATTTTGCAAATATTTTGTTAATTGTTTCACGTATAAAATAATTTTTTTTTTTTCAAAATACAAACGAGAAAAATAATTTCAGGGACTATTATATGGTAAAAAATTGTGAACAAATTTTTTAATTAATTTTAGGCCCCAAGAAATATTGAAAATAATAAAGGCTAGAAACTTTGCTCTTGCTCCTGTTGTATCCTATACCGTCCATAACTGTTTCATTCTTAACGATTTTTATTTTATATGGTGCCCTAAAGCTTAAATAATTACCCTTTTTAAAAAAATCCGATCGCTAAGTAATTAAATATTTGATCGCGCCCCACTAAAATCAGAAGTTAATTACGCCACTGACAAGTACAATAAATAGTATTCACTTCAGAGATTCATTAATTAATTAATTCATGAGTTCATTAATTGGTTTGTCCATTTGATTAAATTTTGTCATGAGAATTTTAACTTTTCTGCTTGCAAATGAATAAAATTAGCACACAACGGAGATTGTTTAAGTTAATTAATTCCTTGATATTTTCTTTTCATGAATGGATGAGGAAATAAGATTTATCGTATGTTGTTCGATGTTTGTTGTTTATTTCCGTAAATTTAGTTTTAATTTGAAGTATATAAAATTCATATACTAAAATGTACTGTAAAAACGATACTTTTTACGATTTTCTAAAGCAATTTAAGTTATTATTTTTTTATCTATCTATTTCTTTTTTAAAAACTTTCTATTTTCATGCAATCTTTCATAATTTCTTTGCTTTTTATATTTTCATACTTTTTTTATTTTTCCCACGCTTTAATCCTTTTCATTCCTCTTTTTTTTCTGACAACTATAGGTAGGCCGAAAAAGAATAACAAACATTTTCTAAAATATTTTTCTCTTATAAAAGAATTTTTAAATCATAAGAACAAATTTCAATTTATACATATTTACAATAATATTCGTTTTATATACATTATTTACACTTTTAATAAAAGAGAACAAATTTTTTCACATAATCATCTTTAATCCCAACCGCCAGATGGTTGCCAACCTCCTCCTCCTCCGCCCCCACCAGAAGACCAACCTCCGCCGCCTCCTCCGCCGCCGCCACTACTTCCACCGCCTATTTTGATGATTTTAATTATCTTAGTCGAACTGCCGCCTCCACCACCACCACCACCAGACCATCCACTGCCACCGCTACCACCACCACCAGACCATCCGCCTCCACCACCACCACCACCATGGCCGCCGCCGCCGCCACTGCCGCCTCCTCCTCCTCCAAGACTTATAACCTTAACAAGTTTAATATCACCACCGCCACCTCCACCTCCACCACCGCCAGACCAACCTCCTCCTCCTCCGCCAGCAGATGGCCAACCACCTCCTCCGCCACCTCCACCAGATGCCCAACCGCCGCCGCCGCCGCCTCCACCGCTACTACCACCATCTTCAGTGATTATCTTCAGTACCTGTATGGTTCCACCACCGCCTCCGCCACCATGGCTACCTCCTCCTCCACCGCCATAGCCACCACCTCCTCCGCCACCACCTGACCAGCCACCACCGCCAGGCTTAGCAGAAACACTGGCCGTTCCCAAAAGCAGTAAACAAACGAAGGCCTGCAATTAAAGAAAGTTTATTAGTACGAGTATAAAAAATATAAATACTGAATTTTTTTTTATTTATTCAAAATAATCAATTCTTTTAAAGATCTATAAACCTCAGACTAATCTATATAAACATTATATACATCATGAGTTTCTCTTTCAATCCTCTCTAAAACAATGACGGCCATATTTATCGAACTATGGAGCACTATGGACTCTAGGATTTCTGAAGAAAAAGTATTGCATAATTTTAGGAACGCCTTATTCTCTGCTCGTAGAATATTTAGGCAGCCCTATAAAAATTTTAAGTTTTTTAAGAAAATTTATTTGTAACAATTTGGTTACAAGGCGATCAGTCAGTGCGATCAGTCAGAGTTCAAAGTTTTTTCAAGGAAGGAATTGGCAAATTATATTGTATATAATACAAACTGAAGCAATGCAAAGTTTTAATTCCAACCAAATACTAGTAACACTTTAGTAAACATTTGAACTTGCATTTAAACATACTTTCATCGTCCGGATTTTTGCACTTTTCGTGGATATATTAAGGATAACTTTTCACCAACACCACCAAGTAACCAACAACTATATGTGGTATCAACTCACAAACGAAATGGAAGACTGAAGCCTGTTGGCGGTGACCGATTCTTTTATACCTGAACAACGATGTCACTGGTTGGTTGGTGGTTGCTTCGTTGCAACCGGAAAACTGTTTTTCTCCTTTAGCAAACTTTGCACATTTTTTCCTTTACATGAATTGGGACAATGATTTTCTTCTTTTTTTTCGTAATGAAGTGCAGCCGATTCAACTCCACACGACTCGTCTTCGCGCCACCAACAGCACAATTCAGTTAAATTTAACCAACGAAAACCCTCCTAAAAAAAAACATCTCTTGTCAACAACAACAACAACAGCAGCAGCAAGTGTTAATCAGGAGTCGTCTCAGAGCTGAAAACTGCAATAAAAGCATGGCAATATGATTATCATGATGTTTTTATGATACCTACTTTTTAATGTTACTTGGGATGACTTTTCATTGTTATAAACTGAAAATGAAAATGAAAATGAAGAGTATTCGTTGGTCTTTCAAATGCGGTTCATCACATGGAATAAAACTGAAAATGAAAATGAAAGTGCGAATCGAAGAAGGTTCATTTGCAGCCAATGAAAAAGTTGTTCATGCAACAACGTCATAAAACGTCATATAAGTCTGGTGCGAACTACGAGCTGCACAGCAGCACTTCTCTCTCTCACTAAATGTGATTGCGCAATAATATACTCAGCGTGTGCAACGCATTGCACGTGTTTTAAACGAAGAATTACTAACTAGTATTTGTAAGAATATTAGAAAGTACACTATTAAAAAATATAATAAATATGGTTAAATAGTATCGTATATTGATTTTATTTTAACATTCAACATTTTCAGGAAATCATTTGGACTACTAAGTATGGCTCCGAATTAAAATTGTCCAAAATTGCCTTTTGTTCGAATTTTGCTGGGTTAAAAATACGGAATTGTCTGCGTATTCCTTAAATTTTGTAGACAATAAAAACATATTTTTCTAATAACAAAAAAAAACAAAGAAATCTTTAGACAGCTTTCTAAAGATTTAACCGCATTCAGAGTGAAGTATTCTCGACCTTAAACAACAAAAGTCCATGCATACTTATTCATTCTAGATGATATTTATTTAATAAAAATGGTATGTAATACTTACTGAAAAATCTAAATTGTAAATAATATGTTTTTGAGTGTTTTAACCCATCATCATTAAAGTCACTAATAAGCCAGTACATACTCTATTCATTGACGATCCAGTTACAATTTTAATTATTGTAGTTATTGTGTGTGATTTAATTGTTTATTACATGCAGTAACAAATTGGCGTTAATGTTAATTACTTTTCACGAGTCAGACAGTTAAAATTATCAGCACATACTTCCTTCAACGCCTTCAGTTAACTATCGTATTATTTATACTATCGTGTGGGGGGAACACCATTTGACTCTCATTTGACCCATCTTTATTTTAAGATAAAAAAATTAAGATAAAAAAAATATTCATTCGTTGACATTTATTACCAACCTGAAAACAAATGTTTTAAATAAATCTTTTTTTTAAATCATAAATAAAAAAGTTACTTTCATTTAATTTTTTTATTATGATGCGAAAAAATAAGATAATTTAGAATACTCGTACTTTGAAATTAATTTTAACTACAGAAATTAATTGACGTAAGGCGTTTTATAATTTTTCCCATTTCTATGGTAAATTTCAACTATTTCATCGTGATTCTACTAACGTATAGTTAGTATACGGATAAACATACATATGTATATACAACTACGAGTATAACCTATAATTATTTTGATTTTCAATTTCAAAACGATTTGAGAGTGGAATTTTTTTTATATTTGAAAAGCAAAAAATTTTTTACAATAACTTTTTGCTCACCAACGTTTCAAAAGAAAAACAGAACGAAAAGAGACACTAAAGGATGGTACATCGCCGAGGCCGGTTTATTATCAAACAAAACTTGACAACAAAGAATAACGGAAATTCGTTCCAAACGAACATAATCATCAAAGTTTGTCGGAAAACTTAAGGGACATCAAACATGAAAGAGTACTGACTCTTTGCCTGAATAATATGTATTAATAGGAATAGTATAAAAAACAATAAATGAAAAAATAATGAAAATCCGTGTAAAAAAGCAAAGCACGATGGGGCCAATGGTACTGGTAGTATATAGTGCAATGAGAGGAATAATGTTATCATGAATAGATTTATTAATAAATTATTTTTTTCGAGTATATTAATGTGCAATGAAGCGGTTCAGTAGATCATAAAGGATTAAATTTTTTTTGGATCAAATACCCAACTGACTGTTGATCCATTCATGCAGCCATCATTATTTATGGTATTGTACTTAACCGCTTCTGATATTGAGGTTGCTAATGCTGTTGATGATGATGATGATGATGGTGATGCCGATGATGATGCAGGAAATCAATTCAGAAAATTATGCTGAAAATTTCGTTTTTCACAATTTTACTCAGGTGAGCGTTGACGGCACAACCAATGAAGTTGCTCAGCCAAAACTTAACAATTACAGCAACAAAAAGACGCCGGAGGAATAACTGGTTTTTTGTTGGTCATTTTAACGGGACATTAGACCAACAAAACCAACCAACCAACAAACTAACAATCAAGTGTCTTCCTTCCAGCGACAACCGAAACGAAATGAAACCAATCAAAGGAGGTGAAGAGTGCATCTTTTGGTTTTCCGCTTTTGGCTGAGATTTCAGATTACTTTTACTTTCTTTCTCATAATGGAAGTATGTCTATAGCGTAATGTGTTTGAAGAAATTTAGGAAGTGCACTTCACATGAACACTCACACACACACGCGAATATAACCTCCAGCTAATATATTCACCTAAATCTAAACACTTTTAATAGAATAAACATTTAAAGGAGGAAAAATTGTTCACTTAAGAAGTTTATATTAAAAAAAAATATTAAAAGGTGGTGACTTTTTTAATGGAAAAATGAGAAATATCAGTACATTGAGTTTTGAAATAGTCATATTTAAGATTTTTGCCAACTTGCCAATTTATTTCCCTTCTATAGCCTGGTTACATCTATGTACCTCATGGATAATGGATAAACATTAACTCCCTTTTTCAAAAAACACACAATAAAAAGCAATAAAAACTCGCCATTATTAAAATCATTATCATGTTATCATATGACATAACATTGTCGAACCTCTTAATTTTTAAAAGCGTAAGAGGAAAGCTCTTTTAAGCTGGCGGAAGATGGAAGAAGGTAGACATAAAGAAAAGTTTATAATTACGTCCATTATAACATGAAACTTTGACCAAATAACCAAAGACATGAGAAGCAAATACTCATAAACATTAATTTCCTCTATGTACAATATTTGTTTTTAGTCAAAGCGAAGTTATATATGTTTTTCTTTTCCTTTTTTTAAAAAAATAATGCTTAAGCACGATACTATAATGGCAGTTATTATGATTATGAAAGCAAAAGTATAACTGTATAATATTGAACCATAGAATGGAGTCTGATATATTATTAAATGCGGTAAATGGTTTTGTCGTCCATAATTCATTCCTTTCTTTTAAACTCTTTTTGAAAGTAATGTGAGCGCGAATTTTTTCCATCAAAAAGCCATCGAAAAGAATGCGGAACTATCTAATTATGTGCATAATAAGCCGGAATAGTAAACACTCTATACTTAATGATGGGCGAATAAAAACGTTTAATGATTTTATTGAAAACATTTTAGTTACAAATAAAATATGATTGTATGTACTCGTACGATGGTAGGAAAGAGTAAGAAATGAAATCAAATGAAAATACAATGTAATAATATAAGAGATCACTAGAATCAATCACTCTCGCCGCTGTAGTGTTGCATTTCAAACGAACGAATTTTACTCTGGCGATCTCTTCCTCGATCGCTCCTTTGGGCATCAGAAGCAACTCTTGCAGGACGAGAAAGTATTCGCTGAGCGCTACCGCTGCATTGAGTTAGAGCAGAAGACGTCGAACAGCGACGCACTTTTGGACCATCATTCAATAGCAATGATTGGCGTGAATTATATGAATACGAATTAGGAGTATAGCTTTTTCCAGTCCCTGTAATCACATCTTCTTCTCTTTCGGCATCGTCATCATCATCATCACTCAATTCCTCAGGTCTTTGTGGCTGCGGAGATGCCATTGCAGAATATGGGCGTCTAGTAATAGGTGCATAAAGTTTATGATTTCGTTTTATTCTACGTCCATTTGTATATCTATAAGCAGGACTCTGCACAGAATTATCTTCTACTTCTTCTTCATCTCTATCCGTATTCACCTCCTCGGAATCATCATCATCATCGTCATAGTTTGCTTCGTTTTTGGAACATTCGAACTCTAGAATTTCTTCGTCGCGCAAATGTGATGTGCCCTCTACAAATCCAGCAAAACGTAAGGGATCGTTAAGTTTACACATCACCTATGGAAACAATTATTGTGTCATCGTTCTGGCGACAAAATCAAAATATGATAAGTAATACTTACTCTCCACTGTTTACAATCTGGACTGCGGGCATAAGCTCGCAATTCTTCCAAAGCCTTTGTTGTTTCACGCACGCCCTCTTCGTAGTACTCCTCATTGGTAAGTAAACGCCTTTTGGGTGGAAATCGTCGTAGATAAAGAGAACGTAGTTTGTATAAAAATGTACGCGGCAGATAATAGTAAATAATAGTCAAAATGATAAATGCAACAGAAGCTTCCTCAAAATGACTAGACAAATAAACGGTTAGCAGGGACACCAGCTGCAACGTCCATTTTATAATGTCCCTCGAACGTTTATTTTTCGGCGGACCAAGGCGGTAACAGAAGAAAAAGCTCAATACGCCAGTAGCAAGGATATACCAAAAAACATATGTGCGGTAAGTGAACAAAATCATCTGCAGGTTCTCCCAGATCAGTTGTATTACATAAATACCTATCGTCCAGCCAGCTACCAAAAAACCATACATCATGGGCCGTCTAAACGGAATTTTGAATTAATAAATAATTGAATTAGGCACAGTTAAACTCTACTACACACCTGGGCACCAATTTTCCAGCAAGCCAAATGAGTAGCATAAACGAACAGCAAATGCCTAAAGCCACTCCCGTAATATAATAAAACATAGGATTGTGGCCTAACCTCTCGGCAGTTAGAAATAACGTTAAGCCCACAATCAACTGGATAACACGCCAAAAATCGATGCGAACTTGGTGCAACCGCACCTGATATGGCTGAAACGTTTCGATTCCGATACATCGTTGTTCGAAAGGTGGTAGCTGAAGACGCGTCTTTTTCAGAGTAAACAAATTGAAACTAAAGAGCGAACGCTTTTCACTATAGTGCTCTTGCACTTCCTCGGGCGTAATACCATCGTATTGTGTGAAATCATCTTCTTCGATTTCCAACTTCAACTCGATTGTTTCAAAGTACCGGGCCAATGTCTTGGCATTTCCACGATAACAATATGTTTGTAAATCAGCCTCAAAGAAACTGCGGTGGGACGATGCCGGCTTATAGTCATATACACTGTTGGCGTCCAAATAATGAACTATAAAAATTAAATTCTGAAGTAAATCATTCAATTGGCGTAAATTTCCTTACCTTTTTGCAAATTCTGATCAGGAGAACCTAGACATTTTTCTACTAGATTCGAGTAAAGGCATAGCAACAATATGAATAAAATTTTTAATTTACGCATTTTTAATTGATTCTCCGATAATTCCTGATAATGATTCCATTCAATTCTAATTTCCTTTGTTTCTAGTCCTAAGCCGCTGGTTAATCCATATCTAGTTAGTTTTTATTTATGTCCATATAAAGCCTCGCTTTCGGCGGTGTTCTTTTTGAGTTGTCAAAGTGATCACAAATTTTTTTGACAGCAAATACTACAGCCAGCATAAAAAGTTTGAGAAGCCTGAGTTCACACGATTGGCATTTGTGTTTTAAGAAAAGAAGTTATAATTGGTGAAAAATGAACAGTTAAAACGTTTACACGGACGCGCATTTTTTCGTGCGTGATAGGAATAGAAAAAAAAAACTGACAGAAAACCTACGGAGCAAATGCATGGCTATGTAAACAAAAGCCAGAACACATCAAATGTTGCTTTTGCTGCCGCAACAAGATGCAATGTCAAAATTACATTGGCTCATGGGAAACAAGAAAAAAACAAATTATCCGCGGCTTGCCGCGGCTCATGTTTTAATTTTTTTTTTGTTGTGGTTACTTTTTGACTTGTTCTTTTTTTGTTGTTTGTTTACGTTTTACCTCGTAGCTTCGCCGCTTGTATTGGGCTTCGATTGGGCTTAACTTCCCGAACTTCCCGGACAACGCCAGCTGTTTTCCAAAGCGGCAAGATACAGCTGTGTTAGGTTATAAGCATTTCTGTATTCTGACTATAAGAATTTCACTGTTGTTTTCCACTCCCTCTAAAACCGTTTGTATGGAATTAAATTTCCTATTTTAGCGATCAAACGTTAGATAATTATGTTGACAATTACTCGAAATTCCTAGCACACATAAAATCTACCATCAATTTCTTTGATTATTACAAAAAAAAATTCGATATAAGCCGAGTAATTAGCCTAATTAGGCGATATACACAATTATATATATATACACAATTACTATATATACGATATATGTATATACACAATTTATCAGTATACCATGTCAGTAATGCAACCCCTCTGCTTTTTTTCAGTTTGCACACTGCCGCAGCCAATGACCTTCGCTCCTTTTTGCCATCTAACACCGTCAAAGTGCACTTCGTCCGCCGTCCTCTCATCCTTCATCATTCCTGCAGCAGATTTTGCTCCACCAGCCGCTAGTTTTCCCAATTATTCAGACGAATAATAGTGTTTTTTATCAAGTAAAAATGTTTATGAAGAAAACAATTTCTCGATCAAATTTTGATAAATGGTGACAAACATTCGAAATTTCTAGGATCTACCAAACTTACTATTCTTTTATTAAAATCTTAATTTTTTAAATATGCATGTACATATGCATATGTATATGCGCGTATGTGTTATACTCGTAATCATACAAATTGTATTAAAATACATATTTTTGGTAAATATAAGTAAGACTTAGTACATTCTCTTTCAGAATATTATGAAATCTGTCTTAAGTATTCAACAAAGCTGTCACTTAAAAAAGAGTACTCGGAAGCGCCAGGATGAACTCTAAATTCAATGCATGCTTTCTCTGGATTAAGGACAAATTCAAAACATGTCTGCGGACAATCAATACCTTCCATTTTTTCAATGACTTTAGCAATGAAAGTGTATGCGAACTTATTGCATACTTTAGGCGACCATCTTTGATTCTGGACATTCAAAAACAGTAGAAAAATATTTATACAATCGTATTGTGCTTAATAGCCTGGACACATAGCTGTATCTGGCCGCTGCGGCAAGCTGCAGGATTCTTCAAACTCAGAGAGCTGAACACAATAAAATTTCAATAGATATAGCTACAAACGGCGAAGCTACAAGGTAAAACGTAACCAAACAACAACAAAAATTAGGTAAAACGTTAACAACAAAAACCAACAACAAAGACTTGCTGCAGCAGCCGAGCTGCATTTGATGTGTTCAGGCTTTAAGAAATGAAATGCTATCCCGCTGTTTTTATTTTTGAAAATTCTTTTTATATCTATGTAAGAATACCATTTACTAAACAATATGATATATGCACTCACAATTGGGACTTCCTGAGCCAATATGTGCCGTACCGGTTTTTCGACGAATCCTTCGTTGGTTTTAAAACCGACAAAAATATCATTAGTACCCATCATGTAGGCCTTTATCCACCAACGCAACATACGATAATTTTTCATCCAGTTGCGAATGGACTCTCTCATCAGCTTGGTGTGCACAAAGGGACATTGACCGACTTCAGCCTCGTCTTTCCTATGGAGAAATAAGTAAATATCAAGTAATTTTTAACGAACTGAAACGTAATGAACAAACACGTCACGTAGTTTTCTACTAGATTGTATTCCACACACTTCAGCCGAGTATATCAAGTTAAGGTTCTTTAATTTACTGCGAAAGATACTAAATAGTTGTTTGGACTCGTCAATTGGTACACTTGAATCAGGTTCAATAAGCGGATCATCTGCAGATAAGAAGACCGTACATCACTGATTAATGAAGGAATATTTTTTACCATATCCAAAGTTACCACTGAAACAATACTGTTTAAATTTAAAATGGTGACTTGAGTTTAAGGTCGCTGTCAGGTCTCCATCACCTTTTGTTGTCAGAAATAATTTTTGTTTAAAACGTGTTGCAAGAATGCACCATTTAACTGGAAATGTATTGTCTGCTCCAGATTGATATGGCGTCTGCATCAGCTCACTGAGTACACCAAGATGCAATATCACATCACAGTTATGCTCCTTCATCTCTACTGCTCCATCACCAACAATATCTTGGCTTTTACCAAACAGATTTTTCTCCTTAATAACAAAAGCAACCTTACTTAGTTTGTCTTTGTAATAATCTTCTGGACGTTGTTTATAGTTTTCGTAGCCTTGATTTAAATCCAAGGGATATTTGTCACTCTTAGGCAGCTGGAAGTACTGCATGCGCTCGGGACGCTTAATCTGATTTCCATCAGTTTCTACCAAGCCAACGATGGTCGGTCGGCTAAAATACACGCCACTAAACCGTTTGTCTTGGTCCTTTGAGGTAAATTGACAAAACAGCTCATAACTGGCCATGTTTTTTTATTTAATAACAAACAAACCACGAATCTTTTACACTCCAAGCCAAACTTGACCGAATCAGCCAAGTCTGATTCTTAAACTGAACTTCAAATCTTAGTTACATTTCACATCTGAATTATTGCAGTTGTCAGCATAATTGATGTTTACTATAACCAGCTTAATCCAGAATTTATGTGAAAAGGAAAAAAGAATATGCTTTTCGCAATTTGCTTTGCTAAAATAAATTCGTTTAAATTCTAACCTTTTAAATTGGGCATTTGGCCTATAGACGTACAAGAGGTTAGTAATGGTGGTTGATCATTATCAGGGAAGTTTTCAATTATTTCAAAAAAATATTATAGATACTAAAGGAAGTTTTAACTTAGAACCTGGAAATACAGTTATCTCATTTTGTATTTTGTGACCTATTACAGTGATGGCCAACCTTTTTTCCGTATGTATAAATATTATAAAATTTTACTTTTAAATTTTACAGCGTGGATTATAATTATATTTATATTACTTAAAATAATATTTACATTTATATTATATTACTAATTTTATATTTAAATTTGACAGTAGCTCAAATACTTGGTTTTTAAATTTTGTTTCGATAAATCTTATTAAATTCGATATTATGCAAAATAAATTGCATTAGATTTTCTATATGAAAATATGGGCAAGAGCAATTTGTTTCGAAATCACCACAAGATTGAAGCTCGAATGTATGTACTCGTATATAAAAAGATTTAAAAGTTTGAGGTCATTAATACTCGTATAAAGAAATTATGCTCTCTTGCACTTACAATATTTGGCCACAAAATACGTCGTTTGATCAAAATACCTCATCAAGCGGTCTCTTGAATTTTTTTTTTAATTTATAAATAGGTACCTATAACATAGACAAATATATATTTATCTGTAGCGCATATTTAGTTTCAATCTAAACTAATATTTAGCGAAGAGAAAAAAGAATAAATGTTATAAAAACAAAAAAAAAACAGAAAATTACAAGATAAACGTAACACTCATTGCTCATAAATTGCAATAATTTTAAGCTCAATTGACTTCAGTTTCCACAACAATTAGTAACTAATTAATAAATAGAACTGGTATTTAATTTTAACGTACTCTGATTCTATCGACTGAATAATTAAAAGAATATTAATTATATTCCGAAGCAATGTGTTGATGAGAATGGACGTCTCATGTAAAACGATACAACAATGAAACATGACGATCACTGCATCCAGAATTACGAAGTAAAATATCGAATACTGCTTGAATTAATCTAAATATATTTCAGTTTTTTAATATTATATAATCTACATATGAATTTATATAGGATTATTTGAATTCAAAAGCAGAGCGCAAGATCAACAGTTCTTGTCATCTCAGTGACTACGAGTATGTATGTTTGTGTCTGTGTGTGTTGTGTGTGTTGTGTGTGTGTTGTGTATGTGTAAGCCAACTTCAAAGAAGATATTTCCACACAAACAGTCACAACACCGTGTCTGTCCACTAATGAACACCTGAGCTAAAAACCGATAAAAGCTGAAACAGTTGCACCAGATGGATCAGTTAAGAAGATCAGTAAACAATAAGTACTGTGATCATAGCCACGCGGTTAAAGTGACTTCGAAGGGTTGGGAATTTCGAAAATGGGAAGTGCGACTTTATCAAATTTCGACAACCGAAATTGAAATTTTCTATACAAATAACATTTTCCAACTTGCAGTACGAAACAATTCGTAGGAAGTGAGAAGACTGCAAGAATAAATATTTTAGATGAATAAAATTAATATATAGACCGGATATTCTTCGATATAATGCCAACGCGACTCTAATTCGGTTGATTCATCTTCATCATCATCTTCATCCTTACCGTCGTCAACCTTAGTGATTGCGATGCAGACTAATAATAAAATTGAATCAAATGAAACCAGAGTACGTCAGGCATGGAATATAAAAGCCTCGCATTTGGCTAAAAATACTCACAATCGTATACGTGAAATTGTCGAGTCCCTTCAAGTTACCCCAAACCCTGAGAAACCCATGATACCACTCTCTATTGGTAAGTTGTATAATACAATAATTGATGGGCTCCTATTTGGCTAATCTGGAATGTATGTATGTATTTTGGATTGGTGAATTGTAGAGCAAAATACTTCCGAGTTTTGTGCGCTCTTAGGAGAGACACGAGTTTAAATTCACTATTTTTACTATTTATTTTATGAAGAGGTACCTACTCAAGTTTGTTTTTTAGAAAGCGTTTAATAATGTTCCTATTATAAATTCGAAAATAAAATCGAATGAACTGATATCTGAATTAATAGGCTTTGTCTATCTGAATGTTACAGACTGTGATCTACCAATTCATCTTATTATTAAATTTGTTATTTAGTTTGAAAATAGAATCACTAAAATTCAGTTAAGACAAAAGGAAAAGTCTTATATCGTCGTTGTCAAACCAATATCTGCTATGTGCAAAGATATAACTTTGAGATATTGCGCAGTTTTTATTTGACAATGTTCTGACTGATGAACATTGCACATTTTTTTAGCGACCACAGTCCACCGTATAATGCTTAGAGTCACATAAAAGTCATTTTATACGAACATTTTATTAGAAAACTAGTCAAAATGGTCAAAATTGAATCATCAATGGACGTAAAAAAATAGATTCGTCACATTAGTTCTTAATTCTAATTAGTAAAACCTCTTAAAAATATAAAAAATCCAACTATATTAATAAAGTTAATTGATTTAATTAATATACATATGTATACTCGTATTTGTTATTGATAGTACGTAAGGTATTAGTTGTAATTAGCGCTGTTTTCAATTTATTGCTTTTTGTATGACTAAAGCAGTAAATCAATGAGTTTTCAAAAAATGTGCCCTTTAATAATGAAACTAGGAATAATGGGTTTCAGAGCAAATTTCCGGTTCATCCTTTGGCTTTCCTCCAATTTTTATTCATAAAGAATTCAGTTCAGTGAAGTAAAGGCAAAAACTCCGTACACACGAAGCGGTTAATGACACACCTTTTGGTGATAACCAATCAGCGATTGCTGTTATTTAACAATTTTATTCAAATTTCAACAACTGGTTATATTTAAGTTTATAAGTTATTTTAAATTTAAAATGTGTTTTTATTTTTAGCCAAAAATTATTCGGGTTTTAAGAGTATGTTTGTACGTACGTTTGTATTTGTTAAAATTGGTGCTAAAATATTTTTCAAAGTATGGAGGTGGTTTAATCTGCATGGGAGAAGCGTGTATCCAGTGACGTAGAGAAAGATAGTATAGAGAGAGTATAGAGAGAGTATAGAGAGTTTTATACTATATACCCGGAGGGATATATCCTTCGAAGTAATTTATATTTGACTCTAGTATATACATATATCTATCTATTTATCCAAGTCTAGTCTTGCATTATATCAATTATTATACGAGTATTTTTTCAATCGTTTAAAATGGATTAAAACATTACAAAGTTTACTGAGTTTCTCAAATGCTCCCGGTCCCCCAAAACACGTTTTTCGATACACAACCGTACCCGTATCGTATGCCTCGGTATCGCAACCATATGATTAAACATTTATAATGAATGTTTTAAATGTTTTAAATATGAATTTATTCCTTAATTTAAATAAAATGTTGTTTCGCTGCTTAGATTTTTTCTGTTTTTCTTGTTGCGATTTTCTTTATAGTTTTAGCCAAAGGCACACAACCGCAAATTTATATTTTTTTTAAATATATTGTATACAACTTAGGAAGGCATGATGTGGCCTGAACTATATACAATATTGGTTTTTGGCATTCTTTTCTATTTACAATAATTTTTTTAAAACAAAAATATACTTGTATCGAATGGGCTTTGTTCGTAGATTATATTTTAATATTAATTTAACCACATTCACGGCTTTCAGTTCAATTTGCTGTGAATATTGGATTAGAATTGTATTATTATTATTGATATTATTAGAAATATAAATATTTCGAACAGTAAAACAGATTTGAGAATAGTTATTTACAGCTTTTCATTTTAATTCAGGTGATCCCACAACTTTTGGCAATTTGAAGGCCTCCCCTGAGACAATAAAGGCAGTGCATAAATCGTTGGAGAGTGACAACTTTAATGGTTACGCCCACACACAGGGCCACGATATTGCACGCAAAGCTATTGCCAAGTACTGCGCCCATCAGAGTGATTTCGAGATAAAGACAGAGAATATATTCATTTGCAGCGGTTGCTCTGCTGCACTGGAATACTGTATCCTCGCGCTGGTGGATCGTGGGCAAAATATTTTGCTTCCACGACCCGGCTTCGGGCTGTACCGGACACAGTCGGAGGGTTTGGATATTCAGGTGCGTTACTATGATTTGCTACCGGAAAGAGGGTGGCAGGTAGACTTGAAGCATTTGGAGAGCCTGATCGATGAGGATACCGCCGCTTTGGTGATAAACAACCCGAGTAATCCTTGCGGCAGTGTATTCAGCAAGCAACATTTGAAGGACCTGGTAGCGATTTGTGAGAAGTATTTCCTGCCTATCATTGCAGATGAGGTCAGTAGTACACTTTCAGTTTTCTCGTCTAAATTCTCGACTCCGCAGATTTATGAACATTTCGTTTTTCCGGGCTCAAAACATATCGCCATCAGCAGAGTCGCCAAGCATGTGCCGGTACTTTCTTGTGGTGGCTTGACAAAACGTTTCCTAGTGCCGGGCTGGAGATTGGGGTGGATCATTGTACACGACCGAGACCAACGCATGCGCGACGCTGTCATTGGTATTAAGAATATGTGCAGTCGCATCGTGGGATCGAACACTATAGTGCAGGGTGCCCTGCCAGATATCTTGGAGAAAACACCACAGAGTTATTTCGACAGTGTCGTCGATGTGATCTATGTATGTACAGTATGTGCTATTTAAACAGATTTCTTAGGAAGCTGCATTCGTTTCCTCCAACTGAGTTTTAGTTTTTGTTACCTTTTTCAGTTCAATGCCAAATTAGCATACAAAATGCTGAGAAAAGTACGTGGTCTTAGGCCGATTATGCCGCGCGGCGCCATGTATATGATGGTTGGCATTGATATTGAACACTTTCCAGACTACCAAAATGATACCCATTTTGTACAGGAGTTAGTGAATGAACAGAGTGTGTTCTGTCTGCCAGGCGTCTGTTTCGAATATCTGAATTACATGCGCATTGTGCTCACTGTGCCTGGAGATCTGATCGAAGAGGCTTGTATGAGGGTGGCTCAATTTTGTCAGAAGCACTACAAATGTGAAAAGAAGATTGCTGTAAATGGAGATTTAGATTTAGACACATTTTAGATAATAGAAAACAAGGAAATTTCATAGAAAAAAATAAAGTTTATTTAGAAGCTTTACGAATATGTATGTAATAAAATAGAAATTTTTAGGAGTTATACCAACATTATATTACTACGAAAAGGTAAGAATGAAAGCACGATTTTTCACAATTTTTCATAATTTTATACTTGAAATTATAAAAAAATCTTTTAATCCCAGTGAAGCCAATGTCTAAAAAGATATAGACTTAAACTTACTATTGTTTCTATTTATTATAATACATATGTTATTTTTTTAGGTGGCGTTTTACTGATTTTAGAACCATTATATTATTCGTATATTTGTTGCGGTTAATGTGCATTAGCTGATATCGAAATAACCAATATTATTGTTGCCGTTAACTTAAAAATAATCGAGTCATTTTTTGGCGGCTGCAAAAAATCATAAAAGTTAGGTTATATGCCATTTTAAAAATATTTGCTGCCGGCTGATGCTGCGAGATTGTGTTTAGGTACAAAACAGTATAAATAAATACTCGTTGCCATACCTGCTAAATACTCGTTCATAATGCGATTGTTACTGGTTATTCAGGAATGATTGACGAAGATTGATCCGAAAATTCGTAAGCAGCTGTTTTTGTCACTTAATTCTATTCCATGAAAAGTTGTAAGTGCTAATTGTAATTTATAGAAGAGATTATTCTCTGATTGTCTGTAAATTATACTTTTTGGCCACCATCAAAGACTGAAGAAAAGGGTATGAGTAACTTTATTACTTTGAAATCATATATACAGAAAATCCTAGGACGTCCATATCAAAAATGTTATGTGGTTACACATATCACGACATGTTTCTGCAGTACCAGAGCTAAAGATGTTCCTGTAGTGCCCGAGCAAAGAAATTTGTCTAGCCTTAATTACTGCAGAAATTTGGTAAAGTACGTCACGAATTATTGTACGTAATGAACCGATATTTAAATTTAATTACGTCTGCCAAGTAGAAGGAACGACTACGAGAATTATCTGTGCACTCTCTTGCTTGATGATGAATTACGGAGGCATGCTTTTGCGCTCAGGGCATTCAATGTAGAGGTTTCCAAATGTGGCCAAACGGTGTGAGTTCTACAGCGAGTGAAATGAGATGTTGATTGTCTTTATTGTAGGTATCCGAAGAAAATATAGCTAAAATGAGATTAAAGTTTTGGTACGATTCCGTGGAGAAATGTTATGCACCAGCTCGATCTTACATTAACGATCATCCAGTACTGAATGAATTAAAACATGTAATAAATACGATCAAATGCAAAAACACTCTTCTGCTAAAAACACACTTTGTTTATCTTCACTTTTAGGCTATTGACAGAAAGAAGCTTAGCAAAATTTATTTGAAGCGGCTGGTTACTGCGCGTCATCGTTCACCCAATGAGCAATTTCTTACAGTCAATCAACTGGAGGAATATACCGAGCAATCATTCTCGTCACTATATTATTTGCTTGTCGAACTGTGCGATGTTAAAAATTTGAATGTTGATCACGCTATCTCGCATTTGGGTAAAGCACAGGGTATTACGAGTCTATTGCGTGCAATTCCGCACAAGGCACGGAACCAGTCCTTGTATATACCACAAGATGTTCTAATTAAGCACGGAGTCAGTCAGGAGCGCGTTAAGCGAAGCAGAGGTGATGATAAAGGAGTGGAAGATTGTGTATTTGAGATTGCCACAGTGGCGTTTCATCATTTGCAGAAGGTGGGGAGAAAAGTTATTGAGCATATATTGTATTTTACTTCTCTGTTTCTTTTTCAAGGCACGCAAGTTATCTGAAAAAATACCACAGTCTCTAAAGAAATTATTTTTACCTAGTGTGGCAGTAGAACGTTATTTGGAACGTTTACGAGCAGCAAATTTTAGGTAAAGTAAAATATTTATTTAAACAATGTACATAGTTTTAAAAAAATATTATCATTCGACTACAGGTTAACGGATCCTCGCTGTATGCAACGCGATTCTCTACTGGCCTTGGCTCTTTATTGGCGCAAAATACGTGGTAGATTTTAATGCACTTCGCAGTACAAATCGTGTGGGACGAAACGCCAATTGTGGGATATTTCCGAACAGCCTTCAGCTGTTAACTGGTTCAACATTAGTAGGATGTCACTAGAAGAATCAGTGTAAACGATATTTCCGTACTCAATATCCAGGAGCACTTACTTTTTGGTCACAGCCAACGGTTTCGCCGATTCTGCAAGCTCTAGACTTAACTCCAGAACCTCCTCATATGTAAACGTGTCTCTACTTTTATTTTCTCGCATGAAATTTGACTTTGATAGGTATTCCCAGAAAAGTCTTTCAAATAATGTTGTTACCCTCTTCTTCACTGGTCGTATTTTTGACGGTGACGGTGGTTTCCATTTCAAGTCGATTATTTCTTCTTTTTTAAAGTTGACTTTTATATCGATGTGTAAAAGAATATGCTGCAAAAAACTGTTTTCTTTCCATTTAGGATCATCAATGGATTCTATTTCCTGCAGAAGTTCCTTGGCTAGTTTAGTATTCTTGTCAAAAATTCGGTGTACTTCCAGTATGACTGGTATTCGGCGAATAATTAGAGGTCGTTCAAAGGCTCTTACATTAATCATACAGAGTTTAGAGTGGTGTGGTTTGAGACGAAATGTTGACGGCTCATAAGTAATTTCAAAAAGTTTACTGATACTATAACTAAAATGAGAATTATAGTTGTTTTACATTCCCTTCTCGAAGGTTTTTGGGAAATATATATGTAGAAACCTACTTTTGCCATTTAAATTCCACACATATTTGATTGCAGTTGTGTACAGCTACCAGAAGACTCCGTACTTCAGACAATTCTAAGTTAAATTGAAGTTTATTGGGGTAGATAATATACAAGAAATTGTCGCTGTCATAATCTCTGACTGGAATGATGGGCTCAGGGATATCTGTGTCGAGTACACCAGCTGCTTTCACGGTAAACTTAGTGCGTGCAGAATTCCAGAAAATCGCAATGTCCAGCTTAAAATTGGGCATATCTAAATGCTGTAGATATTTAAAATTTTGTAGGGAAAATACCTCATTTTGGTGATTGGTAGGCCTATACTCAACTAAGAGGGGCCAAACACTCAAACGAGGTATGGTCAAGTTGGAGTTTATTATTTTCAGTCCTCGCTCACGAGTGGAATATTGGAAACTCACTTCCTGCATGGATACATTTCGTATCCAAATCGATTGGACACAACGACGAAACTCACGCATGTCGGTGGGAGCCAATTCAGTGGTTAAAATGCATTTCTGCGGATCTAGGCCAATAATATCAAGAAGAAAATTGATCCTGATTGTGCGACCATCATTGCAACTATGGAATGAAATCAAACAAAGTTAGACAATGTATAAAACGTTTCGATGCAGTTCTTCACGGCAACGGTGTCTACCCACGTGATATCGTAAGTGAGCTTTTGTTCACCATACAGAAAGGAAAAGTAAATTTGACTCATGGCAACCAAGTCTCCAGGTTTCATTCGAATATAATCGTGCAAGATTTTCACCATCTGGCGATGAGGACAGCGGTAAAGATATTGGAACTGATTAAATCCTACTCGCGTCTGTTGTGGTTGGCATGCACAGTTTTTTATGCGCTTCAAACGGAGCTCGACGAGCATCTCTGAACAGTTTTTTATCCAAAAGATAATTTTTAGCGGTGTACTGTTGATTTGCTGCGAAGGCATTTTAATTGTATGCTCTATGTTCATTTCACCGGAAGCCAGATAATTATTTAACCTATCAACGTTTGAATGTTATCTAAATTAACGGTGACGTGAAAAGAGTTATTTATATAATACCTATCAATTCCCATTTGCTCCCAATAGTATACTTTCAATAGAGGAGCTTTAACGACGGTTATATTTTCCACACAAAACTTGAAGTAATTCGGCGTAGGTTGAAGAGACATACTTTTTATTATTTAATTTTAATTAGTACCTTATTGTTTTTTTCTGATATGGTTCTATGTGTTTTGATTTTATTATAAAAGTTTTTCAGAAATAAAGTAGATTGCGATATATTATTGAACTTTAAAATCAATGTTGACACTACAGTCTTTTTTATAACATTGGAATAATAGTTTATTTATACAAAATCTCAAGTTGAGCTTTAATTGTTCCAACGTATGATTTGGAGTTCACCAATTTAAATGCATCAGGCTAACTTTACGCGATGATAATATATCGTGGCAATTTTTTTTAAAACCTTTTCCCCGACTTCATATATATTTTTTTTAATATACAATTTTTTCTTGCTTGTATCCTATCTTTTTTGTCCATATTTAGCGGAAGACCTCACTTATTTTTACAATTATACATAGTCTCGTATTGTTTAATTTTAAAACTGAATTGCAGACAAAATAATCAGTTTTTATTGTTTTAAACTTAACAAAGCTAATTTCGGAATTGAGTTTAAAAAATTGTGGTAAGTATCCACAATTTTGTGTTTTTCTAACAAATCGTTCATAAAAGTGCGTTTTGGTATAGATACACTATACTAACTAAATTGTAGTTAAGTAACGTAAAAGACTAAATTCATGATATAAAATTTTCGTATTTTAAATTTAACCGGCTTAAACATTTTTCAGCTCTCATTTCCTACGCCTTTCATAACTGTCATACCGACTGGGGGAAATAACGGACTTGTGCATTGCGCAATCTTTTTGCTGTCATTCTTGGTATTGACATATCTCGCTACCATTTGTTGAATTGTCATTTTGTTTTTAGACTCTTCAGCTGAATACCTTCAAATGTACTGCTCTAATCCATACAATCTGTGTTTATTCGTTCTCTCCAATAATTCTTCGATAACTTTCAAATGAACTAAAAAGAGAAAAATATAGTGGTACATAGTTTGCATTAGGAAATTTTTCGCTCATTACAAGTTTTCAAGCAAAGCAAAGAAGTTCGTTTGGGACGGATAGAATTATTACGAATAATAATGCATTTTAATGGATTTAAACAATATTAGATTTAGAGATATAGAAAACGTGAAAAAAGAAAAGTGTTGAATTTGAAACTATATAACTTTTCCTAGTGTATGTGGTGTCTTCAATAAGAACTAGAAGGAAGCAGAAAAATTTTGGCATTTCTGCTTTGTGCATTCCCTGCTCCTTGTGTGCCTGCTCCATTGCTTGAATGTTTGATTCAGCGGAAAAGTATTCAAATTAATTTGAACGTCCACAGATTAATAAATCCAGGAAAATATTGGCGAAGCAGGTGAATAATGGTTATCGATAAAAATATGAAAACCGCAGAAAGTAGGATATTTGCAACTAATCCTTATTCCATTATGTTGTTAATGATGCCACCCACCCTCGTAACTAATTGTTGGATCAATTTGTTTATTTGTAAAATCTGAATAAAATTCTGTTCTTGGCTGTGAGTTTAGGGATTATGTATTTTAAAGTATTTTGTGTTTTCTGCTTTAGATTTGGCAAAGTTTTTGCAATTGTTTTTGGTGAATGACAAATTCTAGCCGGCTGAAGCCAACGCCTCACTTTGCTCTGCACTTCGAAATTGTGGATTTCATGTTATCAGTAGAAATAGAAGTACATATAACTTACTTTGATGATGATGATTAGTGGGAGTGATACTTACATAAAAAAACAGGAAGTAACTCGTACGAAAGGGAGGAGAGACCTGTTAAAATGTTTTGTCGCCTGGATAAACATAATGCTCAGATTTTATGCGGGTGTGTTGAAGACGAAATAAAAGAATTGATTCCTTAAAGAAATATGCCCTATAGTAAACGGTAATCGGTTATCGAATAAAACTTATGCGCTTTCTAATGCACTTTCAACAGTGACACGCCCTTGCCTTTGCTTATTGGGTTTTTTATAAAGAAATATAATAAAAAAAAAGAAATTGCATAAATTTTGTATAAAAGGTACGTCAACCATACCTTTCATAATCTCTTCAACAGATTACCTTCAGTTCTGGGAAATTGTAAACAGCTAATTAACAAGAGAGAATCTTATCGTAAAAATCGTGAAGTACATAAATTAATATTCGTTCGTTGCTTGTGCTGGAATGACTCACGTTAACCCTATTTTCAAGGCGAAAGATATAAAAATCTATAAAGCATGCGTAAATGTATATACATATAGCAGTATACATACATATATTATCAATTGTACATGTTTATCACTTCAAACAATGTGGTAGCAACATGCGGCAACCTTACCAACCAACCAACCAACCTTACTTACTATACCTTGTTGTCATGGCAAAAATAAAAAGCAAACTTTATAGGAATATAGTATTTTATACAATGTTCTACGAGTACTTAAGAAATATTCTTTATTTTATATTTTTACCTTCCAATCATTTTATGATCAAATAATAAATTTAAACGTTAGAACACGTTTAGATCATTTATTCGGTAAACTTTGAAAAGGTATTTCAGTTTTGTATCACATAAAAGCTGAGATATTCACCTCTAAACGCACGTGTCCTTACATTTGCTGTACACAAGTAGACACAGGACCGATTTAGACTAATCGTAAAAACTGCTTCATACCAAAATAATGGTATCGAATTGTAATTTTTACGAGTACAAGACTTTTTCATTCTCAGCCTTCTAACAAAACAACAAAAATTTATAGGCGCGCAAGAAGAGAGCATCTAATTGTAACCTTTTCATCAACAACAGTTTGTTCAGGTGAAACTGTTGGTGGCCATTTCGATGCATTCCGATTTATCTACATTTATCAACTTGCGGTAAACTTGCACCATGGATAATTGCTGTTTTTATTGATGCATCAACTCTTCCATTGATTGCATTTTGTGCTGTTTTGTGAGTCGTGAAAGCAAACGTGATAAATTAAAGATGATAAACTAAACAGTCACAGACAATAAGCGGTAATTTCTCTATTTGAGAAATCATTCAAAGTATAATCATTGTGCTTTATTTAAGTTTAAATACTACAAATAAATTGTAAAAAATTAAGAGTATAAAATTAAATAATTTCAAATAATTTTTTGAAACCAATAGACTTGTATTTCTGCTAGAAAAAGGCCCAAATATGAATTACTCCCAAAATTGTAACATGATATTTCTAAAATAGAAACTAAACTGGCCTAAACATCTGCTTAATAGGTCCACCTTCCTTGTCTCGAATTTTAATCGGCGTCAACACTTTTTTCTTTGGAAAGAATGTGGCCCTGAATATGGCACATCCCCAGTCGCCAAACCAAACGAATTCGAGGAATAACAGAAATTCGTTGCAAGATATTGTATAAAAACCTGTACTTTCGTCTGTCTGTACTTAGTATCAGTCTGACTTAAATATTGAGATCATAACAACCAGCATCAGCATGGAATAACTTTGACTTCCGCAAAAATTAAGTTCAGTAAACCGTATAATAATTGCGCATTGTCGGTTACACACAATCAGAACAAAATAACATGAGCGAGTATGGTTCAGGCCATTCAACAACAACACAAACAAAAACAACAGCTAAGAATATCTAACATAATACAATAAAAACGAAATATGTATTGTATGTAATGTGCCAAAGAACAAATCTAGCTTAATGTATTGTATGTATGTATGTGTGCTTAGTAGTATGATATAAAAGAGCGATGACACGGAAGAACTATGATGTGTACGAGTACATACATATGTACATACATTTGATACACTCACGTACACGAGGGCAAATTAATGCAATTTTCTCATATGCTCCATATTTTGATGGTAACGAGTCGAGACACCTGAAATGAGTGTTATTGGCACGAATGTAAACAGCGAAAGAGAGCTGGAGAAAGAGATAAAGGGCTCAGAAGATGATGGACAAGCTCGCTGCGTTAGAGCGGAGCAGATTCAAACAGTTACTTTGAGCAGGGACGGTGTGTCATCGTCGTCCCCACATTTTTCTGGTGCTTGTACGCAATTTGCTTGGCTGCTACACATTGCGCAGCTATTGCTTTTAAAAATAGTATCTGATTTGTTTTAATGTTTTATGTTTATGTTCATAAAGATAAGAAGAAAAGAGAAACTCACTTTTAATCTTCGCCATTAGCAATTCATTCGCAAAAGCCATTTGAACATACATACATGCATACATATGTACTTTCCTTCATTACCACTTTTCTTCATTGCTTTATTGGTGAAAATTGTTTTCGAGAAAAAAATTATTTTATTATATCGTATGTACCCAAAATTAGCACCAACCAACAACCACTTTGACTTGACATTGAAGTAATTCGTTTTTTTTTTATTGTAAAGCGCAAAATGAAAAGCATTGAAATTAAATGAAAGTTTCACTGAATTTTTTTTAAAATGAATATAAGTTTAGTTTCACACTTTCGACACAAATTGAAAAATTAAATTATCGTATCTTTTAATTTACATTTTTTATAAATAGTTTCTTAGTTTTTCAATAATTTATTTTGAAGAAACAAACAATCACAGAAACATTATATTAAAAATATTTATGGTGTCGAAATTTAGCACCTTTTTCAAAAAGTGAAATAATTTTAAATAACGCGTAACTTACTTTTAGTTTTAGAAAATTTGAGATAAATTAATCAGCTTTTAAAGAGATAAAATTCGATAAATTTATTCACGCATAAAAATTTATAAATGGCTAAATGAATAAAATTGCGTCTGGTCGTTGTCAAATAAACTTTAGCGAAAGCACCTCTGAAGCATGAAAAAACTTATCTTTCTTGTTTGCAACCGTACCGTTGCATTAAACTGATTTAACGGCTTAACAATTATCTTCTCGTCTTCGAAAACCATTTTTCTCCGGATAGTCGGTAAGATACGAGTCGGTGGCAGTGGCAGGCAGTCTTCTTTATTTGTTCAAGTGGCCGTAGTATGTTTTTATCTCGTTACTATCTCGTATTTTTGAAAGAACATGCAAAAATCGAAATACTAAATTAAATACTAATTTCGATTGAAAAACAATCATTCGAGATAAATAAATGGTTTTTATTCCTCTCAAATTGAACAAATTTATTTCATAAATCATTTTGTTTAACTCAACTAATAGAAATCGCGGCAATCGTGGTTGGAAACGACGAAGAGAATTTTTCAAGCCAATGAATGCCAATTACATTCGAAAATATTACGCTTGATTTAGATAATGCCAAATGTAAAATATAATATACATATGTACATATAGTACAAGTCTATCGTATCTATAGTTTTTTAACTTGTTTTTGCACCAATTGTTATTTGAGTTCGTCTGTTCTTCACAGTCACGTTAGTCACGTTTCAGTCTTCAAATTCACTTTCCGTTTATAATTCATAAAATATCTAATTTCTAAGAATATCTTTTTTCGTACACGATTTCTTAGAAAAAAACTCCGAAAATTCATCTTTCATTTCGTGATAAAACATTCTGACTCAATCGCTCAATTTATTTAAGTATGCTTGTTTAGCTTTGAATTTCTTTGATTTTTATTAAATTTAATCTATTTTGGTATGCAAAGCTTTCTTTTGTATGGTGTATTTCAGGGGGCAGGAGTCTGTCTCATCTTGCCCCCCTCTCTAAGAAGAAATGAAAATTAAATTATTTTTATCCTTTTTTATATATATTTTTTTAGTCAATATTTTTGCATGCTTTCATTGAGTTCTTTCTTTATTACAAACTACCTAAAACTTTGCTACTAAAATATGACTTTGGATGTACCGCCCTCCCCTATTCCCCCGTCCCTCTGCCAAGTCCTAAAGACGCCACTGATATGTTATACTTGTATAAATTAAATTGAGCGAATATAAATGTGTTCGTGTGCACGCAATGCAAGAATTTTTTCGGTATCGTATAATTTTTTTTTGTTTATAATAATATTGATTTTGTTTCTTAGACTGTTTCTTTTATGAAATTTATGGGAATCATATTTTCTATACATTTTATTTACACAATATAGAAAAATTTTCTATATTGTGGTATAGAATTTGTACGCAGAATAAAAGCTTCTTTCAACTCTTACGCTACAACAACACTGAGATACTTTAAATTAATTATTAATTAGAAACTATTTCCCAAAAATAGACAAGATTGGAAAAAGTTTAGACTGCTGAGACCACAATTAAAAACACGAATGATATTACAAGTATACACGCTCTAGTCTTTTTTTGTATATAGGCTTATCCAAAAGAACCTTTATGATGTTGAATGAGAATATGTTGGAAACGCCATGTTTGTTTCTTGTCAATTTCTTTTATTTCTAACCTACAATGATAGACAATTTGTAATGGAATGATTGTATACGATTGCAAAGTGTGTTCAAGTCTTTAAAAATATATTATTTGATGATTTTTGGTAATTTTTGTTAATAAATATAATAATTTCATAAGAACTAAATATTTTTTAATGTATTTTAAATAATAAAAGTACAGCATTTCTTCCAATAAAATTCGAAAAATATCAATTTTTAACTATTTAAGTATTGCGAAATGTTTCCGAAAACTATGGACAGAATTGCTATAGTCAGAAATACATAACAAATTATCCAAAAAAATAAGACTTACTTTATTTTATTTTATCGTAGTTTTTCCCAATAATAGACTGTTGTTAATTAATCTTCCAATTTTAGTCATATCAATAAAATGTACACCAAAAACAGTACACCAATGAGTTCATAACAAATTTCTTAAATAACTTTAAACATTTGCGTTGAGTGTGACAAACAAACCATTTTTGTTCCTTTAGAAACAATTCCGTTTTTGTCTCATGTACATGATCACGTTCACCATTGATCGTCCTCAACATTGTTTAGATCTCAAGTTTTGGTCGAAGTTAGACGCTGTAACTGATTGTCAGGCCGTCAGTGATGATGATGTTTTTTCATTGTGTTGATCTTAACGAAGAGGAGATTTGGAAGACACCAGGGAGTGTCACGGCGGCAAGCATGTTGTTCGATTATTTTAGGCAACAAAACCAAGATAATCGTACATTAATTTGTTGCATTGTATAAAGAGTAATAACAAATGATATAATGATAATGTAAGTCGACGCGGTTTAGCTGAAAATACTGCCTGCTACTGCGAGATCGGATAATGGGACGGACGATCATTTGGTTTAACCACTTTCACGAGCGTCTCTATCAAATCTGTTTGGATTTAAATTGATTTTGTCATGTGTACTTTTCTTATTTTCGCTTCTCGGAAATTTTTATCCATAAAAAACATGAACCTCAAGCCATTATTGTTTGAGATCTTCATCTCAATTGATTAATTAATCTCTTCTGAAAATGAATTTCCATTAACCGTTCGTCGTTTTTGTTTTTTTATTGGACAAATCGATAATGGGGCGTGTTTTTGGCGTGTAAAATTTTTTTTAAAATCACAATTGTTTCATTTTTTAATAATAATCTTCTCTGCTCTCATCATATTCCAGTTAACATCGACGCGTGCGGAAATTAAATTCCTGCTACTATAAATTCTTCATAGAAAATTATCAAAAACACTTTAAAACGAACGAAGAAGCTGCATAAACATTAAACATGAGCAAGAAGCCGTCAGCAGGGCCTGCTCTTCACAAAGTGATTATGGTGGGCAGTGGCGGTGTCGGTAAATCAGCGCTGACACTTCAGTTTATGTATGACGAATTCGTAGAGGATTATGAACCAACCAAAGCAGATAGTTATAGGAAAAAGGTTTGTTTCAACGTCCGGTTCGATATTTTTTAAACTCAAGCATAATCAACCAACAGGTCGTTCTGGATGGCGAAGAAGTGCAGATCGATATTTTGGATACAGCCGGGCAAGAGGACTACGCAGCCATACGTGATAACTATTTTCGCAGTGGCGAAGGCTTCCTTTGCGTTTTCTCGATTACGGATGACGAGAGCTTCCAGGCAACACAAGAATTCAGGTAAAATCGACTAGATGTATATCGATTGAAATCAAAGATAACCGAAAAAAGAAAGGAAGGAAGGAAGGAGCCGATAAAAAATGTAGAATACTGTTACACCAGTAGCTTCTGAGTATATCCCATAATAAATTATAAAAGAATTGTTATGGAAAACAACATTAGCTTTCTCAAATTTGTCTGTTGCATGATCATCTAATCAAATCCAAAAGACTGCGCTGCTCGTATGAAACTCTCATCTACATTGTATTTTCCATGCTTTGCATATCCAGCGCTATGTGACATGATTGTGAGGCGCGTTTGTGTAAATTTCACAAGCATTATCTCTGTTGAACTGTTGAATGCATCTGCTTGGAAAATTTGTTGGGAATTTTTTCTACAAAACATCCATTGTTTATTGTAAACTTGCATTCATAGTAGTATTCATTCGCACAAATCTCGAAACTGCAATTAAAACCGGCCACACTTCGGCCTCGGCAGGCAATTTGCTTACTTCCTTTTTAAGATTGTGCATGAACTATTTTTAACCGTGACTAATTTAATAAATGTAATTAGTTGAAGTCTCTGCAGCCAGCTAAAAGATATAAATTCGAATAAGTAGTTATATTTTTATTAAAGTCGACATTTCTACAAAATAGTGCGAGCCTTGTGCATACATACTCGTAATTATGTGTATATTTGCATATCTCCTAACCTTCTTCTCTGAGTTAAGCTTGTCTTCCTTCACCTTTTAACAAAACTCACCCGGAAGTTATTTCCTTCAAATATGACGTCATTTCTAACGTTCCCTTGCTGTTTTTCTTCTTAGTTGATGTCATCCACCATCGGGTGGCGTATGGTAATTTGAGCTGCCGAAAGGAAGAAGCGATGCATGCATGTTTAACCAACATTTGTCGCTTATGTTCTGCCATAAAGTGAAGCGTTATCGTTGGGCGGCCTTCGCCACACCCTTTCACGTTTCTCTGAAGTAGGGAAATATTTAAATTGACTCTAAAATGTTATTTATGCACTTATTAAGGGTAGAATCCAGCTCTTTGGAAACAGTTACAGGCTTTAAATTTATGTTTATAAAACATAAATAATTAATAATTAATTAATTATAGAAACACTAGCAAAAATTCTATCAGAATTATTTACTTAAAAAGACGCAGGTTGTTTATAATCATAAATATTGTCTTCTGAGCATACCAAATGTCCTGACAATCTACAAGTATTAATAGTAGGCCAATTTGAATTCCTTTTCTATTCATCCGCAAGTCCTTTGTGTTGTACTCTGTTAGTCATTATTTAACTGTACATACAATGTTTGCTCATGTTTGCTCTCTTTCAGGGAACAAATATTGCGTGTCAAAAACGACGAAAGCATACCGTTTTTGTTGGTGGGCAACAAATGCGACCTGAGCGACAAGCGCAAGGTACTGCTCAGTGAATGCCAGACGCGAGCACAGCAGTGGCAGGTGCCCTACGTGGAGACATCGGCCAAAACACGTGAAAACGTCGACAAGGTAAGCAGCAAAATTCCCAAAGGGCCTCGCACGTAGTGGTTTTGTCGCAGAGGGGTGGGGGAGAGAAACGCAAGCAGCAAAATATAATTTTTTTAAAACTGTTGCCACCACCCAGTGCTTTATGGCACCATTCGAATTTAAAAATGGTTTGTGTGTGGTCTCTTGTGTGAGTCCAGACCTTCCTACCACCGTGTTTTCTTTTCGCATTTTGTTGCTTCTCACTATATGTATGTACATATGTTATATTAAGTTTTTTGTCACAAGCCACTGACATCGCCAAAGAGCCAATTCATTACAAAGTTCATGTTGGTGGCTCTAAAACTGCCACGCGAATAGAACGCGAATGGAACAGCTTAAGAAGATCCAAAGGCTTAAATTGGCTTTTTCATGCGAGAGTTAAATAATATAAGCGTATATTTTACTCCGTGATCTAGAATTTTAGTATGGTTTGCTTTTAATTACGTTTCGATTAAATCTTTTTGCACTTTTTTATGGATTAATTTTTGGGGAACTAATTTACCCTTAAGTATATTAAATAGCAAAGACAGACCAAACCGCCAATTGAATCCACAAATCAACTCCCCGAACAATCGCAAGCTTTTTCTTTGCATCATCATTATTTTCACGAAGACATTGTTTTCCTTTAATAGTTGTTATAATTTAATTGATGTTTGATGTTTGTAACAGCAGCAGTAGTCATTATTTTCATTATCCATTGTCTATTATTCTCTTCTAATTCTTCAAACAGGTGTTTTTTGATTTGATGCGTGAAATAAGATCGAGAAAAACTGAAGATTCGAAGGCAACGAGTGGGCGTGCTAAAGACCGATGCAAGAAACGGAGGCTTAAGTGTACTCTACTCTAGACCTAGGTGCTTAAAAAGAGTACCATAGTACTTATATTCATGTATACACACTTACATACATTGATTCGTAATCTTCAATAGTAATTTTCTATACCTATATACTTAAAATCAAGTTGAAAATTGAAATTTTCTTATACTTTATACATTTCGAAATAATAGCAAGAATTATTTTGTAAATACTAGTTTTTATATATTCCTATAATTATTTTTAAAACATATTTCCTTTCTGGTTTTTATTGGTTTTTGCTAAACTCTGATAAGATTAACATTAGACTGCATGATTCTACTACGAGTACTAGCAAACTATTAAGAAAATTAACCGAAACCCAAGTAATGACAGAGGTGTTAGCTCTAATTCGACTTCTTAAAAGAAACTCAAAGAAAGCTCTGGTGGAGCTGGAAAGCTCCAGGTTTGAAACGTTTCAAACAAAACACTGTCAGCGACATTTAAAGAACTTTAAACTTTAAAGAACTCTTAAGGAATATATTGAGAATTATTGCAGGTCTCATGCCAAACCGGAACATTTTCAAAATTAATATACACGAGAAAGGAACGTTTTAGTGCATTTCTCATGGAGGCATAACATAAAACATAAGGAATTTTCCACCTATTTTCCTTTAGAAAAGTTTAATATTATTGTTGTTGGAAGATGAAATTAATTGAAAAAATTTGTATTAGCAAGAGCTGAGAAGATATTCATTAGTACGAGTATAATCTAAGAATCATATCATTCCTTACAATTTGCTTTTTACTTTTTTTTTGCTTTTATTAACCCCGCAATGACTGATTTTTCTGTTTTCTCTGTTCTGTGCTTGCCTCTATTAATTATTTAAAACCTTTTTCTACCTTATTTCTAATTATACTGTAACGAAAAGTATTAAAAGTTTGTATTGGAACATCGTAATCAATGATAAGCAAAAAAATTGCTTGCGTTCAAATTTAAAATTTATCAAAATTGTTTATAGAAAGAGGGTTTTAAGTAAGAAAATGGATTATACGGAAAATTGTGATAAATTTTAATTTTGTGCTGCCAAAACTAATACATTTTAAAAGCGGAGCCAAATGGGTTTCGGAACCAAAACTAGTTTTTGAGGTTAAAAGAGACGTTTTCAGAGAAAAAGCTACTCTGGATTCTTTAAGGAATTGATTGGTAGATTATTATTTAAAGAAAGCTTACAACCTATTATTGATTAAGATGTTTTTAACATTGATGCCAAACATAATTGCTTTCTGCCTGCTAAAGAAACCGTTGATTCACACAACAAAGATATGTTTAGATTGATTCTCTTTTCTTCAAATGTTCGATTTTCAAGCCGGATAATAACTTTTTTCTTAAATTTCATCACGCAGGTATTTTACGATCTTATCAGGGATATATCATCACGCAAGAAACAACGTCAAACCGATGTGCGACAGCCGACAAAAACCAAATCTCATTGCTGCCAACTGTTGTAACATGAAGAAACAAAACGAAACGAACAAATTGAACGAAACCAACAAAATTCTCTCAACCTAAACGGATTTCAAATGATCTACAAAAAACCATAAAACGACACGGCAAATTAATGGTTACTCCTATAACATTTTGCTATTTCCTAGAAGCAATAGCCCAATTATTTTATCATACAGATATTTTTCATTCGATCATTCTATTCATTCAATTCAATCAGTTTCTTTGCTTCAGTTTTTTGTTTTTATTGTGGTTTGATAATGAATCAAGAGAAATTTTGAAGATCCAAGCTTTTGTTTTGTGTAAGACATTTTCTCTTTTTTCCTTTTGTCCTTTGTTTAAAAACTGTTTAATAAAATGTGCTCCGCTCCTGTAAGTTTTTATTTAATTTAATAATATTTCAAAGCATATAATATACATAGATATATATACCTAGATACGATATATATATATATATACATTTAAGACCTTTTATATGTATTTAAAAAACTGTATTAAATTTAAAACAACTGCTGTCTGAAGCTTCTTTCTCTAAAAAGTAAAACGAAAGAAAACAAAAATATGCAACAACTATTAAATTAATTAAAAAACAAAAACGCATTAAAATTAACCAAATCTTTTTTATATATATGTAGCAAAATCAAAAGAAACGAAAATCTTTTCAAATTTTTCGTAGAAAATTTGTTCTCATTTAAATTTAATTTTATTAAAAAATTCATACCTGCGTGAACTTCTCAAGATTTTGGACAAATTATTCCTTTCTAATGGCTATTTATTGTATTAGTAGGTTACTTAATGTTGGCTTGTGGTCGTACTAAAATCGTTTATGCTGCGTTTCCTAAAAATTAAATCCATTTAAACTAATAGCTTTTAAAAAAAAATTGAATAAATCAATTTATAAAAATCAAAATGTATTATTTGTAAGATTTGTTGTTGCTATTACAACCAGCACTGCGATTATTATGCTGATGATTATTAATCGGTACTATACGATAAACGATTATTATGCTTATTATTATTATTAAGGTACACTTTATGAAACACCAGTATGCAATAACAAAGAATGCATTTTTCCTTTTTTTATGAATTAACCTTAAGAAAGTAGTTTATTTGAGAGAAAAAAAATGTATTTGATAAAGCGAAAATTTTTCAATAAAATTGCAATAAAAGAGCAGTCAGTAGTTTTATTTTGATTAGGAAAAAAAAGAATGGAAGATTGGGCGGAGATTCATACATTTTGAAGCTTACCCAAAAAATGTCGACAACGCTACGTTTCGATGCTATGATTTTGATCGAATATTTACTTACGTTTTAACAACCTTTTAATGTCATTTTTATAAAGAAACCACGTTTTCAGAAGTAATTTTTTTAATATAGGTATTGTATATTATGTAAAAAAATTCAAAATAATGACACAATCTTATTTATTTTGTTTGTTGGTTTTCTTTCTTCTAACAAATTATTCTCCATTTATAATTGCTTAAAGCGAATGCATTAAATTCATAAACAAAGACAGCAAAATTTGTGTTTTTGTGTTCTTGTGTGTTTCTTACGATATTAATTTAACATTCGTACGTAATTTGCTTATGTCTATTTTTCACTCAAGATAAAATTTCACTAACGAACAAATTCAAATTGTCATTACGATTATGCATTAAGACGTAATTGATTACGACTTAACTGAAATTAATGATGATAAATAACTTAGACGATTTCGGATAAAATTTTCGAATACATTTTTAAATTTAAGCCCTTACCGGATAAGCTTATGTATAAACGCATGATGCAAAGAATCGTAAACTAGAATGAGCATTTTTAAAATTAATATTATCAATGATAAAATTCGAAAGAAAGAAGAAGAAGAAGAAGAACACACTCGAGCACATCGCTGTAAAAGAATACATTCCTAAATTTAATAGATTGTTTGCTAAAACGTTTTAATTCGGTTTGCGGAGGTTCCGGTTGGAATACTTAACTTTGCTTAACCTTAAAGCTTCCTTAACTTTGAATACTTTTTTCTGACAATACGAAAATGTTCTCAAAGAGAATGATTTTAATGAACGGAATTTAAATTCTCTAAGAGTGAAATAAAAACAGGCAAAAAAAAATACGAGTAAATAAATAATAATTAGCCCATATTTAGATAAATAAAATCGCAAACGAATGCTTTAAACTGTCATACAAATTATAAATAACAAAAACTTTAATTTATTTGAAAAAATTTATTACAAAAAATAAAAGAGTGCATTTAAAACTGTTTTTAATATGATAAATTTGTAAATAAATTAAAAATATTTTTCAAAAAGTTTGATTGAAACGAAATTGCGTCATAATTCTGCGAAATATCACAATTACTTAAATCAAAGTAAAAACTCAATTAATAAATTAAACGGTTTGAAAAAAGAAATGTGTAAAATATATATAAGAAAATAATTAATAGTTTACGTATACTTATATGTATAATTTGAAATAATTTTAACTGATTTTAAAGAAAAGAATTATACAATTTTAACGTAGAAGTTTGTGATTTGCGGGCGGGGGGGGTGGGGGGGGGGGGGGGAAAGAGAGCGTAGAAAAGCTATATGTGAGCCGTTGTTTTTGAAAGTAAATACAATTTTATCTTTTATTATTTTGCGCTATTTACAGATTTCGCGTTTTCGGTCCGCAAAAAAATTATGCAAATCGCAAAAAAATTGCATTGTCTAAAAGTCAGCCATTGATTGAATATTCTTATAAAAGTTATCACCAAAAAGAAGCCGCTGGTAATCACGTTTCTTTCATTTTGAACTCAATATAGCAGAATTTCAACGGTAACCTTATAGATGATTTCTGGTAATAGACCAGATGGTTTGTAACCGAAAGCATAGTAGTCCTAAGACTACAACGCAATGAAGACTGAAACTCATAAAGATTATGAAGAAATTCAGCTTAATGAACAAAAATTAGAAAATCGGATTAGCACAAATCTTGCTAAAACTTTCTTCAAAAGTGGACTTAGACTACTTTCAAAAAAAAAAACGGCTCATTTCTCAATAAATCATGGGAACGCTGGATTTGCGGGCGAATCTCAAAAATCAAAAAAAAAAAAAACGTTTGAAATTTTTAAGTTTTATAGAAAATTTTGAAAACTCATTTAAAGTTTTGATAGAAAGCAAAAAAATTTTCGTAAACAACAACAAAAAATATACACAGAAGCCATTACTGCTTGGCATTCTTGCGCTGCTTCTGAGTTTGTTTGTTTGTTTAAATATTTTTAATGCTTGCTCAAATTTATTAATGAATTTATTTTATTGTGGGTTTGCTTTTGCTTTTATTTTGAATAAGATTTCTCTTCTTGCATACATGCATATAAACTTAATAGATATATATATATATATATATGTATCTATTATTGTATATAGCTATTTCTAGTCGAATTTCAATTCTTTTTGTTTAAATTTTTTTTATGCATTTAGCCTTTGTGTTATTGTTTTGTTTACTTGCGGTTGTTTGTGTGGCGGCTGCACAAACGTTGTTGTGTTTTCATTTCTCATTCATTGTCTTAAGCTGTTTCGACGTGTTGGGTTGTTGTGGTTGTTGTTGTTGTTGTTGTTACTTTTCACTTGTTCGCTACTAGATGTTTAAACGCTAAATGTTCTTCAATTATTCGTACTTTTTGTAGGCACTATTTTTACTTAGAAAAGAATTACATACTTTCATACTGTTGTTATGTTTGCTTAAGTTTTAAAATTTTATTGTTTGTTTGTTTGTTTGTTTGTTTGGGTTTACGATATTTAAATTTAAATTTAAATACTTTTTCTTATAAAAGTGTTTGCTGTTTTGTTTATATTTCGTGAAACTCTTTCGTTTTCTTTTAAAAATACATTTTGTGTCTCCTTCGTTTCCAGACTTTTCTTATGATTACGATGAAAAAACTTGATTTTTTTTATAACTTAATCTTAATCTACGTTAATGTAAGTATGTATGTTGTTGTTGTTGTTGTTGTTGTTGTAAGTATTGTAATGTTCACTTCAGAAAATGATTGATATCAGAAATTGTTGCTGCTAACAACAAATGTACATACATATGTAAGTATACTATACACAATTATCTATCAATTTTCAAAACGATCATGAAGTTTTTTGTAATTACTCTTATATTGTACTTGAATTAACTAAAAGTAAAAAGTTTTTAATATTACAATTAATCGTTCGTTTTTCGTTTTGTTTGTTTTTTATGTTTTATTAATTTTTTTTTTATTTTTGTTTTTTTTTTGTTTTGTTTTCAGACGGTGGATTGTTTGCAGTGTAAAATTAATTTAATTTAATTTAATATAATTTAATTTAATTACTTCGATAAATATTTCTGCTGTTGATTTCAACTATCAACTAATTATTTTTGCTCTTTACTTTCTAATTAATTAATTAATTATTTAATTAATAAATGATTAAAAACTACGGCGAATAAATTTGAAAAAAATTGCGAAAATATTTTACAAGAGAAGCGATAAATCAACGCTTACACACGCACCTGCAATCACACACAAACGCACGACATACACACAGGCCACCGCTGATGTGTTCTAAGTTGGTTGATTGTTGGCGGCCGCCGAGCGTGGGGCGCATGACGTGTTCAGCGAGCGGCGAGCGGCGAAAGCAGTGAGCTGCGTGCAGTTTTCAAAAGATATGTTCAATTTCGTTTTCATTTTGAAATGTTTTTTGCTTTGATTTGTTTTGTTTCTTCTTCAAAGGTTTTTTTTAAATATATACAATTTGTTTTTTGTTTTTAATCTACAAATACACTGAAGCTTTCACCTTTTTTTTTTTTTAGTGTATTTGTATTTATATTTACTAATATACTTTGTAAAAATTTATAAACGTGTTTTGTATTTTGAGATCATTTTTTTAAAACAATTTGCACAATATTTCGAAAAATAAAAATACAAAATAAATACACAAACGGCAGCAGGTTGCTGCTCTCTACACGATGGTTGCTGCTATAAATACAATACATAAACGACAGAAACGACAGAAATTTCCCGCATAAAAAAATTGCCACAACAATTTTTGGAATTTCTGTAAAATTCAAGTCAGTTCTCGTGTCAAGAACTGAGAGCAAAGATTTCAAAGATTTGGCAACTTGAGTTGAGAATTTATGAATGCTGAGTACAGCTGAAGGAACAGTTCTTCCCAAACTTTTGTTTATAATGCTCCATAACGTAACGTATTCGCTCCAGCCATCGATCAACTATTTTTCAGAAATGTTCGTTTTTAGTAATTATTGAGGAAAATGAGCACCGCGTTCTTCGTTCCATTTTAATTATTAATCGGTTTTCAAACTCGAAAAAATTTAGTTGACAGAGTTGTCACATTTTATCATTCTTGGAGTGATAAAATGTGCCGTAAGCCTTGCTGTCTTCAGCTGGATCCCATTTTGCTGTCGCTGCCCGGCACCAACGAAGTCCCACAAGCTGCTCTTTGCTGCCGGCTGTCGCTGCAAGATTGTGTTTATAGTGTTAGGATTTGCTTACGAAATTCCAAAGGGCTGCGTTAAGCGAAATATTGTCTTAAAAAGTTGAGTCGATTGATACAATTTAATGATGAAGTTAAGATCTTAACAAAGGATAAACAAATAAAAAAAATTATAAAATGAGATAACTTTTTATGTAATAATGTTTTAACTTAAAAAAATGTATAAAAAACAGTTGATAGCACTTAATTTCGCTCACAAGCTTCGCCCGATGCCGACGCCACGCCCACACCCACACCCGTCGCCGCCCCACTGCCCCCTACTGAGCCGCCCGGCAAATTCATTGAAGCGGCCGCCGCCACAGCAGCAGCAACATTTACACGGCGCAGCATAAAATCGCTTTCAGGCGATATCACGCCCGCCGTTGTTGCTGCCGACGCTAACGCCGATGTGGACGCCGACGCCGACGTCGCCAGCAAGCCTTTGCCCATGTGGCTCAAATTGAGGGCAGCTGCGTTCTCTGCTGCTGCATACTCGTGGGTGGAAGAAGACAGCTTCAGAAACTGTTCGTAGGCGGTCAATCGCGGGGGCGTTGCTGCGGCCGCCGCTGTTGAGGACACGGAAGGCAGCGCGCTGATGTCGGCGTCAGCCATGAGGGCGTGATACGGTGGCGGTGGCGGCCGATCAGTCATGTGTAGCGGCGGCGGCGGCAGAAGATTTTTGCTGTGGGCCGCAAGGACATCTGCGGCCATCGCTGCCGTCGTTGCTGCGGAGGGACTTGTGGTTGCTGCCGCAGCAGTCACGAGGTCATCGCGCGTCAGACTGCAATGTATTTGCAATTTATTGTTGTTGTTGTTGTTGTTATTGTTGCTGCTGCTGCTGTTGTGTTGAATGAGGGCGTGCGACTGATGGTGTTGAGGATGATGTTGATGGAGGATATTGGTGTTGCTGTCGCCAGCGCTAGCAATTTGTAGAATATTGCTGAGATTGTGACCACTGTGGTGACCTAGTCTGAGGTGATGATGATGATGATGATGATGCAGCTGCGGATTATGATGATGATGGTGATGATGCTCTGATGACTCCTGCTGGTGCTGGTGCTGCTGCTGTTGATGATGGTGTTGGTTTTGATGGTGTTGACCCTGTTGTTGTTGTTGTTGTTGTTGCTGGTGCTGCTGTTCCTGTATTGTTAAAGTCTCTGGCGCTCCGCCCGCGGTATACAGCGATGCGTCGTCGTCGTCGTGTTGCCGCATCTCCATACTGTCCACAACAACAACACCCATGGAAGCGATTTGCTGCTGATTGCTGCTCAAAGCGGTTGTATTCGCTGTCGCGGGCGGCGGCGGCGATGACGGCGAGTGTTTGATTACTGTTGCTGCCGCCCTTGACCCCGTGTCGGTACTGCTGACATTCGGAATATCGCTGCTCAGGCGTCGATAACAGCTGGTGGTGGTGTTGTTGTGGTTGTTGTTGTTGTTGCAAGCACTATTATTGTCGGCACTTCTGCTGGAATCAGCAGCAACGACTGCATTAACACGGATGCCGCCCACGTTAACTGCAGCAGCAACACCGTCATCAGCAGCAATTTCCATTCTGCTGCTGCTGTTGCTACTGCTGAGACCGCAATTGTTGTTGTTGTTGTATTCAAGTGTCGATCTGGCCGCCAACGCCGCTGACGACGAGGATGGTGCTGCTGCTGCAGCCGCTGCTGTGGCCTCTGCCAGTGCTGGGTGTTGTTGCTGTTGCTGTTGGTGTAGGTGCTGGTGCTGGTGCTGGTGCAGTTCATGCTATTCCTTGATTAAGCGGTAGATGTGATGAGTGGCGCCGCTGTTCTGCGCGGCCACCTCGAAGACGTACGCTATGCACAGCAGCGTCTCTTGGGTTTCACGGGCCTGCATGACCTGGTTGGGGACGAAAAGTTTAGGCTGCTCTTATTCTGAAGGCTGTAAGAAAGGCTCTGCTACTCACTTGAAGTATTGTGAAGTTCTCCAGCACGCTATTCATCATATATCGTTCAGGTAGATTCTTCAGCTTCTGGATGAAGTTGATCATGTACTCGCACATGGGCGACCGATGGATGCGGTACACGAAGCGTCCGTTCTCCAAATGGGAGTACTCCGTTTCGACCTTCTCGACCACTTGCTTGCCGAACGAGCAGACCTTCGTAGAGCAGATGAGCACCACATTTTCATTGCTTTCGTACCTGCGCCAGGAAAGGACGTAAAGAGCCGTCAAGGTAATATTACGAGCATTGAGCAATAACTTACTGGCTGGTTACGCCGTAGAAGTCGCCCGTTTCGGTGCCTGTGATTTCGGTATTCAGGTCGGCCCAACACTTCACCAGATAGAACGCATTCTGGGGGCCTTTTTCGTAAAGATCTTTCAGGCCACCGGATTTTTCGGGGAATTTATCGGAGATTTGTCGAATATCAACAGTCTAGAAGAGAGAGAGAGAGAAAGAATGACAAGCGTTCAATACATGAACAGAGTTCTAGTGTTACACTATAAGATTAAACACACAACCCCGCAGCGACAGCCGGCAGCAAAGGGCAGCTTATGGGACTTCGTTGAAGCCGGGCAGCGACAGCAAAATGGAATTCAGCTCAAGAACCCGAGCTACGCCACATTTTCTCCCAAAAATGTTGCCACTTTTTACCGAAAATCCGTACAAATTGTATGAATAAATATACGGAGAGAAGCTCTCTTTGAAAACGCGAGAATGGAATCTAGAATACACAAACAAGCACTTGGCCTGAGAGAGAGAGAGCCTTGTTGCCGGCTGTCGCTGCGAGGTTGTGTTCATAGTGTTTTCAGGAATTACCTCTAGCAATGGATCGGAATAGGAGGGCTTGCCACCTAACTGTACAAATAAGTGCCGGTGATACTGAAAAAAGAGAGGAGAGAGATATTAATAAAAAGTAGGAGATTAGAAAGTTCGTTGAGATTCAATTATTATCGCGTACGATATACGAGTGTATAAACTTACGATTTCGTCTCTTTGGATTTCCATGAAACCGGAGAATTCGAGCAGCCGGAATTTGTGCGTCGCTATCGCTCTACCCTCCCAAGGGAGCTGCGCGGGCGGAAGACCTGCTTCTATGTCGCCAGACACAGCTGTCGACGGTTTGCCGGCGGGGTAGGGCGGTTGGGCGAAGGGCTTAATGCTGTAATCGTAAAAACTGCGGTCAACGCAAAATATTTACCAACGTATTCGAAATGTTGCTTCAAGAAAACTTACTCTTGCGATGTAGTGGGCTGCAGGCCGGGTTGCCAAAATTGCTGTCAAATGGGAATGAAGAAGAAGAAGAACAGAAAATAGAAGAGAAATAAAAGAAAAAGAAGAAGAACGTTTGCAAAGATTAGTATATGAACATGACATTGTAGCATTTGTGGTTATGTATATCGTTGGGTACATTTAAAAAGAGAGTTTGATTGATTCATGCTGATATCAAAATAAAGCAAGTTTACATCGAGCGCGAGTCTCAAGACATGATTGATAACAGTCATAAGAGGACACTGAAAAAGAGAGCCGTATTTGGGGAGAAACTACGATACGAATTCAAAAAAAAAAGAGCGTCCTACGACAGCGGTAGCTCCCATAAGCTTCCTAAAAAAAAGATTCTATCACGATAGCTTTGCTAACGCTCTTTTCTTTCGAAAAATGTTGCCATTCTTTACCGAAAATCTGAAAAATATACGAAGAAAAGACGAAAGAATGGAATACATAATACAAAAACAAACAGTTCGTTTCTATTTGAAAGAGAGCGTTAGAGAGGAGTAGCTGCCGCTGCCGCAGTGTGTTTTGGCTGTTAATTCGAAAAAAATTACACCAAAAAATGTCTATATGTTCTCAAGGTGGCCTGATTTTAGCATAAGAGCTGAGAGGAGGAAAAATTCTTTGTAACGGAAGTTACTTCTAGCACCGGCAACAGAGGACTATTGATGTTGGAATTATGATATCTTTAAATATTCATATAGTATTTGTTCAATGATGATGTACCAAAATTGTGACGCATTAGTGACAACTGTATGCTAATGAAAGTGTATGTTGATTCTACAAATTGTTGCTAATGATGATTGTAATAAAAAGATTAAAATGAATGTATTGATGCTGGAATATTAATCGGTTCTGAAGTATGTACATACATATTAATGATGACGTTAAAAGTGTAAAAGCTGAAAGTCAAAGGGTTTTAAAATAATCTTATTACTCTTGCTGTGCTTTAATGACTTTTATTTATATCGTAATTGAAGCAAAAAATTAACTTCGTTATTTTTGTTGAACGATAATCTGAAGAATAAACCACACTTTGCTAACTTCTGCAAGCGAGCTTAACACCGAAACACACACAGATTGCATGTCAAACCACTTTTCGTTAAAGTTTCGTTCAAAATTTTTGTTGCATAAGCAAGGAACGAAACCAAGCCAACACTTTCCATACGAAATCAGCTGTTCGTTCAACGAACAAGTTCTGACAGTAGCTTATGCTGTCTGCAGCATAATATAGTTCAACCTTGAGAGCAGCACAGAGAGCAAAAGCAATTGACACTTGATTTCAAGAGCATCCAAAAAGGTCTCGCAAAAACAGGAACGTTTGAAAAGCTAAAGGAACTACGAGTATTACGAAGCCTAGTCTATGGCAATTTTTAAGTAATGAAGGCAATGAGAGCAATTTCGCGCGAGAATTTGATGGTACATAATTCAATGACAGCACATTAACAGCCAAAGCACATTGCGGCAGCGACAGCGGCAGCAACTCTCTCTCGCTGCTCAGCAAAGTACATTAGAGCAGCGACAGCAAGTCGGCTATTTGTTTTTGTATTCTGTATCCCATTCTCTCGTCTTGAAAGAGAGCTTACTCTCCGTGTATTTTTCAATACAATTTGTCGGATTTTCAGTGAAAATTGGCAACACTGAGTGAAAAAGAGAGTGGGAAAAAAGAGAGTTTTGCTTGCTGCCGTAATAGAATCTATTTTTCAGGGCAGCGGCAGCACCCATAAGCCTCTATATAATTTGCTGTTGCTGTTGCTGCCGCTGCCGCAATGTGCTTTGGCTGTAAAGAGCAAGCAGCTTTTTCTTACACCCGGGTACAATGGAGGATGGTGTGAGATCCGAGCTGGTGGTAACCCTGCTGCCGCTGCTGCTGCTGCCGTTACTGCCATTATGCCGTTTGCTGCTGACATGTGATGTCGATGCGCCGGCAAAAGTGTTTGCTGTTGTTTTTGCACCTCGTCGTGCTGGTGGATGTCGAGTTGTTGCTGCTGCTGCTGTTGCTGCAAATGTGGCTGTGGCTGGTGTCGCTGCTGCACAAACTGAAGATGTTGCTGATGATGGTGATAACGCCGATGAGCCTGATGAGTTGAGTGCGGAGACGGAGACGGAGGTGACGAGCGTTGTGGTATCTCGGACGCGGGTGGATTTTTGACCGCATGTGCGGAAAGAATTTGTGAACTCGTCAATCTCGTCGACATGACCTGCAGCGCTTTCTCCTTCCCGCTGATGAGACCGTGTACAGCGCTGCCAACATTGCAGCCGACCTCACCAACACCACCGCCGCCGCCAGGTTCCTGGAAAAATCAGAAGTAGGTACATATAGCGATGAGGACTGGAGGATCTTGTCGAGTTATGAATCCACGAAAGGTCAGTCCGGATGCGCTTTGGGCAGTTTTAGTTGTTAAATTCTAATCAGTTTATGATTAAATATGTTTTTCTTAACAAATCCGCAGAAAACAGCAGCAGTTATTGTTGTTGTTGTTGTTGTTAATGGGCATGCGCTGTTGATGCAGTTAAGGCAGGTGATGATGTGATGATGACGAAGTATGATGATGACGAAAACGATGATCACGCTGGCCTTTAAAGCTTAAACATTATAAAGCTTTTCGAAAGATGCAATTTCTTTCTTTTTTCCATTTTAATTTAAGAAATAAATCGATTTAAATTTGAAACAATCAAACTCGCCAGAAACGAAAATTGGTTCAGCGGCGTTTTAAAAAAAACCCTTTTCAAAAATGATTGAAGACTTTATTGTTTGTTTCTGGAAATCAGACGACTTCAATTGCGGAAATGAAAGGAGAGGAAGCGAAAGGGAAGGAGTGCACATTTTGATAAGTCTATAGCAATATATTTTTATTAACCAGAAAATTTAAAAAAAAACCCCGCCATTTCTTTTCGACTAACAAAACAATCAGAGCGAAAGAATTTCTTTGGTGGCGCACAACAAGCGTTCTTTCCCTACGTCCACCCTCTGCCGCCCACCTGACCGACCAACCGACCGACCGACAACCTCGACAGGCGGCTTCCTGCTGGTCAGACTTTGTGACTTTCGAACAAAGAGCGCGCCTGAGCCTTTGGTTTTTGTGTTTTTGTTTTTGCCTCTGCTTTGTTCTTCTGCGAATTTTATGTACAAAACAACTCTTTGTTGCGTTTTAATGAAAATTTTCATTTCTTCATGAGTGCAAAAATTCCAACTTTGTAAGCAGAAAAATGTTGCTTGCTGTTGCAGTATCGGGCGGTGGGCGGTGGTGGGTGAGGGGCAGCGGAACTGACGAAGGGGGATCAAGAGTTCGACGTGATGGAATCGGATTTTTATGTGAAGGGCGGGGAGAGGCAAGCAAAGCAGTTGGCGCTTGCCTGAAGTAAATACAATAAAGTGCATTAAAGTTTTTGGCCAGGCAAGTGTGTGTAAGTAGATGTGTGTGTGTGTGTGTGTGTGTGTGTGTGTGTCTGTCTCTCTCTCTCTCTCTCTCTCTCTCTCTATGTACTTCTAGCGGCTTTGACCATTTGGCTTTTTGCACTAAAAAAGAGCTGGAAAAGGTAAAAACTGCAAAAAAAGACTACCAGGTTTCTGAAACATTCTTGTATTATTTCACGTTCGCAGGGTCTGTCTCTTTCCTTTTTTACTCTCTCTCACTCCCTCTCTCTCTCTCTCTCTCTCTCTCCCTCTCTCTGTTACTCTTCCACATGCGAGTGTGTGCTGATGCAGTGTACTTTTTGATTTGAAAACAAAAACCTACCTGTTTTATGTATGAGTCAATATATGAGGCTACCTTCGCGAAGGCTGTTGAGGGGAAGGAGGAGGGGTGGGGGTGGGCACTATAGTGATTCTAAAGGAAAGAGAAAAGAGGAATTTTATGGCGACTTTCTGTGTAAGAAAGCACCAAATAAAAGAACACCATCGGCACCGAGGGCCGTCAAAAGTATGGACGGTGCATGGGAAGGCCTTGAGGGAGGGGGCGCTAGAACGGAGAATACGGCGAACTAAATGTAAAGTAATAGTGAAGAAGAAGAAGAAGTTGTATGTAGTCTCTATAGAAAAAACGCCAGAAGACAAATGTTCTCAAAAGTTCAGAATTTCAGAATTTTTTCACTTTGTCACAATCGAAAAAAGTTCCATGAAAGCGGCAACGAAGTGACGTTTTAATTTAAGGGGGCCAAAACGGTAAGGCGAAAGTCAGAAAGGGGTGTGGCAGGAAGGTGAATTTAAGGTGAATAAACAGGAACAAACAGGAACAAAAACTTCATGCAGTACGTTAAAGTTACTGGCGCCCGTAATGCACTGGAAAAAGGGCCTAATGCACGGCCGAGAGAAACAAAACGAAAGAGGCAAAGGCACATTCTCACACAATTCTTAAGGTAATAGCCCAATACACGCTTGCTTGCTTCGCTTTTTTCGACTTTAAAGCAAGCAAAGTCAAAATTTAAAGCCAACAAACAAGGCCAAATGTAAAATAGAAGCTTGTTTTCTTTGTTTTTCAGTTTTGCATAACAATAAATAAAATATGTACTATGAAACGGAGTACTGTGGGAAAATTGTACTAAGAAAGGGAGCAAAAAATTCAAAAAATTTAGTAGAAACATTGTACTATGTATCAAATTATCAAACTAAAAAGCCATTTACTACCGTTGAGTAATCAAAGCAACTCTCGCTCTCTCACTCTCTTTTTATCTTAATGAGAACAGCACTACTTGAAAACGTCAAAGCTCTCTGCCGTATAGAACATTGTTGAATTGAGCAGCAGCGGCTTTGCTTTGAGGCGAGTAACAGCCAAAGCACATTGCGGCAGCGGCAGCAACAGCAACAGCAAATTATATAGAGGCTTATGGGTGCTGCCGCTGCCATGAAAAATAGATTCTATTACGGCAGCAAGCAAAACTCTCTTTTTTCCACTCTCTTTTTCACTCAGTGTTGCCAATTTTCACTGAAAATCCGACAAATTGTATTGAAAAATATACGGAGAGTAAGCTCTCTTTCAAGACGAGAGAATGGGATACAGAATACAAAAACAAATAGCCGACATGCTGTCGCTGCTATAATGTACTTTGCTGAGCAGCGAGAGAGAGTTGCTGCCGCTGTCGCTGCCGCAATGTGCTTTGGCTGTAAGGCCAAGCGTGTATTTGGTCTTTCTCCATAAGGTTATACAGATTGAGAGCACGCTTTGAAGCAAAGCAAGCAAGTGTGCATTGGGACTTCAGCTTTATAGAATGATTATAAAAAAAAATAACTTGTCGTAGCGTAGAAACGTAGCAAACGTCAAAAACTCATTTCTTTCTTATGAAATTGGATATACGAGTATGTTAAGAGAGAAAAAAAAAATGAATTCTCTATCGTAGAATCTTTCAGTAAACTTGCTTTTGCTCTCATTCTCACTCTCATTATTTTGGTAACGAGAGTCAAGTTTGCTCACTTAAACTATAGATGAGTTGAATGAATAAAGCGCGATTTTATAGACATTTTCATGACAGTACTTACGACTTTTATTTTCGCCTGTATCTCGCGCAGCTTTCGCCTGGCCAAGACCTGAATGTGAGAGCTGACCTGTTTGCGTGTTCTCGTCTTGCCGGTTCGCAGTTTGATGTAGCGTGCTATGAGTTCGTTTCGCCCTGGAAACAGATTGGATGCGACAAATAAATAAGACAATACATACAATAAACGCAATTAATTCTCTTAGTAATAGCATAAATGTAATGGCATAAGGCTTGCAGTAGACTTTTTATTTTAAAAAGGAACATCGTTATGATAACTTTTGAAACATTTGCTTTTATTTTTGGAACATTTTGGCCTAATTTATAGTTTTTGCTTTAAGTGTTGAGAGAAAAAAAATGTCTACTACGAACGTAGCGGAGCAATTTCCTTCAATCATCCCCAAACCCAGCCTTCTACCAAGCGACCGACCGTACAAAATGAAACAAATTAAGCCTAACCATCGTTAATCGAGATGGTACATACATATGTATGGATGATACATTCTTTCTTTTGGTTGAGAAGCTGACGCAGGCAAAAAGTTGATACCAGAAAGAGAATTGTTCTGCTCCGAATATAAAGATTAAAAGGCAGACTGAAAAGGAAGCAGGTGTTCAAGCGTTGCGTGAGTTCGGTAAAGGTCAAAACCAACAATCAGGCTTCTTACCTTAAGAGTATACAAACCTACATGTTTTGAAAATAATCTACCAATAAAAAGAAGGGGAAAATTTAAAAGGGGAAATGTTTTTTTATAGAGTTCTTCGATCGTTTCTGTAAACAAAGTAAAAGAATCGAAAATTTTCTGAAAAAAACCATCGCTGTTTACAATAATCGCATTTATTAATTGCAGAAAATTATCTTTGAAAACCGTTTCTTAACACTTTAGATTAAGATTTTGATAAAGATTTAAGCCTATAATGACGCTTTGAAGCCATTCCAGTGAATTTCTGGAGTTGTTAAATTGATAAAAAAATAAGAAAATCATAAATTCATAAATAAATACGATATTATGAATTTACATAAATACGATATGTACTTATTTTATATAGATATAGAAATAAACGACACAATTAAATCCTTAAGAGTTAAGAGAAAGTAAGATTATTATGGAAAATTTAAGCGTTAAGAAAATGAAATCGACAACAGATTTCAAGAACTACTAATAGTCCTTGATGATGAACGAATTGGTCTGTTAAGAGTGGCATAATGTCTGTCTTTCTGTCTATCTATTCGTGCCTTTACTTTACGCATTATTTTATAATTTTTCTTTTTACCCTTTCTTCCATTTTTCCTCTACATCATCATCATCATCATCATAATAATCTTCTTGCCCCAGAGCAAAGTAGATTTTGTCGATTTGGCTGCTGCGCTGTTTCGTTCGCTGCTGTGCCACGGCGCTCACTAATTGCACATTCTTGGCATAGTTTCGCTTCTAACCGAATAAAATTATTTTTCCCCTTTATGCTTCCTCTTCTACCCGCACACTACTACTACTACGACTACGACTACTACTGCTGCAACACAAACAAACAAAGAAACACTCACACTCAAAAAACAAGAACAATAATTGTTTTCAACTTGCTGTCTGTTATTAGTTTGCAAAATGGGCGGGTAGATGGGCGTGGGTGAGGGTGTGGGTGGGGGTGGGGGTGTGGGTAGGCGAAATGGGGTAGGTGCCAGTATCTCCGCAACCCTTCTTTTACAATTTACGTTAGGTTTGACCAAAGAATATACAATGTATAGAAGGCGCATCTCATACAAATTTTCGGCCAAAAATTTTTGCTCTGATGTACGTACTGGTACGTACACTTTTGAGTGTTTTTTTAGTTTCTCCTCATTCTCTCATTTGTTTAATAACTTTGTCTCTTTTGGTCTCAACCTCTCAACCAAATTGCAACTTTGCGTTTTCGTGTTCTCTTCTCGCGTCTTATTCACGACTCCATGCCAGGTGTTCTTTTTTGGCTAACGATGGGTTGAAGAATTTTGAATGCATGTGTTTGTGTCATTTAGCGTCTGTGGGTTTCGTATGTGTAGGATGAGCTTTGTGTGGCTATTCTAGAGTTGGCTGAGTTGACGACGCCAGACGTCGACAATAGATGAAAACGACAGAGAAGAATGTCTTTTTAGCAATTAGAAGAACGTAGCGCATCTGCGTTTTTTCTTATTGAAAAATTGAGGAAAAATCTCGGTATGTTCGATGAATTTTATCCGGTACAATAAATTGAAATAATTTTTGATAAAAGTACCTGAATTTAATCCTCGGTGTTCACTTTTTTTATTAAATTAAAAGACTTTTGAACATTTGGGATAACAATAAACTTCTAATTCAATAAAAAAATGATATATAAATTGTCCAAACATAACAAATGATATATGTATTGTTATATAAATATATAGTGTTATAAATAAATTTAAATTTTTTTTTAAAATATGAAATTCAAGAAATTATTAAATATTATTTACAAGCAAATAAATAATATTTAATAATTTTTCAAAAAACTTTCAAATATTTTCATTTTATCAACACTCTTATAATTATTTTAATTTTCAATTATTCTATCAATTGAAATTTTTGAACAGATAATCAAAAATTTCTAGTTGCGACCGCAAGCGCCGACAACCTTGCCACCACACAACCAAAACATGCATAGACGTATAAAATTACCTAACACAAGCAGCAAACAACGGCATATCGGCATAAGCGACGAAACGAAAGGGAAAGAAATATACATAAAATGCATTTGGCTCGGGCCAAGAACGAAAAAAAAAATCGTTTAAATCCTTTGATAATAAGCAATGATAGTGTGAGGGAAACGAAGAGAAAAGAGAAGCAATTCACATGAATGGCAAGAGCTCGGGCCATGATGCCAATGCTAAGCAGAAAGAGCGGAGAAAACCAGAGAAAACCAAAGCAAAGGCAAAATAAACTTTTAAAGCAGTGACGCTCTTTTCACTCATTTTGCTTGCACCCGCTTTCTGCCGACCGACCGCATCTGATTCTAAAAATTGGAATTTTTGAGTGATGCGCCTTCTATATATTGTATATTCTTTGGTTTGACTCTTTTGAAAGCTATCTTAAGCTTCTATTATTTGTAACTATTCCAACTTAATCACACTCTCACTCTCCCTCTCTCCCTCCCCCCTCTCTCTCTCTCCCTCTCTTACTTCTCTATCTCTTTCTATCTATATTAATTGAAGAAGAGATCGTCGAGAATTGTTGGAAGAAAAGAACGAACCAGAAAAACTTCTTTGATCTTTTGTTTCTGTGCAAATTTAATAAATGTTGTTATTACTTCATTCTCTCAATCTGTCCGTCCGTCCACACCTCGTTCCTCCGCGTTCGACGTTTCACCCTCAAATCGGTAAACCTTAATTCCAGCCGCTTCTACGATTGTGCTCCAAGTGACCTGAACGGCCTTGTCTTGTCTCTTAAACTTGACTGTTTTTAACTTCTGTTTTTGGCTTTTGGCTCGCATCTGTTTTTACATCGCATTCTTCTTACCTCCCTCCCACCCTCTCCCCCTCCCACCCTCCTGCCTTCTTACGATTACTTGCTTTCGTTATGCCCTTCGTTATGCTCTTGCTTTGTTTACAATTTTATCGATTCGATCTTTCTCTCCCTGCTTTTCACGCTTTTCTTACTTTTTTTCTGTCACTTACGTCACTTTCTGTCACTCTGTCGTTTAAGGACATTTACCGAAAGCATCCTTAATGACTATCAACTTAGATTTAATACGATGTATAGTATATATCGTTTTTTGTGTTTAAATTTTTGTTCATCATACGTTATTTGTTCACATTGTCACTCGACTTTATAGTCTCTACCCTCTTTTGGTACCTTATCCTCTGCGTCCATGTAGAGAATGTAGGGCTCGCCCTCTGTCGATTGTCGACTTTCCTCTAGCGACTTCTTTCCTTTATTCGAAAAGAACCGAACCAAACCGAACCGAACTAAACAGTAACTGCTTCTTCTATTGCCAGCTGGCAGCAGAGGTCTCTTACCACCAGTCCTTCCTCCTTTCCGCCCTCATGCAACGCATCCGTCTGTCTGTCTGTCTGTCTATCGGTCTGTCTGTTTGTGAATTTATTTGACTCTGTCAGTCTGTGAAGCGCACATAATTTAATATATTTTCCTCAAACACGTTGAAGGAACGTAGATGGGTTCTGTATTGTTTTGCGTCCTTTATCTCTTCTTCTGTTCTTTCGCACCATCCCCATCCCCATCCCCATCCCTCATCCTAACCCCCACCCTCTCCCCCTCTCTCTCACTCTTTCTTTTTACTTTACTACTCGAAAATTTCGTCGCTTTTCAAGAAAATTCAAGTTTTATTGCTTGTAATATTTCGGAAGACTCCAACAAAGCCGGGTTCTTCATTCAGGATTGTCGTTGCTGTTATTCCATCTAACCTTCCTTCCTTCCGTCCTTCCTTCTTTTACGTCCTTTCGTTGCTCATTCATGAATTCATTAAGTGATGAGGTCAAACGGAAAACTTCTGTCTGGACATATTTTTTCGATTTTTATGCCATGAATGGAGAAAGTAAAGCGCCTGCCGCACATCAATGGTACGATCTTCGGCCCTGATGCGACTACTTGTATATTGGGTAACCGTATCTAAAACGCGTTTGTAAGGAATCAAAAAAATTAATGCCTGAACAACGACAAGAGTTCAATTTTCGGTGAATTTTACAGTTGATTTTAGTCTTTCGAGTCTTTGACATTCTAAAGTAAAATATACTCGTATTAAAAGTGTTTAATACTGAAATACTGCTAAATTGTGGCCCTTAATATATGTATATTCTATATATATATATAACTCATATGAACTCATTTCTGCGTTGAGGCTAATAATTCTTCATTAACGTATTAAAGACGCGAAAGACCGTATGTATGCGAACAATCCCGCAACTTTGGGGCATTTAAAGAATGACATACGTCAAGTTATGGCCGAATTATTGCCTGACTTGTGTCAAAAAGTCATCGAAAATTAGGTACCTCAAAAGGATTGAGGCCTACAAAAGGTCCCATGGAGGACATTTAAACGATGTTGTTTTTCACGCATAATGGCAAAGTCCAAGCATCATATTGAAATAAAAAATTCAATCGATATCTGAATATTTAGAGTGATTTTTTTTACTGCACTTTCCGAAAGAGAAAATGGATAACCAGAAAATGGCAGATTGAAGGCGTGTTACCAAAGAATATACAATGTATAGAAGGCGCATCTCATACAAATTTTCGGCCGAAAATTTTTGCTCTGGTGTACGTACTGGTACGTACACTTTTGAGTGTTTTTTTGAGTTTCTCCTCATTCTCTCATTTCTTTAATAACTTTGTCTCTTTTGGTCTCAACCTCTCAACCAATTTCCAACTTTTCGTTTTCGTGTTTTCTTCTCGCGTCTTATTCACGACTTCATGCCAGGTGTTCTTTTTTGGCTAACGATGGGTTGAAGAATTGTGAATGCATGTGTTTGTGTCATTTAGCGTCTGTGGGTTTCGTATGTGTAGGATGAGCTTTGTGTGGCTATTCTAGAGTTGGCTGAGTTGACGACGCTAGACGTGACAAGAGATGAAAACGACAGAGGAGAATGTCTTTTTAGCAATTAGAAGAACGTAGCGCATTTGCGTTTTTTCTTATTGAAAAATTGAGGAAAAATGTCGGTATGTTCGATGAATTTTATCCGGTACAAAAAATTGAAATAATTTTTGATAAAAGTACCTGAATTTAATCCTCGGTGTTCACTTTTTTTATTAAGTTAAAAGACTTTTGAACATTTGGGATAACAATAAACTTCTAATTCAATAAAAAAAGGATATATAAATTGTCTAAACATAACAAATGATATGTGTATTGTTATATAAATATATAGTGTTATAAATAAATTTAAATTTTTTTAAAAAATATGAATTTCAAGAAATTATTAAATATTATTTACAAGCAAATAAATAATATTTAATAATTTTTCAAAAAACTTTCAAATATTTTCATTTTATCAACAATCTTATAATTATTTTAATTTTAAATTTTTCTATCAATTGAAATTTTTGAACAGATAATCAAAAATTTCTAGTTGCAGCCGCAAGCTCCGACAACCTTGCCACCACACGCTGTAGGGCTCGCCCTCTGTCGATTGTCGACTTTCCTCTAGCGACTTCTTTCCTTTATTCGAAAAGAACCGAACCAAACCGAACCGAACTAAACAGTAACTGCTTCTTCTATTGCCAGCTGGCAGCAGAGGTCTCTTACCACCAGTCCTTCCTCCTTTCCGCCCTCATGCAACGCATCCGTCTGTCTGTCTGTCTGTCTATCGGTCTGTCTGTTTGTGAATTTATTTGACTCTGTCAGTCTGTGAAGCGCACATAATTTAATATATTTTCCTCAAACACGTTGAAGGAACGTAGATGGGTTCTGTATTGTTTTGCGTCCTTTATCTCTTCTTCTGTTCTTTCGCACCATCCCCATCCCCATCCCCATCCCTCATCCTAACCCCCACCCTCTCCCCCTCTCTCTCACTCTTTCTTTTTACTTTACTACTCGAAAATTTCGTCGCTTTTCAAGAAAATTCAAGTTTTATTGCTTGTAATATTTCGGAAGACTCCAACAAAGCCGGGTTCTTCATTCAGGATTGTCGTTGCTGTTATTCCATCTAACCTTCCTTCCTTCCGTCCTTCCTTCTTTTACGTCCTTTCGTTGCTCATTCATGAATTCATTAAGTGATGAGGTCAAACGGAAAACTTCTGTCTGGACATATTTTTTCGATTTTTATGCCATGAATGGAGAAAGTAAAGCGCCTGCCGCACATCAATGGTACGATCTTCGGCCCTGATGCGACTACTTGTATATTGGGTAACCGTATCTAAAACGCGTTTGTAAGGAATCAAAAAAATTAATGCCTGAACAACGACAACAGTTCAATTTTCGGTGAATTTTACAGTTGATTTTAGTCTTTCGAGTCTTTGACATTCTAAAGTAAAATATACTCGTATTAAAAGTGTTTAATACTGAAATACTGCTAAATTGTGGCCCTTAATATATGTATATTCTATATATATATATAACTCATATGAACTCATTTCTGCGTTGAGGCTAATAATTCTTCATTAACGTATTAAAGACGCGAAAGACCGTATGTATGCGAACAATCCCGCAACTTTGGGGCATTTAAAGAATGACATACGTCAAGTTATGGCCGAATTATTGCCTGACTTGTGTCAAAAAGTCATCGAAAATTAGGTACCTCAAAAGGATTGAGGCCTACAAAAGGTCCCATGGAGGACATTTAAACGATGTTGTTTTTCACGCATAATGGCAAAGTCCAAGCATCATATTGAAATAAAAAATTCAATCGATATCTGAATATTTAGAGTGATTTTTTTTACTGCACTTTCCGAAAGAGAAAATGGATAACCAGAAAATGGCAGATTGAAGGCGTGTTACCAAAGAATATACAATGTATAGAAGGCGCATCTCATACAAATTTTCGGCCGAAAATTTTTGCTCTGGTGTACGTACTGGTACGTACACTTTTGAGTGTTTTTTTGAGTTTCTCCTCATTCTCTCATTTCTTTAATAACTTTGTCTCTTTTGGTCTCAACCTCTCAACCAATTTCCAACTTTTCGTTTTCGTGTTTTCTTCTCGCGTCTTATTCACGACTTCATGCCAGGTGTTCTTTTTTGGCTAACGATGGGTTGAAGAATTGTGAATGCATGTGTTTGTGTCATTTAGCGTCTGTGGGTTTCGTATGTGTAGGATGAGCTTTGTGTGGCTATTCTAGAGTTGGCTGAGTTGACGACGCTAGACGTGACAAGAGATGAAAACGACAGAGGAGAATGTCTTTTTAGCAATTAGAAGAACGTAGCGCATTTGCGTTTTTTCTTATTGAAAAATTGAGGAAAAATGTCGGTATGTTCGATGAATTTTATCCGGTACAAAAAATTGAAATAATTTTTGATAAAAGTACCTGAATTTAATCCTCGGTGTTCACTTTTTTTATTAAGTTAAAAGACTTTTGAACATTTGGGATAACAATAAACTTCTAATTCAATAAAAAAAGGATATATAAATTGTCTAAACATAACAAATGATATGTGTATTGTTATATAAATATATAGTGTTATAAATAAATTTAAATTTTTTTAAAAAATATGAATTTCAAGAAATTATTAAATATTATTTACAAGCAAATAAATAATATTTAATAATTTTTCAAAAAACTTTCAAATATTTTCATTTTATCAACAATCTTATAATTATTTTAATTTTAAATTTTTCTATCAATTGAAATTTTTGAACAGATAATCAAAAATTTCTAGTTGCAGCCGCAAGCTCCGACAACCTTGCCACCACACAACCAAAGCATACATAGACGTATAAAATTACCTAACACAAGCAGCAAACAACGGCATATCGTCAGAAGCGTCGAAACGAAAGGGAAAGAAATATACATGAAATGCATTTGGCTCGGACCAAGAACGAGGAAAGAAATCGTTCAAATCCTTTGATAATAAGCAATGAAATTGTGAGGGAAACGAAGAGAGAAGAGAAGCAATTCACATGAATGGCAAGAGCTCAGGCCATGATGCCAATGCTAAGCAGAAAGAGCGGAGAAAACCAGAGAAAACCAAAGCAAAGGCAAAATAAACTTTCAAAGCAGTGACGCTCTTTTCACTCATTTTGCTTGCACCCGCTTTCTGCCGACCGACCGCATCTGATTCTAAAAATTGAAAATTTTGAGTGATGCGCCTTCTATATATTGTATATTCTTTGGTGTTACTGTGCTACAAATGTACGCGGCTCTCTTATCGTATAAGAGCGAGCCGATTTGTAGAAAAACGTGTTTTAGGATACCATGGAGTTATTGGAGAGATACTTCTATGTACGTAAATATTGTAAAGAACAAGCAGTGAAAAAATTCTGTTAGAAAAGCAGTGGACACTTCTCATCAAAGTCAAATGGACTCAGAGGAATGGATGATTGCACGTGCGTGACTCTAAGACGTGCTGAGTTTTAAAAGTTTTGAATGCATAAATTAAATACAATAAGTAAGAAATGAAAAACAGAATGAAAGAATGAAAAGATGAATGCATGAATGCATTCATGAATGAATGGACGTTCAACTGAAATTCAGAAAAGACTTTCAATTGAATTTCTTGCTCTTTTGAGTGAAGTCTGTCTGTTGACTCCAAACAACAACAACAAAATTAACACAAATTCAATATTATGGAATGGGTGTGACTTCTCAAACGTCCAAAGAGAATATGTATATGTGTGTTGGAGAGCCAGTGAGATTGAGAGAGGGATTGAGGTTAGGACAAAAAAGGCCTTCAGTATGCTCCATGGTGAAGCATAATTCGTTAGACTCATATGCTTGATTTCTATAATGATGGTATCAGCAAGTGCTGCCCGTTAAAGTTGCATACTTCTCTTTCTTGATATTCGTAAGTGTACTTATGAAACTTGACATGAGCAAAACCATTGGCGAACCATATACTTATAAGCTAAGAAATGAAATTGGTGTCGTATGGAAGTCTTTAAAACCTCGAATATGCTGGAGTATTTAATAAAAAAATACGTTGAAAAATGATGGCTTTCGAAACGAATTTCCGTCCGAAGTTTTGTTTGGGTCGAAAACTGATTTCGACGCCGCTCCATCTTTAGTGTATTTTTCGTTCTCGTTCGTAGAATTTTAAGTAAGTTAAGGTTACTTGAGGTGTGCTGACGGCGGTGTAGATGCTGCCGTTCATCTCCAACCGTTCTCTGTCTCTGCATTCTCTGTATTCTTCCCGGTGACGTCTTTGTCAATTTCAACCGATGAAGGTTGAGATTGGCGTCCAGCACTACAAGCACTACAATGTACGTACCTCGCATGCATAAATACCAAACATTTTATCCAAATAGTTTCAGCAAGAGCTTTAGTAACCACATCCTTAATGAGGAACAGCCGCAGCCGTGAAAGAAGTAGAAATTTTAAGCAGAGTAAAGAAAAAAGGCTGCACGTTTTTTACTACAAAAAAAATGTCTGTGACCATCAAAGGTTCCACTACGGAAGGCATCGGCTTCGGTTCAAGTTGTTAGACGCTGTTGCTGTCGCTGTCACTGTCGCTCTCGCTGTTATTCAAACACTCAAAACGTCTAAAAGTTTTGTGAGCACACGATCTGCGCTACAAGCGACATTATCGGCGGCGCTCGCTGTCTCCGATGCACAGCGTAGGGCATCGGTGTGAGTCGTTGTTGCTTGCTTGCAGTGTTTGGTTGACGCATTCCTTTTTACTCATCACTCACAAACTAATAATTAACAATAATGGTAAAGGCGATGGCGATAGCGGCTGCTAACCTCCGCAAACCTGGCCCCAACATTGCGGCCCCGCTTCTATACGTCTTTGACATAGAACACTGCCTACCACGCGTTCTTTCGGTGACGCTGGTGAGTCACGTTCTAAAAAGTGTGAAATGAAGTTTGCGAAATTTTAGCATAGCGTGAAATAGAAATATTTAGCGGCGTAAACTGGAAACCCAATTTTTTCCTCATTTTCGGTATTAGTTCAAAGTTTAAGTATTCATTACGGGAGGCTGAATGGAGACTGTTGAGCCGAACTTTTTGAACTTTAGTTTAGTGGCTGCAAAAGAGTAGCTCTTTCTCTCTTTCTCTTACATTTTTCCAGCAGGCGCCGCTCTTTTGTTACGTAGTTCAGTATGTGTGTGAGAGCGCAGGAGCTGCAGTGTGTGCGTTTGTTCGCGATGAAGAGGCGGTGAGAGCATGGAGAAGAGAAAAAATTAATTAACACTACGCTAAACAAAGCAGTATGCATGGCACTTTCGGCGAACTGAGGCTTTTCTAGCCAATTAACGGTGCAGGAAACGCGACGCGACGCGACATTACATTGTGGGCTCGATTGCCGGGTCAAATGCATCACTCCCTTGCTGTGCAACGAAGTGATATGCGTCAGTGGGTGAACACTATAAAGCTAAGGCTGGTATTTACTAAATTTTAGCGAGTATTTAAATTAATCCGATTTAAGTGAAAAGTGTGTCTGACTTAATGACAAAGAGAGACTAGTAAGGTTGGTCTCACCTTTTGTGTTATTTCGGTATTTCTTTTCTTTTTTTTTTTTGAGCTGATGATGGTGGTTTACTTAAAGAAAACTTGAAGCAGTTCTAAATCCGTTAAGTTTAAGCACAATAGCCGGACTACTATTGGGCGGAAAAGAGGAATCCGCTTAATTTGAGGTCAGTATTGATGGGTTTTAACTGTATTGAAGTGACGTGACATGAAATAAACTCTTCAATTTGGATCAGCGTATTTACATTTGCTTTAAAAGCCTTCTTTTTAAATGCTAAATTATATACCTACACAATATAACTTATAAACGAACACTAATAAAACAAAAGTCTTTAATGCTTTTAAGCGTTTAAAGTGGAAGGAAACACGTGCACGATGAGAATCTAAAGCGTAGATGGTAAAAGGTGTTCTTACATAGCAAAAAAACTAAATGAGTTCAACAAAATGTCACCTCATTTGATTTAAACAGGGACGACAGTTCACGCCAACAACGATGTAACAACAGCAGCAACAACAAAGACACAGAAATTATAGCCACAAAAGAAAAAAAGAAGAGCAAGCAAAACCAGAAAAATAATAATAACAAGCGTCGCTTCGCACTTTTTGTGACAAAAGTCCGACCGAAGAGACAAATAAAGTAAAGCACCGGCTGATTTGCAAGGAAATCAGCGGATAAAGGTTAAACAATTACCACCACAGAGAAAGAGAGAGAGAGAGAGAGAGCGCTGGCGGCAACAATAGAACGGTACAATAGAAAAGCAATAACATGGCAAGGCCGGCGTAGTATACACTCTCTCGAACACGGTGAGCACAATAAATTCGCAAACGAATCTGCAGGGAGCGCCCCATACGAAAGACCGACCCAAAAAAACACACTCCATAGTCGCTTGCGCTCTTTCGGTTTGAATTTCAACCGGGGCCGTCGACTCTTCGGGTCCACTTTTAAGCACTGAGTCGACTGAAGCAACCAACCTCTCTATCTTCCAGGCTGCATGGTTTTGCAACCTTTTAACTCTGCTGAAGCCATCTTGATAGCCATAGGACGACATTACCGCCGAGAAATTACTGCGAGTGGTTGCGGACAACGTAACGCGCTCTAACAACGCCAACCAAACGCCAACAGTTCCGGCACGACGACAACAACGACGAGTTTTGTAATTTATGTCCTCCAGGATATTGTTTTCGTTCTACGTTACGTTATAGTTGTCGTTGTTGTGGTGGTTGTTGTTGTTGTTGTTGTTGTTGTTCGGCTTGTTGTAGTGGTCGGTGTCTTTCTCCTTTCTCGTGCAGCCTTTCTACCATATTTATTTGAAAAAGTAATTAATTTTACTGCAGGCCAACATGTGACAATGGTGGCGACGACAACAACAATAACAACAACAACAACAATAACAACAACAACAACAATTACGGCAACCGAAATAATGGTAGTGGTAAGAGCAGTAGCAACAGCAAGCGAGAGAGAGAGAGAGAGAGAGAACGAGCGAAATTCCAGGCAGGAACAATCAAAAACCAACCGAACAACCGAAAAACAATGATGACCATAACAACAACAACAACGACAACAATCCAAACAACTTTTGGACAATTGGTTTCTTCCTTCCTTCCTTCCTTCCTTCCTTCCTTCCTTCCTTTCTTTCTTCCTTCCTTCCTCGCTTCTCTGGTTCCATCTCATTTAGTCGTTTAGTCGCATTTAGACACTGCTTCACTACGTTGTAAGTCGCAAAGGTAGCTAGCTAGCTGCAGAGGCCCGCAAGCCGCAGGCCGCATATGAAAGAAGAAGAATCATGAGCCTCCGGATTCAAAGTTCATCGCAAGAAAACTTATTACATTCACCAGAGACCGAGCGTTGTTATTGTTTCTAAATTTGCTGCTCTTGTTTGGCTAAATTTTAGCCAAAAATTCTCTCAACACAAATGCTACAACTTTTCAGTGTGCTGAAGGCTGGCCGTTTGCCATCACTTGAAGAAGTTTTAGAGGCCAAGTGAAAGGTATACATACATACATACATACATACATACATACATATATGTATATATTCACGTCCATTCACATTCATCGACGCACCACGTAGGTACGCTGAGGATTAGATTTTAGCCGGACATGTTTTGTAAGATTCAAAGGAATGTCAGTTATTTTGAACAAATAAAAGCATAAATATTAAATAAAAGACCGCAACAAAAAAACCGTTTTAATAAACATTTAATTTATTAAATTTCTTTGGATGAACTGAGCGCTCAAGGATTCATCTAACTTTACCGCCAACGTGATGGGATGGTTTTTCTACGATATTAATTTAAAAAATTTCCGGAAAAATTTTGGAGTTTTTTAAAAATTAGTGACACTGTGGGTTACTGCGAGGGGTCACCGTTTGGTTTTTTTACAAACAAAACATTTTATAATAATTTTATTTTTATTTAAAAAATCGAAATTCGTTTCAAATCCATGCAGAAAAAATTCTTATATTCATTACATTTTCGCTCGAATAGAATGGTTTGATGGTAGAGACAGACGATTTCTGCCCAACTAAAAACTCTCTGTTGGCCCTTTTTTTCTTGTTTTTCTTTTTTGTGTACGTACTTCATAGAGAATCTTCAAGAAAATTGATTGAGAAGATTTGAAAAGATTAATTTGCTTTTGCTCGCTGTCAAAGTAAAGGAAATAATTTAATTCGGCAACAACAACAACAACAATAATAACAACAACAACAACCGCAGCAACAACAAGAAATGATGGCATATAAAAACCATTCTCGATGTGGGCTGATGCACATGCATAATGTCATTAGAGCAGATTTCCTTTAACCAGAGGCTACCTAAACATAATGAATATAGAGAGTGATAGAAGAGAGGAGAAGAGAGGAGAAGGATGGTTGCCTTTCTTGCCGCCTTCCTTCCTTCCTTCCTTCCTTCCTTCTTTTCCTAATCCTCTCGAATAGTAAGAAACAAGAAGTATGCACTCGATCATCAGAAACAAAGAAGAGTGGGCAACAGGAACGCCATTACTGACACCCACTCTTTGAAATCATGTCGCCTTAATTCAACCCAGCCGAGCAAGAAGGATTGAGCAAATAGCACTCAGAAGACTAACAGACCAACAGGCTTGAAATGTTGCAGCAACGAACGGCATACCGTAAAATCGTTTTAAAAATCTAAATCTCTGTCGCCTCTCACCGATCCGCCATCAACCATGCAACCAATCAACCATCCATCTATTTTACGTACCCCTTTCCCCCTTCCCCCCTCCCACCTCTAAAGCAGGAAGAAGCTAATGTACGATACACACACACTAAATACAAATGATCTGCTCTGTCCTAATTCATAAACCGCACGTTCGTAAAGATTCGCAGATTCACAGATTCGCGTTAGAAAAACGAGCACCGCTTACCGCGCAAAATTGCCATGCCACGCCCGCCGCCGCCTTCGCGCTTCATCATTGCCTGAATGATTAAACGCAACTCCGCGCAAAAACAATAAAATATAGATAGTCAAAATTGAATTTTCCTTTTGGGTTCTGCTGATGTACGCGATGCCGACTTTATCGCGGCCATTAAGATTATGTGTGACGTGACGTGACGACGCAACGTGTCGTTGCATGAGTCCGTCGCCATCCGTCGCCATCCGTCGCTATCCGTTGCCGCCTGAGGCGGTAGCAGAAACGTCTTGGGCCACTTGGGCCGTTCATTTGTGCGACCAAAGGGCGGAAGAGGGGGCGGGGGCGAGGGGGCGGTTGCAGCATTTACTGCAACACCCACTCGTTTCCCGTTTTTATGCATTAAACGAGATAATAATGGTTGCTGCTTTTGCTGTAGCTGTGGCTGTGCGCTGCCCTGCCCCTGTCAGCGTCAGCGTCTGCTGATAGCTGCATTTTTTATTCAAAAAAAAACAAAAACCAAAAAAAAAAACAACACTGCGATTAGTATTACGATTTTTATTATTGCCAGTTTTATGTGTTCTCTCGAGAGTTGATTACGAGATTTTGTTTTCCTCTTCTTCGCTTTAATCTGCTCATTTATTTTATTTAGTTCTTTTCGTGTTTGTTATGAAATCTGAAGACAGTTGGTTGTTGTTGTTGTTGTTGTTCTTTTTTGAGTCCGAGAGATATGTATGTACGTCTATCTGGCAATTTATCTACCGCACTGCCTGTGTCGCCATAGTTAATGGTATACTTTATGATGACAGACGTGCTAATTTGTTTAGAATTTGAAAATTTCCGGCAACGGGAATACACACATACATACATACGTTGGTCGTTACGTTTTCGACCGAAATATGATAAATTTACTTTCGTTTGGGCAGAGATTGGGCCCAAAGAAAGGGCTTGTCTATGCGCAAAATCAAAAGTGCGTTGTCAACAAACGTTTTCGTAGACATTAGACATTAGGCGGCGTCTACGGTGGTGGTGGTGGTGGTGGTGGTGGTGACGTTTTACATCGAGATCAGTTCTTAAAAGTGTGTGTAACCTGGAATACGTGACGGCTACTGAAGCGATGATGGTAAAGAATTCTAAGAAGTGAAAAAGAACCTTCTGTGAAAGAGGTTTATACCTGTTTGTCTGTTCGCGGTCTACGTAAATGCAGCGGATTGAGAAAAAAACCTCAAGCCGAGCCGGAAGAAGGACTTTTTCATCGTACGATTATGCAAAAAGGAAATCATTAAATAAATGACAAACGCAGCATGACAATCGGCCTGGTTTTTTATTTATGAGCATAAATTCGAAAAAAGGCCGGATGAAAAACTGCCTTTTTTTATACTATTTCGGTTTTCCCGTTTTTTGTTGTTTTCAATCTAAGTTAAGGCGGGATTAATCTCTTCTTTATTACTTACCATACATTTTGCCCTCATCGGATAATATGATTTTCCGTCGACCGCATGGTGGATATATTGACAGCGCCTCTTGAAAACTTTGTTCAATATCAGGACTCCAGACGCCTTCAGCATCGGCGGAGGAGAGATCTTTTTCGTCCTGAAATGGTGGAAAAATATCAATCAATTGAAGTCTAACAGAGACTAAAGGAATAGAAAGATAAGGATTAAAATCGAATAGACTTTTTAAGGATTATGTACAGTTATATGTAGAGATTGTTCAGCTTGTATTCTTCAGATATATCGTACATACTCGTGTAAAATTAATAATATAGTCGTATAAAAAATATATCGATATGTACTGGCTGCGCCATCTTTTATGTCGGTATTTGACTGACCAAGCGACCTGGACGATCTGTGGGCAATATTCTCTCTAAGTCAATTGCATTTTATACGAAAACAAGTGTAAATCATCCTTTAAAATGTGCCGCAAGGTGGTTCCACTGCCGCCAAAATGTTGAGCGCGATGACGCTATGACACATTTGGGTTCTCGGCAACACTCTCTCTCTCTCTTACCGCTTCAACCCGTTCATTGGAACGTCTTGGGCGTTGATGAAATACGGCATGTCGATGATCTGCCACTGCTCCCCGTGCTCCACAAACACCGTGTAGTCAGACGGTGCTTCTTGGCCACACGTTATTTTTGACGATATGCACGACTATTTTCAATGTACAGCGTCATTATTTCAGCGCGCTATTTCGGTGTGAAGTGATTTATGGTTATATTCATACTGAATTGACGTTTCCAAAACATGTTTACTCAAAGTCAATCGGTTGATAAATATTAAAGTTATTCAATGTTGTATATACCGACATAAAAGATGGCGCACCCGTAATATAAAAGCATAAGTTTATTACAGCAGAAAAATTTTTAAGGTGCAGAAAACAAGTGCTCGCTCTCTCTCTCTCTCTCTCTCTCTGTCTCTGTTGACTACTCCTTATTTTAACCATAAGTTATAACTTTGTCTATTATCTCATCATCATCATCATCTTCATTACCTACATCAATTCGTCCCTTCACTTCACGTATCGTTGCCGTAGCTGCTCTTGTTGCTGTTGTAATTGGTGACACTAATAAAGTGTTGTCGCCAACCGATGCACAATCTGCCGAGTGTGTGCCTCCGTCTCTAAGTGTCACAGCCGAAGGGTGTTGTGTGCGTGGGTGCGTCCATCTGAGCGCAAGTGAGTGTTCAAGTGGTATTATTTTAAGTACCCATTAATGAGTATCGAGTGAAATTACAGCACAAAAGACCGAAAGACACACTCTGGCAGCACAAACTTGTTGTACGCATTTAGTAACAAATCGACTTAAATCGATAAGTGTCAAGTATAAAATTGGACATATTTGTTGTTGTTATTATGGTTGTTGTTACAGCGTAATTAAACAATTGTTGGCTATTTGTTTTGGCTATTCGTAATTATGGTTATTTATGACTATTTATGGCTAACAAGTAAATGACTTCTTCATTAAAAGCTACACACGTTTAGGTTTGTCGTACTTACGTCGCTCATGTCGCCGACATCCAAGTTTTTACTATCCGCCATACTGCCATTTGTGTCTGCCGGCCCCAATGGGCCTGGGGGGCCGGCGCTTACTGGCGTCCACGGCGACGTTATGGTGCCGGGCCCGACGATGCCGTCTGCAAGAAAGAGCATAAATTTGTTTAAAGTGTGAGAAATGAGATTTTTGTGAAATAAAAGATTCTTGTTTTTTAAAAGATCCGTGACTTTGGGCTTTGTTCTTTGGATTTGGATTTTGGTGCATTTGATATACACTTTTGTTCTTTTTTTTAATGAATGTATGAAATACTCCCCTTAAACAAGCTCAAACACGGTTTTACAGAATTAAAGAGAAAACTCAGTGAAGACACACGCTTTCTCTCCGCTAGGGTTTGAGTATTAACTAAGTTTCCATACAAAAAGATCAGTATAAATATTTGTCAAAGTGAATATAAACAAAATATTCTACCATAAATACAAAATAAAACCGTTCCAGCACGGTTTTACAGAATTAAAGAGAAATCTCAGTGAAGACACACGCTTTTTCTCTCTGACATGGTTTGAGTATTAGCTAAATTTCCATACAAAAATATCAGTATAAATATTTTTTAAAGTGAATATAAACAAAATATGTATAATATTATAAATACAAAATTAAACCGCTCCAGCACGGTTTTACAGAATTAAAGAGAAATCTCAGTAAAGACACACGCTCTCTCTCTCTGCTATGGTTTAAGTATTAGCTAAATTTCCATACAAAAAGATGAGTATACATATTTTTCAAAGTGAATATAAAGAAAATGTTATATGTACCATAAATACAAAAATAATACAAAAGAGTAAAGTACTTTTTCGAAAAATTGATGCTCAAAATATCTTCTCTCTTAAGTAGCTGCAAAGTATGAGTGTTACCAGACACCTTTTATGTATGCATATATAACATATAGTTTGACGAACTAATTGTGCCTCAGAATGACGACACCGCAAACCGATTATTTGAGCTTCTTACTGTCGTAAGTGGTGACATTTAATGGTGAAAAACCGAGGCATAAAACAATTGTGCTAAAATTGTCAGATTACACAGAAAAGAAAGAAAAGAGCAGAGCAGAGAAGAGAAGAGTAGAGAAGAGGAAAAAGAGCGAATGCGAACACATTTTCAGGTGGCAAATAAATCAACGCTCGAGAAAGCAGCAGTGCATTTTTGTGGCTACGATTGTCACACTGTTCAATTGCCATCAACACATAAAGTCTATGTCTCTTTCTCTCTCTTACATGCTCTGTGCCCGCTTGAAACCGCAGACAGCGAAGCACAAAGGAAGAAAAAGACAACCAAAATGTATGTATATAAAACTCGTTGAAGTCATAAAAAAAAGTCCAGCTTAAGCTGCAATCGATGTTGCAACAGCACCAACAACAGCACTGTTGACAACAACAACAACAACAACAACATTATCACCAAACCAACAAGAACATCACAACAACGTGACAACGCAGAATGTGTAGCAGTCCTCAAAAGCGTGCTATCAACAGCACTCGACTTGAAACTGGAGAGTAAAACAGCAAACGCTGTTTGAAGTGTATCGGCAATATCAACAACAACAACAACAACAACAAGAACAACAACAATCGCATCGCAACACAGAGCCTCAAACACACGGACGACGCAGCGGCGACGCATTCACCAAAAGCCAGTAAATCGCGCAAGCTGCAAAAAATCAACTTAAAGTAAGTAAAACCAAAAAGTGCGACAAACATCAAACGTTAGAAAGAGAGCGTTTGTGTGCACAAAGCGACAGAGGGACAGAGTGTTGTGAAAGAAGTGTAGTCGTACATAAACGTATGCAGCGCAGCGCACCCAAAACGACAAACGCCAAAAATTGTATTTTATAGCAGAAATAATGTGTGAAAATCGTGTCGTTTTTTATGTCGCTTTCATCAGAAGAGCCTGTCTAGATCTCCGTTTGTTCCTCTTTGTCCTTTCACAGCATATCCTTTCGACTGACTGACTGACTGACTGACTGTCTGTCTGTCTATTTGCTTTAAAATGTAAGCGATTTTTTTGTCTCTTCATCAGTCGAACCAGGCCGTCGTACGAGTTGTGTGCACTTTTCTTGACATTTGTGACGACACAATCGCGTAGCGCGTATGAGTTGCGCGTTGAAAAGTATCAAATTGCACTAATTTTCATTCTCGCTCTCCCGCTCTCTCTCTCTCTCTCTCGCTCTCTTAAACTATAGAGTGAATGATGTGTTGAAGTATCGCTGAGTGGTACATGGACGAGGCGAGGCTCATTCATGTCCAGTGCGGACGGAGTCAGTTGACAATGTTGTGCCGTCGGTTGGTATGTCAATTTATTCGGCCAACAATAAACAATGAATTGCACGTGCACATGAGCATGTGTGTGGGTGGGTGTGTGTGTGTAACGCTTAGTCACGTTTGCGTTTGCGTTTTTTTCCGATCTTTATGTAGTTTTTTCTTTGTCACATAATCTGACAATTACGCTTGATCAAAATGATGAAGTGCCCGTTTTTTTTTATGTTCTGCCGAAATTGGAACCACTTGGAGCCAAATTGAGATATTGCTTTAATTGAAAACTATAAAAATTGTTAACTTTTGGTGTTTTTTTTTTTCGTGCTCTCTTTGTCAACTGTCAACAGGTTCCAGTTAATAATTTATTGACAATTTTTTTTGCAATAAAATCGGTAAAAAAAATGATTGTTAATCGGTTAATCGAATTAATTATCGCTATTTGTGACCAATTTGTGACTAAATTAAGTCGATTTTCTGCCAGTAAACGAAGACTTAAGTCCTTCAAAAAAGCCTCGAAATTGAAGCCTCTGTCTGAACTCTTTGACTAAAATCAGTCTGATCGCACAAAAAACCTCCTTTTTATTTGATGTAAATTTATTGGTTTCTTAGAATATGCACGGCCGCACCGCAGCAAACCCAACAAACCGACCATGCATCATTGTCACACAGCAAACAAGTACTTTATAATGTTAACGGAGAGGGCGTGGAATGTGCGCTGAGCGGTAGAAGGTTGAGGTAGAAGAACCGTTACAAAAATCCGCCCTCATTTGTGCCAGCGCCAGTTCTTTGCTACCCCCATTTTACGAATTTCCTGCATGTCAGACACGAACAGCAAAGGAATTGTCGAAGCAGCAAAACTAACGATCAGGAAGCAGTACGTGCGACGAATAACGACGCCGCAGAGGAAAGCTGGCGAACGCAAAAAGTGTCCTTTTCACACAACTTAAAACTTATATACATATATGTATACCATAATACGTACTTCAGTCAGGTCAGTCATGAATGAGGATGATGAAAAGCCGCTGCCGCTACTGGCACGAAGCATGATGAGAAAGCAGGCGACCAGCGACTGCCGGTGAACGGATGATGAAGTTGTGTGTACTCGTCGTATGTGGAGGAGCCGCCAACTCAATTCGACGCAAAAATTATTTGCATTCCTCACTTTTCAGTGACGAGTGATGAATTTTGTGATAATATCCATTGTCACTTTGTCATTTTTTCCATTCATTCAATACAAACTTTATTTGAAAAAAATTGTTAAAAAAATTGTTTTAAACTTACTAAATGAAATAGAGGATGCAATGGAAGGGAATGGAAAAGGCAAGGGAAGGGAAGGATAGTAAAAAGAACCGAAATTAGGCGGCAAAGAGTCGGAGCAAAATTGTCTTATGTTTCAAAATAATCTTAAGACCTTTCGACTCAGGTTTTTTCAGAGTTTTCTTTCATTCAATACTACTCGAATCATTGTAAATAATAAACTAATGAAATTATAATAAAAACATAATGAATTAAAGGCACCAAAGAAACGACGACCATGAATATTTACAGCTCAAAATATCGAGAATTTATTTTTGTAATATGATCTTATTCCGAGTACAAGCTTGGAAAGATGAGCGCATATTATAAAGACTGAACAATTTAGCTTAAAATTTAGTAAAAAGTTGGCAATGTTGTCAATTTTACACCGTGACTTATCTTCTGCAATGCTGCAGCTGGCTTAAGCGTTTATTATCTATCGTTTGGTAAAAGATATCAACTCTTGCGGACGAATGCGTGCTTAAAATAATAAAGCCGAAACTTTTTTATGAACTTTATTTCCTCTCTTCTTGCAATTTTGCAAATAAATGCACATCGAGCGAGCATATTTTTGTCGGTATTTTTGAGCGGTATTTTATTATCTGGCTCTGGCTGTTACCAGAGTTTTTTTTTTGTTTTTTTGGAAATTTTGAGTGGTTACAGGAATTACTTGAAATTAATAATTCATAAAGAAATCAACAACGGATAGGGCCGAAATGGAAACCGGCATCAGGCAGCAAAGTTCATTACTTAAAATGCAACACACTCTGTGTCGTTGCAATAAAAATCAGTAGAAACAGAGAAACCAAAAAAAAAAGAAGAACCAGCAAAAGAATTTTGGAATTTTACGCTTTACAAAATTCCAAACCAAAAATCAATAAATACGAGTATCAAGCCAGAAAGTTTTTCGAAAAAAATTAAGGTATTCAAATAATTTTCTTTCAAAAATTTCCATAATATGTTACAATACAATAACATTTGAAAAGAAAAACATAGAGCCACAGGCGTATAGTTTTCGTATAAGATTTAAAAAAAAACTCTACAAATAACACGTACCTATCTCATAAATTGCGACTAAAGAATAGATTGAAATACAAAATTATGTAAAGACGACAGGAATTTATTTGAACAACTTTTTCAAACAAAACGTGATTATGGCTTCTGCTACGAGTAGGTACAATCTAGATTTTAGATACAACGTAGTAGATTTTTCGAAAGTTTCCATATACGAGTATGTACGTATACACGCTGATGTAGGTTTAAAAGTAGGTTTTAGCGAATAGCCAGCCATCAATGAGTCACAATCTTTTACGTAACTGCTTTACAAGAAAACAACCGCTCCGTTTTTTAAACAATTAAAATTAAAATTTAAAATTAACAATTAAAATTAACAATTAGAATTTGTAAGTTATATCTAATGATAGTAAAATAACTATCAATAGCGGAAGTTTCTGGAAAAAATAAACACCAAAAGTGTAAAAAAAATAATTAGTAATATAAGTAACTATTAAAACTGTAAATTAACCATAAAGGTAGTAAAATTAACTATCGAAACTGGAAGTTAATTATGCAAATATTAAATATAATTATGGAAATTGTGAATTAACCACAAAAAACAGTAAAAATAACCACTCAAACTGTAAGAAAACTAAAAAAATAAATTGTAAATTGTATAAATAACTATTAAAAGTGTAAAGTCACTGTAAAGGTAGTTAAAATTAACTATCGAAATTGAAAGTTATGTAATTATAAAAATAGTAAAAATAATTATTAAAATTTTGCGACTTAGAATTGTCAGAATGACCACCGAAGGAATGATGAGGAAAATGGTTTTGAGGAGCTCTCAATTCTTTTGTCTATCATTTGTCGGTCTTGTGATGTGTACCTACGATGCAAGTACCTCTATGTACTTGCAAAATATATGTATGTCAGTATGTATTGTATTGTATTTATCTGCCTGGTTTGCTTTTAATAATAGTTTGTATTTCCGTCAGTCATTCCGTCCTCCTGCTGCTGTCTTGCCCTGGTTGTACGCCCAAAGCACTGACTATGGGCCAACCAACCAACCCTCCTCCCTAGAACACCACCCTCGGCTGACACACATACTCGTACATATGCTTCGGCCATTGTGTTCGGCACCATCGTGCTTGGCTGGTTCATTTGCCATGTTTTCGTTTGATGTTCATCTTGTGATCATTCACGTGCATACAATTTTTACTTTTATCGAAAACGCGATTGATGAAGTAGAGTGGCGGCAGCATATTTTGTCTGAAGGGAAGAAGTGGATGATGTCCTGCTTTCAAATAAAGAATTTTCATAAGGGGCATGTGAGAAGAACAGATGTGTACCTACATAGGTACATCGGTGATAAGTGCAAATAAATAGAAAAAATTCAATTCATGTAAAAGGGTCGCTCCTAAAATGGTTTTTAGGAATAAACGTTTTACATTTTCATGCATTCATGCAATCATGTTCTGCTAAAGAAAGCCGTGCGTGAGCGTAACGATTTAACATTACAAAAAAAAAAAATATTCAAAAAAAAACAAGAAAAAATTACCAAACTGTGGATTATTTAAACATTTTTTTTTTTTTGGCGCATTATCATGTCAAATTATAAAATATATTTTGCCTTGATTTTTTCATATCAAGAAACTCTAGAGACTTTAGTAAAATCCTATGCTTAAAAGGATCTACATAATTTTATTAGGCCAAGTGACCACCTAAACTTACCACCTAACGCCCGAAACTCCTCCAGATAATCGATATTTTTCGAAAGCGGAGCCACTTTGTGGCCGTTTTGGGTATTTTTGAGTAAAATGTTGACAATATTTTTATGGTACAGTCTATAGATATATAGATCTTATACAGATATAGGTACACGACTAGTCGGATCGGATTAGAGCCGCCTCTAAAGAAGAGAGCAGGCAGACCAAAGTAGAAACGATCGCAACTTTTACTATAGTCTTTATCCAATACAAAAACCGAGCAGCTGTTGTCCAATAATTAGCTACCGTTTGTTTTAAATATACTGAGCTGTATACAGCAGCTTTAATTCTGTTTTAAATTTGTTTGCTATTTTGCACTAAAAGAAATCACACACTACGCCGTTTGATATGGTCTCTCTCTCGTTCTTTCGGCTCGTGCACAAAAAAGTGACCGCACTTTTTGAACTCGAAAACGAAACTATTTGAAAAATGCATACGCTTTTAACGTACAAGAGACAAAACGGGGAGGAATCGTTATGATCCTGCATGCGGCATCGGCATCGGCAGCAACAGCGCACAGTGGAAACGATTCTTATTTTCTTAATGACATACGAGTATAAGATTTATGTACTCCTTGAAAGAAATTCTTTCTATTTCTATACTCATTTTAACTTTTTAATGGTTTTTCGAGTTGTCACAAGATTTACAAATTTCATGAATTAATCTCACCAAAAAGCAGTTAAATAAATGTCCACCATACCAAAAACACAATAAAAATTAGAACTACATATAATATACTCGTACTCGTAAATAGATTAATTAAGTTTTGGTTTCAAGTGTAGTCTCTGCTTATAATTCATATTAACTTTTTTACCATAGCAATATTCACTTTAAATTGTATGTACCTGCTTGTTTTGTGGACGACTTCAATAGAGTAAGTTCTTACAGTTCTTAAAATAATAAAATTACTCTCCTAAAATTATTGGTTAAGAACCATTGTTTGCATTTCTATTAGTTAATTTATGTATTTATGGTAATATTATATTTTTTCTATATTAACATATTGTTGCGTATATTCGCATCGAATTTATACCCAATATATTCGTTAGATTTGGGATCTTTTTTAAATTCTCCAGTATTTCATATTGTAGTCTATAATCTTACCGGTTTTGGTACGGATCTAATTCTGGTAGGGATGCGGCCCGAAGTAATTTTAGATATAAGAAAATGTTAGAATATTTGTATAATGAAAAGAAAGATAGCAAAGAAGAAATTAATGAATATTTAATATTTATAAAGAGAAAATATTAAAAAAATACTGCTTTCTTTCTGTTTTCTTTGTTCCTCCTTCTGAAAGACCACGGAGCCTCTTACACCCTTATCAGGCCTCATTCGCTTATTTCATAAGACGGTAATTTTTTTCATTTGTCTCAAACTCATTTTCACGCTTTACTCGTTTCGCCAAAAGATTTTTATTAAACCTATTTTACTTTTTTGTTTTATGTATTAAAGACACTAATTCACAAGAAACACACAAATTCTTGAAATATTTTGAAATATTTGATTTGTTGAATGAATTTAATTTGTTGAATTTTTTTCGTACCGCTACCACTGTAAGGTCGACCGGACCGACCCTTGTCGATGGTGAGAGGTTTCGTTGCGAGAATGTTTACGGTGCTGCTGCTGCTCTTTGGTTTGGAAAATCTCAATGGAAAAGAGAGCCTTTCACATTTAATTGAGTTGGTGGCTATGTATGAACAATTAAAAAAAAAAACTATGAAAACTTTGCCATAAAATTAAAGTAAGTAGCATACGAGAATGGAACGGAAAGATGAAATAGTGTAAATTAACAAAAATTTTCACTTTTTATGAATTGTAAAATAACTAACACCCATTAAGAAAACATTTATGTAAAAAAAAGTATGTAGGTATATGCTCTTTATAAACAACTTAATAACGTAGGGTGAAGTATGAGAGAACAACACTGAAGAAGAGAGTGAGTGAGATCAGATTTTGAGTTGCTTTCGCTGCGGAATTCTCTCAGCAATTTAAGGAATTCCAAAAATGTCCTTGCTTCTCTAACTGTGTTTTTCAACCCCTGATAATTTTGAAATGGAATATGGCGCAGGTACACAAGTTTCTATTTCTATGGAAAAGGGGGTGAGTTCAACATGACAACAACTATTGCAGAAAACCACCGAAGAAGTCAACCGAAACGCTCCGGCCGACCAATTTTTCTGATTGAGTATCGCTGGCTTGAAATTTTGAAGCGATCTCTAGAAACTGTAGAAATTCGTGAAACCTTTATTGAGTGCGTGCATTTTGCTGCTAGTTTCAGCTGCTTAGCAATCGCCCGAAATTGGTGGTGCACGCCATACATACGCCATACGTACATACATACGGCGCACACGAATATGGGTATTTCAACGTTCCTTAAAAATACCCCAACTTATAAATCTGAAAAAGCTGCATTCACAACAACAGCGACAGCAGCAGCAGCAGCAGCTGTCCCGTGCATGCCATTAACATATATTTTAATGGTTGGTTCAGTAACTATATAATGACGCATGAAGTCCACAAAATATAGTACTATACTCGTAGTATTCGGAAATTATGTATGTATGTATGTATGTACATGCAGAGAGAAGAGATATTTTTTTTCCATTGTACACATTGGAAAATTGCGTTTAAATCTGATTAGAAAAATTCGAGATTCAATATCTTACGAGACCGTCCTTTCTTTCTTTCTTCCTTGCGCCCTTCTTTGCTTCTTTACCCTTCAGAGTATATTCGTAGTGTATATATATTAATTATAGTGCTATTTTATTCAGTCGCTCGAAATGGCCTGCTGGTGGTTAAATTGATGTGTACCGCTTCGAATTATTATTTTACCGTTGTTTGGTGCTCTTTCGTGATTCGGTTTGAGCAGCTCATCACAAGGTTAGTGTCGGTTTTCCAACGACATTAATTTAAACTTATTTGCAATGACCTGGCAAAAGTTTCATTTTTGCAATATTAAACTTATCTGATAATTTTATGAGTTGAGTTTGACTTTGTCTACGAAAAAGGCGTTGAACCTTAACGCAATTAAGCTGAAAACAGCGAGATCGAACATTGACCTTAACTTTTATTTCTTTTTCTTACTTTCAATCAATCTTCCAAAGATTTTTTTACGCTTATATAAAAAGTTTTTTGAGAAGCTTGTACTGTATTCTTTTATGTAACATAATGATACTAATAACTCTGCCTCGCATTTCGAAAAAATCATGTCATGTGAGCAAGGATTCTTATTATCCTTCCAACAAAACGACCAGCAACAACCAACTGAGCGGCCATCAATTTCATCAATAATTCACGAAGAAAATTGCTTCATTTAAACTACGTACAATTTTAGAGCATTTTATAGCCACAGACTACAACACAAAATAATAGCAACAATTACTGCAATATGCCATACATGCACACAATATACATATGTTCGTACTTTTCATTGTGTGTCAAATTAACATCGAATGACTTCGGTATGTATACCGAACATACAATCAATTTTAAGTACCATTCCTGCCGAGAGTCCTGCCGTCGCTGTCGTTGTCGCCGCCGCAGACAACGCAATATTTAGTCAATACAACTGCAATACCGATAGATACGATACTCGTATAACAACAATGAAGAGCGCTAACTTCGGCCTGGCCGCAGCTTATATATACCCTACACTCGTAGCTGAACGGTGATGGAAAGTGTCAGGCGCCGCTGATTTTTATTTTACTTTTAATAAATAAATTTTGATCTTTTAACTGAAGGGTTATCTATTTTCTCTTTCGAAAAGTGAAGTACAAAAAAGCACACTAAATATTCAGATATCGATTGAATTTTTTTACGTCAATATGATGCTTGGACTTTGCCATTATGTGTGAAAAACAACATCATTCAAATGTCCTACACCTGAGACCTTTTGCAGGCCTCAATCCTTTTGAGGTACCTAATTTTCGATGACTTTTTGACACAAGTCGGGCAATAATTCGGTCATAACTTAACGTATGTCATTCTTTAAATGCTCCAAAGTTGAGGGATTTTTCGCATAAATACGGTCTTTCGCGTAGCCCCATTACGTTTGAAATTGTACGCTCAGTAGGACGCTTCCAATGACCGTAATATTGTCATAAAGCTCGACAAATGCGGCCACAGCAGAATCTCCATTCGTGTAGAATACTTCAACAAAGTTAACGCGTTGTTCGAGATCCATGGTAAAACGATCCATATTGTAAAATGGCAAACCTTCAACTAAACAACTGCTAATTCGGATGACACTGACATTTGACAGCTGACAAACGGCAGGGCTTTACTTTCCGTAACGCGAAATGCAGAACCCTTTATCTACACTAAAAGCTGAGAAATTCAGCTCACTGATGAAAACGCATGAATTCATATGTATTTACTATTGAAAAAAAAAAATGTGGGCGTGTCACTTGTCCTCCTTTAATGGGTTACAAACGGAACAACAAAGTGAGTATACTGCTACGCCCTTCAGGTGTAGGGTACACAAGTGCAACCTTCTTCATAATACTCATTTTGTGGGTCGCTCTTAAGAGAGAGAGAGACAATGCTCATCCCCACTGGCATCTTTCTATTCTTCTTCTTCTTCGTCTTCCTAATTTCCTTTGCCTGGTTTGCCATTCTGTGAGCCAATAACCACAAATTGTATATCAATACCGCACAACAACAACAACAATAATTATGTTTGCCGTCCATTATTATTGATGCGCTAAGGTTCTCTACCAATTTCGTCATTCATCCCGGCTGCTTCGTCGCAGTTGTCGTCGCCGTTGCCAATATTGTCGTTGTGGTCAGTCGCTTTATTCGTCCTTCGGCAGTTAATATTTATTATGAAAATTTAATATGCTTCAGCTTTTCACAAAACAAGTCCGTCATTGGTATTAGTATATAAGTGTGTGTGTGTGTGTGTGTGTGTGAGTGTATATCGTTCGTGGTGTATTTGCGGTTGCCATCCAGTTGCGTTGCTGGTGATGCGTGGTGATTGTTGTTGTTGTTGTTGTTGCAGTTGCCTGATAGTCATTACAAAGCCAGCAAGAGGAATAGCAACGAGCATGGCGAGCAGGGCGTTGTTGATAAACTAAGTTTAATTAATATAGAGAGACCCACAAAGGACCACAAGCACAGCCATACAACCATACATGTACAGTGTACACACATGTTTTAGCAAAATATGTGTGAGTGTGAGTGTGAGTGTGAACTGACGCACTGAATGATGGATGATCCTTTACTTTCATTATGAAAGCTGCTGTGAAGCTTTTGATTATGATGAGAAAGAACTTCGACAGCATCAAGAGAGCGAACGGTATTTTACACTTACTGCTAAGAGAGAGAGAGAGAGACAGAGAGAGGGGTACAGAGAAGCGTAGGGTAGGAATAAAGAGAGTATGCTTTTAAATGTAGTTAAAAATGGAGTAAAATTTTTTTCTTAATGTTGTCTTAAAGTTTTCCGACAGGGCTGGTCGCTGATGATGATGGATTTTGTAACGAATTTCTGTCATCGCTTGTCAAGTTTGCTTTGGCGACAAACTGTCACTTTTTCGCTGTATACATACATGCCACATATACATACACATACACATACGCGTTCTTCAACTTAAATACAACTGTTTATATTTCGATCTATTTTCTCTTTTTCTCTTTTCATCTTTGAAATATAAGATATTTGCACAAAAAGCAAAAAACCATTGCTCAAATCACGAATGAGTCATCATCATACGCTTATAAAAGTTGACTTCGCAAAGAGAAATCATTGCAAAATACATACAAGTATACATTCTCAAAATCTACAAAGAGAATGGAAACCACAAAACCAAAAAAAAACAGAAGATGAAAACAAAACAAAACAAAACAAAACAAACTCATCTCAAGACAGGTCCGTAGTAAACCATCAAAAGGCTCAACAATAAAAAGTAAAAAAGCCAAAGAAAAAGTTTAGGAACTCACTTGAAACCTCCTCTGTCGAAATGCTGAAGGGTAGCTTAAGAAGAAGAAGAAGAAGAAGAAGAAAGAACTTGCATGTTAAAAAAAGGATCAGCGACCGCTCAGAAGTTGGGTTGGTTTGTTTTTTAGGTCGTTTGGATTCAGCGGCGCACGCAAAAACACAACACTCGATGAGTAGAAAAAAATCGAAACCAGTTGGAGCTATGTATATACATGCTCGTACATATGTCGTCGTTTTGTTGTTGTTATTGTTGTTCATAGATTATGTGTTTTGTATGCCGATTTCATTTGCAGCAACCACCAACCAATTTGCAGACTCTTACGATTGATCATTAGTTTACAAATGAGTTGACAGAACTTAAGAAAGAAAGAAAAAGAGCGAGAGAAAGTATATAGGAAGGGGCCGAACAAAATAAACGACGACGCAATCAACATAGCAGATTTTGGTCAATCGTTATAATATAAGTTTTAGACATATTGATCAAAACTTGATAAAAATGGCAAACTAACTTCAAACTAACGATCAGCTGGTAGAGAAAAATTAGAGCAGATTTCCGCGTCCGGCTTTAATAGAATCGGGCATTTCGTCGAAATACGATTACATTGTTCATTTTCTTTAAGAGAGCACAACTCGCATGAATTTGTAACCTCTCCGTTTGGTTTCGTTTCGTTACGTCTTCTTACGTCTATTTTGGTCGCTCGCCTCAACTGGTTTTTGCCGAGAGAGAGTATGCATGACATACAGCCAAAGCACATTGCGGCAGCGGCAGCAACAGCAACAGCAAATTATATAGAGGCTTATGGGTGCTGCCGCTGCCCTGAAAAATAGATTCTATTACGGCAGCAAGCAAAACTCTCTTTTTTCCACTCTCTTTTTCACTCAGTGTTGCCAATTTTCACTGAAAATCCGACAAATTGTATTGAAAAATATACGGAGAGTAAGCTCTCTTTCAAGACGAGAGAATGGGATACAGAATACAAAAACAAATAGCCGACTTGCTGTCGCTGCTCTAATGTGCTTTGCTGAGCAGCGAGAGAGAGTTGCTGCCGCTGTCGCTGCCGCAATGTGCTTTGGCTGATACGCTCACACAAAAGGCGCGATCTACCTTTATTTGCTCTTAGAAGATTGAGAGAAGGAGCGAAAGACGTTGGGAAAAATTATTAGGAGGAAAGGAGACAGAGAAGAGTAGAGAGTAATTTAGTTGGTGGGACAGAAAAGGTTGACGCCAAGAGAGAGGCTCTGACCATTTAGAGAAAGATGATTATTGACAGAAACAGATAAGAGTGTAAGTGCAAAGGAAAATGGGAGAGAGAATCGAAAATCAGTGTTTGCAGGTAACAATCGTGATACAAGTAAAGTGACGAACAGACTGATGTACGTACTACGTAGAAGGATAGATCGATAGAGGGACAACGGGGAGGAGGAGGAGGAGAAGATTGGCGATAGCAATGTATGGTCGATATGAATATGAAGAAGAAAACTACCTACATTTTAAACGCTTTAGATTTCTTTACAATCGTTCTTAACAAATGTTTATGATGATTTCTTCTTTTTTTTTTTTTTTTTGTTGGTTGTTTGTGCTTTTACATTTATTAGCATTTTGTGCTTCCTCTGATAATGTTTTTCGTATTCTTTATTGCAGTCACTAAACGAAACGCAGCATCAAACAAACAAAAAAAAAAAAAAAAGTTGCAAACTGCTTGCCGCTCGCTGTTGGCCATGTTAAGACCTTTTTCTGTGTGCTTCGAGCACAGAACCGGTTTTTAAATCTTGGTCGGTTCATTGCTTTCTTATTTTTTTGGTTGTTGTTGTTGTTGTTGTTGTTATTACACACGACGGTAACACCGTGAAACTGGTTTTTTACGAACAGATGGAGAGTCAACATTAATTATTATTAGTGTTGTTGTTGTTGTTTTTATTGTTACCTTCGCTTCTTGACTTCGTGAGTCTCGGTGCTGCTGGCAATCGGCATTTAAATTTCTTACAATAATGCCACTTTTTATTTAATTTTTGTATTGTCTTTTTTTTGTTTTTGGTTTTCTTAAGCGCTCTTTTACTTATATCTCTTATTGGCCAACTTATACCCTTTTTCAGAGTTTTGAGACTTCTTTGGTGAAGCACAAATAGTAATTTAAATAAATTAAAGGCACTTCTTACTATAAACGTTTCGTTATTAACCTTTTCTGACTTCGATATGGTAAAAAGTCCGAGTCTACTAAAAAGCTGGCCAAATTGATGAATCTTTATAAGATTTTTAACTTCTGAAAAATTACTAAAATATTAAAAATTGTTGCTTTGAACATTTCTTGATTAGATCAATGGTCAAAATCGATCTAAATAATAAATCAAACATTTGTTTATTATGAATTTGGAAAGAGAACCAACAATGTTTTCAATATTTTTTGAGCTCATACTTATTAATCTTTTAGGAATCGTTGTTGTTGCTCGCTTTTTTGTGTATAAATTTTGTGTTCATTTAATTTTTTAATGAAACTTAAATAAAAACTGTTTTGACTTTTCTTGTTTTCATTAAAGCGATGAAAAAAGATTCGCACAAACAGTCTCTAAAAAGTTCATTTGAAACTTCCTTTTCAGTAGCAGCGTTTAATGGGTTAAGAGTTAAATCAAAAGTTTGGAGAATTCTCCAATATCATTACATGCCCTTTCAATAATTTAACAATTCCGAAGAGTATAAATATAACAACGAGTATATATAACAACAAATTACTATCTACAGAAAATTACTCTCTCTCTCTCTATCTCTCTCTGACTATAGTCTCTACACTTCAATATCTAAACTCTGTTAACAACAGAGTGTAAATAACAGAATTTGTAGAGCAAAGTTGTAACGAGAGAGTGGAAAAAGAAAAGAGAGGCAGGGAAAAGAAAAAAAGAGAAATGAAAAGCGAGAGAACTCTGTAGAGGACAACAGACTGATCCTATGGATGGACCCTTTAAGCGACCACAAAAAAACACACACACACAATGATCATTCTCTCTTTGAATACAATATATCCACGTAACAATAAGATCCAAAACTCATTGTGCATAAGATCAAATATATACGAAATCTATATATATCCAGTTTGTAGATACATATCAACAAAACAAAGTCAACATAAATACGATCGTTGTCTCTCTCTCCTAATAATGAGCACGAAATAGAGTAGGTAGAGTCTATGGCGTGAAGACTGAAAGAGACCAACATTTAGCCTTTAGTCAGCAAACTTGTCGATGCTTGTAGTCGTTTAAGTAATGGCGCTGTGATGAAAACGGATGACTCATACAGGTGTTACACACACACACGCGCGTATGTACATATTCGCACTGGTATAAAAAAAAATGAAGAAATAAAAACGAGAAACAAACCCAGTAAGACAAGATCTGATAAGATCGCAAACCCAGCAAAATTTTTACTTCTTCCCGTTTCTTCGAGCATTGATTGCGGAAGTGTTTCAAAAGTCATTCCAAACTGATCGGTTTGCATTTACAAAACCGGTGGCCTTATCGAATGCCGAAAGAAAAATATAAAATTCGATTTCTAAAATGTTGAACCTCTCACTCTCTCCCTGTGTTCTTTGAAGCTGCTAGAAAGGCAGCTCTCTCCTGTTCTGCAGAGAGTTTCAGCACAAATGTATGCGTAGTTTTTTAGTTATGATATTTTCTCTTAATTCCAATACAGTAAAATCTCTAAAGGACGAACCAATGCAAAACATAGACCTAATATTAACAAACAAGCAAAGAAATATTCGGAAGTTACATATATACAAAAATTATGAATCTAATGGATCCTCATTTCTTCATTTTCACTTCTCTCTATGCCTTCGAGAAACCTCAAAATTGCCGATCGGTTCTAAATCTATCTACGTTATCTTTGGTTATCTCAACATTTATAAAAACCAAAGAAAAACACAAATATTAATGGATTATGTTGTTCTTACAAAGGCATTAGTCTTTGTAAAGACTAGTTTTGATCTTTAGATAAATCTTTTGGTTATCTCAGAATTAATAAAAACCAAAGAAAAACATGGATATTGATGGATTATGTTGTTCTTACAAAGTCATTAGTCTTTTAAGTCATTTAAGCTTAAATTTTCTTGAATTTACACTCTAATAAAAATCGTTTTTTCCTGAGAAACTATATGTATGTACATATATTCAAGTAGGATCGATAGTAACGCTAAAAGACCGATTTTCTCCCCTTTGTAAAAGAGTATAGGCCTCTTCCGAACTAGGTTAGCATCAGCTTTGAAAAAGTAAAAGTTTCTGTTAACTCAGGAATTATCTTCTGTTTTTTTTTGCCCCCTGAATATGCAAAGGCCTGTCTAACACTTCAAAGTTTAGTACAGTCTTAAAAGTACGGAAGAAAGGAAAATAGAAACAACGAAAAGCGTGACAAAGTACCATTTTTCGAACAGAATAGCATTAAAAATGCTAAAAGTAGTGTAAAAAAGGAACTTTCAACATAAAACGTTTGAAATTAAAATTCTATTTTTTTCATCTTTTTGAACAACAACAATATAACTGTGACCGACTGGTCTATCTTTTTGAATAGTTCATACTTCCGAGATTATACTGTACTATGTCAATTTGTCGTTGATCCCGCTTCTCTCGTCGAAATAAAATATGTTTGCCTCTTTCTTTATTGTTTCAAACATCTACAAAGCTACTACTGTTGTTGTTGTTGTTGTTGTTGTTGTTGTTGTTGTTGTGTATCCAACGTGTTTTGCTGAATTGCAAAACTTAAATCTTAATCATTGAGAATGTTCTTTGTTTTTATCTAATTTTTTTTTCATTTTTTGGGGATACCTGTCCCGCACATTGTCTCATTGTCTTCTCTCTACGTCTCTTGTGTTGAAGAGATAATTTTTGTGACTTTTAGTACGAGTAAAATAAAGTCAAAACATATAAATATGAAACAGGTTTTAAATTTATTGCTTTCGGACGGCTTTTAGTTCACATTTAAAAAAGGAGCTCTGCTGATTTTCTGATTTTAATAATTATTTAAAAGCTTCAATTGGTTGGCTCAAAAATAAAAACTGGTTAATAACCAGAGTAGTCAGGAAATCATACAAAAATTTTGAAGGAAATCCGGTGTCCATAGTTCAGTAATTTTAGGGATTTTTTAAAATTTTTAAATAATGATTTTATTTACATCGATTTTAATGATATCTACTTTAAAAGTAAAAATGTCTTAAAGATTTTATAATAAAGTAAACAATTTATGTTAATATAAACTGATTTCGAAACGGATAAACGAAAAAATCGAATAACTCCTTTCTCGAGGTGATCTCTTGGGCCAAATGATTTCTCCGTCTCTTTATTATTAAAGAAGGTTTAAATTAAATTTGTTTTAATGCGTGAGGAGGAAGATGGTTAAGGAGGAAGACGAAGTTGATAAATACTATAATACACACACACACACACACACACATACTCATGTTATCTATTAACAGCTGTAGTGTAGAGTGTAGAGTGTAGATAAAAGAAATATTTTGATAAAGTGATGTCATGTTTTTTTTATAGATAACAAAAGCAGAATCGAAGCAATTAAGAGTTGATTAAAAATGCACACTATAAATAATAATAAATCATAAATAAATAAAAGTCTGCATGATTTTAATTTTTGAAATATTTTTTGGAAAACGCTAAAAATATCGTACTACTTATCAATACTACTCTCTCTTTCTCAACATAACATTAATCACTCCTTGCCATTCTAAAGGGTTATCCATTGCGAGCTACGGAAAGTAAAGCCCTGCCGTTTGGCAGCTGTCAAATGTCAGTGTCATCCGAATCAGCATTTGTTTAGTTAAAGGTTTGCCATTTTCCAATATGGATCGTTTTACCATCTCGAACAACGCGTTAACTTTGTTAAAGCATTCTACACGAATGCAGATTCTGCTGTGGCCGTATTTTGAGCTTTACGACAATATCATGATCGTCGGAAGCGTCCTACTGAGCGTACAATTTCAAACGTAGTGAAGAAATTGGAAAAAACTGGATCAATTACACACAATCTCTCAACTTTGGAGCATTTAAAGAATGGCATACGTCAAGTTAGGGCCGAATTATTGCCCGACTTAAGTCAAAAAGTCATAGAATATTACCTTGAAAGTATTGAGAGGCCTGCAAAAGGTCTCAGGTGAAGCACATTTGAACGATATTGTTTTTCACTCATAATGGCAAAGTCCAAGCATCATATTGAAATAAAAATTCAAGCGATATCTGAATATTTAGTGTGCTTTGTCTTACTTCACTTTCCGAAAGAGAAAATGGATAACCTACTATGAGAAATATGGGCAAATGACAACCATTTATAGGCCTTTCATACATATATGATGGAAGTATACCGCCGGGCCATCACTTTCAAGATCTATCTATCAAGAGCTTTTATACTTCAGACAACTTTAGCAATTGTTCGTTTATTAAAGTTTTAAAATTGTAATATAAATTAAAAATTCTGGTTGAATTAATCACAACATAGTGATAAAGAATAGTGACTAAAATTGAAGACATAACAAACAGAAAAACATTTAGAAATAAATTAAATATGTACCGAGAATATACGAGATACACACGACAACCGGTCTAAGCAAATAAATACAAAGACCAAAGAATTACGGTCTCACAAAAGAGTTATACCAATGACAATATAATATGTATACGTTATATGTATATGTTTTATTTTATTTGCTATGATAAGCGTAAAATGTCAAAGTAATATGGATATGATTTCTAATGGAAAGTAGCGCTAGCTGCAATTTGTCGTTATCGCCCAATAAGATTTAATTCTAATTTAAAAGATATTGATCTTTTTCTCAATTTTAATCTCCTCTCTGTTAATCTGAGCAAGTCCACGGAGCGAACTTAGAAATTGTCATCGCTCTCTGTTCTCATTAAACTCGGGTTCTTTAAATTGTGGGTGTGAGAAGTCGGAAAAATCATGACGCACGATGATGACGAAATAAACGGGATTGATTGACCTGCTTTACAAAACACAAAAGATTGCATCAAACTTTCAAGTTTAAACGAGTATAATCCATAATCATAAATCGTGTTCCATGCGAGACGCCATAAAGCGAGACCACACAGATACGTTGCGTCTAAAAATAATAGTGTAAACACTGTGGAAAAATAGATATTGGTGCTGAACTTAAAACCTTTTATCTTAGCGGCATGAGGACATAATTCCCGACATTTTTGTTACAACTTCGGTTCTTGTTAAATCAAACCGTACCGTGTCAAAATAAAACTATTCTGTTTTAAATATGGACGTGTTATATTAAACTTATCAAACTTGTGCAAATAGAGACCTGATTTGCATGTATATCGTTAATTATTTAGCATTATAAAAATAAACACACTTTTGTAAATATGAAATCATACTCGTATAAAATGAATAAATAAATGAAATAGAAAATGCGTCTTGACTTTTCCGATCACCCAATAATAATAAAAACAACGTCCAACGATGCTGTAAGAGATCTTATCGATGAGGCTCATCGCGCAATCTCTTATGAGAGCGGTTTGGATACGTGTAAAAAAAATATGACATAATTGGTGGTGATGAGCATGGGTCTACCTCTTCCCAAATCTCGCTTGATTTGAGCTATTCAGAATGACGCCGATGACAGCGTCTTTTTATTAGAATTTCAAAGAACAAGAGGACGAGAGGAGACAAACAAACGGTTTGACAAGCCGAAATCAAATAGATTTAAGAAAAGATATATATGTATGTACATATATACGATAATATGTACGAGCGGGCCGAAGAGGTGAATATAAAATACCAAGAAAACGCGACAGGCGAAAACTGGTGGAACCGCTTCAGACGAAACTGGTACAAAAAGAACGACAGCCAAGTCAGTCAATAGCCACAGAGCCACACAAAATTAAAACAACAACAACAACAACAACAATGACAAGTATTTACATACAACTTTACTGGTAAATAAAAAAAGTTATAAAAAACTGAAAGAAAACTCAAATCTCTGCAGTGACGATATCGCTTCAGTGGCACGCTGAAGAGGAAGCATGTTGGAGAGATAAGATGAGAAAGAGAAAGAGTACTAACAGAGATCGACTAACAGAAAAGGCGCAGACACTCTCTTGGCCTGATCAAGTCAATTGTGCTCAGCGCTCACACATAAAACACATACAAAGGCACAAAAGCACATCGTCGTAAAAAAAGAGCGGAGAGTGTGAATAAGACCGTATGAGAGGGCAGGGAACGATGACAACGAAACCAACAACAACAAACACAGTAAAAAAAAACAACTTTAAACCAACCTGATACGAGCGAGTATGAGTATACCTGCTGCTTGGCATTAAAACTTGTTAATAAGAAACTTGCTAAAGAGAAATACAGACACTGCGAGAAACCAAAGATTGTGTTAATGGAACAGGTCGGTGAAGAGATTTGTGGCCTTTGATAAAAAAACTATTTAATTATTTGTGCATTCATTCTACCTACGAGTATATAGAAGTTATTAATGGATTCATCTGCTGATATTTTGCTACTCATCGTTATTATTTTTTGAAAAGCCAAACTTTATTAAAGGTTTTTTTTAGTGAATTTCTTACAGGCAACAGCACTTTCTGCTTCTAACCGCAATGAATACGAAGATAAAGAAATTCAAAAGGAAAAGATTCGGGGGGAACAGTAGAGAGTATGAATGTATGTATGTACTAAGTTGTAATTGCAAACCACAGCAACAATTGCGCCAAACACTGCCGCCGCCGAGAGAGTTTGTAAACAGCCACAGAAAATCTCCCATCGCGTTTAATTTAATCGCATCGCATCGCATCGCCAGCGAAAAAAAAAACCAATGAAAATACTAAAACAAACCTTTAAGTTTTGATGACTCCAATGCGCCGCCGTTGGTGTTGTAATTGTTGTTGCTGCCGTCGTTGCTACCGCTAACGCCGTCGCCGACGATGGCTCTACTGGCACAACCAATGCCGCTGCCAGCAGCGCTGTCATTCCCACCGCCGCCACCACCACCACCACCGCCACTGCCACCAATACTGTTGAGGCTGAAGTTTTCGATGCTGCTGCTGTTGCTGTTGCTGATCAGAAGGTTAGTCTGCAGCTGCAACAAGTTGCTGCTGCAAGTGCTCGAACTCGTTATGTTTTTCATGCAGAATGAATGAATGTACGTATTTACGATGGCAAACAAGAACAAAAATCAGAGAAAAATACCGCCACAAAAATGGTGTGGAGTTATCGTATGCAAATATGTACACGAGTGTATATCGCCAGTATGGATCTAGATGCAGATACAATAACAACAACAATGGCAACAATGTTGGAGTTGCACACATTCAAACATTTCACTGCTGCGTCAGACGGTGTGGATAGCTGCAATATTTGCGCCCATCACACGGTAACTTGTTGGCATGTACGCGTTGTTGGCGGCACTAACGCGTTGCGATGCGGAAGCAGCAGAGAGAAAGAAACAAAAACTAGATGGAGACGAGAGACGGAGCATACATATATAAATATAGTACTCGTTGCAGCAACAAAGTCTGTGGAAGCCGTACAAAACAAAAATACAATACAAACGTAGCGTAAGTATCACGAAGAGGATCGATTGTATTTTATTGTATTTTTTTACAGTGTACTCGTAGGTCGGTTCACCGTATGCCGTATCTCGGATCGATCGGACAGCGAGCGACTCGCACTCACGCATGAACGAACGCACAAAACGTCCGCCGACGGTTGCGTCAAAATTGTGTCGGTTTTCTGTCGTTTTTATATCATGCTTTCGAGAGGTTCGTCGTCACTGAAATAAAGTGCACTGAACAGTCGCCAGCTCACTCGCTCACTCACGCACTCACTGGCACCGTTCGCTCATTTTTATATGCCTCAAACTTTGTTCTCTTTTTTTGGTTTTTTTCCTTCACTTTAATAATACTGTTGGTGTTAGTGTTAGTGTTAGCGATACTCAATTCATTCAATACTCGGTTGTTTAATTCTTGCTGTCGTTGCTTGGTTGTTCTTGTGTCTGTCTGTTCCCTTCTATTTTAGCGCACACGGAACGAATAATGGTGTTGATGGCGTTGACGACGATTACGACGGCGATGAACGATGAACGACGAACGCTGC